>CM065482.1:46037736-46655114 GCA_032873175.1 Leptopilina drosophilae | reverse complement strand
TAAAATATTACCCATCTTCTTCTTTCACGTCTTTTTCTTATATACTCGATTTTCGAGGGAGTTTCGACTTTCGTCATATCTATGGTGTAATAAGATCAATATTGAATTTTTTTTATTTAATACATTTTTAGAAAGGATATTCAGTGAAATAAAAATATAAGAAGACAAATTTTTTGTTTTTTTTTTGGTGTAAATAATATTACAAATACAATTTATTTATACAATTTATTTGTTTCAAATACAATTTGTTTATACAATTTATTTGTTTCAAATACAATTTATTTATACAATTTATTTGTTTCAAATACAATTTATTTATACAATTTATTTGTTTCAAATACAATTTATTTATACAATTTATTTGTTTCAAATACAATTTATTTGATTCAAATAAAAATTATTTGTTTCAAGTAAATATTTATTTGATAATAGTCAAATAATCGGTTATTTGAATAAAAAAAAAAATTTTTTTTTCAGTTGTACTACACGAAAATGTTACAAAAGTTCTCAAACTTTCTGCTTTGCATAAATCTAAACTACTCAAGGTCTCATTAATTCGGAAATTCTCTCTTGGAAGATATGCACTTAAAAGTTTCTCACTCTATAAATATGGTCGCTGAATTTTAACGATTAAAAGATCGACAAATTGAAAGTAATTCTTGATAATACAAGTGTTCCTATAATTTTATAAATAATAAAATTCTTTGCAGGAAGTCAATTAATTTCAAAAAAATATTAATTGATTTCCTCGGATGAGTTTAAAATTTTTAATTATTTTAAAATATTTTCATGAATTTTATTAATTTCCTAAAATATTAATAAATTCTTCTAAACAAGTCAATTATTTTTAAAAATACTACAATTATTTGGAGGAATTAAAATTATTTAATTTAATTTTTTAACCCAATTTAAATAAAATTACACGAAATAATTTAATTATTTTCAAAATATTCCATAAAATTTAATTTCAACAAGAATTTTAAATTCTTAAAAAATCATTTAATTATTGTCAAAATATTTACAAAAAAAAAAGAAAAAAATGTCATTATTTTGAATTATTTCTATAAAATTTTATCCAACTTCAATTCGTTTATTTAAATTCAATTACATATCAAAAAATTCAATTATTTCTTGAAGATTTTATCAAAATTTTATTTAGTTCTTGAAGATTCTATTAAATTTTAATTTATTTTTAAAGATTTTATTAAATTTCAATTATTTTTCGAAGGTTATACCAAAATTTCAATTATTTCGCTAAAAATTTATTAAATTTCAATTTTTATATTTTAATTCAATTATTTTTTTAAATATTAATTATTTTCCAAAAATTTTTCACAATTTCAATTAATTGTCAAAAACTATACCAAACTTTCATTATTTCTCTAAAACTTTACCAAATTTCGATTCAATTATTTATCAACTTTAAATTATTTCTTAAAAATTGACCAAATTTCAATTATTTCTTAAAAATTTACCAAATTTCAATTATTTCTTGAAAATTTACCAAATTTCAATTATTTCTTGAAAATTTACCAAATTTCAATTATTTCTTGAAAGTTTACCAAATTTCAATTATTTCTTGAAAATTTACCAAATTTCAATTATATTTCTAAATTATATTATTCCTTAAAGATTTTCCTAGATTTTAATTATTTTGAAATATTTTATTAAATTTCAATTATTTCTAAGATTTTAACAAAATTCCAATTATTTCCCAGAAACTTTACCAAATTTTAATTTTCTTATATCAATACAATCATTTTTTTAATTTCAATTATTTCTCGAAGATTTTACCACATTTCAATTATTTCTCGAAAAGTTTACCAAAGTTTCAATTATATTTCAAAAATTTTACCAAATTTCAATTATTTCTCAAAGGTTTAAAGAAAATTCCAATTATTTCTCAAGAACTGGACCAAATTTCAATTATTTCTTGAAGATTTTCCCAAAGGTTCAATTATTTCTCGAAAATTTTACCAAAGTGGCAATTATTTTTTAAAAATTTTTAACCTTTTTTTATTTTATTTCTTTTAATTATTCTTTGCAGTTTATTTTCTTTTCAAACACTACATGAAAGAAGAAAATATTTATTTAAAAAAAAACTGAAGGAAGCTTTTGATACTATTTTACGAAAAACTTATCATTTATACAAGGATGAACTGTTTTTTTCTTGTTTAAAAGTTTATTATATAATTTAACATATTATATATATATATATATATATATATATATATATATATATATATATATATATATATATATATATATATATATATATATATATATATATACACTGAAAAAAAATTTATTTGATTCAAATAACCGATTATTTGTCTATAATCAAATAAATATTTACTTAGATCAAATAATTTTTATTTGAAACAATTAAATTGTATTTGCTTTAAATACAATTTATTTGATTCAAGTAAATATTTATTTGATTATAGACAAATAATCGGTTATTTGAATCAAATAAATTTTTTTTCAGTGTATATGAAGGAAGAAAAAAATTGATAGAAATTGTTTTCAAATTCTTCCTACGAATAAAAATTTAGCTATTATAATTTGCTAAAGAACTATAATTTAATCAATAATTCTATTTAGATCATTGAATTTAATTTTACGACTATTGTTCATCTCGGAATGCAGCTTGAAAATACAATGAACTTGCTCTCTTTGTGTACTTCACTTTATATGAATTGTTAGGAATGACTTGAACTGACTATGAGAATAATGTTTACGACCAGTAAATCACAAATGCTTTTCCATTGAAAATAACAAATCTCCCTCTCTCTCTCTCTCTCTTTCTGTTTCTCTCTTCATAGAAACAAAAAAACACGAATTTTAATTAACCTTTTAAGCTTTTTTTTTAAACGAAAATTTTATTTTCCAAATATTAAAAATTAATTAGAAGGAAAAAAATCCTTAACGTTATTTTATGCTACCGTTCATATTATTATCGTCAATTAATGTTCATAATTTACCAATATCAACAAAATATTAATATTATTCAGTTTTTGAATACTAAATGGTAAATATTTATAATATTTTTCTGTGAACGTATCTTTAAAAAGAAAAATCATTTACAACCGTTTCTAAAATCGAATATAATAAAAAAATGGTAAAAGTTTATAAATAATAAATAAAAAAAAGTATTTATTTAAGAGACAGTGTGAAGGAAATTTTCTCAAATCAAATATTTTCCCACTGAATATCATGTTACTTGGAATAAATATGTTTACATTAAAATAAATGTTATTTGCGCGAAAATAATATGTATGTCATTCTCAAATGTAATTGAAGACATCTCAGGGTGTGTGCGATTTCCGCAATAAATATTCCACGAACTGGTGTTTGAGATTTCATAGAGTTGTATAGTGGAGTGTTAAAGGGAGGGAGAAAGTTTAAAAAAATGTATTTTTAATTACATCTTAAGGAAGAAAGGTACCTGGGAAAAAAATTAAGATTATATCTGTATCTAGCGAATGCTACGCGTGAAACGTGGCATTCAATTTGTTATTGTTACGCAAATTAAAAAATTTTTTATTTCCAAATATCAATTTTTTACATAATTTCATAGTCAAAATTTAACAAATTCACTTATTAAGTACAAAACTAATTATTACTGTTCATATTTTAGAAAATTTTAATAAAATTTCATGTACGAATTCAATAATTTTCTAAAATTTTGATAAAATTTCACGAATTCAATAATTTTCTAAAATTTTGATAAAATTTCACGAATTCAATAATTTTCTAAAATTTTGATAAAATTTCACGAATTTAATAATTTTCTAAAATTTTAATAAATCCTTCTAAACAATTCAATTATGTTTTTAGGTAGTAAAATCTTTACAAAAATTCAATTATTTTTAAAACAATTTTAATTGAATTGAAGAGATCAATTTTTAGGAATATTTTTAATATACTTCGAAAAAATTCAATTTGTTTCTAAAATTTTTATAAATTCTTCGAAATAATTAAATTATTCTTATAAATGTAGTAAAATTCTTCGCAAGTGTTCCTATAATTTTATAAATAATAAAATTCTTTGCAGGAATTAAATTAATTTCAAAAAAATATTTACTGATTTCCTCGGATAAGTTTAAAATTGTTAATTATTTTAAAATATTTTCATGAGTTTCATTAATTTCCTAAAACATTAATAAATTCTTCTAAACAATTCAATTATTTTTATAAATACTACAATTCTTTAAAGGAATTAAAAATTATTTTGAACCCAATTTAAATAAAATTACACGAAAAAATTTAATTATTTTCAAAAATTTCCATAAAATTTAATTTCAACAAGAATTTTTAATTCTTTAAAATTCATTCAATTATTGTCAAAATATTTACAAAAAAGGAAAAAAAATGTCATTATTTTCAATTATTTCTAAAAAATTCTCCGTACTGATGTTAATTATTTCTTTAAATTTTAATAAATTCTTCTAAACATTTCAATTATTTTTCTAAATAGTAAAATTCTTTGCAATAATTCATTTTTGTTTATAAATACTAAAATCTATGACAGAAATTAAATTATTTTCATACCAATTTAAAATCTTTAATAGAATTTCTCGAAAGAGAATTTCTTAAAAATTTTATAAAATATCAATTATTTTTCGAAGATTTTACCATAATTTCAATTACTTTACAAAAACTTTATTAAATTTCAATTATTTTTCATTATTAAATTATTCCTTAAAGATTTTACTTAATTTTAATTAATTTATGAAGATTTTATCAAATTTCAAATATTTCTTGAAGATTTTACCAAGATTTCAATTATTTCCCAAAAATTTTACCGAATTTTAATTCTTTTATTTAAATTTAATTATATATCAAAATTTAATTATTTCTTGAAGATTTTATCAACATTTTATTTAATTCTTAAAGATTCTTTTCAATTTTTATTTACTTTTAAAGATTTTATTAAATTTCAATTATTTTTCGAAGGTTACACCAAAATTACAATTATTTCGCAAAAAATTTATCAAATTTCAATTTTCATATTTAAATTCAATTATTTTTTGAAATATCAATTATTTTCCAAAAATTTTACCAAATTTCAATTAATTTTCAAAAACTTTACCAAACATTCATTATTTCTCTAAAACTCTACCAAATTTCGATTCAATTATTTTTCAAATTTCAATTATTTCTTAAAAATTTACCAAATTTCAATTATTTCTTAAAAATTTACCAAATTTCAATTATATTTCTAAATTATATTATTCCTTAAAGATTTTCCTAGATTTTAATTAATTTGAAAAATTTTATTAAATTTCAATTATTTCTAAGATTTTAACAAAATTCCAATTATTTCCCAGAAACTTTTCCAAATTTTAATTTTCTAATTTCAATTCAATTATTTTTTAAATTTCAATTATTTCTCGAAGATTTTACTACATTTCAATTATTTCCCGAAAATTTTACCAAAGTTTCAATTGTTTTTTAAAAATTTTACTAAATTTTAATTATTTCTCGAAGATTTTAAGAAAATTTCAATTATTTCTTAAGAACTTGACCAAATTTCAATTACTTCTCGTTAATTTTCCCAAAGGTTCAATTGTTTCTCGATAATTTTATCAAATTTCAATTTATTTTTCTAATTTCAATTATTTCTCGAAGATTTTAACAACATTTCAACTGTTTCCCAAAAAGTTTATTGAATTTTAATTAATTTTTTCAAATTCCATTATTACCTAGTTAAAGATTTTACTTAATTTTAATTTATTTTTAAAGATTTTATCAAATTCCAATTATTTCTTAAAGATTTTACCAAAATTTCAATTATTTCCCAAAAAACTTTATCAAATTTCTATGATTTTCTAAAAACTTTACCAAAAATAAAATTTCAAATTTTTTAATTTTTTTTTTTTAATTTTTCAAATTTTTGAAATTTCAATTTAAATATTTTGTCAAATTTTAATTATTTTTCGAAGATTTCACTAATATCATTATTTTTTGAAAATTTTATATTAAAGTAAAATTAATTTTTTAAGATTTTATTAAATTTCAATTAGTTCTCAAAGATTTAACAAAAATTCTAATTATTCCGCTAGAACTTTTCCAAACATCAATTTTTCATATTTTAATTCAATTATTTATCAAAATTACATTATTTTTCGTATACTTTAACAATATTTTATTAATTTCCCAAAAACTTTATCAAATTTTAATTATTTCTCGAATATTTAACCAAAATTTCAATTAGCTTTAAAAAAGATGAATTTAATTCTTCGCTAGAATTCAATTCTTTTTAATCCAATTTTAATTAGATTAAATTAATTAATTAATTAATTGTATTTAAAAAAAAATTTAATTGTAAATTTATTTTGAATTGTATTTAAAATTTTCAATAAAATTTTTAAAGAATCTCCATTGGTTTAAAATAATTTCACAGAAATTCTTCAAAGGAATTTAATCAGGATTTTCAAAAATTTAAATAAAATTCTTCTCGTAATTTTAATAACATTTTTAGAACGAATTCTATGATTATCAAATTTTTTCATAAATTTCTTTGCAATAATTCGATGATTTTCAATACATTAATTTTAAAAATTGAATATATTTGATAAGAAAAATTATCAAAAATAAATTAAGAAACAAAAAAGTATTTCTCGGATATGCTTCTTCGGTGTGAAAGTCATGTTTAATTACTTCTAAAGTACCTAATGAATATATGGAAAGCAAAAGAAATAAGGAAGATGAATAATAAAAAAAAAGTGTCACCGCTGAAAAGAGGGGGGAGGAGATTTTAACCCATGCAGTAAAATGATGGCAAAGGTTAAAGTGCGTTCTATTTTTTTTTTTTTTTCATGGGAAAATAAGTATGTACGCGAAGAGAGCCGGTCATAAAACAAACTCAAGATATCCGAATAAAGCCGCGCAACACACGTTATGGGGAGGGGTGGGGGCGCACGTGAGCGCGTGAATGTTTGTATTATACTATATAAGTTAGAAAATAGAGATGCTAGACGTAGATGGGACAGCGAAGTTCAGTTCAGGCAGGGGATGCTGCTAGTCTGCTGCCAGACGTTGTAAATTTTATCGCCCGGATAAAAGCGAACTTGTAGAGAATAGCCATAAAGGTGCTTTATTGTACATTTACATCCAGATATAATGTGTTATACCACTAACTTAAGTGAATCAAACACAATAATGCGAGACAAGCTTTCACTTCCTATATGTATATATATTTTTCTCTTTTTCCCCTAGTTTAAAAAGTCCGAAATGTATAAATATTCCTTTAGAACGACTTCAAGTTGTACATATAAGAGACAACTAAACCGCACTTGTCGTGTCTACAGAGCTATAGCTACAAGTTGGAATCGTTAAATTTCACAGTGATTTGTGGATTTACAAATTTATCACACGCAGGATAATTTATTTTCCTAAATGCTTCTTATTCTCAAGAATCGTGATTGGAAACTTTCTTCGGTTCTTTCGTTTGCTGTCTGAGGGATTCCTTTAAAAAAAATGTCTTTGTCTGTAAATCTAAATTAGTTAAAATGTTTATACTACTTTGAATTATTGACTCACGATTTAATTTCGAATTAATGTTTACAAAATTTTGTCCAAAATTCATAATGGAAATTTTTACCGATTATTTCAACTTTTTATTTTTTAACTTACATTTTAATGGTGGAATTTGCGAATAATCGTAAAATAGTAGAATTTCCAGATAATCGAAATTTCAATATTAAAATTTACAGATAATCGAAATTTTAATAGCAGAATTTTCAGATAATCGAAATTGCAATAGTAGAATTTCCAGATAAACAAAATTTCAATAGTAGAATTTCCAGATAATTAATATTTCAATAGTACAACTTCCTAATAATCGAAATATCAATATTAAAATTTACAGATAATCGAAACTTCAATAGTAGAATTTCCAGATAATCGAAATTTCAATAGTAGAACTTCGTAATAATAATCGAAATTTCAATATTAAAATTTACAGATAATTGAAATTTTAATAGTAAAATTTTCAGATAATCGAAATATAAATAGTAGAACTTCCTAATAATCAAAATTTCAAAAGTAGAACATCCTAATAATAATCGAAATTTGAATATTAAAATTTACAGATAATCGAAATTTCAATAGTAGAATTTCCAGATAATCAATATTTCAGTAGTAGAACTTCCTAATAATCGAAATTTCAATATTAAAATTTAAAGATAATCGAAATTTTAATAGTAGAATTTCCAGATAATCGAAATTTCAATAGTAGAATTTCCAGATAATCGAAATTTCAATAGTAGAACTTCGTAATAATAATCGAAATTTCAATATTAAAATTTACAGATAATTGAAATTTTAATAGTAAAATTTTCAGATAATCGAAATATAAATAGTAGAACTTCCTAATAATCAAAATTTCAAAAGTAGAACATCCTAATAATAATCGAAATTTGAATATTAAAATTTACAGATAATCGAAATTTCAATAGTAGAATTTCCAGATAATCAATATTTCAGTAGTAGAACTTCCTAATAATCGAAATTTCAATATTAAAATTTAAAGATAATCGAAATTTCTATAGCAGAACTTCGTAATAATAATCGAAATTTTAATATTAAAATTTACAGATAATCGAAATTTGAATAGTAGAACTTCCTAATAATCAAAATTTCAATAGTAGAACTTCCTAATAATAATCGAAATTTGATTATTAAAATTTATAGATAATCGAAATTTCAATAGTAGAATTTCCAGATAATCGAAATTTCAATAGTAGAACTTCCTAATAATCGAAATTTTAATATTAAAATTTACAGATAATCGAAATTTTAAAAGTTGAATTTTAAGATAATCGAAATTTCAATAGTAGAACTTCCTAATAATCGAAATTTTAATATTAAAATTTACAGATAATCGAAATTTCAATAGTAGAATTTCCAGATATTCGAAATTTCTATAGTAGAACTTCGTAATAATAATCGAAATTTTAATATTAAAATTTACAGATAATCGAAATTTCAATAGTAGAATTTCCAGATAATCAAAATTTCTATAGTAGAACTTCTTAATAATCGAAATTTCAATATTAAAATTTAAAGATAATCCAAATTTGAATAGTAGAATTTCCAGATAATCCAAATTTCAATAGTAGAACTTCGTAATAATAATCGAAATTTCAATATTAAAATTTACAGATAATTGAAATTTTAATAGTAGAATTTTCAAATAATCGAAATTTGAATAGTAGAACTTCCTAATAATCAAAATTTCAATAGTAGTACTTCCTAATAATAATCGAAATTTCATTATTAAAATTTATAGATAATCGAAATTTCAATAGTAGAATTTCCAGATAATCGAAATTTCTATAGTAGAATTTCCTAATAATCGAAATTTCAATATTAAAATTTACAGATAATCGAAATTTTATAAGTTGAATTTTTAGATAATCGAAATTTCAATAGTAGAACTTCCTAATAATCAAAATTTTAATATTAAAATTTACAGATAATCGAAATTTCAATAGTAGAACTTCCTAATAATCGAAATTTTAATATTAAAATTTACAGATAATCGAAATTTCAATAGTAGAATTTCCAGATAATCCAAATTTCTATAGTAGAACTTCTTAATAATCGAAATTTCAATATTAAAATTTAAAGATAATCCAAATTTGAATAGTAAAATTTCCAGATAATCGAAATTTCAATAGTAGAACTTCGTAATAATAATCGAAATTTCAATATTAAAATTTACAGATAATCGAAATTTTAAAAGTTGAATTTCCAGATAATCGAAATTTCTATATTAAAATTTAAAGATAATCGAAATTTCTATAGCAGAACTTCGTAATAATAATCGAAATTTTAATATTAAAATTTACAGATAATCGAAATTTGAATAGTAGAACTTCCTAATAATCAAAATTTCAATAGTAGAACTTCCTAATAATAATCGAAATTTGATTATTAAAATTTATAGATAATCGAAATTTCAATAGTAGAATTTCCAGATAATCGAAATTTCTATAGTAGAACTTCCTAATAATCGAAATTTCAATATTAAAATTTACAGATAATCGAAATTTTAAAAGTTGAATTTTTAGATAATCGAAATTTCAATAGTAGAACTTCCTAATAATCGAAATTTTAATATTAAAATTTACAGATAATCGAAATTTCAATAGTAGAATTTCCAGATAATCGAAATTTCTATAGTAGAAGTTCGTAATAATAATCGAAATTTTAATATTAAAATTTACAGATAATCGAAATTTCAATAGTAGAATTTCCAGATAATCAAAATTTCTATAGTAGAACTTCTTAATAATCGTAATTTCAATATTAAAATATAAAGATAATCCAAATTTGAATAGTAGAATTTCCAGATAATCCAAATTTCAATAGTAGAACTTCGTAATAATAATCGAAATTTCAATATTAAAATTTACAGATAATTGAAATTTTAATAGTAGAATTTTCAAATAATCGAAATTTGAATAGTAGAACTTCCTAATAATCAAAATTTCAATAGTAGTACTTCCTAATAATAATCGAAATTTCATTATTAAAATTTATAGATAATCGAAATTTCAATAGTAGAATTTCCAGATAATCGAAATTTCTATAGTAGAATTTCCTAATAATCGAAATTTCAATATTAAAATTTACAGATAATCGAAATTTTATAAGTTGAATTTTTAGATAATCGAAATTTCAATAGTAGAACTTCCTAATAATCAAAATTTTAATATTAAAATTTACAGATAATCGAAATTTCAATAGTAGAACTTCCTAATAATCGAAATTTTAATATTAAAATTTACAGATAATCGAAATTTCAATAGTAGAATTTCCAGATAATCCAAATTTCTATAGTAGAACTTCTTAATAATCGAAATTTCAATATTAAAATTTAAAGATAATCCAAATTTGAATAGTAGAATTTCCAGATAATCGAAATTTCAATAGTAGAACTTCGTAATAATAATCGAAATTTCAATATTAAAATTTACAGATAATCGAAATTTTAAAAGTTGAATTTCCAGATAATCGAAATTTCTATAGTAGAACTTCCTAATAATCGAAATTCCAATTGAAAAATTTTCTAATAATTGAAATTGCAATTGAAAAATTTCTCCCCCAGGTTCAAATGAACATATTTAATATTTTAAAACATTAAAAATAAAATACCACTCACTACACTTGTCGGCTTTTCAGTTCTTTATAAACCTGATTATAGTTACAAATATAAACTTTTTTCCCCCTATCTAATAATATTCGCACCTACAATAATAAATAATTAATTTACAAAAAAATACACGTAATCACTGAAAGTTTCTAAATTATTTTTTTTATATACTTTAAAAGAAAATGTAGACCAAAGAGGTTAGTGACATTTCTTAAAATAACGTTTTACTTCACTTCTATGTTGTCAGTTTTAATCCAATATACTTGCAATAATTTCATTTTAATTTTTCATTGAAAAAAATGTTTACTCTACTTATTAGTTTCTCCACTATTTATTATATTCTAAATAACAAAAAAATTGTAGTAAATAACAATACTTCTTAATTATATTTTATAAAGAAAAGAAATTTCTCTTCCGATAAGAACAATGTGAATAATCAACAATTAACAATGTTAATAATAAAGTTAATCAAATACAAAATATTTGTCATTTTAATTCATAGTTACTAGTTGACAATTATTTCTTGAAGACATTAACCAAAAATAATCAATTAATTCACAAAAAATTTAACAAATTTGAATTATTTCTCGAAAAATCAAATTTTAGTTATTTCTTAAATAATCTTATTAAATTTTAAATAATTTTTAAAAAATTTAATCAAATTTCAATTATTTATAAAAGGTTATACTAAAATTTCAATTGTTTCTCAAAAACTTTACCAAATTTCAATTCTATTATTTTTTGAAATATCAATTAGTTTTCAAAGATTTTATAAAATTTCAATTATTTTTCTAAATTTAATTATTACTTAAAGATTTTACTGAATTTTAACTTATATTTAAAGATTTTATCAAATTTTAATTATTTCTCCAATATTTTAGCAGAATTCCACTTATTTCCCAAAAAATCAATCAAATTTCAATTTTCTTTTCTAATTTCAATTATTCCTTAAAGATTTCACTAAATTTTGTTAAATTTTGAAAGATTTTATAATATTTCAATTACATGTATCGAAGATTTTAACAAACAATTTAAATTATTTCCCAAATCTTCGACAAATATCAATTGTTATATTTCAATTCAATTATTTATCAAATTTTAATTATTTCTCGAAGATTTTACCAAGATTTCAATTATTTCCCAAAAATTGTACCCATTTTTAATTCTTTTATTTAAATTCAATTATTTATTAAAATTCAATTATTTCTCCATATATTTTAGCAGAATTCCACTTATTTCCCAAAAAATCAATCAAATTTCAATTTTTTTTCAAATTTCAATTATCCCTTAAAGACTTAACTAAATTTTTTTAATTTTGAAAGATTTTATAATATTTCAATTATATGTCTCGAAGATTTTACCAAACAATTTAAATTATTTCCCAAATCTTCAACAAATATCAATTGTTTTATTTCAATTCAATTATTTATCAAATTTTAATTATTTCTCGAAGATTTTACCAAGATTTCAATTATTTCCCAAAAATTTTACCCATTTTTAATTCTTTTATTTAAATTGAATTATTTATCAAAATTCAATTATTTCTCGAAGATTTTATCAAAATTTTATTTCATTCTTGAAGATTCTATTCAATTTTAATTTATTTTTAAAGATTTTATTAAATTTCAATTATTCCTCGAAGGTTATAACAAAATTTCAATTATTTCCCAAAAACTGTACCAAATATCAACTGTTTTATTTCAATTCAATTATTTATCAAATTTCAATTATTTTTCGAAGATTTTATCAAAATTTTAATTATTTTTCATAAAACTTAACCAAATTTTAATTATTTTTTAAATTTCAATTATTTTCTTGAAGATTTTATGAAAATTTAATTATTTCTCGAAGAGTTTACCAAGATTTCAATTAAAACCCAAAAATTTTGTCCAATTTCAATTCTTCTATGTAAATTCAATTATTTATTAGAATTCAATTATTTCTCGAAGATTTTATCAAAATTTTATTTCATTCTTGAAGATTCTATTTAATTTTAATTTATTTTTAAAGATTTTATTGATTTTCAATTATTTTTCGAAGGTTATACCAAAATTTCAATTATTTCGCAAAAAATTTATCAAATTTCAATTTTCATATTTAAATTCAATTATTTTACAAAAATTTTACCAAATTTCAATTAATTCTCAATTACTTTACCAAATTTTCATTATTTCTCTAAAACTTTAACAAATTTCGATTCAATTATTTTTCAAATTTCAATTATTTCTTGAAAATTTACCAAACTTCAATTATTTCTTGAAAATTTACCAAATTTTAATTATTTTTCTACTTCATTTATTTGTTGAATATTTTATTTAATTTTAATAAATTTTTAATGATTTAATCAAATTTCAATTATTCCTCGAAGGTTTTTATTTCTCTTTCTCTTTTATTTCTAGAGAATTATTTTTTATCATCGTTTTTATTATTTATTTAATACTTTCAAAATAATTTAAATTAATCAAATCAAATTATTTTCTTTTTCACTGCGTCATGTTTGTTTTTGTTTCCAATTTATTCGGTGGTATTTTTCAAAGTCAAGCACTATGTCCGCGTTACAAGTGAAATACAGTCATTATTGAGTTTTTTTGCCAGCAGTCGTCATAAAGTAGCCCATCTATGAGGGAATACTTGCATCACTGAGAAATGCGTCGTATTCGTATGAAATGGGCAAAAGGCAATCTTGAAATTGAGCATTTTACATCCGAAGTACGCCATGCATATTTACAAGGCCACCCACGCACTGCGTTCCCATCGGACAAAGTATATAATACACTGGACTTCTTTAGAATCGCGAATGCGAATGTTGTTCCTTTATTTAATAATAATAAAAAAAAAGAAAAAAAAGAAAAAATTTGCTTCTTTGAATCTTCTTTTGTATTATAAAATTTAAATAAAGAATTTTATTCTCTTGAACTTTTGAACTTGAAATTATTAAATATGCAGACATTTCAGTTATGTGACTAATAAATTGATAACTAATGCCTCCATTGTATTCGCCAAAAAATAAATATTGCCATGTAATTGAACACAACATTCGAGTTTTGAAATGGTAAATTTATAATTATATTGAATTTTAGTACGAAAATTGCTATTTGTCGGGCGAATTTCAATTATTTTCCAAAATCTTCATCAAAGTTTAATTGTTTTTCTAAATTCAATGATTCTTTAATGATTATGTTAAATTTCAATTATTTCACGAAGATTTTACTAAGACTTCAATTATTTTCCCCAAATTTCAATTCTATTATTTCAATTCTATTATTTCAATTCAATTGTTTATCAAAATTCAATTATTTCTCGAAGATTTTTAAAAAATTTTAATTAATTCTTGAAGATTTTATTGAATTTTAATTTTTTTTCGCAGATTTTATAAAATTTTAATTATTTCTCTAAGATTCTACCGAAATTTCAATTATTTCCCAAAAACATAACAAAATTCGAATTATTTTTCTAATTTTTATAATTTCTTAAACATTTTATCAAATTTCAATTATGATTCGAAGATTTTACCAAAAATTTCAAATATTTCTAAAAAAAACCTTATCAAATGTCAATTATTTTTCTGAATTAAAAATAATTGAAATTAATTCTTAAAGATTTCATCAAATTTTAAATATTTCTCGAAGTTTTTACCAAAGTTTTCATTATTTCCCAATAACATTACCAAATTTCGATTCAATTATTTTTCTGAATAATAATTCCTTAAAGATTTTATTAAATTTTAATTTATTTTTAAAGATTTTATAAATTTGAATTATTTTTTGAAGATTTTACTAAAATTTCAATTATTCTTTGAAGATTGTATAAAAGGAAAAATAATTATTAAAGATTTTATTAAATTTCATTTATTTATCAAAGTTTTGAAAAAAAATTTTAAGTATTTCCCAAAAAAATTTGCTAAATACAAATTTTTATATTTAATTATTTATTAAAATTCAATTATTTCTCTAAGATTTTACCAAAATTTGAAAAATTTCCCAAAACTATACAAAATTTCAATTATTTCTCGAAAATTTGACTAAAATTTCAATTATTTTTCAAAAATTTTACCAAATTTTAATTATTTCTTCAAGATTCTAACAAAATTTCAATTATTTCTCAAAAAACATAACTAAATTCTAATTATTTTTACACTTTTTATTATTTCTTAAACATTTTATTAAATTTTAATTATGTTTCAAACATTATGCCATATTTTCAAATATTTCTCAAAAACCTTATTAAATTTCAATTATTTTTCTAAATTAAAATAATTCCTTAAATATTTTACTAAATTTTAATTTATTTTTAAAGATTTTATCAAATTTCAATTATTATTTGAATATTTTACCCAAATTTGAATTATTTACAAAAATTATACTAAATATCTATTTTCATATTTCAATTCAATTATTTATAAAAATTCAATTATTTTTTGAAGATTTTACCAAAATTTCTATTATTCTTTAAAAAGATTTCATAAAATTAAAAATTATTATTATTAATGATTTTATTAAGTTCCAATAATTTATTAATGAATTTAATAAAACTTTAATTATTTTCCAAAAAATTTGCGAAATATTAATTTTTATATTTAATTATTTATTAACATTCAATTATTTCTACAAGATTCTACCAAAATTTCAATTATTTCCCAAAAACATAACAAAATTCTAATTATTTTTCTAATTTTTATAATTTCTTAATCATTTTATCAAATTTCAATTATGTTTCGAAGATTTTACCAAAAATTTCAAATATTTCTAAAAAAAACCTTATTAAATTTCAATTATTTTTTGAAGATTTTACCAAGATTTCAATTATTTCCCAAAAATTTTACCCAATTTCAATTCTTTTATTTAAATTCAATTATATATCAAAATTCAATTATTTCTCGAAGATTTTATCAAAATTTTATTTAATTCTTGAAGATTCTATTCAATTTTAATTTATTTTTAAAGATTTTATTAAATTTCAATTATTTCTCGAAGGTTATAACAAAATTTCAATTATTTCGCAAAAAATTTATCAAATTTCAATTTTCATATTTAAATTCAATTTTTTTTCTTAAATATCAATTATTTTCCAAAAATTTTACCAAATTTCAAGTAATTGTCAAAAACTTTACCAAACTTTCATTATTTCTCTAAAACTCTACCAAAATTCGATTCAATTTTTTTTTCAAATTTCAATTATTTCTTACAAATTTACCAAATTTCAATTATTTCTTGAAAATTTACCAAATTTCAATTATTTCTTGAAAATTTACCAAATTTCAATTATATTTCTAAATTATATTATTCCTTAAAGATTTTACTAAATTTTAATTTATTTTTAAAGATTTTATCAAATTTCAATTATTTTTTGAATATTTTATCCAAAATTTAAATTATTTACAAAATTTTACTAATTATCTATTTTCATATTTCAATTCAATTATTTATAAAAATTCAATTACTTTTTGCAGATTTTACAAAAATTTCTATTATTCTTTAAAGATTTTATGAAATTAAAACAAATTATTGAAGATTTCATTAAGTTTCAATTATTTATCAAAGAATTTATCAATATTTTATTTATTTCCCCAAAAATTTGCTAAATATTAATTTTTATATTTAATTATATTTTAAAATTCAATTATTTCTTGAAGATTTTACCAAAATGTAAATAATTTTCCAATAACTATACCAAATTCTAATTATTTTTCCAATTTTCATTTTTTCTTAAAGATTTTATCAAATTTTAATTATTTTTCTAAATTAAATTATTCCTTAAAGATTAAGGAGCAAATTTTTAATTATATTGAATTTTAATACGAAAATTGCTATTTGTCTTGGAGGAATTTAATTCGAAGGGGGGGTTTTTTTTTGGTTCAAAGAAACATTTGGGCCACTATTTTTCATTGCATAATTATTTTCAACTAATTTGCAGATTTCCAGGGTGTATTGTAATAATATTAATATTATATTTCGTGCCCGTGGTAATAAACGATATTTGAAAGCGGATTACAAACGTCTCTTGCCATCATTCGATCTCGACAATGCCCGCCCATTTTCGTCTCACCGAAATACAATTATCGGAAGATAAAACGAGTCGACAGAAGCTCGGCGCGTTGAAATATGCAATAGAGTTCCTCTATGATACTCGACGACCGAATCGACGGTTTTTAATTAACGATTTTGCTCAGACACGGAAATGGTTAAATTGAGTAGATGCATTTCGATGAAAACTTTAGCCGCGACGGGTTAAAACTTGACACAAACTCGACATAATCGTATATTATTTTTTCCTTTTTTTTCGGTTGGAAAAATTATATTTATAATTCCACGAGATTCAATTTCATGAATTTTCTGTATTGAAAAATTTATTATCTATATACATGTACTTTATACTTTTACTGCACTTATTATATTTATTATTAAACGTATTAGATTTTTATTGTTGCACCCAGGGAAAAATATTATTTAAACCAAATATATTTTGACGTAAATAAACGCATATTTGTCTCAGAACCAACTAGACTTTTTATTTGTTTTAAATAGAATTTTTGTTTGACATAATTAAAACATATATTTGAGTCAAATAAAATTTTATTTAAACCAAAAAAAAAATTATGTGAGTCAAATAATATTTTAATTAAACCAAAAAAAAATTTATTTTAAACAAATAAAAAGTCTAGTTGCTTCTCAGACAAATATACCATTTGTCTGGATGAGTAAGCGAAAAAAAAATTTAACTTTAGGAGCGATAACTTTCGCTAAAATAGCCAAAGTATTCGTTACAATAACTAAAAATTTCACTAGAATAGTGAAATTTAAATTATTTCTCTAAGATTCTACAAAAATTTCAATATTTCCCAAAATTTAACCAAATTCTAATTATTTTCCAAATTTTAATTAATTCTCAAAGATTTTATGAAATTTCAATTATTTTTCGAAGATTTTATAAAAATTTCAATTATTTTCCTAAATTATATTATTTCTTAAATATTTTACTAACATTTCAATAATCTCCCAAAAATTTTTATTAAATTTCAATTATTTCTCGAAGATTTTATCAAATTTCAAATATTTTTCGAAGATTTAATCAAAATTTCAATTATTTCCCAAAAACTTTATCAAATTTCAATTATTTTCCTAATTTATATTATTCGTTAAAGATTGTACAAACATTTCCATAATCTCCAAAAATTTTTAATTAAATTTCAATTATTTCTCGAAGATTTTATCAAAATTTCAATTATTTCCTAAAAACTTTATAAAATTTCAATTTTTTTCTGAATTAAATTATTCTTTAAAGATTTTAATAAATTTAATTCAATTTCTAAAGATTTTATAATATTTCAATTATTATTCGAAGATTTTACCAAAAAATTTTAATTATTTCCCAAAACTTTACCAAATTTCAATTCTTTTATTTAAATTCAGTTATTTAAGAAAATTCAATTATTTCTGAAAGATATTACTAAAATTTTAATAAATTCTTGAAGATTGTAATCAATTTTAATTAATTTTTTAAGATTTTATCAAATTTCAAGTACTTCACGAAGGTTATACCAAAATTTCAATTCTTTCTCAAAAACTTCAACAAATTTCAATTTTCATATTTCAATTCAATTGTTTTTTGAAATATTAATTACTTTTCAAAGGTTTTATCAAATTTCAATTATTTTTCAAAAAGTTTAGCAAATTTCGATTGAATTATTTTTCAAATTTCAATTATTTCCCAAAAATTTCACAAAACTTCAATTCTTTTATTTTAATTCAATTATCTATTTTTATATTTTAATTCAATTATTTATAAAAATTCTATTATTTCTTAAAGATATTACCAAAATTTGAATAATTTCCTAAAAACTTTATCAATTTTCAATTGTTTCTCGAATATTTTAACCAAATTTCAATTATTCTCTGAAGATTTTATGAAATTAAAACTAATTATTAAAGATTTTATTAAATTTCAATTATTTATTAGAGATTTTAACAAAATTTTTATTTTATCCCATAAAATTTGCTAAATATTAATTTTTATATTTCAATTCAATTATTTTAACAAAATTTAAATTATTTCTTGAAGATTTTATTAAATTTCAATTATTTCTTGAAAATGTTAACAAAATTTTACATAATTTTCTAATTCCAATTATTTTTTAATTATTTTCTGAAAAATTAATAAAATTTCAAATATTTTTCTAATTTTAATTATTCTCAAAAATTTAATATTTCAATTATTTCCCAAAAAATTTGCCAAATATTAATTTTTATATTTTAATTCAATTATTAAATAAAATTCAATTATTTCTGGAAGATTTTATCAAATTTCAATTTTTTTATGTCAATTTAATTATTTATCAAATTTTAATTATTTCCAAAAAACATTTGCCAAATATTAATTTTTATATTTCAATTCAATTATTCATTAAAATTCAATTATTTCCCAAAAAATTTGCCAAATATTAATTTTTATATTTCAATTCAATTATTCATTAAAATTATTCAATTATTCATTAAAATTCAATTATTTCTAAAAAAAATTTTGCCAAATATTAGTTTTTATATTTTAATTCAATTATTCATTAAAATTCAATTATTTATCAAATTTTAATTATTTCCAAAAAAATTTGCCAAATATTAATTTTTATATTTCAATTCAATTATTCATTAAAATTCAATTATGTCCCAAAAAATTTGCCAAATATTAATTTTTATATTTCAATTCAATTATTCATTAAAATTATTCAATTATTCATTAAAATTCAATTATTTCTAAAAAAAATTTTGCCAAATATTAGTTTTTATATTTTAATTCAATTATTCATTAAAATTCAATTATTTATCAAATTTTAATTATTTCTCAAAAAATTTGCTAAATATTAATTTTCATATTTGAATTCAATTATTCATTAAAATTCAATTATTTCTAAAAAAAATTTGCCAAATATTAATTTTTATATTTCAATTCAATTATTCATTAAAATTCAATTATTTCTGGAAGATTTTATCAAATTTCAATTATTTCTCAAATATTTTACAAATATAAAAAAAATCTTCTTGATAGAAAAATTGAGTTGAAGAAACATAACGACGAGGGGAGTTTGACCTTGCAGGAGTGATATTTCTATTTTTATTTTTCTTTGCTTAAAAGAAAAACACGATATTATTGCACATACACACACACACACACTAAAGGTGCATGCATGTAGGAAAAAGAGAGAAAGAGAGAGAGAGAGAAGGCATTTTGGCGACGTGGCGGCTCGATATTCGGGGTGCGGTTCCTAGGTTCGTAGGTCCCAGGGTTTGCGTGAGAGACGACGCTGGAAAAGAGAAGGGTGGGCGGAAGAGAGAGTCGAAGGCGCGTGAGGCGTGGGGAGTTGTGGTGGGTGGTTGGGCGCCGTGCACGCGTTGTGCAGTGCGGTTAACGGCGTGTGCGTTGCGCCGATAGCCAACGCTTCGAACGGAAGAGACGCTGCACAGCAAGACGCCTCAAAAAAAGAGACAGAGAGAGAGAGAGAGAAGAAATTCTTTCCTCTCTCGCACAAATAGAGACAAAAATCTTATCATACCAGGAGAGTAAAAATAAAAAATTAAAATTTTCCTTCTTTTTCCACAACTACTGCAATAGCGACGAGGAGAGAAGAAAAATTATTATCAAAACTTTTATATAAACACCAAGAGAAAAATATTTTGTATTTTGTAAATTTTCCAACCAGTTTGTAAATTACTATAGTATTTACTGTGGTAAAAATTGTCTAAATTCCTCTTCTCCGGTGTGTTTTAGAGAAAAGAGTTTTTTGCCGAAAAAATATTTCATATTTTATATAAATTTGATTTAGTAAAAATATTTCATATTTTATATAAATTTGATTTAGTAAAAATATTTCATATTTTATATAAATTTGATTTAGTAAAAATGTTTACTATATAATTTGAATTAGTTACTGACTTTTTGATTTTGAATTCGTAAGAATGACTAATAAATAGTCATTTTTAATAATTAATTAATTAAATTTACTAATTCAAAAGCAAAAAGTCAATCACTAGTTCAAATTAGTAAAAATTTTCAACTAATTCAAATTTAGAGAGTATTTTGTAAATTTTTAAAAGTTTCTACAAGTTTGAAAATTCTTAGCATTCTCTCTAAATCTGAATTAGTACTTTTTACTAATGATATAGTGCGGATGTGTTTACTAATTGAATTAGTAACTGTTTTTACTAGTTTTTTTAATATACCAATTATTAGTAGAATTAGTAGAAAATTTACTAATTTGAAATAGTAAAAAATAAGTACTACCAATTGAATTAGTTATTTTCTACTAACAATTAGTAAAAAATTAGTAAAAAATGTTACTAATTCAAATTGGTAAAAGGAATCCGTAATTTTATTTTATTTTTTTTAAGTAATTTTCTACTAACAATTAGTAAAAAACTACTAAAAATTAGTAAAAAATGTTACTAATTCAAATTGGTAAAAGGAATCCGTAATTTTATTTTATTTTTTTTTAAGTAATTTTCTACTAACAATTAGTAAAAAACTACTAAAAATTAGTAAAAAATGTTACTAATTGAAATTGGTAAAAGGAATCCGTAATTTTATTTTATTTTTTTTAAGTAATTTTCTACTAACAATTAGTAAAAAACTACTAAAAATTAGTAAAAAATGTTACTAATTGAAATTGGTAAAAGGAATCCGTAATTTTATTTTATTTTTTTAAGTAATTTTCTACTAACAATTAGTAAAAAACTACTAAAAATTAGTAAAAAATGTTACTAATTCAAATTGGTAAAAGGAATCCGCACTAATTCAGATTTAAAGAGTAGTAAAAATTGTCTAAATTCCTTTTCTCCGGGCTGTAAAATATTTATTGATGGAATAAAAAAAATTCCTATTAAAAAAATAGAGTGAGAGAAAGATAGAGAGAGAGAGAAAAAAAGAAAGACCTATAATTGAAAAATACGAATCAAAACTATAAAAGAATTGAAAAAGAATTGAAAAAAGACCACTGGAAGGAAAAATTAAAAGCAAATATTGAAGAGGAAACGACGAAGAAGAGCAAAATTCAAGGTAAATATATAAAAGAAAAGTGAGAAAAATAGAAAATCGTGCGGAGAAATTAAGGGAGATAAAAGAGAAATGGCGCATGGAACAAAGGTATATGAATAAAATAATTCAAGTTCAATAGAGAGAAAAGAGATGAGTAGATTTATCATTTTCCCTTATATGTAGACTTCGGTCCAGGCTAGCGCCTAGTTTCCCTTTTTCCAACAGATTCAAATGAATAAATTCGTCAAACTTGTCTAAAAATTTTACTAACCAGCACTGGCAAAAAAAAATTATTCGATTCAACTAATTTGAATTAATTTTTTTCACTAAAAGTATTTAATTACTTAATAATTAAATAATTATTAAATATAAATAAATTATTGTTAAATATAAATAAATAATTATTATATATTACATAAACTATTATTAAATATAAATAAATTATTGTTAAATATAAATAAATAATTATTATATATTATATAAATTATTATTAAATATAAATAAATTATTGTTATATATTACATAAATTATTATTAAATATAAATAAATAATTATTATATATTATATAAATAATTATTAAATAATAATAATAAATTATTTTTTACTAAAATATTTCCTCGATTCGATTAATTCGAATTGTTTGAAAAATATTTATTTGATTCAATTAATTCGAATTGTTTGAAAAATATTTACTTGATTCAATTAATTCAAATTATTTCAAAAATATTTATTTGATTCAATGAATTCAAATTACTTGAGAAATATTTTTTCGATTCAAACGCATTTTCAATAATTAATAATAAAATATGTACTTGATAATAATATGTATAATAATAGGGATAATATTAAATAGTTATAGTAACAATAATAAATTGCATAATTATGATAATAATAATAATAATAATAATAGAATTATTCTTTAAAGATTTTAATAAATTTCAATTAATTTTTCAAGATTTTATAATATTCCAATTATTATTCGAAGATTTTACATAAAAAAATTTCATTATTTCCCAAAACTTTACCAAATTTCAATTCTTTTATTTAAATTCAATTATTTAACAAAATTCAATTATTTCTGGAAGACTTTACTTTACTAAGACTTTAATTAATTCTTGAAGATTATATTCAATTTTAATTAATTTTTAAAGATTTTATCAAATTTCAAGTACTTCAAGAAGGTTATACCAAAATTTCAATTATTTCTCAAAAAGTTTATTAAATTTCAATTTTCATATTTAAATACAATTATTTTTTAAAGCATCAATTAGTTTTCAAAGTTTTTCATCAAATTTCAATTATTTCTCGCAAAAAGTTTACCAAATTTCGATTTAATTATTTTTTAAAATTCAATTATTTCTCGAAAATTTACCAAAAGTTCAATTATTTTTTTAACTTCAATTATTCTTTAAAGACTTTATAAAATTAAAAATAATTTTTAAAAGTTTTATTAAATTTCAACTATTTATGAAATGTTTTACCAAAATTTTAGTTACTTGTCTAATTTTAATTATTCTTTGAAGATTTTAATCAATTTGAATTATTTCCCGAAGATTTTAGCACAATTCAATTATGTTTCTAATTGCAATTATTCCTTAAAAATTTTACTAAATTTTATTTAATTTTTAAAGATTTTATCAAATTTAAATTATTTTTCGAAAATTTTACCAAGATTTCAATTATTTCTCAAAATTTCAATTCTTTTATTTCAACTCAATTATCTATTAAAAAATTTAATAATGACAATTAATAACAATATCAATATTGATAATATGTAAAATAATAAATAATAAATAATAATAATGATAATAATAATAATAAATAATAATAATGATAATAATAATAATAATAAAAATAATAATAATAATAATTATTATAATATAATTAACAAACAAGTAATTATAATTAACATATTATTAAGTCTAATCATTATTAACAATTATAAAAATAATAATTGTTAATAAAGAAATGCATTTTCAATAAACAATAATAAAAAAAAATGTAATTAATAAAAAGAATAATAATGCGAATGATAACAATAACAATTGAAATTAACTATTAACTAATAATAATAATAATATGTAAGATAAATAATAATAAATTAACAACTAATGATTATTAATAAAGAATTGTAATGATAAATTAATAATAGTAAATAATAACAGAATTGTAAGAACAAAATAATAATAAATTGTAACAATAACAGAATTGTAATTATAATCACAGATTTATAATAACAAAATGATAATAAATTGTTTCAAAAATAACAGAATTGTAATAACAAAATAATAATAATAAATTGTAACACACATATGACAAAATAATGATAATAATAAATTGTAACAATTATAATGACAAAATAATAATAAATTGTAACAAATATAATGACAAAATAATAATAAATTGTAACAATTATAATAACAAAATAATAATAAATTGTAACAAATGTAATAACAAAATAATTGTAACAATAATCGCCGCATTTTAATAACAAAATAATAATAAATTGCAACAAATATAATAACAAAATAATAATAATAAATTGTAACAATTATAATAATAAAAGAATAATAAATTGTTTCAATTACAATAATAAAATAATAATAAATTGTTGCAATTATAATAACAAATTAATACTAAATTATGACAATAAACACTGAATTATAATGACAAATAAAAAAAAACAAGTCGTTACATTTGTCGCTGTCGTTTTAAGGCTGATATTGATGGATGTTACGAAGAAAAACACTCTAAAAATTTCTTTGCACGAAAACTAACACTCCTGATTTTTAAATAAAAAAAATGAAATTTTAACTTTAAAAACTAATTTTATTATATTAAATTTTTACATAAATATTATAATAAAAAAGAAAAAATTCGAAAAACTCAGATTATTTGTGTCGAAAACTTAAAATGAAAACTGTATTTTTGGTTATATTTTCATCGGGAGTGTTTTTTTTTCGTTCAGAATTTTGACTGTGTTTTTTTTTTCGTAACACCCGTCGATATATAGTCTCAAAATCAGGCCCAAGTCAGGCAGAGCGTTTCATTTCCGACACGCACCCTAATAAAATGTGCGAAAGAGGTTGAAGAAGAAAAAAACTATTCCAAATAAAGGAGGAGTAAGAAAGTGTATACAAAGGGAGTTAAGGAAGAAAAAAGAGGTTGGGATTAAAGGAAGTAGAAGAGTGAAGGAAGGGAGTGCGGTTGAGGGTAGGAGATAAAGACGGCAAGGGAGAGATGACGATACTGTCAGTTTCGTGAGGATAAAAGCTCCACGAGAGGGAGCGAGAGGGTAGAAGTAAACGAGAGGAAGTGAGAGAAAGAGAGAGAGAGGAAGATATGGAGAATGAAAACGAGAGAGAGAGAGAGAGAGCGAAAAAGAGAAATAGATAGAGTAAGAGAGAAAGAGAGAGAAAAAAGATAGAGTAAGAGAGAAAGAGAGAGGAAAAAGATAGAGTAAGAGAGAAAGAGAGAGGAAAAAGATAGAGTAAGAGAGAGAGAGAAAGATATAGAGTGAGAGAGAGAGAGAAATATATAGAGTAAGAGAGAGAGTAAGAGATAGAAAAAGAGATAGAATAAGAGAGAGAGTAAGAGATAGAAAAAGAGATAGAGTAAGAGAGAAAGAAAGAGGTAGAGTAAGGGAGAAAGAGTAAGAGAGAGAGAAAAAGAGAGCAAGAGAGAGAGAGTAAGAGAGAGAGAGAGAGAGAGAGAGAGAGGAAAGCAGAGTTCAAGAGAGAAAGAGAACAAGGAAGAAAAACATAGTGAGAGAGGGAGGGAAAAGGCTAAAAGAAAGAGAGAGCATACACGAGCAAGAGAGGGCAGAAAGAAAGAGAGAGAGAGAGGGAGAGGAGGAAGAAGAGAAGGTAGGAAGGACGCGGGCGTCTCGGCGTTCTGGCAGACGAACGCATCGATCCCAGGCGGGTCAAGCACGGAATCTCTCCCCTTCAGTTCCCTCTACGCCTCCCATCTACTCAACCACCCTGAACCGCCACCCGACGTTACCGCGCGCTCGCCCCGCCAGACAAAGACAAATTACGCTGCATTTTCAGAGCCCCCAAAGAGCCCACCCTACCTTCACTATCCATCCACCCCCTTCTCTCTCTCTCTCTGCTTCTCCTTCTTTACCACCTTCTCTTCTCCGGTACCACTTTTGTCCCTGCCACACAGCCACCAACCCACGGCCTCCTCAGACTTTCCTATGTAGGGCATCAAACGGGTGCTCAACCCCTACGCACTTTCTGATCTCAAACATTACAAATCAACCTCTCTCTCTTTCTCTCTCTCTCTCTCTCTTGCTTATTCATTTACAGCATCTAATTATACAGCAACTTTCCACACTTCGTCTCTAATTTTCCCGAAAACCTCTTTTCTTAATAAATCTCTAAATCTGCTTTTCTCCTTAGTGTTCCTAATTGTTCCACTTAGTACTCCTTCTTTTCCCATTCGTACATATAGCAGTGAATAAATAGTACAATAGTAGTAGTACCAGTAGTAGTAGTAGTTCATCTCAAATAATTTCTCCCGACTTAAAGAAGTGAATAAACCCTTTTATACCATCTCCAACTTGATTTTGAGTGGAAAACTCTTCTTATAATTCGCGGTATTAGGAGACAAATAAATTCTTTGACTTAAGGGTCCACACGTGTGACATTCATGTTTTTCTTTAAATAGGATAATAAAAATATCATAACAAAAAAAGCCAAAAAGTTTCAGAAATGATTCACATTAATTTACAAACAAAACTCTACCAACAATAAGGAATTAAAAAAGGATCAGGTCCACCTTGTGCGTTATGTCTCAGAATAAAACCAACATGTTAGGAATAAATTTAATTCTTTCGGAATGTTTCGGAATATACTTGAAACCTGATTTATTATACCCACGGATAGGTTTTAATAAAAAAACCGTTAATTAATTCTTAAATCTGTTTTGGTTGAATCCTTTACAACTTAAATCAGACGCAGCAGTAGATGCCGTTAGTGACCCTAGGACAAAATTAGAACTTTGTGGAATCAATCAATCTCAAAATGAAACCAACATATCCCAAATTATTAATTATGGTACGGTATGGTACAAAAAAAGAATCCCTAGTTTCTATTCCATGTGTCATGACTGTTTTATTACTATTCTAGACCCAAAGATTATCATATTCGTGGAGAAAGGCATGGTAAGAGTACTTTGGACCCAAAATTGTTTACAATTACTTTAAAATTAGAATCAGAGAGTAGTAGATGTCGTTAGGGACCCTAAAACAAAATTAGAACCTTTTGGGATCAATCGAAAATTCGAGGACAAAATTTCTGAAATGATTCACATTAATTTACAAAGAAAACTCTATTAACAGAAAGGATCATCAATTGAGCTCCCGGATCAAAAAACTCGATTTGCGTTCGGACAGACAATTTTTACTTCAGTCAAGACTCCATGAAAAAATAAAGAAAAATAAAATGTAACAATTTTCAAAACTATATCCTTGTAGATAATGAAAATGCACAACTCTTTTTTCTTCCAAGTATTTTTTTGAATCTGACTATTTTGGATATTGTAAGCCTTCCAAACGTCAAATCGAGTTTTTTGATCCGGAAGCTCAATTTTTGAACAAACACTACAGGTATATTTCTTAAACGATTCGAATCGAAAGTCAAAGTACAAAATCGTACCCCAGTTGTACTGATCTAATAAACCGAAATGACTGTTCAATATAAGCTTTAGTATAAAATTAGTATCACCTTAGTAATAAGTATAATAAAGGTACCCAACTGAATTCTTCCTAAAACCACTAAATTGCCCTCATTAGTTCTTAAAATTTGATTAGTTGTCTCCCCATGTAGAAATTATCGACCCAAATTCGGTTTAGAAACACCTTAGGGCTCTCCCTGATAAACTACCTTATTAAACATTATTTTTATTATTTTACATCATTACTGTATTTTACATTATTTAAAACTACAGTATTTACATTACAGTATTTTACATTATTTTAAATTATTTACAGTATTTTACATTATTTTAAATTATTTAAAATTATTTACAGTATTGTAGGATTTATAATTGATTATTCGTCTTGGAGGTAAAATTAAACAAAATCCCAGCACTTCATGAATAAAATTAAAAAATTTAATAAGAATAACTTTTACAAGAAATCGATCGACGCGTGCTTACTTTACAGTGACTAGATTTTGACTGGCTTCGAATTTTATTTCTCATCTCGAGTTCGCACGAAAATTGACGAAGGGTCCCACCAGAATACGCATACACCTAAATCTACTATTACAGAGAATATACTCGTTGTACATTTAAATCCCCACAGTATTTTACAGTATTCTACATTATTTTAAATTATTTACAGTATTTTACATTATTTTAAATTATTTACACTATTTTTTACACCATTTTTCCATATATCCGAAATGTTTTATATTAGGAGAAGAGTAAAACGAAATATAGGACCATTTAAACGTGGCATCCCCCTTACCCGGGAAAAGTTGCTCTTTCGAAACTGTATGAGAAGTTTGAAAGAAGGTCAGACATCAAACTGAAGTGGTGCATGATAATTCTTTTATCAATTTCCATAGCGAATGTTGAAAAATCGTGTTAACATGTTGATCTGCTCAGTTTAATCTCTATTTAACTTTATTCAACAACAATTTCTTTAACAGTTTCTGCTTTATAAATAAATGTTCTTTAAAAAAAACGTGATTGGAGTATTTACAATAATCAATTCCCTGACATTTGTCAAAGGAAACATTGCTTTTTCGAATGAAATTGTAAGTCAACTCTTACAGCTCGATAGGTAAATGTAAACATAAAATTTAGGTCATGAGTCACAAGTCTTCTAATCTAATAATGTAGGGAAGGATTGTAAGAAAAAATTTGCAATAAGTAATATAAAAAAAGCATAATATAATAATGTTATATAATGTAAGATTACATTAAGATTATATTAGGATTATATTAAGATTATATTAGAAGTATGTTAAGATTATATTAAGATTATATTAGGATTATATTAAGATTATATTACGATTGTATTAAGATAATATTAAAATTATATTAAGACTATATTAAGATTGTGAATATTGCTAAAAACGACTGTAAACATAAGGTCAAAGTTCAGTTGTTAATAATCGGACAAGAACCTAAAGATTTTAGGTCAGAAGTTCAAGTTTCAAACATAAACCTAAATGTTTGGGTCGAAATTAAATTTTCATGAAGTCTGACAAGTTTAAATTAACTTTAGCACCAGATTTACAAACCAAGTACCTAATTGAAACCTAATTGAACATAATTGAAAGAAAACGAAGGACAAAGCTACAGTTCAAGAATATAGACATAACCTCAAAAATAAGTCAAATTTTGCACCTCAAGAGTTAGGACTGACTTAAATAAATGTTAGGTCAAAACAAACAAAGTCAATAAGACAAACATAACTTTTTGCTTATGTCTTTGGCTCACTTCAAACCAAACCTTTTGCTTATATTTTTGGCTCACTTCAAACATAACTTTTTACTTATGTTTTTGGCCCACTTCAAAAATAACCTTTTCTTTAATGTCATAATAAATAATTAACTTAAAATCCATTCTAGTTTCTGGCAAGTTGCCTCGTTTTTGTAAGCTACATTTTAAATAGAGCACAGCGAGGGATATGTTATTTAAAAAGAAATGAAAAAGCGAATGAGGGAAAATCTAGGAAGTATGGAAGAACAGCGGAAAGTTCGCCTTTTTTTCAGAAACGAGAAGATACATATGCATTCGCTCCGTTCTTGTCTTGGTGATTCTAGGTCAAACTTATATTCGAAGAGACTTTGCCGCTTTGCTGTTAAATCTTCTTCGAAAGGCCAAGGTTCCTGCGCGTTCGTTTTTCATCCGTTACAATTTTTTTTAAATATCGTATATGTACCTTGAACATGTATACTCTATAGATACGTATTTCATATAGTGAATCCTATAATTATTGGGTCGAAATAATTTATAGTATATAAATTATAATATTATAATTAATATTATTTATTATATTATTAATATATTAATATTATTACCGAAATGTCAAATTGAAAAATTTGTTTTATTTGTCCTTTTGGAGATCATTATTATCCAGCTTTTTAACTATTAATATGAAGGACGTTATCAATATCTTCTAAAGATATATATTAATATTAATATTAATATTAATATTATTATTATTATTATTATTATTAATACCCTGATATATTTTCTACAACTGCATTTATATTTTTGTAAATTCTAGAAAAATAGTATACCCTTCTATTAAAATTCCCACGAAATGTGTTGGAACGGTAAATCGCAAACGTTGTGTAGTTTCATCATCGTTGTTAATGCATCGCTTAGCTTTGAATTTTAGTAATCTCTCAACATGATTCTAATCGCATTGTTTCCTCCTCCCTTCCCCGTCCACCCTCTGTAGTAATATTCTGTTTATAAACAACGGATTTACTTCCATAGACATATGTATAGTTTCCTAAACTTTTCAAAAGGGGGTTTTTAAAAATAGTTTCGATGCTGATTTCGGTACTAAAAGTAGAATCAAATTACGACTTAGTACCAAAATTGGTACACAATTAATACCTAGGCCTAAATTAATGCCTAGGTTAGTATTAAGAAGACATTGGATCATCTAGTCAAGGCACATATGATGAATCTTTTGCATCTTCTAGAACATCTTTTTCGTTTTGTCAAATAGAGACAAAAAGGAACACGGACAATTATAAATTTGAATGTAACTTGGGAAATATTCAACGGATCAGAAACTTTCCGATTGGTTTGCTCATCCATATTACGAAAATGCAAGAAGAAAAATCGATTTTTCCAAAAGCCTGAGTGGATGTAATGTAACTTGACGACCAGGATCCAAAGTGAGTGTGACTAAAACAGATTGACACCAAACAAATATTGGAGCTCGAGCAAAGCTTTAAGCTTTCTCCCAAGACTGGCCCTAGGACCAAACTACTGAACACTGTTCCGTTCGCTAAAATAATGGAAAATTCCACTGCTTAGAATTTGAGGGGAAAAAAAGTGATGTAAGATTGCTTTATAGAAGACGTTTTGACATATTTTCCAAACATAAAAGCGAACACTGCAGACAATAGATAAAGACAAGCGGGAGACCATGAGATTGGCCTAGGTTGGGGACTGCTGAGGAAAGTGCGGACGACATCGAGAGGGTAGAAGTATGTGTGCATCGGTTGAGGAGGTTGCAGCGGGTGGCTTTCAGGGTGGCTGGCGAAGAGAAGGATGAGAGGACGTTCATAGTGGGTGGTTGTAGGCGGTTAGTTGAGACGTGGAGGCACAAGCGAAGGCGAAAGAGAGAGAGATGCGCAAAGCAGAGAGAGAAAGAGACGGAGTGTGTGGCAGAGTGCAAGAGGAAAAGTAAGAGAGGGCGTGAGGGAAGGGTTGGGTTGGTTTGCACCAGTACCACCGACATGGCTCCAAGCAAAATGGGGGATGGGGTAGGATGGCCGGGCCTGCTCGCTCGATAGAGGCGCGTCCCGTCGTCCCATGATTGGAAACCAAATCGCCGCACATCCATCCCACCCTTGCTCTTGCCTTCTCTCTCCCTCACTCTCTCTCTCTCTCTCTCAACCCTCACAAACCCTATCCAATGCCCGGTGCAGCTCCACACTCCTTCGTTTTCTCTCACCCACATCCCACCCACGCTAATGTCGAGCTAAGTCCTTAAAATCCCTCAGCTAGAGGCCGGTGAGCCCGCAGACTCAAATGGCCTCCATAAGTAACGGGGTTTACACACCCCAAGACCCTATTTCTCACTCGCTGGAAAAAGTGCAGCTCAGACCCCAAACGGTTTTCCCTCCACTCTTCGCCAAGTGATATCCTTCTGTGAAACTCTCTCTCTCTCTGTGTGTGTGTGGTGATCACCACCAAAGTATCCCTATCGATACTCTGTCCCTGCTCTTGCGAAGCAGAAACTGCACAAGATTACTAAGACGAAACCACTGGGAAAAAAAGGAGACCCTGGATTTAGGACATTGAGGGGGCAATAACTCGTTGGTTACCCACATTGAACTAAACATGGAGATCCACTTTCCCTCCTGTTCGCAAAGTCCCTTTCAGAAGGTTTCCAAAATCCCGCCCAAGGATCCTGTCCATCTTGTGTTAAGTCTCTGAATAAAACCAACATATCAGAAGGAAAATTCATTTTTGTCCGAAATTAATACTTGAAACCTGATTTATTAATCAGGAACAGGTTTTCAGAAAGAAATCGATAAATTGAAGATTAATTTTAAAATCTTTTTTGATTGAATCCTTTACAATAAGAATCAGACAGTAGTAAAAAAGAAAATACCATTCAGGTTGAATATGAACTGGAGTAACTATTGCATTTGCTAAATTGAAATTTTCAGGATCTCCCAAAATATATGAAACTACACATCTAATTCAAAGTAACCTTATTACTATAATTAATAAAATAAAAAAAATTTTAATAAGAAAATACTTATATACATATTCCAAATTATTAATTATGGTGTGGTATGATACAAAAAAAGATTCCCACGTTTGAATTGCATGAAACCAACATATCCCACATTATTAATTATGGTACGGTATAGTACAAAAAAAGAATCCCACGTTTCTATTCCATGTGTCATGACTGTATTACTATTCAAGACCTAAAGGTTCATGTTCATGGTGAAACTATTTTGGAGACAAAATTAAATTTCTGACATAATATGAAAGGATTTCTTAAATTTTTCAACGAAGGCAACAACAAAAAAAACACCAAATACTATTTAAAGAACTATTCTTAGACCCAATAAGCAATCAGTGTGAGATCGAAGAAATTACGTTGTCTAGCAAAAACAGAATATTCGCAAAGTCCCTTTTAGAAGGTTTTCAATTCCGACCCAAGGTTTAGGTCCATCTTGTGTTATTCCTCAGAATAAAACCAACATATCAGAAATAAATAAATTTAATTCATCCGAAATTGGCGATTAAAAACTGATTTATTAACAAAAGACCGATTTTAAGGAAGAGTAACCGTTAAAACAAAGATTAATTATTAAATATTTTTGGTTGAATCCTTTATAATTAGAATCAGAGACTAGTAGATATTGTCAGGGAGCCTAAAACAAAATTAGAACTTTGTGGAATCAATCCAGAAGTTAACATAAGGCAAAGTTTTTAAGTATTAGTTCCTTACCCTTAAAAGTTATTCGTAAAGTCGTAAACCCAATAAGCAATCAGTGTGAGATCGAAGAAATGACGTTGTCTAACAAAAATAGAGAATGCAAATAACTCCTTGGTTACCCAAAATTGAACTAAAAAGATCCACTTTCCTTTCCGTTCGCAAAGTCCCTTTCAAAAGGTCTTCAATTTCCGACCAAGGATCCGGTCCATCTTGTGTTATGTCTCAGAATAAAACCAACATATCGGGAATAAATTTAATTCCTTCGAAGTTGATACTTGAAACCTGATTTATTAACCAGGGACAGGTTTTAAAAAAGCAAGCATTAAATTAAATATTAATTCTTAAATCTTTTTTGGTTGAATCTTTTATACAATTAGAATCAGACAGTATTTGATGTCGTTAGGGACCAAATGAGAACCTTGTGGGATGAATCGAGAATTTGGGGAAAAATTTTTAAGTAAAAAAAATAATCCTTAGAGTCGTAAAGCCAAGAAGCTTCAGTGTGAGATCGAAGAAATGACGTTGTCTAGCAAAAACAGAGAATGAAATATATTTGAATTGTTTTCGGGCCAGTCAAAGTGAAAGGTTCGGAGTTTACGTGTCGATGTAAGTAAGATAAAACACCCCTCAGTCTAGGAGTACCGAATTAATGATTATGTTCTTGCCGAGGTAATGCAGTTCTAAAGAATAAAAGTGTGTCTCAGAAATCATCTCCTGGAATGAATTTGACTAGGACCAGACTCGAAGAATCCACTTGGTACTCGAAGAGATTTTTGGAACTGGAGTCGAAGAATAAACTTGATGACAGTACACGACTAGTTAACTTGGTAACGGTTGTTGGAATGACTCAAAGACGACTCAAAGTTGATTCTTCCACAAATAGCCTCGAACCAATTTGGGGTCCAACAATTTACTTCAATTCTAAATAGGAATATAACCTTTGGAATAAGATATGGCTTCTGTTTACATTAAACCACTTGATCAGGTCAGTCCCAGTTGAGGACCCAATTTAAAAATCCGGGTCCTGCAATATTTTTGTAGCCCCTGTAACACTTTTTTTGCGAAAAGAATTAGCAAAGGACACGTGTCCTTTCGCTGGGGAAAGTTTACGTCGACACTTTCACTTTTCAGCCAATGTTTATGCAGAACAGCATGAAACTTTCTTGGAGGAGTGAGAGAGGGAGAAGGGGATGGTGGTGGAAAATATAAGCGAGCCCCCACCTGCAACAAAACGTTAAAACAAAGTAGAAACTGTGAAATTGTAATCTTCCCCTAGAGTGGCTTTATATTGACTGTACTTTAGTTGTACTAATTTATTTATTCAAATTTTAAAAAAAATATATTTATTTTTTACTATATAAATATATAATTGTTTATTCACATAAGCACACATGCCGATAAGCGTGCTATGTGTGTTCGTGTATGAAAATTAATTGACGAGTTCGAACCGCGGTCGTTGGTATAGCTCTTGACGCATTTCAAAATATGGTCGACCAACATGTCACTCACTCTCAAAGACCTTTCTTTTTATTATAAAAACGCTAATCTGGGGGCATATTGCCGATCAAATACTGTATTTTTCAATTTATTTTGTTTTCTTTTATTTTCCTTTTTGTGCTCTATTGTTTTTGACATTATTACTCTTTCCTATGGTGTCTTTCCTTTTGAAAAATTTTCACAATACTTGCTGATAATTTTTTATTTCAACATTTTAATCAGTGGTAGTAATTAAAATTCCTATTGGTGAGTGAAATTTTCTTTTTTTTTAAATGAAAACTCATGTGTCAATATTGCAGTAATTCTCCGCACTTAATTCGTTGCATATAAGTTTACATATATTTTGTCCCCCACTTCTAGTCACGATCTTGCAAATACCGTTGTATCTGTACAAGTGTCGTTCAAGAGATAACTTAAACCACGCTCGACACGTGCAGATGTCGCATCCTCGAGCCTTCTACCTTCTCTACAAGATAAATGAGTCTCTCCATTAGGCAATCCTAAACGTTTCAATCGACTCGATCTTAAATGTTTTCGTTATTCGTCTCTCTCTCTCTCCCTCTCTCATTTTATTAGTCCACAAATGTTTCTTCTACTTATTTTCTATTTTCAGAGGGGACAAAAAAATTTACTTTCAATTCTTATTTTCTTTAAGAAGGGAAAGGCTGATGTTGAACATATTTAAATGATGGGAGAGTTGAAAAAAATTTTAATTATTTAATTAGTGTTCTTGTCCGTAGTCTGGTACAATGCTCTTGTTATGAAACATTATATTTAACTATCTGTTAAAGCTTTTGAGATATTTTAAATCGATTGTGATTAAGAGTAATCTCATTATATTGTAGAGAGATTATTGAAAACTACTTTTTTCGCTCTAAAGCCTTTTAACTTCGGAGAGGAAATTTTTTTATCCCTAATTACAAGGTAATGAATAAAGGATAACAGTTGATGGACAGGTTTTTTTCGATAGGAGTTAAAAACTTAGTTTTTTAAATAAAATCTTTTTGTATCTCAATATTCTTCTTTTAGATTTAAATTCGTGTTAGTTCCTCGACTCCTGTTTCTGAAAATATTTTCAAGTACCAAGTGCATTTTAGTCAAATTCAAACCTGTTTTATATTGGGCCCTCAACTGGGACTGACTAGGTCAAGTGGTTTACTCTGACTAGAAGCCATATCTTATTCTAAAGGTTATATTCCTATTTGGAATTGAAGTATATTGTTGGAGCCCAAATTGGTTCGAGGCTATTTGTGGAAGAATCAACTTTGAGTCGTCTTTGAGTCATTCCAACAACCGTTACCAAGTTAACTAGTCGTGTACTGTCATCAAGATTATTCTTCGACTCCAGTTCCAAAAATCTCTTCGAGTACCAAGTGGATTCTTCGAGTCTGGTCCTAGTCAAATTCATTCAAGGAGATGATTTCTGAGACACACTTTTATTCTTTAGGACTGCATTACCTCGACAAGAACATAATCATTAATTCGGTACTCCTAGACTGAGGGGTGTTTTATCTTACTTACATCGACACGTAAACTCCGAACCTTTCACTTTGACTGGTCCGAAAACAATTCAAATATATTGCATTCTCTGTTTTCGCTAGACAACGTCATTTCTTCGATCTCACACTGAAGCTTCTTGGCTCTACGACTCTAGGGATTATTTTTCTTTACTTAAAAATTTTTCCCCGAATTCTCGATTGATCCCACAAGGTTCTAATTTGGTTCCTAACGACATCAAATACTATCTGATTCTAATTCTAACGGATTGATCCAAAAATGATTTAAGAATTGATCTTTAATTTAGCGGTTGCTTTTTTAAATCCTGCCCCTGGTTAATAATTTAGGTTTCAGGTACCAACTTCGAAAGAATTAAATTTATTCCCAATATGTTGGTTTTATTCTGAGTCATAACACAACATGTACCTGATCCTTGGGCGGGAATATGAAAACCTTTTGAAAGGGACTTTGCAAACAGGAAGGAAATTAGATCTTCTAAGGTTAATTTTTGGTAACCGATTTATTTGCATTTTCTGTTTCTGCTAGACAACGTCATTTTTTCTATCTCACACTGAACTCTCGTTGGGTCTACGACTCTACGAATATTTTTTAAGGGTAAGGAACTAATACTTAAAAACTTTGCCTTACGTTAAATTCTAGATTGATTCCACAAAGTTCTAATTTTGTTTTAGGGTCCCTAATTACATCTAATAGTCTCTGATTCTAATTATAAAGGATTCAACTAAAAACATTTAATAATTAATCTTCATTTTCACGGTTACTCTTCCTTAAACCCAGTCTTTTGTTAATAAATCAGGTTTTAATTGCCACTTTCGGGTGAATTAAATTTATTTCTGATATGTTGGTTTTATTCTGGGAAAGAACACAAGATGGACCTAAACCTTGGGTCGAAATTGAAAACCTTCTAAAAGGGACTTTGCGAATATTCTGTTTCTACTAGACAACGTAATTTCTTTGATCTCACACTGATTGCTTATTGGGTCTAAGAATAGTTTTTCAAATAGTATTTGGTGTTTTTTTGTTCTTGCCTTCGTTGAAAAATTTAAGAAATCCTTTCATATTATGTCAGAAATTTAATTTTGTCTCCAAAATACTTTCACTATGAACATGAACCTTTAGGTCTAGAATAGTAATACAACAGTCATGACACATGGAGTAGAAACGTGGGATTCTTTTTTTGTACCACACCGTACCATAATTAATAATGTGGGATATGTTTGTTTCATGCAATTCAAACGTGAGAATCTTTTTTTGTATCATACTAGACCGTAATTAACAATTTGGGATATGTTGGTTTCATTTTGAGACATAACACCTACCCTAGGATAAGAATGGTAATTACCGAAAAAAATGTCTAGTTATCACTAAAAACTAATTAAATAAGTAGCACTTTCGTAGCATAAATTAAAGGAGACTTTAATTACAACATGCTCCGCCCATCTACATAAGATGAGATTCAATACGACAGATAATTAGCAAGCGTCCCTAATTCAAACCCTGCCTCACTATATCTATATGTTTAAAATATACATACACATAATATGTCTCTGTGTGTGTATTCCTGGTCTTTGGAGTCGCTTTTGCTATTGCTTGCTTGAAAGAGCTTACGTTCGTTGCCCAGAGGTCCAAAGGATATGAGCGAGAGACAGAGAGAGAGAGGAACCAACTTGGTGGAACATCTTCTCCACAAAGTGTATTGACGAACCCTTACGGTGTTCCGTGCGTGATTCAAGTTACCATAGTGCGCCTGTGTGTCTGTGTTGGTCTCTGTATCTTGAGCAGCACGTTTCAACGTACTTGTAGTCGTGTTTGAAATTACGTCATGCTGCAACTAGAAGAGTAGAGTGGAGTATAGTGCAGATAGAGCGGGTCAAGATGGTCGCATCGAGTTGGACGACTTGGAAAGGGTTAAAGTGCTGTCGTGACCTCAGGAACCAGAATCAGACGGTGGATTGAAATCAAGCGAATTCTGTTTCTAACTACCGACATTCCTCGGTTTTGCCCCCTAACACAACATTCACGAGGTACTTGTTTTCTTTGCTTCAATTTTGACGTCCTGCTGTGTTTCATCCTGCATATTCAACTTTATTATTTACATAGATATTCAAAAGATCCTTTCATATTTCATTACACGAGGCGCATTTTTGTTACCTCACCCTCTATAGAGGGTGTTGAGGATATGGAATAAATAAAGGGAAAATAGTGTTTAACAAATATTTAATAGAAATAGTTAAATTCTACAAGTTTAAACGTGCTCGGTGCGAACAACTTATCCATTCAGAATACCGTAAAGAACTAAACATGTAACCATCCTACATGAGTACCTGAGTTACCGCAATAAAATTAGGGCTTACAATTCATACTTATACTTTGTCGACGTCACTAACAATTAAGTCTCTCTTATATCTGAACCTAAGATTAGAAAGTTTCATATTGACAAAATTCAATATTCAGATGCTAAGTTTTCAAATAATATTCTATGAAATACATTTTATTAACAGAGGGTAATTAAAAATCAAAGACCCTCTTGTTTCTATATAGTCACAAAATATTCGTTCGTGTGGAAATTTTTGTCGGACTCTAAAATTATAAGGAATGAAACATGTTCTTTGGTTCAATTTTTAGCCAAAAAAAAAGAAGCAGAATGGGAATTTTCGACTGGACCACTCTAGGCACAACTAGATAGTACCTGACTTTGTATCAAAATCACAAAAATAATAATAATAATAACATTAATAATAATAAATTATCTTAAGAAAACAAAATTCCCCTTTTTCAAGAATATCAAGGAATGAGTGACGAAATTTGGGATAAAAGTGCACATGTATATTTTAATGTGAGGGTGGACAGAGTTTGTAACCAAAGTGGTATGAGGGGCATTAACGACGCCCAGGCTTTATTTCACATTGTAAACCCTGGCATAGGTCCAAGACCGTGTATCACTCGGCATTGGAATTCGTTGTATTCCTCGTCTCGTTACTGGGACGTTTTCGCATTTTTTTCTTCGTTCTCCTTTTTTCCATTCATTCTCTACTCTACCATAGATATGGGTTCGGAAAAATTTTTCACCCTATCACTATTCGACTACTGTGTGAGAGTGTAAATTATCGAGGGTGCAAAATCGCTCATGTCACTCGAGACTGAGAGAAAGAGAAAATGCACACTCGACGTGATTACGTTGCCCGAGTGTCCACACTTTACAAAAAATTAAAATTGACAACCTTAATATTTTTTTGGGGGGTAGATAACGGAAAATTTTTGGGAGAAATTAGAATTTTTCAACTTTAATATTTTTTTGAGACGGAAATTGGAAATTGTCAACGTTAATATTTTTTCAACAGGAAAATTGGAATTTTTTGGGTAAATTTTCAACGTAAATATTTTTTTGAGGGGAAAATTTTCAACGTTAATATTTTTTTGGGGGGAAAATATTTAACGTTAATATTTTTTGGGAGGAAATTAGAAATTTTCCATGGTAATAATTTTTTGGGAGGGAAATTGAAAATTTTCGGGGAAATTTTCAACGATAATTTTTTTTTCGAGGGAAATTGAAATTTTTTGGGTGAAATTTTCAACGTTAATATTTTTTTTTGGGGGGGGGGGGAATTTTCAACGTTAATATTTTTGGGAGAGAAATTAGAAATTTTTGGGGGAATCTTCAACGTTAATATTTTTTGGAAGATAAATTAGAAATTTTTAAGCTTAATAATTTTTTTCGAAGGAAATTGAGAATTTTGTGGGAAATCTTAATCGTTAATATTTTTTAGGTGGAAATTTTCAACATTAATATTTTTAATAGGGGGGAATATTCAACGTTAATTTTTTTTGGAGGGAATTTAGAAATTTTCAACAATAATATTTTTTTGGAAGGGAAATTAGAAATTTTTGGGGAAATCTTGAACGTTAAGATTTTTATGGAGGAGATTGGACCTCTTTGAGGAAATCTTCAAGGTTAATATTTTTTTTCGGGGGAAATTGCACTTTTTTGGGGAAATTTTCATTGTTAATACTTTTTTGGGAGGGAAATTAAAATTTTTTGGGAAAATCTTCAAAGATTATATTTTATTGGGAGAAAAATTAAAAATTTTTAAACTTAATATTTTTTTTGGAGAAAATTGCGAATTCTTGGAGAAATCTTCAACGTTAATATTTTTCTTGGGGGAAATTTTCAACGTTAATATTTTTTTAGGGGGGGAATTAAAAATTTTCAACGTTAATATTTTTTGGGAAGGAAATTGGAATATTTCGGGGAAATTTTCAGCCTTAATATTTTTTCGGGGGAAATTGAAAATTTTTTTGGGAAATTTTTATTATTAATATTTTTTTGAGGTGGAAATTTTCAAAGTTAATATTTTTTTACTAGGAAAATTGGAAATTTAGGTTTAAAGATTAAACGTTAATATTTTTTTAAGGGGGAAATTGGTAATTTAGGTGAAATTTTCAACGTTATTATTTTTTTCGGGGGAAATTGGAAATTTTTTAGGAAATCTTCAACGTTATTATTTTTTGGGAGGGAAATTGGAATATTTCGGGGAAATTGTCAGCCTTAATATTTTTTCGGATGAAATTGGAAATTCTTTGGGAAATTTTCATCGTTAATATTTTTTTGGGGTGAAAATTTTCAACGTTAATATTTTTTTGGTGGGGATGTTAGAAATTTACGTGAAATTTTCAACGTTAATATTTTTTTTCGAGAGAAATAGAATATTTAGTTAAAATTTTCAACGTTAATATTTTTTCGGGAGAAATTGAACATTTAGTTGAAATTTTCAACGTTAATTTTTTTTTGCTAGGGAAATTGAAAATTTAGGTGAAATTTTCAACGTTAATATTTTTTTGCTAGGAAAATTGGAATATTTCGGGGTAATTTTCAGCGTTAATATTTTTTGAGGTGGAAATTTTCAACGTTAATATTTTTTTGCTAGGGAAATTGGAAATGTAGGTGAAATTTTCAACGTTTATATTTTTTTACGGGGGAAATTGTAAATTCGGGTAAATTTTTCATCGTTAATATTTTTTTTCGGGGGAAATTGGAAATTTTCTGTGAAATCTTCTACGTTAATATTTTTTTGGTAGGGAAATTGGAAATTTTCAGGGGAAATTTTTAATTTTGTCTTCTAATTTGGAAAATAGTTGACCTTCTTAGAATTTGAGATTCTTTGGGGGGAAACTTAGGGGAGAAGGGGAAAAAAGGACGCCACTTGGGTTGATTATAAGTGGCAGAGTGGGTAATAATGGGAGAATATGGCCTTGCCCAATATTGTGGATGCCTGGCGTCATTCATACTCTTCCACGCGGTCGAGGGTCGTGAAAGCACCCCTCGCCCCTCCTTCAGACCCTAACCTACCCCACGACTGAATGATGTAGGGGTGCTTAGTGGATGAAGAGAAACGAGGACTCCACCCTTCGTGCCACAGAGACACACTTTTCCACATTGAACCCTTCTTCTTTTCCCTTCAACCTGTTACTAGGCTAACAGTGTACTTGATTCTACTTTTTTTTCTCTTCCTGCGAGCCACTATTATGCACATGGTGTGTGTGCTTGCCGTGTGTTTGTGTGTGTTGGTACGAAGCCGCACACTCGCCATTGAAAAAATATCAAGCTTCCGGCATTTTCTTTCCATTCATCTCTCTCACTCACTCTCGCGATGGGAGGTCCTGCATATTTACCCTCTTTTTTTTAAGGTTCATAAGAACTTCCTCTTTTAGTATATTAGCTACATTTTTTACCCTTGCAAGATTGTTGCCGAGTATAAAAGATGCTTCAAACAACGTCTTGTTCATTTACAGGGTTGCCACGATTTTCCTCTTTTCGAATTTTCCCCGATTTTCTCAGGGTTATCCAGGTTCAAAAATGGAATTTTTCCAGGTTTTTAACATTTATTATTAATTAATATCATGAAGTATGTTTATTGAAACTTTTCAAACTAATTAAATCAAAATTGATTAAAAATATTAAATAATAAATAATTGAACTCTAATGGAATTTTTCCAGGTTTCTACATTTATTATTAATTAATATCATGAAGTATTTATTAAAACTTTTCAAAATAATTCAATCAAAATTGATTAAAAATATTAAATAATAAATAACTGAAAATAATAAATTAAAATTTTTGTGATAAAAACTATACTATTTATGAAAATAAATAACTTCCTCAGAATGATCTTATTATTTATGCGAAAGTAATTAAAATCTTTGAAAAAAATTTATAAAATATATAAAAATAATTGAATTTCACAAATGAATTTTATTTAAAACTCCTCTAAATAATTGTATTGTAAAGAAGAATTTTGCATTTTTGTTTCTAAAAATATTTGAAATATCGTCAATTTTTTAAAGATTTTTTTCAAAATAATTATATTCACGTTTAGTGAAGGGTCTTACTAATGAGTTGACAATTGTTTCGCAAAAAAATTCTGAGGAAATTCAAATAATTATATTCCTCTTTTTTAAAATCTCTGACTTTTCCAGGTTATCAATATTAAAAACAAAAGAATTGTCAATTATTTAAAAAGAAATTTTATTAAAATTCATCTCTAGAATTCTATTATTTTCCAAAAAAAATTCTTTTTTTATTTTCTTCAAAATAATTAAATACAATTAAAAATTGTAAACTTGTTTAGAATATTGAATTTGAATTAATATATATTATAATGAAAATCATTGAAATTCCGCAATATTTTGAAATTCGAAAATTTTACATTTTGGAAAAATAATAGAATCTTCGTGTAGAATATTAAAAAAAATTTTGTTTAGTAATTGAATTTTTCGACAATAAAAATCCTGGAAAATTGTTGTTTTATAATTGTATTTATTTTTAAAATCTAATTTTCCTAAAATATTTCAAAATTAATTCAATTTAAATAGAGTTGCGCGTGGAACATTTTTATAATTAAAAGAACATAAAGAGATTTTCATTTCAAATTTTGTAAAATTTCAATTTTTAATGAATTTTATTAGAAATTTAAAAAAAATAGATTTTAATTGATTTTTTTAAATAACGGAATTGGTGAAGAATTTTAGTTAAAAACATTAAAATAAATTGAATTTATGCAGTCATTACAGATATTTCTGCAGAAATTCAATTGTTTTTAAAAGCATAGTTAAATTATTTTCAGAAATTCAATTATTTAAATTTTTTTATTTATACTTTAAAGAATTAAATTATTTTCAAAAATTTTAATGAAATTCTTTTGTAACAAATAACAATTAAATTCTTTTAAAAATAATTTTTATAAAATTCTTAGTAAAAATTCAGCTTATTTTAAAAACTTGTCAAAATTCAATTATTTTAAATGTTTACTATTTTAGTAAAATTTCATAAAAGAATTCAATTATTTAAAAAGAATTTTAATAAAATTAGTGTCAAGAATCTTTACTATTATTATTTTTAGAATATTTGACTTCAAATTTTATCAGAAAATTCTACGAGAAATCAATTATTTAAATACAAACAAAGATAATTTTTTGAATAATTCAATTTCTTTAAAATTCAATTCTGGTCATGAATTTTATCAACAAATTTTTTTAATAATAATATTCTTTCGACAAATTTTAAAAAAAATTCTAAAGAATAATTACATTTTTGAGAAATTCGATTAAAATTGTACTAAAAATAATTGAAATTCTGCAATGAGTTTTTGAAATTTTTATTTTTTGGAAAAATAATTGAATCTTCCTGTCGAATATTATGAAAATTTTTGTTTAATAATTAAATTTTCGACTATAAAATAAATATTTTATTAAAAAATGCAATATTTCTTGAAATTTAATTTTTATAAATTATTTCATCAATGAATTTTTAAATAATTGAATTATCTTGACAAATTTTCATAAAATTTTTAGAATTAATTTTCAGAAATGTTTGAATGTCAGAGAAAAAATTTTGTTAATTTGTAAAAGTATTTGAAAATTGACGGAAATTTTTGTAAATATTTAAGCATAATTTAATTTTTGCAAAGAATTATACTTCTTTTGAAAATAATTTAATTCTTTCAAAAAATTTTATTAAAGTTTCTTTTCAAATAATTGAATTCTTTTGTTAAAATTTTTCTAATAGTTAAATTTTTCTAATTTAAAATTATTCTAATAAAAATAATTAATTTTTGACAAATTATTTTTAAAATAATGAAAAGAAATTTTTTTTTTAAATAATTGAATTTTTGAAACGAATTTTATTAAAATTTCTTTTTAAATAATTGAATTGTTTTACTAAAATTGTTTGAAATAGTAGATATTGAAAATAATTGAATTTTGACAAATTATTTTGAAAAAAATGAAATATTTTTAATGTAATTGAATTCTTGAGTCGAATTTTATTAAAATTTCATTTTTCGATAAATTTGATAATAATTGTACATATATTAAAAATAATTGAAATTCTGCCAAGTACTTTATCAAAATTTTTCCAAATAATTGAATTTCGGAGAAAAATTGTATTACTTATAAAGATAATAGCAATTTTTACTTAAATTTCTGTAAATTTTTCAACATAATTTGATTTTTCTGAATTGTACATATGTTAAAAGTATAATAATTGATACTCTGACAAGAATTATCATTAAAATTTTGTCAAAAATATTTGAATGCTGAAAAAAAATTTTTATTATCTTTAATAATAATTGAAATCATAACTGAAAGTTTTGTAAATTTTTCCACATAAATCATGACGAACAATCATAATTTACCCCTCTCGCAATCAATATATAAACCACAACCGCCAACATACAATAACCCAAACAATAAATATCTCTCTTTCATTAAATAAAATAAAAAAAAATGTTTTGTAAAAAAAAATAAAATTTAATAACATTTAGAAATGTCATCCCGATAAGCTTTTTATCAATTTCTCGTAAAAGGATTTCCCACCTTCGCACATACACAGGTTATCAAGGGTGAATTATACTTGTATAAGAAAAGTGAGTGTTTTTCTGCATTTAATGAGAAAAAGAGAAAGAGAAGATATTCAAGTCAAAGGTTGAAAGTGGCTCTTCTCTCTCTCTATATATTAGTATTTCAATTAATTATCTAATCGCAATTCTGTTTCTCTTCCAACCCTTCTTCTTCTTCTTCTTTGCCTCCCTCTCTCTTTACACGTTTTAATTTCCGTTTCAAGTTGAACATGCGTTTTTATCGATTGACCATGAGAGAACTATCGAGTATCGAAAAAGCGCATATATTTTAAATCGATGAGAAAATCGTCGTTGAGTTTTTCAGAAAAAGAGAGAGAGAGAGAGAAAGAGAATATTTTCACAGACCGTTTGTTTTCAATCTCTTCCTCGCTTGCATTGCGGTCTGTTATCGCGTATATAGAAGATTAAGATGCCGATAGAAACGAGAAAATAAGAAAAGAAGAAAAAAAAAGGAAAAGAAAAAATAAAAAAAGAAGAAGAAGAAGAAGGCGTGTGTATAGTATGTCGTGGATATGCTAATATCGAAAAAAAAGAAAAAATACCCCCTTCCCCCAAACTTCACATCCCTCTTTGTAGCATCACCCCAGTGGACACGCGTTCCTGACCTGGCGCTGTCACGACTTTAGAACAATGGCGTCGATATACATGTCTCATTTATATACACTCCTAGCCCTCGATACATCGTTGCGCGATCTCAAAAAAAATGCCTTCGATCCTCTTTGAACTTTCTCAAGAAGATAAAAGATATAGAGAGGAGAAAATGAAGGATGAGAAGAAAAAAATTTAACATCTAAAAATTTCAAACATTAAAATAAGTTTTCTTCATTTTTCAGACCTCGCGCACTGGAAAAAAATTATTTTTCAGTCAAAAATTGAATAGTCAATTAAAAAAATAGGTTTGAATTAAACATAAATTTCATTTGGATCAAAATTATTATTATCCACTAATAAAATAGTATCCAGATTCGTTTACAAATTGAATTAGTAACTGTTTTTACTAATTTTTAGTAGTTTTTTTTTTTACTAAATTTCGGTAGTTTTATTTACTAAATTTTAGTAGTTTTTTTTTTTATTAAATTTCGGTAGTTTTATTTACTAAATTTTAGTAGTTTTTTTACTTATTATTAGTAGAAAATTTACTAATTTAAAATAGTAAAAAATATATTCTGCTAATTGAATTAGTAATTTTCTGCTACACGGTAAAAAAATATTCACCTTGAACTGCTACAAATTTCGCTAAATTAGTCAAATGTTTAAAGTTGTTTTAGTTAAGTCTTGATAAAAAAAATATTGAAAATAATGTAAATTTTAAAAAAACTTGAAACTTAATTAATCAGAGAACTACACTTTATTCAAAACTATTTTAATATTATTTTTTAAAACCTATTTTTCACGAATTTTCATTTGAATTAAATTTACACTTGATTATGTATTAAAAATTTCGAGAATTAAAAATTATCTACAATATTTTCAATAAAAAATTCAAGAATTCTATTATTAAAAAAAAAAATTGTCTTTTCATTATTTTAAAAATAATTTGTCAAAAATTAATTATTTTTATAATGTCTTAAATAATTATTTTTATAATAAAAAAAATTTTAATAAAAAAATTAAATTATTTAAAAAGAAATTTTAATAAAATTCTTTGAAAGAATTAAATTATTTTCAAAAGAAGTATAATTCTTTGCAATAATCAAATTATGGTTAAAAATTTACAGAAATTTTAGTAAAAATTGCTACTATCTTTATCAGTAATACAATTTTTCTCCAAAATTCACTTATTTAGAACAATTTTGATAAAGTACTTGGCAGAATTTCAATTATTTTTAATATATGTACAATTATTATCAAATTTATCGAAAAAAGAAATTTTAATAAAATTCGATTCAAGAATTCAATTACTTTAAAAATATTTCATTATTTTAAAAATAATTTGTCAAAAATTAACTATTTTTATTAGAATAATTTTAAATTAGAAAAATTTAACTATTAGAAAAATTTTTAACAAAAAAATCCAATTATTTAAAAAGTAATTTTAATAAAATTCTTTGAAAGAATTAAATTATTTTCAAAAAAAGTATAATTCTTTGCAAAAATCAAATTATGCTTAAAAATTTACAAAAATTTCCGTCAATTTTCAAATACTTTTACAAATTAAAAAATTTTTCTCTGACATTCAAACATTTCTGAAAATTAATTCTTAAAAGTTTATCAAAATTTGTCAAGATAATTCAATTATTTAAAAATTTATTGATAAAATTATTTAAGAAAATTAAATTTTAAGAAATATTGAATTATTTAATAAAATATTTATTTTATAGTCGAAAATTTAATTATCAAACAAAAATTTTCATAACATTCGACACGAAGATTCAATTATTTTTCCAAAAAATAAAAATTTCAAAAACTCATTGTAGAATTTCAATTATTTTCAGTAAAATTTTAATCGAATTTCTCAAAAATGTAATTATTCTTTAGAATTTTTTTTAAAATTTGTCGAAAGAATATTATTATTTATAAAATTTGTTGATAAAATTCATGACCAGAATTGAATTTTAAAGAAATTGAATTATTCAAAAAATTATCTTTGTTTGTATTTAAATAATTGATTTCTCGTAGAATTTTCTGATAAAATTTGAAGTCAAATATTCTAAAAATAATAATAGTAAAGATTCTTGAGACTAATTTTATTAAAATTCTTTTTAAATAATTGAATTCTTTTATAAAATTTTTTTAAAATAGTAAACATTGAAAATAATTGAATTTTGACAAGTTTTTAAAATTAGCTGAATTTCTACTAAGAATTTTATAAAAATTATTTTTAAAAGAATTGAATTGTTATTTGTTACAAAAGAATTTCATTGAAATTTTTGAAAATAATTTAATTCTTTGGAGCATAAATAATAAAATTAAAATAATTGAATTTCTGAAAATAATTTTACTATCCTTTTAAAAACAATTGAATTTCTGCAGAAATATCTGTAATGACTGCATAAATTCAGTTTATTTTAATGTTTTTAACTAAAATTCTACTACAAATCCGTTAATTTTGCTAAATTAGTCAAATGTTTAGAGTTGTTTTAGTTAAGTCTTGATAAAAAAAATATTAACAATAATATAAATTTTAAAAAACTTGAAACTTAATTAATTTGAGAATTACACTTATTTCAAAACTATTTTAATATTATTTTTTAAAACCTATTTTTCACGAATTTTCATTTTTATTAAATTTACACTTGATTATATATTGAAATTTTCGAGAATTGAATATTATTTACAATATTTTCAATAAAAAATTCTTTAAAAAGTTAATTTTAAAAAAATTATTATTACAAAAGTCAAAAATGCCAAAAAAAAATTAAAATTTGGTAAAATTATTTTTAAAAATAATTTAAATTCATGAAAATCTTTGAAACTGAATTTAATTAATAATTATTACAACAAAATACTTTAATAGATGATTTAGTTTTAATTTTAATTAAATTTTACCGATTTTCAATTAGTCAAAGACTTAATTTCATTGTATATTTGAAAAATTTAATTAGAAAAGTTGTTCAAAAATAATTTTCCAAAGATTTGTATATTATTTTTTTTTATACTAATAAAAATCGAAATAAGTTGCATTTTATACTAAAAAATATGGTATTTTGTCTCAAAATTTGATAAAAAGTCGCCAGAATTCGCAATTTTTTTTTAAATAAGAGTCAAAAAAGTCTACTAAAAAGTTACTTCTTTTCACGTTTAAGAATTTATTTAACATTAGTTAAGAGTAGAAGTAAAAACAATTATTTTAAAAATTTGAATGAAATTCTTTAAAACGATTCAATTATTTTCACAAATTCTTCGTAATTCAATGATTTTTAATATCTAATGATCCATTTGTTTACAATATTCAATTTTTTATCTAAAATTATAACTGAACTTAAAATGAAACTCTGACTTTCAACGTCAAAGTCAGAGTGAAAATCAAAGTGAAAGTCAGAGTGAAACTGAAAGTCAAAGTCAGACTGAAAGTGAAAGTTAAATTCAAACTGAAAATGAAAGTCAAAGTCAGAGTCAAATTAGCAATTCGCTCCCAAGATGAAAATTTCCACTAGAATTTATTTTAGTGTAAAATTTTTCCACAGTATAAAAAAAATTAAATTGAATAATTGATATTTTTTTGGTTGGGAAAAATTTAAAAATACCTTTAAACACATTTGTTTCTTGTCCACTGTCGTCTGCGCCGCGGGCACGAGAGGAAGAGCACATAAATATCCTGGCTACTTTCGGACTTTATTTTAATCAATCCTTTTCCAATAGCTACATGTATATATGTATGTACTATATTTCTCCAGTTCTCCACTAACGTATATATCGAAATCCATATAGGAAAAAAAAATTTCATTTCTCTACACATTTTTCTCTCTTTGTTAAAAAAAAAGCATTCCCTTATACTCTTTTCTTTTATCTCTGACAATCTTTTCCCAACAATTTTCTTTTTATTTTTCCATCAATATTTAACAAAAAAAATCTCATAATCAATATAAATTTTTCATGTGCGCTTACAGGAATATTGCGACGCAACCTTTCCAATACGATTGAGACTCATTTCTATTTTCTTCTCAATTTTCAATTTTAATTGTTTTATTTTCGGTTTCCAATTTTTATTTTCGATTTTCAAATTTAATTTATAGAATTACTGATTCATAAATATCTTTAAATCTTTAAATCTTATTTAGACTATTTTTATTTTATTTTCTAATTTTTATTCACTATTTTCAATTTTAATTCTTTTATTTTCTATTTTTTTCTATTTCAATCTTTATTTTTTTATTTTCTACTTTTAATTTCAATTTTCATTTTTTATTTTTTATTTTCAATTTTCAATTTTTATTTTCTCTTTCCAATTTTCATTTTATATTTTCAATTTTAACTCTTCTATTTACTATTTTCAATTTTACTTTTTAAAATTTCAATTTTTATTTTTTATTTTCTACTTTCAATTACTATTAAAAATTTCAATTTTTTATTTTCTATTTTCAATTTACTTCTACAATTTTCAATTTCTCTTTTCAATTTAAATTTTTTTATTTTCTATTTTTACTTTTTAATTTCTCTTTTCAATTTTCATTTTTTAATTTCTATTTTCAATATTAATTTTTTTATTTTCTATTTCCAATTTTCATTTTTTAAATTTCTATTTTCAAATTTTATTTTTTTATTTTCTATTTTTAATTTTACTTCTATAATTTTCTATTTTGAAATTCAGATCTTTTTATTTTCTATTTCCAATTTTCATTTTATAATTTCTATTTTCAATTTTCATTTTTTTATTTTCTACTTTCAATTTTTATTTACTGTTTTCAATTTTAATTCTTTTATTTTCCATAATCAATTTTTATTTATTTTCTATTTTCAATTTTAATTTTTTTACATTCTATTTTTATTTTTTTATTTTCTACTTTTAATTTCTATTTTCAATTTTCATTTTTTATTTTCTATTTTCAATTTTACTTCTATAATTTTCAATTTTTATTTTTTATTTTCAATTTTACTTCTATAATTTTCTATTTTGAAATTTTAATTTTTTTATTTTCTATTTCCAATTTTCAATTTATATTTTCAATTTTACTTTTTTAAATTTCTATTTTCAATTTTTATTTTTTTATTTTCTACTTTCAATTTCTATTTTTAATTTTAATTTTTTATTTTCTATTTTCTATTTTCAATTTTTATTTTCTATTTTCTATTTTCATTTTTTTATATTCTATTTTTATTTTTTTGTTTTCTACTTTTAATTTCTATTTTCAATTTTCATTTTTTATTTTGTATTTTCAATTTTACTTCTATAATTTTCTATTTTCAATTTTTATTTTCTATTTTCAATTTTAATTTTTTTATATTCTATTTTTATTTTTTTATTTTCTACTTTTAATTTCTATTTTCAATTTTCATTTTTTATTTTGTATTTTCAATTTTACTTCTATAATTTTCTATTTTAAATTTTAATTCTTTTATTTTCTATTTTCAATTTTAATTCTTTTATTTTCTATTTTTAATTTTTATTTACTATTTTCAATTTTAATTCTTTAATTTTCTATTATCAATTTTTATTTTTTATTTTTTATTGTCTATTTTCAATTTTTATTTTCTATTTTAATTTTTTTGTTTTCTACTTTTAATTTTTATTTTCTATTCTAAATTTTCAATTTTAATTTTTTTTTATTTTCTTTTTTCAATTTGAATTCTTTTATTTTCTATTTTCAATTTTTTTTTATTTCCTACTTTTAATTTTCTATTCTCAATTTTTTTTATTTTCTACTTTTAATTTTCATTTTTTATTTTCTATTTTCAATTTTTAATTATTTATTTTTTACTTTTAATTTTTCATTTTTTTAAACATTAAAAAAATTCTCAGAGACGCCGTTTGAAATATTGAATGAGCAAAAAATAAAATAAAAAATAGGTTGAAAAAGCAAAGTGAACATGATATATTCTCTAAATAAAGAAAAGTTCACGGACAAGGTGGGAATTGCAAAAATCTCGTGCGCCGTGTATTTTTCGAGCGAAAAACATAGTTTAAGTTGCATCCGCTTAACGCCAAAGCAACAAACGAGAAAAGAGTGTAAACACTCTATTTCTCTCTTTATATTTTGCATTCATTGCTCCACGACATGCAAACAATGCAATTCGTGCATATAATTGTAACTGACATTCAAAAAAAGCAAACATATATCTAGATTTTAGAAAAGAGTTACACTTTTTTCAATTTTACAATTTTACAATTTTACAATTTTACAATTTTACAATTTTACAGAATAAAATAAATTACAAATTAAAATAGAGACAAATTTCATTATTTACTAAAATAAAATAAAAAAAATAAATAAATAAAAAAAAATATAAAATAAAAAATAAAAAAAATAAATAAATAAAAAAAAAATAAAAAATAAAAAATAAAAAAAATAAATAAATAAAAAATAAAAAAATAAAATAAAATAAATTACAAATTAAAATAAAGACAAATTTCATTATTTACTAAATAATTTTAAGCCGTCAAATTTTTAAAAAATGCGATAATTTCGTTTCTTTTCAACTTTGCGATTTTTTTCCTCCCTCACTATACACTTCATTGAAAAATATTTATCATCGACAAACGTTTATTTTTTAAGGGGGGAAAAAAATAAATCTTCAGCAAAGAAACAACTCGGTGAGAAACTTTCGCTTCACCTTGATTTTTAACCCCATTTTAGTTGAAACTTTTCGCCGAGTTTCACCAATTCAGAGTTGTATACCAACTGTTTTGTTGCTTTTCATTTGACTTTGACGAAGTTAAAATAGCAGTTGCAATGCGATGCGGTTTACAGAAATTAATTTTTTTTTTTAAAGAGCCAAAAACTTAGATGCAATCTTTTCTCCATCTAATAATTTTTAGTTCTTAATCAGAATATTCTTTAGATTAAAAGAATATTTTGTTAAGGAAAAAATGAAAATTTAGTCGAAAAATCTAAAATTTTTGTTGCCTACCCTGCAACGTTTTGGAAGCATTTTAAAAGTTATTGCCCCAATTAAATTCATAATGATCAACGCATACGTGTGTCATAATTTTGCTTTGTCAATTACAATCAATAGAATAATGATTGTATCTGGTTAGAAAATGATGATTGAAAATGTAATTTTCCAATAATACGGTGAGGTATTAAGAGGAAAATTTTAATACTGTATACCATATAGTGATGACAGTTGTATACGTTAAAATTTTAATTATAATTAAACAGAGACAGAGAAACTGTAAAACTGTTAATCTCGGCAAAATTTGTAAATGCTTATTTAGAAATTCTCCAATGTTCGTTAATTTACAGTGTTCGTAAATTTCACTCACAAATAAATCAATTGCACATTCGGAAATGAAAATGAGAATTTAATGCAGGACTGCCACACGGTTTTCCTCTTTTAAAATTCCCTAATTTTTTCCGGTTATTCAGGTTAAAAAATGAAGTTTTTCCAAGGTTTTCAAAACAACATTTCTTATTAATTCGAAACTTATTCGAAAACATGAAAATTTCATTTTTAAATAAATATTTAATATTATTTTCTTTAGAAAGAAATTAGAATTTTCGGAAAATTCATTTTTCTTTTATTTATTCATCAAAGAAATAAATTGTTTTCAAAATATTTCAAATTTGTTTTTCATATTTTACAAAATAATTTGAGAAAATTCAATTATTCTTAATGTCCACTATTTAAAATTATTTTAACAAATAAATTCAATTATTTACTACGAAATTTTATTAAAATTCGTTTCAAGAATTCAATTATTTTCAAAACAAAATTTTTTTTTTAAAATAATTTGTCATAATTCAATTTTTTTAATGTCCACTATTTCAAATTATTTTAATAAATAAAATTAATTATTTACAAAGAAATTTAATTAAAATTCGTCTAAAGAATTCAAATATTTTCATAAAAATTATATTTTTTCAAAATAATTTGCCAAAATTAAATTATTTTCAATGTCTACTGTTTCAAATTTTAAGAAAAGAATTCAATTATTTAAAAAGAAATTTTAATAAAATTCGATTAAAGAATTCAATTATTATCGAAAAAAAATTTTTTTTTCAAAATAATTTCCAAAAATTAAATTATTTTCAATGTCTACTGTTTCAAAAAATTTTAAGAAAACAATTCAATTATTTGAAAACAAATTTTAATAAAATTCGACTCAAGAATTCAATTACTTTAAAAAAATTTCATTTTTTTCAAAATAATTTGTCAAATTTCAATTATTTCAAATATCTACTATTTCAAACAATTTTAGTAATACAATTCAATTATTTATAAAGAAATTTTAATAAAATTCGACTCAAGAATTCAATTATTTTCAAAAAATTTCATTTTTTCCCAAAATAATTTGTCAAAATTCAATTATTTTCAATGTCCACTATTTCAAATTAATTTAACAAATAAATTTAATTATTTACAAAGAAATTTCATTAAAATTCGTTCCTAGAATTCAATTATTTTCGAAAAAAAATTTTTTTTTCAAAATAATTTCCAAAAATTAAATTATTTTCAATGTCTACTGTTTCAAAAAATTTTAAGAAAAGAATTTAATTATTTGAAAACAAATTTTAACAAAATTCGACTCAAGAATTCAATTACTTTAAAAAAACTTCATTTTTTTCAAAATAATTTGTCAAATTTCAATTATTTCCAATATCTACTATTTCGAACAATTTTAGGAAAAGAATTCAATTATTTAAAAAGAAAGTTTAATAAAATTCGATTCAAGAATTCAATTATTTTCAAAACAAAATTTCTTTTTATTACTTTAAAAATAAGTTGTCAAAAATTAATTATTTTTATAATGTCTACTATTAGAAAAATTTTAACAAAAGAATTCAATTATTTAAAAAGAAATTTTAATAAAATTCTTTGAAAGAATTCAATTATTTTCAAAAGAAGTATAATTCTTTGCAAAAATCAAATTATGCTTAAAAATTTACAAAAATTTCCGTCAATTTTCAAATACTTTTACAAATTAAAAATTTTTTTCTCTGACATTCAATCATTTCTGAAAATTAATTCTAAAAATGTTATGCAAATTTGTCAAGATAATTCAATTATTTAAAAATTCATTGACGAAATTATTTATAAAAATTAAATTTCAAGAAATATTGAATTATTTAATAAAATATTTATTTTATAGTCGAAAATTTAATTAATAAACAAAAATTTTTTAAATAATATTCTACACGAAGATTCCATTATTTTTCCAAAAAATAAAAATTTCAAAAGCTCATTTCAGAGTTTTTATTTTTAGTAAAATTTTAATCGAATTTCTCAAAAATGTAATTATTCTTTAGAATTTTATTAAAATTTGTCAAAGGAATATTATTATTTAAAAAATTTTTTGACAAAATTCATGACCAGAATTGAATTTTAAAGAAATTGAATTATTCAAAAAATTATCTTTGTTTGTATTTAAATAATTGATTTCTCGTAGAATTTTCTGATAAAATTTGAAGTTAAAAATTCTAAAAATAATAATAGTAATGATTCTTGAGACTAATTTTATTAAAATTCTTTTTAAATAATTGAATTCTTTTATGAAATTTTATTAAAATAGTAAACATTGAAAATCATTGAATTTTGACAAGATTTTAAAATTAGCTGAATTTTTACTAAGAATTTTATAACAATTATTTTTAAAAGAATTGAATTGTTATTTGTTACAAGAGAATATCATTAAAATTTTTCAAAGTAATTTAATTTTTTAAAGTATAAATAAAAAAATTAAAATAATTCAATTTCTGAAAATAATTTTACTATACTTTTAAAAACAATTGAATTTCTGCAGAGATATCTGTAATGACTGCATAAATTCAATTTATTTTAATGTTTTTAACTAAAATTCTTCTACAAATCCGTTATTTAAAAAAATCAATTAAAATCTAGTTTTTTTTTTTAAATTTCTAATAAAATTCATTAAAAATTGAAATTTTACAAAAGTTGAAATGAAAATCTCTTCATGTTCTTTTAATTATAAAAATATTCAACGCGCAACTCTTTTAAAATTGAACTAATTTTGAAATATTTTAGAAAAATTAGATTTTAAAAATAAATACAATGATAAAACAACAATTTTCCAGGATTTCGATCAAAATTTCCTGACTTTTCCATGTTTTTTTTTAAATTTTTACAAAATTTGCTAACATTTCCAAATTTTTCAGGTTGCGTGCCAACCCTGTAATGTCACTTGAATTGAGGGACAAATTTTGTTCAAATCAAGAATATTAACTAAAATCTTTTTCTATACTCAACAATACTGAGATTAAAAATAGAATTTTAATTTAAGAAAATCAGTTAAAATTTTTTTCTCCCAGAAATCGACTTTCAGCAGCCATGAGATTGCAGACTGGATAGCGCCAGGTTAGGACCGTGTTTGCCCAAGCCAAACATTATTCTCATATTCCCGGGTGAGAAAATTCGTCTCTAATTAGAATAAAATAAAAAAAAAAAGTAAACGAAAATTGACAGAATAGGAGTTTTGAGTTAGTTTTACACTTCTTGCTCTCATTAAGTTTGTTTGAAATAACACAAAAGCGAGCTGGGTAAAAGAAAACAATAGGCTTTTTGAAAGAGAGTTAGAGTGAGAGAGTGAGTGAACAAGTTCAAGTCGTCAGTACATTTTCTGTATCAGGGGGTCGAAGTTAATCAAGTCGAAACATCTCTTAGTGGAAATAACTCTACGGAGCAGTTTTTGACTTTAAACTTAGAAGCGAGAGAGCGGGAGAGAGAGAGAGAGAGTCAATTAATTACTCGAGCACAAATTGAAGATGAACAGCACGAACATACAAGTGATAACGTTAAAAGATTTTAGTACTTGAAGTTGAAGTCTCTCCTTCGTAGATCGTGACTAGTGTCTGGTCACGAGACTCCTATACCAAGGGCCTAATCGCTGGTTACCGGAACACTAATTACTGCCTCTTATATTGACCGCGTGCGGTTACAATATCTCACTGAAGTTCAGCAGCCTGTCATTCGACATTCTTGACAAGTTTATCATTTTCTATTTTTCAGAAACCTTTCTTACTTTTTAAAGGCTTATTTTTAAACGAATAGCACCAAAATCACTATTATAAACAGAACTGCCAATCAAATAATCACTTTTGACGTTCGAAATTGTCAAAAAACTAATTTGTTTATAGAAATTGTTATAAACAAATAGTGAAAATTAACGAAATTAAAAAAAATAATAGCGCCATTCGATTCTACGCGAAAAATTACTAAAGGAACATGTATGACACTTGAAAAATTGTTTAAAAACTATTTTGCTTATAGAAATTGTTATAAACAAATAGTGAAAATTAACGAAATTAAAAAAAATAATAGCGCCATTCGATTCTACGCGAAAAATTACTAAAGGAACATGTATGACACTTGAAAAATTGTTTAAAAACTATTTTGTTTATAGAAATTGTTATAAACAAATGAAGAAAATTAACGAAATCTGAAGAAATAATAGCGCCATTCGATTCTACGCGAAAAATTACTAAAGAAACATGTATGACACTTGAAAAATTGTTGAAAAACTAATTTGTTTACAGAAATTGTTATAAACAAATAGAGAAAATTGACGAAATTTAGAAAATAATAGCGCCATTCGATTCTACGCGAAAAATTACTAAAGAAACATGTATGACACTTGAAAAATTGTTGAAAAACTAATTTGTTTACAGAAATTGTTATAAACAAATAGAGAAAATTGACGAAATTTAGAAAATAATAGCGCCATTCGATTCTACGCGAAAAATTACTGAAGAAACATGCGTGACACGTGAAAAATTACTTAAAAACTAATTTGTTTATAAAAATTGTTTTAAACAAATAGATAAAATTAACGAAATTAAAAAAAATAATAGCGCCATTCGATTCTACGCGAAAAATTACTAAAGGAACATGTATGACACTTGAAAAATTGTTTAAAAACTATTTTGTTTATAGAAATTGTTATAAACAAATAGTGAAAATTAACGAAATTAAAAAAAATAATAGCGCCATTCGATTCTACGCGAAAAATTACTAAAGGAACATGTATGACACTTGAAAAATTGTTTAAAAACTATTTTGTTTATAGAAATTGTTATAAACAAATAGTGAAAATTAACGAAATTAAAAAAAATAATAGCGCCATTCGATTCTACGCGAAAAATTACTAAAGGAACATGTATGACACTTGAAAAATTGTTTAAAAACTATTTTGTTTATAGAAATTGTTATAAACAAATGAAGAAAATTAACGAAATCTGAAGAAATAATAGCGCCATTCGATTCTACGCGAAAAATTACTAAAGAAACATGTATGACACTTGAAAAATTGTTGAAAAACTAATTTGTTTACAGAAATTGTTATAAACAAATAGAGAAAATTGACGAAATTTAGAAAATAATAGCGCCATTCGATTCTACGCGAAAAATTACTAAAGAAACATGTATGACACTTGAAAAATTGTTGAAAAACTAATTTGTTTACAGAAATTGTTATAAACAAATAGAGAAAATTGACGAAATTTAGAAAATAATAGCGCCATTCGATTCTACGCGAAAAATTACTGAAGAAACATGCGCGACACGTGAAAAATTACTTAAAAACTAATTTGTTTATAAAATTTGTTTTAAACAAATAGATAAAATTGACGAAATTTAAAAAAAATTATAGCGCCTTTCCATTCTACGCGAAAAATTACTAAAGGAACATGTGTTACGCTTGAAAAATTGTTTAAAAACTAATTTGTTTATAGAAACTGTTATAAACAAATGTTCAAAATTGACGAAATTTAAAATAGTCACATATGTTCCTTTAGTATTTTTTCACGTAGAATCGAATGGCACTATTACTTTTCCAAATTTCACCAATTTTCTCCATTTGTTTATAACAATTTCTATAAACAAATGTTCAAAATTGACGAAATTTAAAATAGTCACATATGTTCCTTTAGTATTTTTTCACGTAGAATCGAATGGCGCTATTACTTTTTCAAATTTCACCAATTTTCTCCATTTGTTTATAACAATTTCTATAAACAAATGTTCAAAATTGACGAAATTAAGAAAAAATCACATACGTTCCTTTAGTATTTTTTCACGTAGAATCGAATGGCGCTATTACTTTTTCAAATTTCCCCAATTTTCTCCATTTGTTTACAACAATTTCTATAAACAAATGAGTTTTTCATCAATTTCGAATATAAAAAGTCATTCTTCTATCAACAGGCCTGTTTCCAATGATGACTTGGATGATATTTTTATTTCAACTCAAATTAAATTGTATTAAATTTTCATGCAAAATGTCTTTCATCGCAAGATTGGTAAAATGAAAATTTGTCAAAAATTAGACTACATGCTATTAAGAAACGAATACTATTCACAAGTAGAATACTGTATCTCAAATAAATTTATATATATTGATTTGGAAAGTAAAAAAGAAAGTAACCGTGGGAAATAGCGTGAAACGATTGTGTATGCATAAGTACACATCATTGAAATCGCACTCTCGATGCGCTCACGATTCAGAGCAATCGCGAGCGAGTCTTTCTTGCGCACTTTTATTTTTTATTACACCGCATACGCTAAGATAACAAAATGAGAAATTGGCGATGAATTTACAGTTGTTTAATTTCACCTCAAGGCTTTCATGGCAAAAAATTATAATCCGGAATGAGTATATATATACAATTCGGCAATTATTTCTCAAATACAATTTATATGCATTAAGATTTAACCGATAATTTAGATATCCGCCAATGATTTATTTAATAATAATTATCACTAATAGAAAACAAGAATTGATTCTTAGTTTTTCAAAAAAAAAAGAATTAATATACACTATTTATCATAATATATTTAAACATAGTAAAAGTTTTATCTGATTATAAACTACTTTCACTGAACGTGGAAATTTATTGACATTTAACAAATTTAGTCGTAAATTAAATCTATATTTTAATTATCAGATTTTGCAAAATTCAACTCTAGTATTGGTTTATCTGTAAAATTATTGAATTATTTAACATTTTCTTGTTAACGATTATTGTGGTATGAAAATTTTATATACGTATCACAATGTCCTTAATTAATAATTGAGTTGAGAAATTGTTATTTAATACCGAGTGATTATTATTCGAAGAATTCGATTAAAAATTTGTATTACAAATAATTCAAATTCAGCAATGAATTTTATTATTTATGAAAGTAATTGAATGAATGCGAAGAATTTTATAAACAAAAAAGTTACAAACTACTTATTTTTCTGAAACAAAATAAAGCAAATTCTATTTTTAATAATTAAAATACTGCGAAATGTTATTTATGCCAATAATTTAATTACAGAAAGAATTTTATAAAAATTCCCAAATATACTTGAAGTTTGATGAATAATTTTGCTATTTATTATAAAAATCATTGGATTCCTTTAAAGAATGGTGATCAAGTTTTTCTTCTTGAATGTTTCTTAAAATTGAATTCTCATAAAGAATTTTACAAAATTTTTACTAAATAATTGCATTCTTTTGAGGAATTTTAATAAATTTTTTAAGAATCATTACGATTTTCGAGAAATTGGTATAAAATTGTAGTCTTTAAATGGAAATGTTAATAATTTATTAAATAATTCAATGATTTTTAAAAACTTCTCGTAATTGATTTTCTCAACAAATATTTAAATAATTAAATTCTTATCATGATTTTTAAATTTAATAAAAATCTTATTAAACTTTTAAAAAGAATTAATTTTACAGAATTTTTCGTCAAAAATATATATGAAAAATTAAAATTTTCAATAATTTTAGTTTGAATCTTTTTCAAAGTTTAATTATTTCTAAAAATCCACATTTATAATGCTTTTAATACTTAAGTGTAATCTAAAATTTTAACTGAAATTTATTTTTAAACCCATTTTTATTAGTAAATTCTACGGGAATTCAAATATTTAAATACAAAAACAAATTTTTTAAATCATTAAATTCTTTTGACGAATTTTAATAAAATTTTTAAGAATCATTACATTTTTCGAGGAATTTGTATAAAATTGAAGTATTTAAATATAGAAAAATTAATAATTTATATAATAATTCAATGATTTTTAAAAATTACTTCTTGTAATTGATTTTCTCAACAAATATTTAAAGAATAGAATTCTTATGACGCTTTTTAATCAAATTTTCAGTAATAATTAAATTTTTCCAAAAATTCCTAAAAGCTAAAAATAATTAAATACTGTACTAAAAATAATTTAAAATTCTGCAATGAGTTTTATGATTTATAAAAATAATTAAATGTTTGATTTCAATTTTATTAATTTTTTCTTTTTCTAATAATTGAATTCTTTTAGGAAATTTATTAAAATAGTAGATATTGAAAATAAAATGAGGAAAATTTTTAAAAATATTTAAATTTTTCAGAGGAGATTTGTTAATCACAAAGAAAGTTGTGATTTTGACGGGAATTTTCTCTTTTAATTGTGAACATAATTTTTCTAAGAAAAGTATTTTATGACATTTAAAAAGAATTGAATTTCTCAAATCATTCACTGTTAACTTAAATGTTTCAAATTGCAACGAATTGATGCCAAAAATTTAGATCAAATCAAAAATTAATCCAAATTTTTTGGTATCAATTTAAATCACTATGGTGTCAATTTGATAGTTTCAAGAAAACTATGAGTTTGTAATTTTTCCAAAATTCAATTTTTAAAAATGTTTTCCACTAAAATTTTTTTATAAAGACATTACTTTAATAATTAATTACATTAAGAATTACATTAAGAATTACATTAAGAATTAAATTAAGAATTTAAATTATTAACATTTTTCAATAATCTAAGTTTTTTAAAATTTCACAATTAAAATTTAGTATAAACTTATGAAATAGAAAATTTCAAACTAAAACTTTTTGAAGTTGATTTTTTCCCCGAAAATTCATAAATTGTGGTTTTTGGAGTCGCAAATTACGAATCTGGAGTCAATTTCGAAAAATTCAAAATAGCAGATCCCATATGGCGGTTATTTTGTAAAAAAATTTTTTTTTTTTAAATTTTCTCTTGAAGTTCGGCGAATTTTTATGAAACTCCGACATTCGGTGGTTTTCAAGGTCACTGATTACAATAATCTGAAGAAAAATTTAAAAAAAGGCGGACGAACTTTTAAAAAATTGTTAAACTATTTATAAAACATCATATTTAGAGTTCTTTAGGGATGCTGATTACGAATCTGAGGTTAGGTTTTCAGAATTCAAAATGGCGGATACAATATGTCCGTCAATTTTATCGAAATTTGTCATTTTTTTAATGGAAATTTTGAATGAAACTTGATATTTAGAGGTTTTCAAGGTCTTAGACTATACGATTCTAAAGTCAAATTTTCAATAATCAAAATCATTATTTATAATAATAAAATAAATAATGGAAATATATAAATAGTGAACCTTTTGCTATATCGTCATTTATGAAGTTCTGTATTTTGACTTCGGATTTGGTTTTTAGAATATAGTTGGTATCCCACGAAAGTGACTTAGATATTTGTAGCAAAGTTAAGTGCGTCAGAATAACTATTTTTAAAAAAGCATTCGCCATATTGGATCCGCCATTTTGGATTTTCAAAAACAAACATCAGCGACCAGGAAAAAAATGTGTCGCGCATAAATGCGTCAAAGCGAACGAACGGTTTAATACCGAAATATCGCAGCTTTTTTTGGTATCAGCGCACATAGTGTTTGTATTAAGAGTTTTTATTGTATTGAGTTTGGAAAATCGTTACAGGCATCAAAAGAAGAGTTAAAAGCGAGAAAGAAAAATGAAATTGCGAGAAGAGTGAGATAGATATACATCAAAAGGAACGATTTCGTGGACGTTCGAATCGTTACATCGGCCTGTTGGCTGAAGATCGTGACTTCCGGGTTTTCCAGTTTGGATTCTCTCACGCGTATATACAAGCGCAGTGCCACTTGCGCAATTATTAATGGCTCATTCGCGCGACTGGTTTTCTCTCCTATATATCCAGCGGGCCCCGATGAGGCGTCACTCGTGCCAAAAGTTATAAGTCGCCATGCAGCGAGTGCGCTACCGTCTGCGTCTGTGTGCTCCTACACGTATACGAAAAATAAGTGCCAATACATTCGCGCTACACGCAGGCGTAATATAAAAGGGTGACCTTTTCTTCGCGTTCCATTCAAATCGTGCACCAGCAAAAGTCGCCTCCTTTTGAGTTGCACGCTCGAACATGCATATATATATATATATATATAAACATAGCAGAAGTTATAATGTAATGCGACTTTCGAGAAACTTGGCGCGCAAGATTCCGCGGGGAGAGAGAGAGAGAGAGAGAGAGAGAGCAACAGACACGACAACCATCATCGTGTACAAACATGGAACGCAAGTTCGCGAGAGATCTTCGTAAGTTGTAAGTTGACACCTTTCGGATGAACCGGCGAACGTGTATAGCGATACTTGCACTTACAGCAAAACTTTTGACATGATTCTTATAGCAAAACTAACAGCAAAACCAGAAACTTTGATTTATAGAATGCGAATTCTTTCTCGTTTCTAATACACGACATGAATATTAATCATTTTCAAAGGAGGTAGAGAAAAAAGAAAACACTTTGATTACTAGAAGTGTGTGGAAATTGTACACTTATTCTCTATCCTAGGTCGGAAGATACAGGCACCACTAGGAACCATTATGTACCACTAGGAACCACTAGGTACCACTAGGTACCACTAACAACTACCACGGCATCAATTCTTTGCAATTTGAAACTTTTAAAGTTAACAGTGAATCATTTGAGAAATTCAATTCTTTTTAATTGTCATAAAATTCTTCTCATACAAAAATTATGTTCAAAATTAAAAGAGGAAATTTACGTCAAAATCACAACTTTCTTTGTGAATAACAAAAATCCCCTGAAAAATTTAAATATTCTAAGAATTCACTGCAAAAATAAGTATCTTATTTGACATCATAGCATAAGATGTAAGATGGAAAAATGGTATCTCACATCTTAAAATAAGATGTTTTCGAAAGTATCTTACAGATTTTTAAGATGCTTTATACGTCTTAGATATTTTTTCTATCTTAAAAAAGTAAGATACTTCTGTAAGTTTTCTAAAGTATCTTAAATTGAGATGTTTCTGTCTCAATAAGATGTTTGGCGATAAGTTACCTGTGAATTGTAAGATGCGAAAAAAATTGAAGTTCCTAAAACCCAAGATGCATAAAATATCTTACATATAAGCCCATAGTTAACCTCAAAACTTTTCCCCCAAAAAATATGTTGGAAAATGTGTACGAAGATACTTTAAACATCTTAAATTAATATTTTTAATGACTAAAAAGTGACTACAATAACATCTTAGAAATGACTACCAAACCATCATAATTAAGATACTTCTTTTTGCAGTGAATTTCCTCCTTTTATTTTCAATATCTACTATTTTAATAAATTTCCTAAAAGAATTCAATTATTAAAAAAAGAAAAAATTATTAAAATTAAAATCAAGCATTTAATTATTTTCATAAATTATAACGCTCATCGAAGAATTTAAAATTATTTTTAGTACAGTACTTAAATATTTTTAGTTTTTAGGAATTCTTGGAAAAATTTATTTATTCATGAAAATTTGATTAAAAAGCGTCATAAGAATTCTATTCCTTAAATATTTGTTGAGAAAATCCAACTATTCTGAAACAGAATCTGAAGTCAAAATTCAAAAATTCATAAACGACGATATAGCAAAAGGTTCATTATTTATATATTTCCACCGTTATTTTAATTTTTGAAAATTTGACTTTAGATTCGTATCACGGTAAATCGTTAGGTATTAAAATGACACCAAAAAGGATTAAAATAATCCATTTTAGTGTTATTTTAATCCATTTTGGTGTTATTTTAATACCTAACGATTTACCGTGATAGTATAAGATCTTGAAAACCTCTAAATATCAAGTTTCATTCAAAATTTACATTAAAAAAATGACAAATTTCGATAAAATTTACGGACATATTGTATCCGCCATTTTGAATTCTGAAAACCTAACCTCACATTCGTAATCAGCATCCCTAAAGAACTCTAAGTATGAAGTTTTATAAATAATTTAAAAATTTTTTAAAAGTTCGTCCGCCTTTTTTTAAATCTGGCTTCAGATGATTGTAATCAGTGACCTTGAAAACCATCGAATATCGGAGTTTCATAGAAATTCGCCGAACTTCAAGAGACAATTTCTAAAAAAAAATTTTTACAAAATAACCGCCATATTGAATCTGCTATTTTGAATGATTCGAAATTGACTCCAGATTCGTAATTTGCGACTCCAAAAACCACAATTTATGAATTTTCGGGGAAAAAATCAACTTCAAAAAGTTTTAATTTGAAATTTTCTATTTCATAAGTTTATACTAAATTTTAATTGTGAAATTTTAAAAAACCTAGATTATTAAAAAATGTTAATAATTCAAATTCTTAATTTAATTCTTAATGTAATTAATTATTAAAGTAATGTCTTTATAAATAAATTTTAGTTGAAAACATTTTTAAAAAATGAATTTTGGAAAAGTTACAAACACATAGTTTTCTTAAAACTATCACATTGACACCATAGTGATTTAAATTGATAGCAAAGAAGGTGGATTAATTTTTGATTTGATCTAAATTTTTGGCATCAATTCGTTGCAATTTGAAACATTTAAGTTAACAGTGAATGATTTGAGAAATTCAATTCTTTTTAAATGTCATAAAATACTTTTCTTAGAAAAATTATGTTCACAATTAAAAGAGAAAATTCCCGTCAAAATCACAACTTTCTTTGTGATTAACAAATCTCCTCTGAAAAATTTAAATATTTAAAAAAATTTCCTTATTTTATTTTCAATATCTACTATTTTAATAAATTTCCTAAAAGAATTCAATAATTAGAAAAAGAAAAAAGTATTAAAATTGAAATCAAACATTTAATTATTTTTATAAATTATAAAGCTCATCGCAGAATTTTAATTATTTTTAGTACAGTATTTAATTATTTTCAGTTTTTAGGAATTCTTGGGGAAAATTTAATTATTCCTGAAAATTTGAATAAAAACCGTCATAAGAATTCTATTTTTTAAATATTTGTTGAGAAAATCAATTACAAGAAGTAAACTTTTAAAATCATTGAATTATTTAATTAATTATTAACTTTTCAATTTAAACACTACAATTTTATACCAATTCCTAGAAAAATGTAATGATTTTTAAAAATTTTATTAAAATTCGTCAAAAGAAATGATTTAAAAAATTTATTTTTGTATTTAAACAATTGAATTCTCGTAGAATTTACTGATAAAAATGGGTTTAAAAATGAATTTCAGTTAAAATTTTAGATTACACTTAAATATTAAAAGCATTATAAATGTGGATTTTTAAAAATAATTAAATTTTGAAAAAGATTCAAACTAAAATTATTGAAAATTTAATTTTTCATATACATTTTTGACGAAAAATTCTGTAAAATTAAATCTTTTTAAAAGTTTAATAGGATTTTTATTAAATTTAAAAATCATGATAAGAATTTAATTATTTAAATATTTGTTGCGAAAATCAATTACAAGAAGTTTTTAAAAATCATTGAATTATTTAATAAATTATTAACTTTTCTATTTAAATACTTCAATTTTATACAAATTCCCCGAAAATTGTAATGATTCTTAAAAATTTTATTAAAATTCGTTAAAAGAATTTAATAAATAAAAAAATTTGTTTTTGTATTTAAATAATTGAATTCTCGTAGAATTTTCTAATAAAAATGGGTTTAAAAATGAATTTCAGTTAAAATTTTAGATTACACTTAAGTATTAAAAGCATCATCATGTGGATTTTTAGAAATAATTAAATTTTGAAAAAGATTCAAACTAAATTCATTGAAAATTTTAATTTTTCATATATTTTTTTGACGAAAAATTCTGTAAAATTAATTCTTTTTAAAAGTTCAATAGGATTTTTATTAAATTTAAAAATCGTGGTAAGAATTCAATTATTTAAATATTTGTTGAGAAAATCAATTACAAGAAGTTTTTAAAAATCATTTAATTATTTAATAAATTATTAACATTTCCATTTAAAGACTACAATTTCATACCAATTTCTCGAAAATTGTAATGATTCTTAAAAAATTTATTAAAATTCGTCAAAAGAATGCAATTATTTAGTAAAAATTTTGTAAAATTCTTTATAAGAATTCAATTTTAAGAAACATTCAAGAAGAAAAATTTGATCACCATTCTTTGAAGGAATCCAATTATTTTTATAATAAATAGCAAAATTATTCGTCAAACTTTAAGTATATTTGGGAATTTTTATAAAATTCATTCTAAAATTAAATTATTGGCATGAAAAACATTTCGCAGTAGGATTTCAATTATTAAAAATAGAATTTGCTTTAATTTTTTTAAGAAAATAAATAGTTTGTAACTTTTTTGTTTATAAAATTCTTCCCGCATTCATTCAATTACTTTCATAAATAATAAAATTCATTGCTGAATTTGAATGAATTGTATAATACAAATTTTTGTGTCAACTCTGTAAAAGTATTAATGGTAATTATATTCTATGCAAATTGTCTTATATACAATTCGCATTCACACTTTCCATGTACAGAATGATTTTACATTAATTGTACCCGCCCTTAATTTGGTACAAGCACTTTCGTAACTTTGTCCAGATAAGCGAAACTTCCCGACTGATTTCTCTCAATATCCGTTACTAGATAATTAAGTAGATAGTCCACCTACGTTATAATCAATTTACGGCTGTATAGTTTCACTCTACACAAACATTATTTTCGTAGTAATCTTGCAGTAAGCAGGATCAAAAAAACTCAAAAAAACACTAAAGCAATCGAAATACTTCTTCTTCGAATTAAGTTTGTTCGAAATCCCCTTTTTGAAAACACTGAAAAAAACTGAACTCAAAATGAGTCAGAAAAGTGACTCATTATGAGTTGCAACAAAAATGAGTCCAATTTTTTTTCTGTGAAAGTAAAAAATTCTTATGAAATCATATAGTTCAGAGGAGGTGGGTACAATCATCATTGCCGTGAATGGTTTCGTATTTTCTCCATGTCATTTATCTGAGAAGTGTCTTCGTTTTCGATTTTTTTTCTTTACTCTTCTTTTTTCCCCTTTTCCGTATGGCAAAGATTCAGCTTTGTGGCTTGGAAGCTTCGATCGGTTCCAATTGGCTGTTTGGTGTGTATGTATATACGGATGGTCGGACGTATCGACAGGTTCGGTGACAATTTATCGTGCCGCTGTTTATATCCGTTCGATCGAAACTTACAACTCTAACAGGGAGACGGCTTCTTGTTCAGTATATATATAGTATAAAGTAATAAAGGCTCCAAGTGTAAATCTCCTCTCAACAAATTTAAATTAAATCAAACATTTTTCTAATATTAAGATCTTTTTGCGAAAAAAGAAAAACATTCTAAGAAACTAACACTGCAAAAAGAAGAATCTTAGTTATAAGATGTTTTGGTAGTCATTTCTATGATGTTATTGTAGTCACTTTTTGGTCATTAAAAATATCATTAATTTAAGATGTTTAAAGTATCTTCGTACACATTTTCCAACATATTTTTTGGGGAAAAAGTTTTGAGGTCAACTATGGGCTTATGTGTAAGATATTTTATGCATCTCAGGTTTTAGTAAATTGAATTTTTTTCGCATCTTACAATTCACAAGTAACTTATCGCTAAACATCTTATTGAGACAGAAACATCTTAATTTAAGATACTTTAAAAAACTTACAGAAGTATCTCACTTTTTTAAGATGGAAAAAATATCCAAGACGTATAAAGCATCTTAAAAATCTGTAAGATACTTTCGAAAACATCTTAAAAATCTGTAAGATACTTTCGAAAACATCTTATTCTAAGCTGTAAGATACCATCCTTCCATCTTACATCTTATGTTAAGTTATCAATATAAGATACTTATTTTTGCAGTGAAGTTTATTCCGCATGTCAACTGGTACGTGTCAATTTTTCCAACCACAAATGACTTTCAGTAACATGACTTAAAACAATATGCTTTATAGTGTTTCAGTTTTGCTAATCAAGATGTATTTAAAATAAAAATAAATGCCTAGTCTTTCTGAATCGATAAAAAAGTCAGCGTAGATCACTTTTGAGGTTCAGTTTTTGAACTCAACGAGCGTATAACAGCGCAGATCCGTTTACTGCTTCGGGATTGTTTATAGCGTGCGTGTCACAGGTCACGCTACTTTTCTTTGAACCACGAGCTCCCACAATGTTATACCTATATGGTAGTTACAACTTTCGTAGTTTATTCCTAAGTTATCTTTTATCAAACTTTTGCACACACAAAGCGCCTTTCTCATTACACGACAAGCAAAAAAAAAAAAAGAAAAAGAAAAAAGAAATAATGCTGTCGTTAAAAATAACTAACGCGCAAAGTAATTGTTGGTCAAGTAATAATAATTATCCGAAGCGTTTGCTGATGCTTTTGTGTAATTTTCCGACCCTACACTACTGGCTGTATTCTTTTCGAAACAAATTTCCTAATAATTGATATTATAAACACAGGATTCCTAATAATTGATGCTATAAACATAAGATTCCTAATCATTGATACTATAAACATAAGATTCCTAATAATTAATGCTATAAACATAAGATTCCTAATAATTAATGTCACAGTAAAACGTGAGGTGTAAAAATAACACCAGAATGAATTAAAATAATTTGCAACAGTTTAATCGCTCTAGAATTAAATTAACAAAAAAAAAAAGGATAAAAATAATAAGATTAATAATAATTTAGCTTCTCCAGGGAGAATATTTAGTTACTAACTAACTTAGTAACAGAATCACTAAGTTCAATTGTGTTCAAAAATTTTTTTAAATACTCATCAAAATTTTAATTCTCGTTATAAATAATAAAATTCTTCTCTGATATTCAATTATTTAACCAAATTTCAATTAAATTCTAGGCAAAATTTCAATTATTTTCAAAAGTTTTCTAAAAATCCATAATTTTCAAACTCTACTACTTCAATAACATTTTCCAAAAGAATTCCATTATTAAAAGAAATTTCAATACAATTCTGCGTAAACATTAAATTATTTTCATAAATAATAAAAAAATTTATAGAAACTCAATTATTTACACTGAAAAAAATTTGTTGGAGAAATTCAACTACTATTGGGTAGTAGAGTGAAAAGTAGTTAAATTAATTACTTTTTTAGTTGATCTAATACTGTTTGTATAGTAAATTTTACTACTTCTTTTGTAGTTAAAAATTTAGAATTCAAGCAACTAAGAAAAGTAGTTAAATTTTTAAAATGACTACAAAATCTTGTTGCACTAACTACATTCTCAATTATTTTAACTACTTTTTGATGGTTAAAACAAGTTTTTAAAAATCTTTGGGGACTTATTGAACTAAGGAGAGTAGTTAAAAAGTAGTCAAATTTACTAAGAATTTTTTTGAGTGTACAATTTTTTTTACAAATTTCTTCTCAATAATTCAATTATTTTCATAAATAATAATATTTCGACAAGGATTCAATTATTTTTATAAATAATAACATTCTTTTAGGAATTCAATTATTTTTATAAATAATAACATTCTTTTAGGAATTCAATTATTTTCATAAATAATAAAACCCATTGCCGAATTTCAATTATTTTTATTGTAAAATTTAAATCAAATTCCTCGAAAAATTTAATTATTCTTAAAAATATTATTAAAATTCGTCCAAAGAATTTAATGATTTAAAAAATTTGATAATAACATTTTTTATGAGAATTTAGTTTTAAGAAACATGAAATTAATAAATTGTTTATTATTGTATTTAAATAATCTAATTCTCGTAAAATTTACTAATAAAAAATGGTTTTAAAAATGAATTTTAGTAAAATTTTAGATTATAGTATTAAAAACATTATAACGTGGGTTTATTGAAATAATTAAATTTTGAAAAAGTTTCAAACTCAAATCATTGAAATTCTTAATTTTTCATATAATTTTTTAGAACAAATTCTGTAGAAATTATTCTTTTTAAAAGTTTAATAGGATTTTTATTCAAATTATTTCAAGTTTTTATTTATTAATATATATATTTAATTGCAGAATTAATTAATTTAAAAAATTTTCCTCAATTCAATTATTTTCTGTATTTACTATATTAATAAAATTTCTCAAAAGAATTCAATTATTTAAAACGAATTTAAATAAAATTTTAGACAAAATTTTAATTATTTTTATAAATAATGAAATTTTTTTCTGTAATTTAATTATTTAGAAAAATGTTAATAAAAGACTTGAGAAAATTTCAATTATTTTTTAAAATGTGTATAATTTTTTATCAAATTTATTAAAAAATGAAATTATTCCTAAAAATTTTATTAAAATTTTGTCAAGAGAATTCAAAATCGATAAATTAAAAAATTTTCTGATAAAATTCATTATGAAAATTTCATTTTAAAAAATATTCAATTGTTTAATAAAATATTTATTTTTATAATCGAAAAATTATTGTTAAAAATCTTATTCAAATTTGTCTAAAGAATATGTTTTAAAAAATTTGTTGATAACATTTTTTATGAGAATTTGATTTCAAGAAACGTGAAATCAATAAATTATTTATTTTTCTATTTAAATAATTGAATTCTCGTAGAATTTAGTAATAAAAAAGGTTTTTAAAAATGAATTTCAGTTAAAATTTTAGATTGTACTAGGTATTAAAAATATTAAAATGTGAATTTTTAGGTATAATTAAATTTTAAAAATGTTTCAAACTGAAATCATTGAAATTCTTAATTTTTCGTACATTTTTGTCAAAAAATTCTGTGGAATTAATTCTTTTTAAAAGTTTAATAGTATTTTTATTGAAATTATTTCAAGTTCTTATTTTTCAATATACATTTAATTGCAGGATTTCCGAATAAATGAAATTTTGTAATAAAATTGAATTGAAAACGAAAAAATTTGAAAATTCTCATAAAACTCATCGCAGCCTTTCAATTATTTTTCATACAATTATAATTTTAAATTCCTTGAAAAAAGTAATAATATTTATGCAAGTTTTAATAAAATTCGACAAAAGAATTGAATTATTAAAAAATTTGTTACTAAAATTCTTTATGTTAATTGCATTTTGAGAAACATTCAATTATTCAATAAATTATTTACTTTTGCATTTAAATAATTAAATTTTCGTAGAATTTTCTAATAGAAATTGATTTTCATTTTATAAAAATGAATTTCAGTTAAAATTTTAGATTATAATTGAATATTAAAAGAAATATAGAGTGAACTTTTTGGAAATAATTGAATTTTCAAAATTAATATTTTTGAAAAAGTTTAATTGAATTTTTTGAATATTATTTGATGCGTTTTTATTTTCTAACATGCATTTAATTAGAGAATTTAAGAATAATTGAAATTTCGTGAAATTGGTTAAGAAATTAGTATTAAAAATAATAGATATAAAGTAAAATTGTAGTTAAAAATTTTGGAAAATAATAATTGGATTGAAATAATGAAAATAATTTTGAAGAAGTATTCTTCTAATAAAAAATAATGATTTTATTACTTGGTTCTTTAATTATTACAAAATATAAAGAAATCGATCAGTTATTGAGTTATCTACTCTCTTAATTTGAATTCGTTAAAAATAACTGATTTAAAAGCAAAAAGTCAGTCACTGATTGTCAGTTAAAACCATGATTTTTAACTGATTTAAATTAAGAGAGGATATCTTCATGTTTTATAGTTATAAAAAAATTAAATAAACCAAAAATTTCATCCATTGTAAAAAAATAGCATCAAAATTGATTATTTTAATCTTTTTTGGTGTCAATTTAATCTGCAACACTTTTTAATACCTCACCTTTTTACTATGTTGTTAGGAAGCAATAATCTAAACTTACACTGCAAAAAGAAAGTATCTTAATTAAGATGTTTTGGTAGTAATTTCTAAGATGTTATTGTAGTCACTTTTTAGTCATTAAAAATATCATTAATTTAAGATGTTTAAAGTATCTTCGTACACAATTTTCCAACATATTTTTTGGGGAAAAAGTTTTGAGGTTAACTATGGGCTTATATGTAAGATATTTTATGCATCTTAGGTTTTAGTGACTTAAATTTTTTTCGCATCTTACAATTCACAGGTAACTTATCGCTAAACATCTTTTTGAGACAGAAACATCTTAATTAAAGATACTTTGAAAAACTTACAGATGTATCTTACTTTTTTAAGATGGAAAAAATATCCAAGACGTATAAAGCATCTTAAAAATCTGTAAGATACTTTCGAAAACATCTTAAAAATCTGTAAGATACTTTCGAAAACATCTTATTTTAAGATGTAAGACACCATTTTTCCATCTTACATCTTATGTTAAGATATCAAATAAGATACTTATTTTTGCAGTGTATAAACAGAGGAATGGTTGTACCCATCAGGAAATGTTTATGACTGTTTGTGTCTTAATACATACCTACTATGTATTGTTATGCTTCAGTCTAGATGTGTAGTACAGTTAATATTGAATCAATTTTTCTCTGTAAATGTTGATGTATTAATTACTGAAATTCATGTTAATTAATGAATGATTTAATGTTTGCCGAATTATTCCTTTCAAAAGAATTTCAACCTTTCCATATGGGCCTAATCTTTGCCCTTTTTATGTCGATTCTTATTTTTCGGTATGCTGTACAAACCCAGTTAACGATTTAGGATCAAAATCCACAACAGAGGATGGTAGAATTCTTTTCATTGCACTCGATAAAGTCCTGATTAGTTGGTACACGTGTATATATACAGACATCAAGAAACGTGAGTGAGGAAACATCAAGTTCAGAAACTCGGGAAAGCAGCAGGGATTAGTGGTTAATTTTCAGCGCTAAATTCGCGCGAAAGCTAGATGCGATCTGGCTCAGCACAATTCGGAGCTTCACTTTTCATATACTACCTTCATAGCTATATTGCCTCGAGAATATCACTCGTTACTCGGGATTTACGCAATCTGCACTGGCACCGCGAACTAGATTTCAGATTTGGACAGCAATTAGAGTGTCAGCTGACAAGTGTTGAAATGTGGAAACAAGAAAGAGATTTTTCGAATAAAAAACGAAAATTCAAATTGAATATTTTTGTTTCTACTATTTAGGGGTGTGAAATTCACTTCAAACTATAACCCAACACTTGGCACACTAAAGCTCCGTCTGAAGTATCAAATTAAAAATTCTAAAAATGTAACCATCGAAGGAAGGATCGTTAACGTGTCCGCATTTCGATACATGATCTAAGTTCACTTGGATACTTATTGCATCGTTTCAACGGCAACATTCGCGATGGATATCGTGTTACGAGCTCTCTATCGAAGCTGTCGATTTTATCGAAAAGTTATACTTAGAAGATTTCGCATGGCGCACGATTTTCCAGGGTAGATATTTCCCGTGAAATTTTTCAAATCCTGTTTTGGATGAATTCGTTAGGTAATGTCACGTCTGCCTTAGAAATAATACAAAGATAAGTTTTCTATTTTCAAAGTCTATTACTTTTCCAGGTTTGAATTTGCATTTCATGTTATTTAGTAAAAAGAAAGAAAAAACCAATTTTGTAGTCTATCAGTCAAAGAAATAAATATTGAAATTTTTGTTCCCCTATTCCACTATAGTAAAAAATGAAAATTTATTCTATTTTTGATAGAAGCGAAAGAGGTAATTCGTGTAAAATGTAACAAAATTTTAACAAATACGAATAATATCGGTGTATAAATGTGTATTTGGTGTATTTGGTGTATTTGATGTAAATGTGTTAAAATACAGTAGTGGACGAATTGACACCAAATGGAAACATTTATGTCGTCTGGGTTTCAACGCCCTGTCAGTTCGAATTATAGAGCTTATACGTGGCTCTATATTTGTCGAATAGGTGAATACCGAATCACTAGTTATAAAAGCATTATCACTTGGCATTCTCCAACATTGCAGAAATGATCTAGTCACACTGCAATGTACATATACATAAATGAAACTATTCATGCCTAAATTTCACTTTAAATAAACGTGTGTACACAAATTTTCCATTTCCTCTCTCGCCCTTTTCCAATATTCCCGAATTTATCAATTTTAGTCCTTTAATTTGAAAATCTAATACAATTTCATTAGGGGATTTATTCCATATTCATTTGATTCATTTGATTCATTTGATTCATTTTATTCATTTTATTCACTTCATTCATTTTATTCACTTCATTCATTTTATTCAATTTTCGAAAATTATTTTTCCATTTTTTGAAGGGTTGATAGTTTTCCTCTAATATGAAAGAAAAATTCCTTTTTATGTCTGAAAGTATTTTGAGAAACCCAAATTTCTTCGGAATTTTTTTTGCGAAACTACAAAACTAAATCTCAATTACTGTAATTAAACTGTAATTAGAATATGATGAAATTGCTTCTACTATAAATTAAAGCGTTGAATATATCAGTATAACTCGTTAGTAAAGTTCAGAAGTGTCTTCAGTAGCGTCGATGTTAAATTATTTATGCACGATAGGAACATTCGCAATTTACTAATGATTCCTTTGCGTGAAGGAATGCAAATTTTGAAAAATTTCGCACTAAACATACAATAATAATCTTTTAACAAGAGGCAAATATTTTATTTTTTTTACACTCCCGTAAAGTATATAAATTATTTTCTAATATATAGTATTTAAGAAGAAAAAGAAGAATTTTTCCCAAAAGGTCAGTAACAGTGAATCTTTTTTTTTCTTTTCTTCCTCTAACGACAATATTCGTGAAAGTTCAACTGGAATCTTGGGAAGAAGGGAGCCACGCACACTGATCAAATTGCGATAAATTATTGTTTGTAGATCATAGTTCAAGTTAGCGATCCATTAGAGCATATAGTAATAAAGCTGTTTTGTTAAAGTTATTGGTGTCCCTATTAAGACTCAATAACAGAAAGAGAGAAAGAGAGTAAGAGAGAAAGAGAGAGATGATGAGTTATGGGAGTTGAATTCTCCACCCCTTTTCCCACTGATACTCACGTGCACAATTTTTATCATGTCAGTAATTTTCTCTTACACTCCGCATAACTTCTTTATCTCAAGTAGAAGCTTATTATAGTTTCTGCAATCTCACATTAATATCTATCTTATTAGTTACTACTAATGTATCTTTTTGCATTCTTCTCTAAATTCTCTTGGTCAAATACCAACGAAATGAGCCAATTTGGGGCTCTGTTTCTGTCGGACAAGGATCGACTTTAACGAAGAAAAAAAAGTCACTTTAGTCGATTAAAAATAGAAAAAAAGTCGAAAAAGTCGATTATTTAATTCAGTGCTGCCACGAAAATTCAAATTAATCAAAACTTGTATAATTTTGCTAAATAAATATTCAAATACTTCTTACTTCTTTATTCACAGGAAATCAAATTTTTTAAATTTCAACTTTTCAAATTTAATAATTTCTAAAAATTAAAACTATAACCCTTTTAGAAAATTAATTATTTTCTACAATTTTTAACTAAACTTCATCTCTAAATTAATTAACCCTATGAATTTTTAATCATTTTTTGCAATTTCTTCAAAAAATCAATTATTTAAATTTAAAAAATCCAATTCTTTATAATAATTTAAACCTTAAATTTTTCTATTTAAAGATATTAATTAAAGTAGAACATTTTCAAAAATTTTAATAAAGAAATTCGTAAAAATTAACTTTTTAAAAATATTTCTAAATGATTTATTTAAAATATAAAAAGTTTTACATTGAAATACAATTAAAAAATGTCTAAAAAATTGAAATTTGGTCAAATCTTTTCAAAGCTGATTTAAATTTAGTAAAACATTTTATAAAAATAATTCAAAATTTGTCAAAATCTTTTAAAAAATAAGTAAGTTTTTAAAGAATATAAAAAAATGAATCAAATTTTTCGAAAAATTGTAATTATAAATAAATTATTTCTAAAAAAAAACTCTAAAGTAGTAAATTTACAAAGAACTTTATTTACTTTATTCGAAGGTAATTGAATCTTAAAAAATTGTAATAAAACAATTGTAAGAATTAATTTTTTATAAATATTGTAATGTATAATTTTTCAAAAATAATTGAAGAATTTTTGTATAATTTAAAACAAAATTGTTTTCAAGAATTTTAATTGAAAATTTGGAATATATATGATTTTTCTCCTAAAAGTTTAAAATAATTTTGAACAATTTTAATTATATTATTTTGTATAAGAATTTTAATTTTCGGAAATATTGAAAATAATTTAATTTAAAAAAAATTAGAACGTAATAATTCAGAGAATTATTCTTTTCTAAACTATTTTAATGTCATTTTTAAAATCTATTCAACATTAAATTTCATTGTTATTGAATCTACACTTGAAGATTATTTATTATAATTTTTGATAATTTAATATTATTTCAAAAATTTCCAATTAAAATTCTTGAAAAGATAATTTTCAAAAATTGGAATAAAAAACACTTGAAAAGATGATTTAGTTGTGATTCAATTTTACAGAATTTTAATTATTGAAAATCTTATTAATTTTAATATTTTGAAAGATTAAATAGGAAGCTGATTGAAAAATAAAATTTCAAAAGTTTGTCTATAATGAGTTATAATTTGCAGAGTATAAAAATCGAAATAAGTTGCATTTTATACCAAAAATATTGGATTTTGGCAAAAAATAATTCACACTTTGTCAAAATCTTTCGAAAAATATAATTGAGTTCTTTAAAAATACAAAAAATTAATAAAATTATTAAAAATTTTAATTATAAATAAATTATTTCTGGCAAATTATAAAGTAGTGCTGTATAAAAAATCCATTTTTTATAATATTATAAACCTTACATTTTTCTATTTAAAGATATTAATTAAGGTAGAACATTTTCAAAAATTTTAATAAAGAAATATTTCTAAATAATTTATTGAAAATACAAAAAAGTTTTACAATTAAATACAATTAAAAAATGTCTAAAAAACTGAAATTTGGTCAAATCTTTCCAAAGCTGATTTAAATTTAGTAAAACATTTAAAAAATAATTCAAATTTGTCAAAATCTTTTGAAAAATAATTAGGCTTTTAAAAATATAGAAAAATAAAATTTTCAAGAAATTGTAACTCTATAAATAAATTATTTCTGAGAAGCTCTAAAGTAGTAAATTAAAAAAAATATATTTATTTTATTCCAAGGTAATTGAATCTTAAAAAATTGTAATAAAACAATTGTAAGAATTAATTTTTTATAAACATTGTAATGTATAATTTTTCAAAAATAATTGAAGAACTTTTGTATAATTTAAAACAAAATTGTTTTCAAGAATTTTAATTAAAAATTTGGAATATATGATTATTTTCTCCAAAATGTTTGAAAATAATTTTGATCAATTTTAATTTTATTAATTTGTGTATGAATGTTAATGTAAGGAAATATTGAAAATAATTGAATTTACAAAAAAATTAGAACGTAATAATTCAGAGAATTATTTTTTTCTAAACTATTTTAATATTATTTTTAAAAACCATTTTTCATTAATTTTCATTTTTATTCAATCGACACTTGAAGATTATTTGTTATAATTTTTGATAATTTAGTATTATTTCAAACATTTCCAAATAAAATTCTTTAAAAGATAACTTTCAAAAATTGGAATAAAACACTTGAAAAGATAATTAAAACCTTAAATTTTTCTATTTAAAGATATTAATTAAGGTAGAAAATTTTCAAAAATTCTAATAAAGAAATATTTCTAAATAATTTATTAAAATTACAAAACAAGTTTTAAAATTAAATTCAATAAAAAAAATGTCTAAAAAACTGTAATTTGGTCAAATCTTTCCAAAACAATTGTAAGAATTAATTTTTTATAAACATTGTAATGTATAATTTTTTAAAAATAATTGAAGAATTTTTGTATAATTTAAAACAAAATTGTTTTTAAAAATTTTAATTAATAATTTGGAATATATGATTATTTTCTCCAAAATGTTGAAAATAATTTTGATCAATTTTAATTTTATTATTTTGTGTATGAATTTTAATTTATGGAAATATTGAAAATAATTGAATCTAAAAAACATTAGAACGTATGTAATAAGAAACATAATTGAAGTTTTGACTAAAATATTTTGTAAATTTTGTAAACGTCTTTTAATTTTTGCGAAGAATTTATTGATTTTGAAAAAAATTGAATTCTTGAGATTAATTTCATTTATTAAACAAAATTAATTTCATTTATTCAACATTTAAAATAATCGAATTTTGACTAAGTTTTCAAGTTAATTGTTACCAAAGAATTTCATTAAAATTTTTGAAAATAATTTAATTTTTTGAAGAATAAGTAAAAAAACAAAAATAAAAATTAAATTACTGCAGAAATTCAATTTTTGTTTTAGTGTTTTTAACTAAATTTCATCTATAAATCCATTATTCAAAAAAATTATCAAAAATATATTTTAAAAAATTTAACTCAATTTCAGAAAAATTTTAGTTATTAAAATTTTTTCAAAAATTTATGTTTTTTAAAATTTCTTATCAAATGCATTGAAAATTAAAATTTTTGCAAAATTCCTTTGACAATGTCCTGTGCGATAAAAAATCTTCACCTGGAACAACTATAAAATTCACTATACTAGCGAAATTTTTGGTTATTGCAACGAATAGTTTCGCTATTTTAGCGAATGTAATATCTGTTCCAGTTAAAGGTTCTTTTACGGTCTGATTCACTTTGAACATCATTAGGTACTCAAAGAAAAATATTGAAAAATTTCACTGCAAAAAGAAGTATCTTAATTAAGATGTTTTGGTAGTAATTTCTAAGATGTTATTGTAGTCACTTTTTGGTCATTAAAAATATCATTAATTTAAGATGTTTAAAGTGTCTTCGTACACATTTTCCAACATATTTTTTGGGGAAAAAGTTTTGAGGTTAAGTATGGGCTTATATGTAAGATATTTTATGCATCTTAGGTTTTAGTAACTTAAATTTTTTTCGCATCTTACAATTCACAAGTGACTTATCGCTAAACATCTTATTGAGACAGAAACATCTTAATTTTAGATACTTTAAAAAACTTACAGAAGTATCTCACTTTTTTAAGATGGAAAAAATATCCAAGACGTATAGAGCATCTTAAAAATCTGTAAGATACTTTCGAAAACATCTTATTTTAAGATGTAAGACACCATTTTTCCATCTTACATCTTATGTTAAGATATCAAATAAGATACTTATTTTTGCAGTGATTTGTCTTTCTTAAAAATAAACTCTTCACATCACTGTTAACTTAAAAGTATCAAATGTCAACGAATTGATACCAAAAATGTGGATCAAATAAGAAATTGACGGAGATTTTTGGCATCAATTCTTTGCCATTTGATACACCCAGAGAAAATTATTATTTAAACCAAATATATACTTTATTTGACTTAAATAAACGAATATTTGTCTCAGAACCAACTAGACTTTTTATTTGTTTTAAATAAAATTTATATTTGACATAAATAAAACCTATGTTTTATTTATGTCAAATAAAATTTATGTCAAACTAAAATCTATATTTTAGTTAAATAAAATTTTATTTAAACTAAATAAAATTTATTTGAAACAAATAAAATTTATTTGAAACAAATTAAAAGGCTAGTTGGTTCTGAGACAAATATACCATTTCTCTGGGTGTACTTTTAAGTTAACAGTGATGAGAGGAATTATGATATTTAGAGAATAAAAGGTAAGCTGTTTATTTTTCGGAAATTTGTGTGAAAATTGAACATTACGGGGGAGTATAATCGAGATAGTGAACTTGAACACGCTCTTTCCGGGTTCAGTCTTCTGCCTTAAGGTTAGCCAGGTGCTCGCAGCTTGTCCAATGCGTACTCCGGTTGCATACACTGCGCATAAATACTCTCCAGTAGTATGACCATTCTACATCTCTCTGCGCTCCGCACGTTTCGAGAAAGGGTTTTATGTATGTGCGCAAGTACGACTCTCTCACACACTAACACAAACATTTAGTGGAAAATGTACGTGGCGTGTGGGAACTGGAGCATTCTGCATGTACGAAGACCCCCGCTAGGCAACACGTACCTGCATATCTTCTATACATACACTCGAAATGCTCTCTACATATATGTGCCCCCCATGGAAGTACTTGAAAATAAAAAATTTCTTTCCACATAAATCATATCACAGAAATGTTTAGAAATAAACAAATAGACCTGTTTCTTCGTGTCTGGTCCAGGGAACAATACACTTTTTTGGTGTTCTGAATCGCTGTGTGAGAAACGTCAGCAACATTTGAATCTGCTCTCTATGGAATTTTTTTGGATTTTTTTGCTGCATTCATTCATCAATAGAGAATGGAATTTTCTTTTGGGTGGGGGAATTTATTTATATGTTCCGACCAGGACTCGGATATTAGGACTTTTTCGACTATTTTCGACTACAGGGCTCGGATCGTCTTTAAGACTCAAAAAAAAGTCGCTTTAGTCGCATAAATTCACAACAAAAGTCACTAATAGTCGCATAAAATTTCCAAAAAAAAAATAATAATATAATAATAATATAATAATAATATAATATAATAATATAATATATAATATAATATATAATATAATAATATTTAATATCGCAGAAAAGGAAACACGAAATTGTCAAAATTGTAAAAAAAATCACATTTCTCGCCAACACATCACGGTAAATCGTTAGGTATTAGAATAACACCAAAATGGATTAAAATAATACTAAATTAGATTATTTTATTCCTTTTTGGTGTTATTTTAATACCTAACGATTTACCGTGATACTTTAACATCAATAACAATCTGGAATAATATTTGGCACAATTTAATAAAATGCATGGCAAAATTTTAATTTAACATTATTTTAAAAAATCACTTCAACATTTCAATTACTTTTTATAAATAATAAAATTCTTTTCCAAAATTCAATTATTTAAAAAAAATTTAATAAAATGCCTGTCATAATTTTAATTATCTTTATAAATAATAAAATCCTTCTCTAAAATTCATTTCTTTTTAAAAAATAATGAAATTCTTCGCAAAAATTCATTTATTTTCAAAAATAATGAAATTCTTCGCAAAAATTCATTTATTTTCAAAAATAATGAAATTCTTCGCAAAAATTCATTTATTTTCAAAAATAATGAAATTCTTCGCAAAAATTCAATTACATTCAAAATTAATAAACATTCTCCGCAAAATTTCAATTATTTTCAAAATTAATAAAATTCTCCGCAGAATTTCAATTATTTTCAAAATTAATAAAATTCTCCGCAGAATTTCAATTATTTTCGAAATTTCTTTTTAATTTCTCGTCAAATTATCATTATCTTCAAATAAATAAAAAAAAATCATCATGGAAATTTAATTATTTTCAAAAGTTCTGATAAAATTCTTTGCAAAATTCAATTATCTGCAAAATTAATAAAATTCTTAGCAAAAATTCAATTATTTTCAAAAATTAAAAAAAATATACTTTCAAAGTTTCAATTATCTTTATAAATATCAAAATTCTTCTTCAAAATTCAATGACTTTTAAACATTTAAAAAAAAATCTGTTTAAAAATTTAATTATCTTTATAATTATGAAAATTCTTCTTCAAAATTCAATTACTTTTAAACATTAAAAAAAAAAATCTGGTCAAAAATTTAATTATCTTTATAAATAATAAAATTCTTTTCTGTAATTCAATTATTTTCAAAGAATTGTAATAAAATTCTTGTCAGAATTTTATTTATTTATTTATTTATTTTTGTACATTTGTAATTATCTTTATAAATAATAAAATTTATCCTAGAAATTCATTTATTTATTTACAAATTCAATAATTTTCAAAAAATTTTTTTAAATTTCTCGTCAAAATTATTATTATCTTCATAAATAATAAAATTCATCATGGAAATTTAATTATTTTCAAAACTTCTGATAAAATTCTTTGCAAAATTCAATTATTTTCAAAAATAAGAAAATCCATTGCAGAAATTCAATTATTTTCAAATTTCTTAAAATTCTTCCCACAATTTCAACTATTTTTAAAAATATCAAAATTCTTCTTTAAAATTCAATTACTTTTTAACATTTTAAGAAAAAATTTGTTCAAAATTTCAAATGTCTTTATAAATAACAAAATTTTTCTCTGAAATTCAATTATTTGCAAAGAATTTTAATAAAATTATTGTCAAAATTTTAATTATCTTTACAAATAAAAAAAGTATCCTAGAAAATTCAATTATTTTCAAATTCTTTTTTTTATAAAATCTTATAATATAAAATAATGATTTTATCACTCGGTCATTTTTAATTATTATAAAACATGAAGATATCGATTGCTCCGAGTCGAAGACTCGGAGTGATCGATTTCTTTATGTTTTTGTAACAATTTTTTATAAGTAATGTAATTTCAAAAAGGTTTGAATTTAAATCTTTTGAAGAATTTTAATTCTTATGGAAAAATAATCATTAAATATTTATTTAAAAAAGAAGTTATTGACGTTTTTTTTTTAAATTTGAAAGAAATCTGTAAATAAACTTAACAGAACAATTTTTTGACTAAAACTTTTTCCTTTGACTTTAATTTTCTGAAAATTTTAAAAATTTTAGTCGCATTTTACTAAAAAAAATCTCGAAAAAGTCGCATCTTTTCACAAAAAAGTCGAAAAAAGTCACATTTTCTTAAAAAAGTCGAAAAAAAGGCGAAAAAGTCGCACAATCCGAGCCCTGCGATTATTTCCAAATAATGTGACTTTTACAGTGAAAAAAAATTTATTTGATTCAAACATCCAATTAATTGACTGTTAGCAATTAAATATTTAATCAAACCAAATAATGATTATTAGAATTAATTAAGTGGTTCAGTTCATATTTGCCTCAAATACTGAAATTTTTTGTTCAAATGCCATTTAACTGACTTCAATAAATATTATTTGATTCAAGTAAATTGAAATTTTTAGAAAAATAATTGAATCTTCGTGAAGAATATTATAGAAAATTTTGATTACTAATTGAATTTTTTTCGACTATAAAAACAAATATTTTCTGAAATCATTGAACATTTCTTAAAATTGAATTTTCATAAAGAATTTTATCAACGAATTTCCAAATAATTGAATTCTCTTGACAATTTTTAATCAATTTTTTAGGAATAATTTCAATTTCTGACAAAATTTGATAAAAATTCTACATATTTAAAAAAAGAATATAAATTCTGCCAAGAATTTGATTAAAATTTTTCAAAAGTGTTTGAATGTCGGAGAAAAATTTTTTATTATTTTTCAAAAGTAATTGAAAATTACGAGAATTTTTGTAAATTTTTCAACATAATTTGATTTATTCGACTTCTTTTTCTCTTTAACACTGGAAACTTAAAAGTATATCAAATGGCAACGAATTGACACCAAAAATGTGGATCGAAAAAAAAATTGATCCAGATTTTTGGCACCAATTTGATCTACTTTAGTATAAATTTGATACTTTCAAGAAAACTGTGAAATATTTAAATATATTCATTAAAAAATTTTCTTCGACGGTCTAAAATACAATAAAGAATGAAAATATTTTTTTCTTAAAAAATGAAGTGCGTGTTGTAAAAATGATTTTCTAGAAATGTGCGGCACATCTCATTCTTCACATCGCATTGTCAGCTGCGTAGGTGATACTTGCTTGTAAACTCACACCTTTGAAAATTATTCTATCGTGCATTATTCCGTAACGAGTTCACGAGAAAAAATTTCTCTGACAATCACATTATCTTATCATCATCATGCCTTTGAATTTTCATTTATTTTTTTTTTCCTTTTTGGAGAATGTTATCACAATTTTTGCATTTTACATCCAATTATACTTGAAATTCAATGAATCTTCCATTGCGGATTTTCATTTCAAACTTCTTTTTTCTTTTTAATATGGTAATTTTTTACTATTTTATCATTTTTTTTTAATTGTTTGTTCTGATTAATTCTTTTTTCTACATTCTACTTTCGTTCTTTTTTCGAAAACATGGAACACTTGGTTTTTTGTCACAAAGTTTTTAATCAGTTGCGGTCATGAATTATTACTATGAGAGCTTTTTTTCTCGAATCAACTATTTATTATAGTCGAATTATTTATTATAGTCAAATTACATATACACTGCAAAAATAATTATTTGATATCTTAACATAAGATGTAAGATGGAAAAATGGTATCTCACATCTTAAAATAAGATGTTTTGGAAAGTATCTTACAGATTTTTAAGATGCTTTATACGTCTTGGATATTTTTTCCATCTTAAAAAAGTAAGATACTTCTGTAAGTTTTTTAAAGTATCTTAAATTAAGATGTTTCTGTCTCAATAAGATGTTTGGCGATAAGTTACCTGTGAATTGTAAGATGCGAAAAAAATTTAAGTCACTAAAACCTAAGATGCATAAAATATCTTACATATAAGCCCATAGTTAACCTCAAAACTTTTTCCCCAAAAAATATGTTGGAAAATGTGTACGAAGATACTTTAGACATCTTAAATTAATGATATTTTTAATGACTAGAAAGTGACTACAATAACATCTTAGAAATGACTACCAAAACATCTTAATTAAGATACTTTTTATTGCAATGATAGTCAAACTATTTGAGTCGTAGAAGACAGAGAAGTAACATAATATTTGAAAACAAAGTTAAAGATTCATTTCTTATTTCCCAGTCGACTTGTTTATATAATAATTGATGTTTTTTTGGAGTTTTATGTTTGTAAAACGAAACTCATTTTGAATAAACGTGTGTGAATTTCTCTCTTGCCAATGTTCATGCAATTAATCTATATGCATTACGATGCAAACATATTCGTCTCTCGTGCTTCTTAAAAGCGTATTTATTATGTCCAGATTATGTTTCTTGAAGATTCTCTCGCACTTAACCTTTCTTGAGCATTTATTTCGTTTGCTGGAGAACCCAGATCATACTTCTTACCATTTTCTCCCCTTTTCCCTACAGTTCAACTACCGCGTTCCACGTCTTATACACGAAGATTAAGTTATCACTTCCGGTTGCGTATTTTATCACTTCTTCTTCTTCTTTTTCTTCATCTTCTACTTTTCCTGTTTTCTTCTTTGTCACTTTTCTCCAAAATTTCAGACTTAGCAGTTAGCACTACTCATCCATGAAATTTATTCGAAATCCAATAAAATTTGAACCAATTGCTGCACTTTTTTTGGCCATGGATATTTTGCTTAGGGAAAATAAAATGGATTTATCTTCTGATAATACTTGAAATATACAAACACACGTGCGGACAAATCCTGTAAAGGATTTCGAACATGTGAAAACACACACATGCAGGGCCTTTTTCTATTTGTAGTTTGTTCCGAACCTTAAGTCGTAGTTTGCTACTATGGGAAAATCGAGGATTATGGAGGATCGACCCGAAGGTTGGTAAATGTCGAACTAGTTTATTCGGGACGGATAACTAGAAGAGGGAAGATGGCTTAGGAGAGCAGGAAACTAGGAAAGAGTTTAAAGGAGGAATGGACTCGAGGTGATTCGCTAATGTCACGACGGAAAATCTTCAGGCGCACTGAAATTAGATTACCTTGGCATTGCTCTGTGTCCTCTTCTGTTTCCTAACTGCTTCGAATTTTCTTCGTTTTTCAGCTTTGGCTGACTCTTCTTTTTCCAGCTAAGACATCCAAACTTTACGAGTTGGTTTTTCGAACCTTGCAGTATAAAAAATTGCAAACAACGTTTCTGGTTGTTCATCTTCATCTAACGTTTTAAAACTGTTCTCATGTTTATAGTATTAATTGTTAGGAATCTTATGTTTATAAACTTTATAATATTAATAAGGATAATATAATTAAGAAGACTTATGTTTATAGTAACAGTAAAAAGATGAGGTATTAAAAACAGTTGCAGATTAAATTAACACCAAAGAAGATTAAAATAATGAATTTTGATGCTATTTTTTACAATGAATGAAAATTTTAGTTTATTAAATTTTTTTATAACTATAAAGCACGAAGATATCGATAACTTAATAACTCATCGATTTCTTTATCATTATAATTATAATTATATATATTATAATTATAATTAAAGATGACCAAGTTTAAAATCATTATTTTATATTAGAAGAATACTTCTTCAAAATTATTTTCATTATTTCAGTTCAATTATTATTTTCCAAACTTTTTAACTACAATTTTACTTTATATCTATTATTTTTAATACTAATTTCTTAACCAATTTCACGAAATTTTAATTATTCTTAAATTCTCTAATTAAGTGCATGTTAGAAAACAAAAACGCATAAAATAATATTCTAAAAATTCAATTCAACTTTTTCAAAAATAATTTCAAAATTCAATTATTTCCAAAAAGTTCACTCTATATTTCTTTTAATATTCAATTATAATCAAAAATTTCAACTGAAATTCATTATGTAGAAATGAAAATCAATTTCTATTAGAAAATTCTACAAGAATTTAATTATTTAAATGCAAAAGTAAATAATTTATTGAATAATTGAATGTTTCTCAAAATTCAATTCTCTTAAAGAATTTTAGTAACAAATTTTTTAATAATTCAATTCTTTTGTCGAATTTTATTAAAATTTGCAGGAACATAATTACTTTTTTCAAGGAATTTAAAATTATAATTGTATGAAAAATAATTGAAAGGCTGCGATGAGGTTTATGAGAATTTTCAAATTTCTTCGTTTTCAATTCAATTTTATTACAAAATTTCATTTATTCGGAAATCCTGCAATTAAATCTATATTGAAAAATAAAAACTTGAAATAATTTCAATATAAATACTATTAAACTTTTAAAAAGAATTAATTCCACAGAATTTTTTGACAAAAATGTACGAAAAATTAAGAATTTCAATGATTTCAGTTTGAAACATTTTTAAAATTTAATTATATCTAAAAATTCACATTTTAATATTTTTAATACCTATAGTACAATCTAAAATTTTAACTGAAATTCATGTTTAAAAACCTTTTTTATTACTAAATTCTACGAGAATTCAATTATTTAAATAGAAAAATAAATGATTTATTGATTTCACGTTTCTTGAAATCAAATTCTCATAAAAAATGTTATTAACAAATTTTTTAAAACATATTCTTTAGACAAATTTCAATAAGATTTTTAAGAATAATTTTTCGATTATAAAAATAAATATTTTATTAGATAATTGAATATTTTTTAAAATTAAATTTTCATAATGAATTTTATCAGGAAATTTTTTAATTTATTGATTTTGAATTCTCTTGACAAAATTTTAATAAAATTTTTAGGAATAATTTCATTTTTTAATAAATTTGATAAAAAATTACAAACATTTTAAAAAATAATTGAAATTCTCTCAAGAATTTTTTTAACATTTTTCTAAATAATTAAATTACAGAAAAAAATTTCATTATTTATAAAAGTAATTGAAATTTTGTCGAAAATTTTATTTAAATACGTTTTAAAATAATTGAATTCTTTTGAGAAATTTTATTAATATAGTAAATACAGAAAATAATTGAATTGAGACAAATTTTTTAAATTAATTAATTCTGCAATTTAATGTATATAATGAAAAATAAAAACTTGAAATAATTTCAATAAAAATTCTATTAAACTTTTTAAAAAAATAATTTCTACAGAATGTTTTCTCAAAAATTATATGAAAAATTAAGAATTTCAATGATTTTAGTTTGAAACTTTTTCAAAATTTAATTATTTCAAAAAATCCAAGTTATAATGTTTTGAATACTATAATCTAAAATGTTAACTGAAATTTATTTTTAAAACCATTTTTATTAGTAAATTCTACAAAAAATCAATTATTTACATACGAAAATAAATAATTTATTAACTTCATGTTTCTTGAAATTAAATTCTCATAAAAAATGTTATTAACAAATTTTTTAAATCATTAAATTCTTTGGACAAATTTTAATAAGATTTTGAAGAATAATTATACATTTTTCGAGGAATGTGATTAAAATTACACAATAAAAAAAATTGAAATTCGGCAATGGGTTTTATTATTATTTATGAAAATAATTGAATTCCCAAAAGAATGTTATTTTTTATAAAAATAATTGAATCCTTGTCGAAATATTATTATTTATGAAAATAATTGAATTATTGCGAAGAAATTTATAAAAAAAATTTCTAAATAATAGAATTCCTGTAAAATTTTTTATTATTTTTGAAAATAATTGAATGTTTGCGTAGAATTGTATTGAAATTTTTTTTTAATAATGAAATTATTTTGGAAAATTTTATTGAAATAGTAGATATTGAAAATTATGTAATTTTAGAAAACTTTCAAGAATAATTGAAATTTTGACAAGAATTTGATTAAAATTTTTTAAAATAATTGTATAGCAGAGAATAATTATATTATTTATAAAGAGAATTGAAATTTTGACGAGAATTTAAAAGAATTTTAGAACAAAATTGAATTTAGTAACTATGTTACTAAGTTAGTTAGTAACTAATTTTACTAAGTTAGTTAGTAACTAATTTTAATATTCTCCCTGGACAAGCTAAATTCGTTGAATTTTTACAAATCGTTGACTTTGGTGTTTTATTTAAAAAAAAATTTCATTCATAGTTAAAAATAACAGCAAAATAGATTATTTTAATCCTTTTTCGGTGTTAATTTAATTCTAGAGTGCATTAAACTGTTGCAGATTATTTTAATCCATTCTGGTGTTATTTTAACATCTCACGTTTTAATGTGCGACCCTTTTTGGATCCTTTACCAAATTACTCAACCTTTATTAAATTCAATTGGAAATTTAAAATTATCAATTCCTCCTTCTTTGATCGTAATATTAATTCAACAGTGAATAGATAGAAATTTTTTTAATAAAAAATTCTTTTTTTTTTTGTCAAACGATCAGTTTTAATTTTTACTATACCACGGTAAATCGTTAGGTATTAAAAATAACACCACAATGGATTAAAATAACACCAAAATGGATTAAAATAACACTAAATTGGATTATTTAAATCCTTTTTGGTGTTATTTTAATAACACTAACGATTTACCGTGACAATACTGACGTTTCGGTACATGTTGAGTACCATCTTCAGAGCTTTTTTTTAAAATTTCAAAAATACATTCTCTTACAAAAAAGAATAAAAAATTTTTTTAAACATAGTAAAATGGATTTTTGTACAAAAAACCATTTTTTTTTTATTAAAAAATTTTTTATCTATTCAATCTTTATTGAAAAGAATTCTACTATCCTCTATTAGGATTTATTTAACTAAAAACCAATCAGATTTTTCTATTGTAGGTTTAATAAAACTTTTCCTATCATCATTTTGCGGAAGACGAAATTCTTTTGGACAAGCTATCTCTTTGGATTTGACAAGCAAATGGTAGGACTTGAGAGACTGAAGGGAATATATCGAGAAGGTAGAATCTGGAGTGATCGAGTTAAATAGAAGGGGGACAGAGTAGGGTGGCGAAAGATCTATAGATTACGAGGTCGATAACCTAGAGTGTGGAGGAGCCGAGGTATAGTAGAAGAAGAAGAAGAAGAAGAAGAAGAGGGTGTACGGGAGTGTGAGATCTCGGAAACGAGCGACATAAGAGCGAGGGTCAGACAGTGGCCTGGTTATAAATGAGGGAAGCAATTTCCAAGTTGGAGACTTGACGAGGCAGATGCCCGGACTAGTGACTTCAGGTACCAAGGGTTACTCCGAGACGAGTACTTTGGGACACGAAGAAGCTGGATGTTTGATAGTAAGGGCTGACTAGACGAGGTGGGCAATATGGCAACGATTAATGGCCTTAATGCCGTCGACGTGACTTTACTACTATCTATTCCCTTCGCTGCTGCCTCCTCTAAATGATCAGCTACTTATTCCACTACTTTTTCTCTAAATTTTCCCGTCTTTTAAATTTCCCATCTTCACTACAAACAAACTTGAATCTAACTTTGGAGAATATTCAACGCTTCAGAAATTTTCTAGACGTAATCTTTTCAAATCATCATCAACAATTCTTGTTCCAAAAGTTCAGATACACTCTTACAATGCCAAAAAAAAATGATTTAGATATGACAAAAATCCAAAGTAAAAAAACTGATTAAGAATGAAAGAAAAGTACAAAAAAAGAAAGGGGAAAAGGACAGCAATTAAAATTGCTCACGAAAAGCCAAACAAAAGTGCTTGTTTGCAAAAATTAGTCCTTATGGTGATTGTGCCAAACACACAACTCCCCTGAATGCGAATTCTTCTAATGACAAAAGACAAAAAAAAAATAGGTTGAATTCCACTTCAACGTTTCACAGTTTTGTAGTTTTGCAATCTCCAGTCTCTCTATACTTTGTAATAAATATAAAAGTCTCTACGTGATTCGGAATGAATATATAGAATAGTGGTATAGTATATTATTTGGCGAAACTCCAGCGGGCCGCGAGGCTCACTTCATGTTTTTCATCTTAGTAGAGAGAGAGAGAAAAAAATTTTTTTTTCGCCCCCAACTGAACAAAAGATATAAATCCGCATGAGTAGTTGGGAAGAGACAGACCTCCCATCTCTTTTATGAGAGATTTTGATTTTAACCCAAAAAGATATATTTTCCAACGCAGGGGGAAATTTATGTATTTTTTGATTTGACAAAAAGGATTTTATTGGCTAAACATTGAAAACATTGCTATTCTATAATTAAGATTCGCTGGTAATTTTCAGCAGAAGAGAAAAAGAAAAGAGTTTCAATAAAGTAGTGTTTAGTGATTTTATCGCACTTTAGCGATTCTATACATATGGTCGTGTATTAACAATTTGAAGAGGGATTCTCTTCAACCCCGTAGTTGATTATTATCACAGATCATATGCAAATGCGTGTTCCAACATAGGAATAGGTGGTGTATTCAATACGTCTGTGAATAACAGGAGCGATAACCACCTATGCCGATGAAGGCTCGCACATATATAGCCTGTTGAGATATATACGGTCTGCTAACAAGTAGTCGCTCTTATCTGAATTCCGAGCCACTTTTAACGCACGCGTTTCAAACTTCAGATACTACGCACCAGACATTCCTCGCTAGAGAAGTTTTCCTACAGACTCTTTATTTGAAAGAAAAAAGGAGGTTCTTAATTGTAACGTTTAACATTTTTTCACATTTCTTAGATTATTGTAATATCCGAGAAATCCTAACTTAGCAGGGTTGCCACAAATATTTAATTTTATTTCTCCCCGACATTTCCCTGATTTCCAGGCAAAATTCTCACTTTTTCCCTGACCATAAAAAATATTCTGATTCACTCTAAAAATTATTAGAAACTCAAAAAAATGTTGTATTAAATTTATTTACAAATTTCATTAATTGTAAAATTATTCAAAAACATCAATAACTAAATTTTTAAATAAGTATTAAATTGTTACTTTTTCACAGGAATTAAAATTCTTCAGAACATTCAAATTCAAACCTTTTTGAAACTCAACAATTTATAAGAATATTATTAAAAAACATAAAGAAGGCGATCACCTTCTTCATGTTTTGTTAATATTTTTAATAACCATCAAATTTTTCAACAAAAATTTAATTATTTACAAAAATCCTAATAAAATCATTCGCAAGAATTCAATCATTTTTAAAAGTAGTAAATTTTCTCAAAAAAATTCAATTATTTGAAAAAATTGTCATAAAATTGGTTGCAATAATAGCTGAACTATTTTCATAAACAATAAATCAATTATTCGGTAATTTCATATTTTAATCAATTTTTATTAGAAAATTCTAGAAAAATTCAATTATTTAAATTGAAAAATAAATAATTTATTGAATAATTGAATGTTTGTTAAAATTTAATTCTCATAAAGAATTTTATCAACAAATTTTTTAATAATTGAATTCTTTTGACAAATTTTAATAAAATTTTTACGAATAATTGCATTTTTCGAGGAATTTGATTAAAATATTGTATCCAAAATTAATTAAAATCCTGCGATGAGTTTTATTATTCATGAAAAAAATTTTTTTTAAATTTCCAAAAATGTTATTAAAATTTTTCTAAAATAATTGAATTTCGGTGAAGAATTTTATTATTTATAAAAATAATTTAATTCTTGTAAAAAACTTTGTTAAATTTTTTTTAAATAATTGATTCATACGACGAATTTTATAAAAATCTTTTTTAATAATTGATATTTTTCAAAAAATTTTATAAAATTTTGTATATTGAATAATTAAACTCACATAAAATTTTTATTATTTATTAAAATAATTGAATTATTTCAAAGAAATTTATTAGAAATTTCATAAAGTATTGAATTTCTGTGAAATTTTAACAAGAATTTTATTCAAGTTTTTAAATATATTTGAATTTTGAAGAAGAATTGTATTATTTATAAAAATAATTGAAATTTTGACGAGAATTAAAAAAAATAATTTTCAAATAATTGAATATTGATGAATTTTATTATTTATAAACATAATTGAAATTTTGGCAAAAATTTTTAAATATAATTGAATTTCTGCGAAGAATTTTATTACTTTTGAAAATAATTTAATTCTTCCAACTAATTTTATTTAAGTTTATTAAAATAATTGAATTTCGGTGCGGAATTTTACTATTTGTAAAAATAATTGAAATCTTGAAAAAAACTTTGTTAAATTTTTTCCAATATCTGAACTCTTGTGACGAATTTTATAAAATTCTTTTTAAATAATTGATAATTTTCGAAAAATTATTTGAAATTTTTTGTATTAAATAATTGAATTCCTGTGAAAATTGTATTATCCAAGAAAATAATTAGTCTATTTAGAAGAAATTCATCACAAATTTTCTAAATTATTGAATTTCTGTGTAATTTTAACAAGAATTTTATTCAACTTTTTAAATATATTTGGAATTTTGAAGAAGAATTGCATTATTCATAACAATAATTGAAATTTTGACGAGAATTTAACAAATTTTTTTTAAATAATTGAATATTGAAGAATTTTATTAAAGATTTAGAATATATTTGAATTTTGAAAAAGAATTGTATTATTTATAACAATAATTGAAATTTTGACGAGAATTAAAAAAAATAATTTTTAAATAATTGAATATTGATGAATTTTATTATTTATAAACATAATTGAAGTTTTGGCAAAAATTTTTAAATATAATTGAATTTCTGCGAAGAATTTTATTACTTTTGAAAATAATTTAATTCTTCCAACGAATTTTATTCAAGTTTATTAAAATAATTGAATTTCGGTGCGAAATTTTACTATTTCTAAAAATAATTGAATTCTTGAAAAGAACTTTGTTAAATTTTTGCCAATATCTGAACTCTTGCGATGAATTTTATAAAATTCTTTTTAAATAATTGATGATTTTCGAAAAATTATTTGAATTTTTTTATATTAAATACTTGAATTCCATGTGAAAATGTTATTATTTATGAAAATAATTGATCTATTTAGAAGAAATTCATCAAAAATTTCATGAATTATTAAATTTCTGTGAAATTTTAACAAGACTTTTATTCAAGTTTTTAAATATATTTGGAATTTTGAAGAAGAATTGTATTATTTATTACAATAATTGAAATTTTACGAGAATTTAACAAATTTTTTGTAAATAATTGAATATTGAAGAATTTTATTAAAGATTTTGAATATATTTGAATTTTGAAGAAGAATTGTATTTTTTATAACAATAATTTAAATTTTGACGAGAATTAAACATTTTTTTTTAAATAATTGAATATTGAATAATTTTATTATTTATAAAGATAATTGAAATTTTCACAAAAATTTTTGAACATAATTGAATTTTTGCGAAGAATTTTATTACTTTTAAAAATAATTTAATTCTTCCAACGAATTTTATTCATGTTTATAAAAATAATTGAATTTCGGTGCGGAATTTTACTATTTGTAAAAATAATTAAATTCTTAAAAAGAACTTTGTTAAATTTCTTTAAAATCATTGATTCATGCGACGAATTTTATAAAAATCTTTTTAAATAATTGATATTTTTCAAAAAATTATTTGCAATTTTTTATATTAAATAATTGAATTTGTGTGAAAAATCCTAAAATTTTTGTAAATAATTAAATTCTTCTAAAGAATTTAAGAAAAAGCATTTGAAACTAAATTTTTAAGAATTTTTTAAATTTCTTTAAAATCATTGATTCATGCGACGAATTTTATAAAAATCTTTTTAAATAATTGATATTTTTCAAAAAATTATTTGCAATTTTTTATATTAAATAATTGAATTTGTGTGAAAAATCCTAAAATTTTTGTAAATAATTAAATTCTTCTAAAGAATTTAAGAAAAAGCATTTGAAACTAAATTTTTAAGAATATTAACATTTTTAAAGTAATTGTTCAAAAAATCTTTAAAAAATACTTGAAATTCTGGGAAGAATTGTTTTATTTTTGAAAATAATTGAATAAGTGCGAAAAAACTTTATTATTTTTAAAAATAATTGAGTTATTGCGAAAAAACTATTATTTTTGAAAATAATTGAAATATTGCAAAAATAATTGAATTATTGACCAAGAATTTTTTTAATTTTTAAAAATAATTGAATTCTCGCGAAAGAACTTTATTATTTTTTGAAAATAATTGAAATATTGCGGAAAAACTTTATTATTTTTGAAAATAATTGAATTCTTGCGAAAGAACTTTATTATTTTTGAGAATAATTGAATTATTGACAAAAAAATTTCTTATCTTTGAAAATAATTGAATTATTGACAAAAACTTTATTATTTTTGAAAATAATTGAATTCTTGTGAAAGAACTTTTTTTTTGTAAATTATTGAATTCCTGTGAAATTTTTCCAAGAATTTTATTTCATGTTTTTAAATATATTTGGAATTTTGAAGAAGAATTGTATTATTTATAACAATAATTGAAATTTTGACGAGAAATTAAAAACAAATTTTTAACATAATTGAATTTTAGAGAAGAATATTTTTATTCTTAAATATATAATTAAAATGACCAGAACTTTTTTTTAATTGAACTTCTGCGAAAAATGTTATTACTTTTGAAAATAATCAAATTTCTGTAATAATTTGTAACTTTTCCAAAATTAAATTTTTTTTAGTATTTTTAATTAAAATTCTTCTATCCATCTAGTATTTTTGAAAATTTTCTGAATTAAAAGAGAAACGAACTCAAGCATAATATCACATTAATTAAGATACATAAGGCATCTTGAAACTCACCAGAATAACCGAAAGGTTAGAAAAATTAAACCTTCCACAAAAGGTTATTGAAAATTCCGCAAACATATACCTCTCCAACAATGTATCGAGAAAAGACTATTTTTCCACACAAGCATCATATATAATTGAAAACAGCAATTAGAGAAATATGTATAATAACACCCGGCTTTAATAAAATGATCGAAAGGTCAAAATGTTACACAAGAAAATTCTGCGTGCGATTCTAACAGTAGTAAAAGAAGCAGAAGAAGAAAAAGAAGAAGAAGAATAACCTGCTTCTAGAGCAGAAAAACGGAATATAAAAAAGAAAAAATTGAAGAGAGCTTGGTCGTCACGACGACGATCCGCATCATGTATCCCCATGGCGGGTCTCACGACTAGGAAACAAGACATGGGGGCAATTATGCACACACTAGGTTACCCACAATTACGAACGTGGATGGTTTGAAATCGGCGTTTTGCAAGCGAAACTATCCAAGGGAAGAGAAGCAGAGAAGAAGAGGAGATTCTCTCGTGCGCTATCAGAAAATAAAGAGGGTGGATGTACGATCAAAGGAGAAGGAAGAGAAAAGACGTTCGTTTTGTACTTCGCCTCGGAGGCATAGATTACAACGTACAAAGATTCTCGTTCGATAGTCCTTCCCATTCCTACGCTACGCTTCTCTTTCTCTCTCACTCACTCTCTCTCTTGCTGGAATAAACCAGATTATTGCCTGAACCCTGACCGGAGAATTACGTATTCGGTAAAACTCGTTCTTTTTTCGCAATTAAGCTCTACGGATTCTTGGAGAGTTAAAAGAAAAAGAAAAAAAAAGAAGTGCGTGTAGCAGCTGAAAAAAAGGTATCAGGAAAATCAGAGGGAGATGAGAAAGAAAAGAAAAGTTAAAAGAAACTCCAAAGGTGGCAGTGCGAGGAGGGTTCATACCCTGAAAACTCCAAAGGTGTCAGTGCGAGAAGATTTCTCACCCTGAAAACTCCGAAGGTACCAAGTTCAAGTCCACAACGTTGATCAACGAAAAAAAATTGTTAAACTTTAATTACATTAAAAAAATTAAATTAAAATAAATATTAAAAATAATAATAATATTAATAATAATAATAATAATAATAATAATAATAATAATAATAATAATAATAATAATATAATATTATTAATATGGGTGAATTTTCTGAAAGTGACATTTTTTATGTCTCGATTAATTTTACAAAATCTACTCTTTAATAATTATTATCGATTTCCATAGTGAAAATTTAGCACTTATTTATCATTTTTAAAAGAAAATTAATTTTATTCAACTTAATTTACGTAATAACTAAATTACTTTCATCTCCGAAGCCTTTTCAACATGTCTCCAATAGGACTTCTACAATAAAATTAAATTTTCATGTTTTTTTTATTCTTAGAAATTTTTTATATTGTCAGAAAGTACAATGTTTTTTCTATCATTATGTGCATTTTAAAAATAGGTAGACCTCACTTTTATTTTTGATAAAAATGTTTAAACTTTGTCTTCAGTTTTAGGTTAAAATTACTTTACAATGATTACTGACATTTTATACTTTAAAAATATCTTAAATAAAATTTTAATGCGCATTAAAATAAAGCTGAGAATCTGACGTTAAATTTTCCTATATTTTATCTAGAAAAAGGAGAAAAATTATTGCTGTTATAAATAATCGAAATTTACATTTTTCTCCGAGTAAAAATTAATTTCATCTCCGAAGCCTTCCTTTTTAATAAATAACTGAATGTAGAAGTAAATTTAACGGAATATTTCGATGGTAATATAAAATGAGAGTGTGATTTGTATATTTTACTAAAAAACATATTTTAATTGCGCCCTGATGTATACAAATATGAAAGAAAATTTATTTTTCATCTCCGAAGCTTTTCATCTCCGAAGCCTTTTCCTTGAAATATGCTAGTTTTTCTTTTGTTTTTAGTATTTACCTGCATTGCTTTGAAAAAATTAACCCAAATTACCATTAAATCAAATACTTTAAATACATTTATACTTTCATCCAATTGAATATATTTGGTATTAAAATATACAAATTATTAATTTTTAAGCAGTGTAATTTTATTTTCGATTTCGTGAACGCGATATTGGCGTGAATTTTTAATAGAAAAGCTCTCGCCAATTAAATAAAATTAATTTAATGGAGTAAGAATAATATTTTTCAAATGAAAAAAACTTTAATATTTTTAAGAATTAATTTTGCGCAACCTAAAAATCTTACTCTTGAGTATGAAATTAAGTAGTTTTAATAGAAAAAACCATATAATTGGAGAAAAAAATTAATTGAAAAACTGAAATTTAAAAGTGTCACTTTCAGAAAATTCACCCATATATAATATTATCATAATATTAAATATTATTATTATTAATATTATTATTATAATATTATAATATTTTTTATTATTTATATTATTATTATTATTTATTTATTTTTATTATAATAATATTAATATTTAAATTGTTAAAATTGTTAATTGTTTAATTAATTAAATATAATGCATAAACATTGATACAAAAATATTTAAACAAACAATTCTAAAAATAAAGATAATTGAAGTTTTAACTAAAATTTTTTAAAATTTTTGAACTTAATTGAATTTTTTATAGATCCATTATTTTAAAAAAATCAGTTAAATGTATATTAAAAAATTTAAGGGTCGAAATAAGTGAAACCGGCCACTTGAAAAATTTTTGTCCCCGAATTTAAAGTTATCTATGGTTTTTGATAGATATATAAGTAAACTTTTACCCGCTAAAATATTTTTCAAAAATTTTATTTATTTTGAAAGTTATCAGGTGTTAAACTTTTAGGGTACTTTTTATTCTTTTCATTATTATCTTTATTCGTTTCGGAGTAATAATGAAAAGAATAAAAAGTACCCTAAAAGTTTAACACCTGATAACTTTCAAAATAAATAAAATTTTTGAAAAATATTTTAGCGGGTAAAAGTTTACTTATATATCTATCAAAAACCATAGATAACTTTAAATTCGGGGACAAAAATTTTTCAAGTGGCCGGTTTCACTTATTTTGACCCTTAACTAATTTTAGAACAGTTTTAGTTATTAATTTTTTTTAAATTTAGGCTTTTAAAATTTTCTAATGAAAGTAATTTAAAATTGAAATTTTACAAAATTTCAAATGAAATTAATTTAAAATCGAAATTTTCCAAATTTCAAATAAAATTCATTTAAAATTGAAATTTTGTAAAATTTTTAATGAAATTAATTTAAAATTGAAATTTTACAAAATTTCTAATGAAATTATTATAAAATTGAAACTTTACAAAATTTCAAATGAAATTAATGTAAAATTGAAATTTTATAAAATTTCAAATGAAATTAATATAAAATTAAAACTTTTTAAAATTTCAAATAAAATTCATTTAAAATTCAAATTTTTTAAAAATTTCAAGTGAAATTAATTTAAAATTGAAATTTTACAAAATTTCTAATAAAATTAATTTAAAATCGAAATTTTCAAAATTTCAAATAAAATTCATTTAAAATTGAAATTTTGTAAAAGTTTTAATGAAATTAATTTAAAATTGAAACTTTTCAAAATTTCTAATGAAATTAATTTAAAATTGAAATTTTACAAAATTTCTAATGAAATTATTATAAAATTGAAACTTTACAAAATTTCAAATGAAATTAATGTAAAATTGAAATTTTATAAAATTTCAAATGAAATTAATATAAAATTGAAACTTTTCAAAATTTCAAATAAAATTCATTTAAAATTCAAATTTTTTTAAAATTTCAAGTGAAATTAATTTAAAATTCAAATTTTACAAAATTTCAAATAAAATTAATTAATTTAAAAAAAAAATTACAAATTTACAGTTTAGTCAAAATTCAACTTTCTACTTCGATCGCGGTTTTAAGGAATATTTACGCACTCCCGGGACTAACGGTGGAAAAAAATTTTCAAAAATTCAGAACAATATTAGAAATACGTGGTTTATTATGGAAACTTCCTCCCGAATTTGGCACTCGCTGTAAAAAATAAATCTATGTACTTAAACTTAAATAATTTAGTTAATTAATTAATTTTTCGTTATTTTTAGTCAAATAAAATTTCAAGTTCAGTAATTAATTTAAATAATTCACCACTTTTATTAAATAATGAAAAATAATTAAAAAATAAACTAAAAATATTAACAATTTTATTATTATTATTATTATTACTATTAATTTTGAAATAGTACCAATTTCCCATTCTCTAGGTCAAAATAGCACCACTTCAAGGTGGGGGGTCACTTAACCACTCAAAAAAAGAAGTAACGAAAAATTTTCTTCTTTTTCCAAAGAGGGTGGAGAGTAAACAAAAAAATAAATGTGAAAGAAAAAAAAGAAGTGTGAGTGAGAGAGAGAGAGAGAGAAAGGAAGAGGCGAGTTATGGCGAAACGGAACGAGGTTGAAGTAGGGAGGATCCGGGTCATAGATCAGCGTCCTGCGCGAGCCAAAGAACCGTGGAGTTCTGGTCCCATCGAGAGCGCGTATCGCGAGCAAAGGGGGTCTTTCTCTCTCTCTCTCTCTCCCTTTTCTCGTTTCTTTGCCCCCCTCCTTGCTTTACAGTACCTGACCACCGTGAACCATCCGCTGCCACCCTCGAGGCCACCGAGTTCGCTCCTACGCTCCTTCGCCCTTTGAACGAGACCCCATATCTACTCACGCACTCTCGTGACGTTCTTTTGCCTCATTCGCTAGTTACTGAGAACACTCCAAACGATCACGAGTGATGCGATTTCGATCTCTCTCTCTCTCTCTTTCTTTCTCTCCCACAGTTTCTCAAAGGCGCTTTTCGCTGCCCTGTACCCAATTATATACAATGTTTTTAATAAATAAACAAATTATTTGTTTCTAAACAATAAAAAATAAATTATTTGTTTATAAACCATAAATAAACAAATTATTTATTTATAACCAATTAATAAACAAATTAATTGTTTATAAACAATAAAAAACAAATTATTTGTTTACAAACCATAAATAAACAAATTATTTATTTAAAAACAGTAAATTAACAAATTATTTATTAATAAACCATAAATAAACAAATTATTTATTTATAACCAATTAATAAACAAATTAATTGTCTATAAACAATAAAAAACAAATTATTTGTTTATAGTAAGTAAATAAACAAATTATTTATTAATAAACCATAAATAAACAAATTAATTGTTTATAAACAATAAATTGACAAATTGTTTATAAACAATACATAAACAAATTATTTATTTAAAAACAGTAAATTAACCCATTGTTTATAAACAATAAAAAACAAATTATTTACTTATAACCAATAAATAAACAAATTATTTATTTTTAACCAATAAATAAACAAATTAATTGTTTATAAATAATAAATTGACAAATTGTTTATAAACAATACATAAACAAATTATTTATTTAAAAACAGTAAATTAACCAATTGTTTATAAACAATAAAAAACAAATTATTTATTTATAACCAATAAATAAACAAATTGTTAATAAACAATATATAAACAAATTATTTATTTAAAAACAGTAAATAAACAAATTGTTAATAAACAAAAAATAAACAAATTATTTATTTATAACCAATAAATAAACAAATGAATTGTTTATAAGCAATAAATAAACAAATTATATATTTATAAACAATAAATAAACAAATTGATTGTTTATAAACAATAAATAGACAAATCGTTTATAAACAATAAATTAACAAATTATTTATTTATCAACAGTAAATAAACCAATTGTTTGTTTATAAACAATATATAAACAAATCAACTGTTTATAAAATGTATATAAACAAATTGTTCATTTATGAACAGTAAATAAACAATTTATCTGCATATATACTTTTTATTAAAAAATAATTTGTTAATAATATAATTTGTTAATTATTTTATAATGAGTAAATAGACTAATTATTTATATATTTAGTATAAATTTACTTTTAATATAGAAATAATTTGTTAATAGTTTTATAATAATTAAATAAACAGATTATTTATATATTTACATTTTATAAACAAATAATTTTTTAATAATTTTATAATAAGTAAATAAACCAATTATTTCTTTATAAACTATCTATAAACCAATTATTTCGTTATAAACACTCTATAAACAAATTATATGTTTACGAAAAGAAATTAAACAAATTATTTTCTTGTATGACTAGTAAATAAACTATTTACTATTCTATGGAAAGTAAATAAACAAATTACTAGATTGTAATAGATAAACAAACAAATAATTTGTTAATAATTAATTAATAAATAAGTAAACAAATTATTTATTTATAGAAAGTTTTGAAACAAATTATTCATTCAAAACAATAAATAAACAAATTAAATGTTTATAAATCATTTATTTATGAATTTATCAATATATAATATTTCTTATATATTTATTAATTCATTTATATACAGTTAGTAAACAAATAATTTTTTTAGAATAAGTTAATAAAGAGTTTATTTTTTACAGAAAGTAAATAAAAATATTAGTTGCTTATAATAAGTAAATGAACAAATTATATATTCATCAACAGTAAATAATCTAATTATTTGTTTATATACAGAAAAATAATAAAATTATTTGTTTATTGAAAGTAAATAAACAATTTATTCATTTATAAACAGAAAATATAAAAAATTAACTAAATTATCTGTTTGAAGTAAATAAATAAACAAATTATTTGTTAGTAAAAACTAAATAAACAGATAATTTGTTTTTTAACTGTTTATAAATAAATAATTTGTTTATTAAATTTCTATAAACAAATATTTCCTTAATAATTTTATTGATAGTTTTTTTTTAAATTTTCATTGATGAACGTATTTTTTTTCTAGATTGCAATAACTTTTTCTAATATTAAGATTAGTTAAATTATTTAATTTTACGAACAGTTTTTTTCGAATAATTTGTTTTTTTCACTTTGTATTAATGAATAATTTATTTATTTACTCATTATAAAATGATCAACAAATTTGTTTAAAATAAATAAATAAATAATTTGTTTATTTTCTCACTATAAAATTATTAACAAATTTGTTTATAAAAATAAACAATTTGTTTATTTACTCACTATAAAATTATTAACAAACTATTTGTTTATAGAAATTAAATAAAAAAATTATTTATTTATAAACAGGAAATAAACAAATTATCTGTTTATTTAATTTTCACTAACAATTAATGTTTTGTTTATTTATTCATTATAAATAGTTAATTTAGTTAATTTTTTTTGTTTTCTGTTTATAAATGCATAATTTGTTTATTTACTTTCAATGAACAATTTTTTTTTATAGTAAAAATTAAATAAGCAGATAGTCTGTTTATTTACTGTTTATAAATAAATAAGTTGTTTATTTAATTTCTAGAAACAAATAGTTTGTAAATAATTTTATAGCGAGTAAATAAACAAATTATTTATTTTCTCTTTATAAAAAATTTGTTAATAATTTTACAATAAGTAAATAAACAAATTTGTCAATAATTTATAATAAGTAAATAAGCAAATTAAGACAAAGTGAAAAAAACAAATTGTTTGAAAAAAACTGTTCGTAATTAAAAAATGTAACTAATTTTAGTACTAGAAGAATTTATTACAATTTAGAAAAAAAATTTGTTTTTGAATGAAAATTTAAAAAAATAAACCAGGAAGAAAAAAGAAAAAAGAAAATGTTGTTCAGCAAAAGAAACTCGAAGAAGATTAAGAGTATGTAGTCAAAGACCCTTCATCGCATCACTATGTATATATATTTAAAAGAAAAAGATTAATAAACACAGACATAGAAAGAAAACAAAATTTTTCCTTCTTTTTAGAAACAAAAATAATATTCCCAGTCTTCATCAAGCTCTATTGATTCGTGAACGAGACAAGAGCTGACCAAACTAAAAGAAAAAAAAAACGGAATTCATTACTATGGACGCAAAAAATTATCAAAGGGCTCAAGTAAAAAGTACACCGTTATAGCACAATTTTATCTTGTTTTTTGTGTACACCTCATTTTAATAGAAAAGACATCGAAAACAAAAAGACTCTTCTAAAGTAGACACACAAGATATCTTTTTCTTCCAACAGTAAATAAATAACTATAGGGGAAAAAAATTATTTTTTACAAAAAAATAGTAACTATATCAAAGCGCTCAGTGACATAAAAATTGTCCCTTTTTTAAATCGACAAACACACCAAGAGGAAGAAATAGAAAATAGAAAATTTAATAATAAAATTGAGCATTACTTCCGGAAGTGGTATAGAGGTTTTTTTTGTTTTTTTTTTTTTAATTTCACACTATTTTTGCAAATTTTTTTAACGATATAGTGCGGCATTCGATGGGAAAAGACAATGAAAATCAATCAATGACAATGAAAATCGAGAATGGTCGCAGAATAGTAAGAGAGGCAATTACTCGTCAAACATCGCCACTGGTCTTGAATCTCGTATATAGCGTTGTAACGTGAACCTTGACCTTTCTCAATATACTCATTGCTACTGGGATAATCTTGTCGAACAGCGTTCTGCCGCTTCGTCATTAATAATGATCTTCGAAAAGCTTCAGCGAAAACTATTTCCTCTACTCGACTTGAAGACACGTATATATTTTAATTGAATTTCTGATAGCAAAGTATTACAGTCATCAATCAGAAAAACCATATATACAGTTAAGATATAAGAGATTTTTATTTTTTTTCTCTTCATTTTATGAGGGGAAAAAAACTACTAATTTTTTACTTAATCTATTTTTTAGCAAAGAATTATCAATCAGAAAATAAAATAATAATAATAATAATAATAATAATAATAAAAATAATAATAATAATAATAATAATAATAATAATAATAATAATCATATGTATAAAGTTACACCCCAGAGAAAAAAAATTATTTAAACCAAATATATTTTATTTGACATCACAGTATTCTTGAAAGTATCGAATTGACACTAAAGTATGGATCAAATTGATGCCAAAAATCTGGATGAATTTTTTATTTGATCTACGTTTTTAGCATCAATTCCTTGCCATTTGATACTTTTATAAGTTAACAGTGATAAATAAAACTTATATTTGAGTCAAATAAAATTTTATTTAAACAAAATTCTAGTTTTGCTTTTTTACAGGGTGTTTACTATTTTCATTCAAGAAAATTCACGGTTATTTCCCGGTTTTTCCCGGTTCAAGCCTAATTTTTTCCCGGTTTTCTTTTCTCATAGAATTTAAATTTAAATTTAATTTCGAACATAAATAAATAATAATTTTAATTGAAAATTTGGAAAATAATATTTTCAATCTTTTAAAAATAATCTTGTCTTTTTATAATTATAATTGGAAATTTTCTTTTTCCAGTTTATTACAATTCTATTGATAATAATTGAATTTCTGCAAAGAATTTTACTATTTACAAAAATAATTATTGAAATTATTTGTTTATAACCAATATATAAACAAATCAACATATATAGCAAATAGTCAAAGACTGTGTGTGTCAGTAAAAAAAGGAAGTTGAAGTCCACAACGTTTATCAACGAAAAAAATTTGTTTCATGCAATAAAATATTATTTTTAATTTTATATTTTTTTGTTCAACAAATATTACCAAAAAAACATAAACTTCAATCTTTTTGTTTAAATATTTTTTTGTTAATATTAATGCATTATTTTTAATTAATTTACTAAGTGAATAATTTTTTTCGTTGATCAACGTTGTGGACTTCAGCTTCCTGTAAAAATCACAATAATTAACTGATTCAAAATTAAGAGAGTGTAGAAAAGGAAAATTAAATTTTCGTAGCCACCCAACAGCCGTCAAATAAATTACAAACCAAAAAAAAAAGAAACTAATCTTCTTCAAACGTAAATTATATGTATATACGTAAAGAGAAAAAAATGAAAAACTAAAAGAAAATTGAATATTTATGAAAATAACGATGAGAATAATTCTTTTGTTCTTGAAATAAACTCACTATAGCATTGCCTAAGGGTCGTGTCACAATTATTGGACGGATATTTATTATTAACAGTATATATACATAAGCTCGTTATAAACTCTATCTGGTTGAGAGAGCAGAAAATATCTGTTTATTTAATTGCATTTGCTTCATCATATAACGGCATCGAAACGTCATTAGATGGTGTGATTGTTGGACTTTTGACGAGACCCTAAATTCCAATTAATTAGTCCACTTTCCCTCTCTCTCTCTCGCTCTCCCTCTGTGCACAGACTCCTATAGATATACATTCTGGAAGGAAGAGTTGATAGGACAAATTATAATGGTTGCGCGTATTCTCCAAGATCCCAAACCAAACTGCATCAATTAATTTAAATAGCAGCAATTAATTGCTTCGTGCGCAGGATGCTTAATTCGTTCAGGTTTCCATTGTGCGAACATCGATCCTTCTTCTTCTCCCACCTCTCCTCTCTTCCGGAGTACTATCGCACTGCATTCCTGATCCGAATTCTCATCATCTGCGCATATTTCGTCTCTCAACTATATAGACGATTATTTTAAAAAAAAAAACTTTCAAAAAGTTGGAAAAAATGACGAGAAATTGATATTATTCAGTCAGAGGTGTAGAAATCTGCCAACGGGGCAAAAAGTTGTGAGCAGGGCTCGAACCAGTGAAAGTATTTAAAAATACGGACTTTACGGACCAAAAATGAAAAATTACGGACCATTTACGGACCAATTACTGACAAAAATATACAAGAGAACATTTTAATTAAAACTATAAATTAGATTTCTTCAAAACTAAAAAAAACATGAAGATATCGATAACTCCGAGTCTACATGTTTTATAATAATTAAAGATAGAGTGATAAAATCATTATCAATTCAATTATTATTTTCAAGAATTTTTAACTAAAATTCTTCTTAAAATCAATTATTTTTAATAATTTTCAAAAAAGTTCTTTGACAATTTTCAAATCTATTTCTTTACAATATTCGATTTTTCAATTATTTGTAAATTCTTCTATTAAATATGTATTAGAAAATAAAAACTTCAAATAATATAAAAAAAATTCCCGAATGAAATTTCTCAAAAAAATCAATTCCACAGAATTGTTACTTAGTTAAAAATATGAAAAATTCAAATTTTCAAAGATTTGAATCTGAAACCTTTTCAAAATTTAATTATTTCTAAAATTTTACGCTCTAATACTTTTAATATTCAATTATAATCTAAAATTTTAATTCAAATCCATTTTTAAATCAATTTTTATGAGAAAATTCTGCAAGAATTTCATTATTTAAATACAAAAAAAACAATTTATTGAATAATTACATATGTATCTTAAAATTGAATTCTTTTAAAGAATTGTATCAACCAATTTTCAAATAATTTGAATTCTTTTGCAAAATTTTATTAAAATAGATAATAAAAATAATTAAATTAGGGACAACTTTTGAAAATAATTGAAATTTTGCCAAGAAATTTATTAAATTTTTTTAAAAATAATTCAATTTTAGAGAAGAATTTTATTATTTATAAAGATAATTGATAATTAACGCAAAGAATTGCATTAAAAGTTTTAAATGCAATAATTTTATTCTTTAGAGAAATTTAATTAAAAATTTATTTAAAATAATATTTAAATTCTAATAAATAAATTGTAGCAAAGGTTATTAAAATAATTAAATTTCATTGACAAATTTTAATAAAATTTTTTAAAGAATAATTACATTTTTCGAGGAATTCGATTAAAATTGTATTAAAAATAATAGAAATTCAGCAATTAGCTTTATTATTCATCAAAATAATTGAATTCCTAATAAGAATTTTCTTATTTGCCAAAAAAATTAAATACCTGTAAAAATTTTATTATTTATGAAAATAATTGAATACTGCGAAGAAATTTATAAAATAAATTTGTAAATAATTGAATTCTTTTGCAAAATTTTATTAAAATAGATATTAAAAATAATTAAATTACGGACAAATTTTGAAAATAATTGAAATTTTGCCAAGACATTTATTAAATTTTTTTAAAAATAATTCAATTTTAGAAAAGAATTTTATAATTTATAAAGATAATTGATAATTTACGCAAAGAATGGCATTAAAAATTTTGAATGCAATAATTTTATTCTTTAAAGAAATTTAATCAAAAATTTGTTAAAAATAATATTTAAATTCTAATAAATAAATTGCAGCAAAGGTTATTAAAATAATTAAATTTCTTTGATAAATTTTAATAAAATTTTTTTAAGAATAATTACATTTTTCGAGGAATTTGATTAATATTGGATTAAAAATAATTGATTTTCTGTAATTAGCTTTTTTTCATCAAAATAATTGAATTCCTAATAAGAATTTTACTATTTGCCAAAAAAATTAAATACCTGTAAAAATTTTATTATTTATGAAAATAATTGAATATTGCGAAGAAATTAAAAAAAAAATTTGTAAATAATTGAATTCTTTTGGAAAATTTTATTAAAATAGATAATAAAATAATAAAATTAGGGAAAATTTTTGAAAATAATTGAAATTTTGCGAAGAAATTTATTAAATTTTTTTAAAAATAATTCAATTTTAGAAAAGAATTTTATAATTTATAAAGATAATTGATAATTTACGCAAAGAATGGCATTAAAAATTTTGAATGCAATAATTTTATTCTTTAAAGAAATTTAATCAAAAATTTGTTAAAAATAATATTTAAATTCTAATAAATAAATTGCAGCAAAGGTTATTAAAATAATTAAATTTCTTTGATAAATTTTAATAAAATTTTTTTAAGAATAATTACATTTTTCGAGGAATTTGATTAATATTGGATTAAAAATAATTGATTTTCTGTAATTAGCTTTTTTTTCATCAAAATAATTGAATTCCTAATAAGAATTTTATTATTTGCCAAAAAAATTAAATACCTGTAAAAGTTTTATTATTTATGAAAATAATTGAATATTGCGAAGAAATTTATAAAAAAAATTTGTAAATAATTGAATTCTTTTGGAAAATTTTATTAGAATAGTATAGAAACCTATATTAAAAATCAGTGAATTGAGGAAAAATTTTGAAAATAATTGAAATTTTTCCAAGTATTTTATTAAAATTTTTGAAAATAATTGATATTTCGAAGAAGAATTTAATTATTTCTAAAGATACTTAAAATTTTGACGAGAATTTTCAAAAAATTTTGATAATTGAATTTTTGCGAAGAATTTTATTACTTTTGGAAAAAATTGAATTCCTTTAATCATTTGTGATTTCTCTAAAATTATCTAAATTATATCGTATAATTTACGTAGTTTACGAATCTTTTTCAACCGAATTACGGACTTTACGGACCTTTTTTCAAAAAAAACGGACTTTTACGGACTTCAAGCAAAGTTACGGACTTTTACGGGATTTACGGACCTAGTTCGAGCCCTGCATTGTGAGTGGTCGCGGTCGTTAAGGCGCCAACGCTCAATGAATCACTGGGAGTTCGATTCCACCCGGGTTTTTTCCATTTTTTTTCTTTCTCTTTCTTCTCAAATTTGAAACAAAATCAGAATATCATCAGAGAAAATTGATCGTGCATTGATTTAGAATTTTAAATTATTTAAAATTTGTTTAAATTATTTAAAATTTGTTTAAATTATTTAAAATTTTTTAAAATATACTCTCTGCCTATATATAGATACAGTTGTATATATATAGAGGAGATCATCGTGCAAAGGATCTTGACTGGCCCCAGAGTTCGCGCGCTCCGGGCCGTGAGGTCATTGGGAAGCCTGCTCGACAACAAATCATGGCTAATGATCTACCCGGTTCCCTACCATGCCCCTTGCCAACTCACCAAGAGTACCGGCCCAGCTCGATCCTTAGGCCCTCCTTAGTCAAACGTGCGAGCATCTCACATAACTATATATATATATATATATATATATATATATATATATATATATATATATATATATATATATATATATATATATATATATATACACGACAATGCAAAAGTATTCTACTCCTGCCGCATTGGCCCTTCGTAATACTTGTCATTATCAACTGACACTCAAGCCCCTATAACAATGGGGGGGATGATGATCATTACGTTCCTGATGGGGCAAAAAAGAAGACGAATTTAATTTCCTCCACCTCATTTGTCCTCATTTTTCAATTCCAATTTTTTTTTACATCATCTTTCCTTATATAACATACAATACCTTTTTTAATCAAACATGCACTATTCTTTTTTTTTAAAGACATAAACACAGAAAAAAAATAAGTGTTAAATGTGTTGCGTGTAGTTTTCAGATTATGTTGTTTTAACATAATTTTAGTATTATTTTAACCCCATTTAGAATGTATATATTAATTTAACACCCTCTAGTGTTAATTTAACACCCTCTAGTGTCAATTTAACAGTCTCTATTGTTATTTTAATAGTCTCTATTGTTATTTAAACAGTCTCTATTGATATTTTAACACCAATGTAGTGTTAAAAACCACAAAGCGTCGGTTAAAAATGTTGCGTGTAGTTTTAACACTATTTTTCGTGTTAAAATAACACTTCTCTTTTACGCACCTTGAAAAAACTGAAAAACCCAGAAATATAGGACGCAATTTCTTTGAATCTGATTAGCGGACACACGGTAAATCGTTGGGTATTAAAATAACACCAAAAAGGATTAAAATAATTCAATTTAGTGTTATTTTAATCCATTTTGGTGTTATTTTAATACCTAACGATTTACCGTGCAGAGAATGATTATTGACAAGTGAATATACGCAAGGGAAAAGCAAGAGAGAGAGAGAGAGAGAAATAAAGAGAGACAGAAAGAGAAAAAAATAGAGAGCAAAAGAGAGAGAGAGAGAAAGATCGTTCTCGATTGGAATATCTAAACAGACATTCCAGATCAATTCGTCGATCTCCAACGTGTGTAGATATATACACACAATAAAATGTACATTATCGTTAGTGATCGTGAGGGCCCCATCGAGTTCACTCTCGGGGTCAAAGTAACGCAACGATTTCGCCTACGCAACGCAATGCGTTAGATATAAACGCTCGGGTAAAAGCAACGCGACCGTTGTACACGCTGAGCTATACTACTAACGCAATAGTAAGTGCTCTCCTATAAGGTCCCCGTCTCATGGTGTGGGTTTTCTTCAAGTATATATCGTATACTAGTTGCGCGTTTCAAGCTATATAATTCGTGGCCGTAACCTCCTGGCCCGTAACTCGTGCGAGAGAACGGAACACACGGGACAAGTTATCTAGCTATATAGACAAGAACTGGATTGAACCATCGATTCCCATGCACCTTGTATTATAAACTGAAAATCATAAAAAAAAAGTTCTCTAAATTCGGCAAATGAGAAAATTTACAATTCATAATAACTACGAACACGGTAAATCGTTAGGTATTAAAATAACACCAAAATGGATTAAAATAACGCTAAATTGGATTATTTTAATCCTTTGTGGTGTTATTTTAATACCTAACGATTTACCGTGAACTTAAAAACGCTGTGGAAAAATTCCATTTTTCAAACCGCAGGATAAACTGAAAAAGTCAGGAGCAAAAGCCAAATAAACCCTGAATTTGAATTTTTTGACCGAAGAATTTAAAGATTTTGCGATTCTAATATGATTTTCAATATCAGCCCTCGGGTCGACTTTAACAAACAAAAAAAGTCGCTTTAGTCGATTAAAAATAGAAAAAAAAGTCGATTATTTAATTCAGTGCTGCCACGAAAATTCAAATTAATGAAAACTTGTATAATTTTGGTAAATAAATATTCAAATACTTCTTACTTCTTTATTCACAAGGAATTAAAATTTTTTAAATTTTAACTTTTCAAATTTAATCATTTCTAAAAAATAAAACTATAACCTTTTTGGAAATTTAATTATTTTCTACAATTTTTAACTAAACTTCATCTCAAAATCAATTATCTATATTAATTTTTAATCATTTTTTGCAATTTCTTCAAAAAATCAATTATTTAAATAAAGGAAATCAAATTTTTTATGATAATTTAAACCATTCATTTTTCTATTTAAAGATATTAATTGAGGCAGAAGATTTTCAAAAATTTTAATAAAGAGACCCCTAAAAATAAACTTTTTAAAAATATTTCCAAATGGATTTATTGAAAATATACAAAAAGCTTTACAATGAAATAAAATTTAAAAATATCTAAAAAAAATTGAAATTTGGTCAAATCTTTTTAAAGCTGATTTAAATTTAGTAAAACATTTAAAAAATAATTCAAAATTTGTCAAAATACGAAAAATAATTAAGTTTTTTAAAAATATAAAAAAAAATTTATGAACTTTTTCAAAGAATTTAAATTATGAATAAATTATTTTTGAAAAATTATAAAGTAGTGCTGTATAAAAAAACCAATTTTTTATAATAATTTAAACCTTACATTTTTCTATTTAAAGATATTAATAAAGGTAAACAATTTTCAAAAATTTTAATAAAGAAAAATATCTAAATAATATATTCAAAATACAACAAAGTTTTACAATTAAATACAATAAAAAAATGTCTAAAAAACTGAAATTTGGTCAGATATTTTTAAAATTAATTTAAATTTAGTAAAACATTTAAAAAATAATTCAAAATTTGTCCAAATCTTTTGAAAAATTATTTGGCTTTTCAAAAAATAAAAAAATAAATCAAATTTTCAAAAAATTGTAATTATAAATAAATTATTTCTAAAAAATTGTAAAATAGTAAATTTAAAAAAAATTATTTACTCTATTCGTGGATAATTGAATCTTAAAAAATTGTAATAAAACAATTGTAAGAATTAATTTTTTTTCTAATTACTGTAATGTATAATTTTTCAAAAATAATTAAAGAATTTTTGTATAATTTAAAACAAAATTGTTTTCAAGAATTTTAATTAAAAATTTGGAATATATATAATTATTTTCTCCAAAATGTTGAAAATAAGTTTGAACAATTTTAATTTTATTATTTTGTGTATGAATTTTAATTTTCGGAAATATTGAAAATAATTTAATTTAAAAAACATAGAACGTAATGATTCAGAGAATTATTCTTTTGTTAACTATTTTAATATTATTTTTAAAACCTATTTTTCGTTCATTTTCATTTTTAATGAAACTACACTTGAAGATAATTCATTATAATTTTTGATAATTTAATATTATTTGAAAAATTTTGAATTAAAATTCTTGAAAAGTTAATTTTTAAAAATTTGAATAAAACACTTGAAAAGATGATTTAGATTGAATTAAATTTTACAGAATTTAAATTATTGAAAATCATTTGAATGGTAATATTTTGAAATATTTAATTACAAAACTGATTGAAAAATAAAGTTCCAAAAGTTTGTCTATAATAAGTTATAATTTGCAGGGTATAAAAATCGAAATAAGTTGCATATTATACCAAAAATATTGCATTTTGGTAAAAAATAATTCAAACTTTGTCAAAATCTTTCGAAAAATAATTGAGTTTTATAAAAATATAAAAAAATTAATAAAATTTTTCAAAAAATTTTAAATATAAATAAATTATTTCTGATGAATTATAAAGTAGTACTGTGTATAAAATCCATTTTGTTTACAATATTTTAATATTTACATTTTACTATTTAAAGATATAAATTAAGGTAGAATTTTAATTTTCAAAAACTTTAAAAAAGAAATATTTCTAAATAATTTATTGAAAATGCAAAAAAGTTTTACAATTAAATACAATAAAAAAATGTCTAAAAAACTGAAATTTGGTCAGATATGTTTTCAAAATTAATTTAAATTTAGTAAAACATTTAAAAAATAATTCAAAATTTGTCCAAATCTTTTGAAAAATAATTTGTTTTTTCAAAATATAAAAAATAAATCAAATTTTCAAAAAATTGCAACTATAAATAACTTGTTTCTGAAAAGCTCTAAAGTAGTAAATTTAAAAAAAATTTATTTACTTTATTCGAAGGTAATTGAATCATAAAAAATTGTAATCAAACAATTGTAAGAATTAATTTTTTATTAATATTGAAATGTATAATTTTTCAAAAATAATTGAAGAATTTTTGTTTAATTTAAAACTAAATTGTTTTCAAGAATTTTGATTGAAAATTTGGAATAAATGATCATTTTCTCCAAAATGTTGAAAATAATTTTGAACAATTTTAATATTTTGTGTATGAATTTTAATTTTCGTAAATATTGAAAACAATTGAATTTAAAAAAATTAGAACGCAATAATTTAGAGAATTCTTATTTTATAAATTATTTTAATATTATTTTGAAAACCCATTTTTCATTAATTTTCATTTTTATTGAATCTACACTTGAACATCTTCAAGTTACAATTTATTATAATTTTTGATAATTTAATATTATTTCAAAAAATTTCAATTTAAATTCTTTTAAAGTTAATTTTTAAAAATTGGAATAAAACACTTGAAAAGAGGATTTAGTTTTAATTAAATTTTAAAGAATTTTAATTTTTGAAAATCTTTTTAATTGTAATATTTCGAAACATTTAATTAGAAAACTGACTAAAATATTAAGTTCCAAAAGTTTTTTCTGCAATAAGTTATACTTTGCACGGTATAAAAATCGAAATCAAATCTAAATTGCATTTTATACCAAAAATATTGTATTTTGGCGCAAAATTTGAAAGAAAAGTCGGAAAAATCGCAATTTTTTCTAACAAAAGTCGATAAAAGTCGCATTATTTGAAAATAGTGGAAAAAAGTCAAAAAAAAGTCGAAAAAAGTCGAAAAAAATCATAATATCCGAGGCCAGAATATATACGGTCGATACGGTATATTATTAGCAGGAGCAAAACTTATTATGTGACCTGTTTGACTCGCAGAAGGGAGAGTAAAGTCGTAAAGACGCGAAACTTATTGTCAAGAGTTCAGTGTCTCGCTACGCTCTTGAAATACCTTGAAAATGTGCGTAGAGGCAAAATACTTGTTCGCGAAGAAGTATGCACACGATCGCAGCAACAGCGAGGAGACAATGAATTTGTTCCCTTATACAAAGGACCCATTGCGCGCCTCCTAACACGAAACTTGCAAATTCCCGCTCTATTGAAGTAATCATGTCGAATGGCGGGGAAAAAAAAATCCCCCATGAGCGTGCGTGGGAAGTGTCCGCTTCAATATAATAAACACATAGCACACGTGACGCAATATTTCTGCAATATTGACTGAATTACTGTACAAACTCTTTTTGAAATTTTACAGATTCCTTTATATTTAACTAACGGTAAATCATTAGGTATTAAAATAACGCCAAAAAGGATTAAAATAATCCAATTTAGAACACTAAATTGGATTATTTTAAAAATAACAATTTTAATCCATTTTGGTGTTATTTTAATACCTAACGATTTACCGTGTTATATTTAACTGTATTTAGTGTATAAATTGTATGCAACGAGTTTTCTTTTTTGTACTTTAATTTTGACACAGAATTTCACCATGACAAGAACTTACACCCATTTATATAAATATTTATACGAATAGTTATATATATATATATATATATATATATATATATATATATATATATATATATATATATATATATATATATATATATATATATATATATATATATATATATATATATATATATATATATACAAATTGTTAAAGTATAATATGTAAATTACACGTTGTGTATAATTTGTGTAATTCTCTTTACTACGCGTAAGAATCTTTAACAATTCTCAATTCTAAATTACTGTGCAATGCATTTCTAGCAATCATCTTTAACACGCTAATAATACCTATATATACTCTAGAAATATTTACACGACTTTTTTCTAAATATCTCCATACGTATCCAACTGTACAGAAAAGATGTGTAAAAAAATCAAAAGACGCGGTTTAAATCTAAAATGAATCGTAACGTAAATTACAGGTCTCGCATAGAATGAACAAAAAACCTAAAACATGTACCTAACGTCAAAAATTAAGTTCATTTACCTCTCTGGTACCCTATACCCTTTCTGTACTCTACAAAATCGGGAAAAAAATAAAACAGATTCCACTAACTGAAACATAACTAAAATATTTATTCACCAATAGGAAAGAAGTGAATTATTTTCAACTTGATTTTCAATAATAACGATGAATTACGAATGCGTTAAGCGCATTTAAATAATACATGACAAATTCACCCGTTAAGTTATTTCATTTAGAAATTTATTATGTAATGAGCAAAATGCATTTTCCCGCTCTCTCGCGCTGATATTTCACATAAACGATGAAGAGACAAATTAATGGAACTTGATTAATTGATTTGTTTCCGCAATCAACCAAATAGGCAAATTACCAAAAACAATTATCTTCAAGCTCCGTAACCTAGATATATATATATATACATTTGTATCCCTCTCTCGCTCTATGCATTTGTTCTGGAATCAATAAATTACAGTTTATTGCGCAAAAAAAAGAAGAAGAAGAAGAAAACATTAGATTTCCTATCGTGATTGTATATGTGATTGTCTCTTGATATCGGTGCGATCTTCCTTTAACGCAAAAGACGATGGGGGAGATATTGGAAATGAATTTTAGGTCGAGACATTAGTATCTCTTTAAATGGCAATTCACATTCATGGAATCTGCATCGATTAAAGGCACGCGTATAGGTAAAGAAAGATTGGTCCATTATACTGTTCACGCATGAATCGTTTGCACATTCATACTGCAATTTTACAATCCGCTTAAATACTCTGACTCTCTCTCTCTCTCTCTCTCTCTCTCTCTCTCTCTCTCTCTCTCTCGCAAGTGGTCAACTATACATCCATGCAGATAATTTAACCCGTACCATGCGGAATTTTTAAAATAACTTACTCACGTCCTCTCTTTTCTATAACCACATTCAAACCATAATAAAATTAAAAGTTTGCAACCATTGGCATAAAGACACACTCAAAAAAATTCTTAGTAAATTTGACTACTTTTTAACTACTCTCCTTAGTTCAATAAGTCCCCAAAGATTTTTAAAAACTTGTTTTAACCATCAAAAAGTAGTTAAAATAATTGAGAATGTAGTTAGTGCAACAAGATTTTGTAGTTATTTTAAAAATTTAACTACTTTTCTTAGTTGCTTGAATTCTAAATTTTTAACTACAAAAGAAGTAGTAAAATTTACTATACAAACAGTATTAGATCAACTAAAAAAGTAATTAATTTAACTACTTTTCACTCTACTACCCAATAGTAGTTGAATTTCTCCAACAAATTTTTTTCAGTGCAAAATTAACAGAAAACTTGCAATCATACACTGCAAAAATAACTATCTTATTTGATACCTTAACATAAGATGTAAGATGGAAAATATCTTACATCTTAAAATAAGATGTTTTCGAAAGTATCTTACATCTTAAAATAAGATGTTTTCGAAAGTATCTTACAGATTTTTAAGATGCTCTATACGTCTTGGATATGTTTTCTATCTTAAAAAAATAAGATACTTCTGTAAGTTTTTTAAAGTAACTTAAATTAAGATGTTTCTGTCTCAATAAGATGTTTAGCGATAAGTTACCTGTGAATTGTAAGATGCGAAAAAAATTTAAGTTCCTAAAACCCAAGATGCATAAAGTATCATACATATAAACCCATAGTTAACCTCAAAACTTTTTCCCCAAAAAATATGTTGGAAAATGTGTACGAAGATACTTTAAACATCTTAAATTAATGATATTTTTAATGACTAAAAAGTGACTACAATAACATCTTAGAAATGACTACCAAAACATCTTAATTAACATACTTCTTTTTGCAGCGTGCAACTGCGTTGATATAGATCCACAAGTTAAAAACTAAAACATTTCGAAAATCTTCATTCTGTTCGCAAAATTTGTTTACAAAATTGCCTTTTCCCACGGATGTGTTCATGTTTTGCAAAATAAAAACATCGTTTTTGCACCTATAGATGAATTTTCTTCAAAATTATACTTGACAAAATAATTGCCGTACAGTTTATAAAGAAATTATAAGAGCAGGACTAAAAGAATAAAACAAAACAACAACCAAAAAAAAAAAAAAAACAGTGCACCAATTGTTGAAGTGATCGTTTCGACATTTTATTATTCAACATCAATCACGTATTGTCAACGTGACATTCTAACGAGAGAGAAGCACTTGTATCGAATGCACTGGCAATTAATACGGACCGTCGAAGCACCGACATAAATCAACGATAATAACCTCCAATTCGTTTTTCAAATAGGGCACATAACAATGTTTCCGCGTTTTAGAAGCTATAACAACTTTGCTTGCCATAATAAAAATCGCAACATCGCTTTACTTAAAACATGTACAGTAAACGGAGTCATCTACTTTTTCCCTTTGTATCTATTACTGTGGAAAGTGCATCTGCAGTAGTAGATATACCTACAGTCGCAGTAAAACGTGAGGTGTTAAAATAATACCTAAATGGATTAAAATAATCTGTAACAGTTTAGTCCCTCTGGGATTAAATTAACATCAAAAAGGATTAAAGTAATCTATTTTGGTGTTATTTTTAACTAGAAATGAAATTTTATTTTAAATAAAACACCAAAGTCAACGATTTGGAAAAATTCAAAGAATTTAGCTTCTCCAGGGAGAATAGTAAAGTTAGCTACTAACTAACTTAGGAACATAGTTACTAAATTCAATTTTGTTCCAAAATTCTCTTAAATTCTCGTCAAAATTTCAATTCTCGTTATAAATAATAAAATTCTTCTCTGATATTCAATTATTTTACCAAATTTCAATGAAATTCTAGGCAAAATTTCAATTATTTTCAAAAGTTTTCTAAAATTCCATAATTTTCAATATCTACTATTTAAATAAAATTTTCCAAAAGAATTCCATTATTAAAAAAAATTTCAATTCAATTCTACGCAAACATTCAATTATTTTCATAAATAATAAAATTTTTTACAGAAATTCAGTTATTTACAAATTTTTTTTTATAAATTTCTTCGTAATTATTCAATTATTTTCAAAAGTAATACCATTTCTACAGGGATTCAATTATTTTAATAAATAATAAATATTTTTTTGTGAATTCAATTATTTTCATAAATAATAAAACTCAATGCAGAATTTCAATTATTTTTAATGCAACTTTAATAAAATTCCTTGAAAAAAGTAATTATTCTTAAAAATATTATTAAAATTTGTCTAAAAAATTTAATGTTTTTAAAAGTATGTTAATGACATTTCTTACGAGAATTTAATTTCAAGAAACATGAAATTAATAAATTATTTATTTTTGTATTTAAATAATCAAATTCTCGTAGAATTTGCTAATAAAAATGGGTTTAAAAATGAGTTTCAGTTAAAATTTTAGATTTATAAAATAAAATCTTATTAAAATTCGCCAAAATAATTGAATTATGGAAATTTTTTTACTAAAATTCTTTATCAGAATTGAATTTTGAGAAAAATTCATTTATTCAATAAATTATTTACCAAATTTCAATTTTCATATTTTAAATCTTTTTAAAATCTTTTTTTAAATATTTTCATATTTTAAAATATCAATTAGTTTTCAAAGATTTTATCAAATTTCAATTATTTTCCAAAAACTTTACTTATTTGCAATTCAATTATTTTTCAAATTATTTCTTTCAATTATTATTAATTTAATATTTCTTCAATTATTTCTTAAAGATTGTATAAAATTTTTGATTAACTTTTAAAGATTTCACCAAATTTTAATTATGTTCCAAAAATTTGAACAAATTTTAGGTCAATTATTTTTCAATGTTCAATTATTATTTCTATTTATTAATTTCATGTTTCTTGAAATTAAATTATCATAAAAAATGTTATCAAGAATTTTTAAGAATAAATTTTCGATTATAAAAATAAATATTTTATTAAATAATTGAATATCTTTTAAAATTAAATTTTCATAATGAATTTTATAAGTAAATTTTTTAATTTGTCGATTTTGAATCCTCTTGAAAAAATTTTAATAAAATTTTTAGGAATAATTTCATTTTTTAATAAATTTGATAAAAAATTGTACACATTTTAAAAAATAATTGAAATTCTGTCAAGAATTTTATTAACATTTTTCTAAATAATTAAATTACAGAAGAAAGTTCATTATTTATAAAAATATTGGAAATTTTGTCTAAAATTTTATTTAAATTAGTTTTATATAATTTAATTCTTTTGAGAAATTTTATTAATATAGTAAATACAGAAAATAATTGAATAATTTAGACAGAATTTTTAAATTTTTAACTTAAGTTTTAAAAGCATTATAACGTGGATTATTAGAAATATTTTAATTTTGAAAAAGTTTTAAACTAAAATCATTGAAATTCCTAATTTTTCATAGTTTTGACAAAAAATTTTGTACAATTAATTCTTTTTAAAAGTTTAATAGGATTTTTATTCAAATTATTTCAAGTTTTTATTTTTTAATATATATTTAATTGAATAATTTACGAATAATTAAAATTTTGTAAAAGTTAATTGTAAACAAATAGATTTGAAAATTTTTAAAGAAAAGAAATTTAATTATTTACAAATTTTTTCGCAATAATTCAATTATTTTCATAAATAATAACATTTCTACAGGGATTCAACTCTTTTTATAAATAATAAAATTCTTTTAGGAATTCAATTATTTTCATAAATATTAAAACTTAGTGCAAAATTTTAATTATTTTTAATGTAATTTTAGTCAAACTTCTTAAAAAATGTAATTATTCTTAAAAATCCTATTAAAATTCGCCCGAAGAATATAATGATTTAAAATGTTTGTTGATAACATTTTTTATGAGAATTTAATTCCAAAAAACATGAAGTTAATAAATTATTTATTCTTCTATTTAAATAATTGAATTCTCGTAGAATTTGCTAATAAAAATGGGTTTAAAAATGAATTTCAGTTAAAATTTTAGATTAACTTAAGTTTTAAAAGCATTATAACGTGGATTTTTAGAAATAATTTAATTTTTAAAAAGTTTTAAATTAAAATCATTGAAATTCTTAATTTTTCATATATATTTTTGACAAAAAATTCTGTAGAATTATTTCTTTTTAAAAGTTTAATAGAATTTTCATTGACATTATTTCAAGTTTTTTTCAATATATATTTAATTGCAGAATTTCCGAATAATTGAAATTTTGTAAAATTGAATTGTAAACGAAAAAATTTGAAAATTCTCATAAAACTCATCGCAGCTTTTCAATTATTTCCCATACAATTATAATCGAATTTCTTGAAAAAAGTAATTATTTTCATGCAAGTTTTAACAAAAATTCGACAAAAGAATTGAATTTTAAAAAAAATTTGTTAGTAAAATTCTCTATGATAATTGAATTTTGTGAAACATTAAATTATTTAATAAATTTTTTACTTTTGCATTTAAATAATTAAATTCTTGTAGAATTTTCTAATAAAAATTGATTTTCATTTCATAAAAATGAATTTCAGTTAAAATTTGAGATTATAATTGAATATTAAAAGAAATATAGAGTGAACTTTTTGGAAATAATTGAATTTTCAAAATTAATATTTTTGAAAAAGTTTAATTGAATTTTAAAAATATTATTTGATGTTTTTATTTTCTAATATGCATTTAATTAAAGAATTCATGAGTAATTGAAATTTGGTGAAATAGATTAATTAATTATTATTAAAAATAATAGATATAAAGTAAAGTCGTTAAAATTTTTTGCAAATGATAATTGAATTGAAATACTGAAAATAATTTTAAAGAAGTATAATTTTCTTACAATATATAAAATAATGATTTTATTACTTGGTCATCTTTAACTATTACAAAATTTGAAGAAATCGATCAGTTATCCATATCTTCATGTTTTCTAGTTATAAAAAAATGTAATAAACCCAAAATTTCATTAATTGCAAAAAAATAACACCAAAATTGATTACTTTAATCTTTTTTGGTGTTAATTTAATCTGCCACTTTTTTTAATACCTCACAATTTATTCTGGTGTCAACAAGCTGTTTCTTTTTTTGCTAATTATTCTGAGGATTTTTGGATTTCGTCGAAAGGAACTCATTGGTATGTCTATGGGAATATTTTTCTCCAGTTGAGTTTTATTTAATTTTTTTTTTCTTCGTTTCGGTTGTTATACGCACGTGCGTCAAAGTTTTGCGGGGAAAGAAAGAGCAGCGAAGGTTGAAACAAAGTATAGAAACGGTAGAAAGAGAACGCAGTGGGCGGCACCGTGTGCGTGATCGTGATCAGGATCGTGATGCAAGATAGCCAAGTCGCCATCATACGCCTCGCGGATACTACAGGGTGGTCCAAATGTCCTCAAGTATAAATTTTCTCCTCCTTAAATTAAATTCAGTTCAAAGGCAAATTTTCTCATACCAAATCCATTTTCAAATCACAGTCGCGCCTTCCCAAAAAACAGGGGCAAATAGGTTGAAAAATGGAATTGAACCGCTGGATCCTATAGGAGGGCAAGCGTAAAAATTTTTCTCGACCGAAATTCAAGTCCCCTGGACACCCAAAGTTCGACTTCTGAATTTAAATATATTTTAAGTACAAGAAAAATGAGGTGGAAGAGAAGAAGGAAAAAAAGAAGGAGTAAAAAAAGAAGAAATAGAAAAAGAAGGAAAAGAAGAAATAGAAACACAGTAAAACGTGAGGTGTTAAAATAACACCAGAATGAATGAAAATAATCTGCAACAGTTTAATTCCTCTAGGATTAAATTAATACCTACAAGGATTAAAATAATCTATTTTAGTGTCATTTTTAACTAGAAATAAAATTTTATTTTAAATAAAACACTAAAGTCAACGATTTGTAAAAATTCAACGAATTTAGCTTCTCCAAGGAGAATAGTAATTTAGTTACTAAATTAGTTACCAACTTACTAATTTAGTAACATAGTTATTAAATTCAATTGTGTTTAAAAATTTTTTTAAATTCTCGTCAAAATTTCAATTCTCTTTATAAATAAGAAAATTCTTCTCTGATATTCAATTACTTTAAAAAATTTTAATCAAATTCATGTCAAAATTTCAATTATTTTCAAAAGTTTTCTAAAATTCCATAATTTACAATATCTACTATTTCAATAAAAATTTCCAAAAGAATTCCATTATTAAAAAAAATTTGAATACAATTCTTTTAGAGATTCAATTAATTTCATAAATAATAATACTCATTGCAGAATTTCAATTATTTTTAATGCAATTTTAGTCAAATTCCTCGAAAAATGTAATTATTCTTAAAAAACTTATTAAAATTCGTTCAAAGAATTTTATGATTTAAAAAATTTGTTAATAACATTTTTTAAGGAAATTTAATTTCAAAAAACATGAAATTAGTAAATTCCTTCATTTTATGGTTTCAAGTAAACTAAATTATTTAATACAAATAATGCATTAAAATTAAAATTTGCTAAAGTTTCTGGGAAATAATTGAAATTTGATAAAATCTTTGAGTCTTTGAAAATTAATTTAAAATTCAATTAACTTTTTGGGAAATAGTTGAAATGTTGTTAAAATCTTCGAGAAATAATTGGAATTTGAAAAATAAATTGAAATTTGATAAAATTTTCGAGAAATAATTGAACCTTTGGGAAAATCTTCGAGAAATAATTGAAATTTGGTCAAGTTCTTGAGAAATAATTGAAATTTTCTTAAAATCTTCGAGAAATAATTGAAATTTGGTAAAATTTTTGTAAAATAATAGAAACTTTGGTAAAATTTTCGAGAAATACTTGAAATGTGGTAAAATCTTCGAGAAATAATTGAAATTTAAAAATAAATTGAATTGAAACTAGAAAGTTAAAATTTGGTAAAGTTTCTGGGAAATAATTGGAATTTTTTTAAAATCTTAGAAATAATTGAAATTTAATAAAATCTTTCAAATTAATTAAAATCTAGTAAAATTTTTAAGGAATATTATAATTTAGAAATATAATTGAAATTTGGTCAAGTTCTTGAGAAATAATTGAAATTTTCTTAAAATCTTCGAGAAATAATTGAAATTTTCTTAAAATCTTCGAGAAATAATTGAAATTTGGTAAAATTTTTGTAAAATAATAGAAACTTTGGTAAAATTTTCGAGAAATACTTGAAATGTGGTAAAATCTTCAAAAAATAATTGAAATTTAAAAATAAATTGAATTGAAACTAGAAAGTTAAAATTTGGTAAAGTTTCTGGGAAATAATTGGAATTTTTTTAAAATCTTAGAAATAATTGAAATTTAATAAAATCTTTCAAATTAATTAAAATCTAGTAAAATTTTTAAGGAATATTATAATTTAGAAATATAATTGAAATTTGGTCAAGTTCTTGAGAAATAATTGAAATTTTCTTAAAATCTTCGAGAAATAATTGAAATTTTCTTAAAATCTTCGAGAAATAATTGAAATTTGGTAAAATTTTTGAAAAATAATTGAAACTTTGGTAAAATTTTCGAGAAATAATTGAAATGTGGTAAAATCTTCGAGAAATAATTGAAATTTAAAAAATAATGGAATTGAAATTAGAAAATTAAAATTTGGTAAAGTTTCTGGGAAATAATTGGAATTTTGTTAAAATCTTAGAAATAATTGAAATTTAATAAAATCTTTCAAATTAATTAGAATCTAGTAAAATTTTTAAGGAATAATATAATTTAGAAATATAATTGAAATTTGGTCAAGTTCTTGAGAAATAATAGTAATTTAGTTACTAAATTAGTTACCAACTTACTAATTTAGTAACATAGTTATTAAATTCAATTGTGTTTAAAAATTTTTTTTAAATTCTCGTCAAAATTTCAATTCTCTTTATAAATAAGAAAATTCTTCTCTGATATTTAATTGCTTAAAAAAATTTTAATCAAATTCATGTCAAAATTTCAATTATTTTCAAAAGTTTTCTAAAATTCCATAGTTTACAATATCTACTATTTCAATAAAATTTTCCAAAAGAATTCCATTATTAAAAAACAATTTCAATACAATTCTTTTAGGGATTCAATTAATTTCATAAATAATAATACTCATTGCAGAATTTCAATTATTTTTAATGCAATTTTAGTCAAATTCCTCGAAAAGTGTAATTATTCTTAAAAAACTTATTAAAATTCGTCCAAAGAATTTAATGATTTAAAAAATTTGTTAATAACATTTTTTAAGGAAATTTAATTTCAAAAAACATGAAATTAGTAAATTATTTATTTTTTTATTTAAATAATTAAATTCTCGTAGAATTTACTTATAAAAATGTTTTTAAAAATTAATTTCAGTTAAAAATTTTAGATCATACTAAAGTATTAAAAGCATTACATGGATTTTTAAAAATTATTAAATTTTGAAAAAATTTCAAACTAAAATCATTGAAATTATTAATTTTTCATATTTTTGACAAAAAATTTTGTAGAATTAATTTATTTTAAAAGTTTACTAGGATTTTTATTGAAATTACTTCAAGTTTTTATTTTTCAATATATATTTAATTTCAGAATTTCCGAATAATTGAAATTTTGTAAAATTGAATTGTAATCGAATAAATTTGAAAATTCTCATAAAACTCATCGCAGCGTTTTAATTATTTTACATGTAATTATAATTGAATTTCTTGAAAAAAGTAATTATTTAAAAAAGTAATTGTATTCAAGTTTTAATAAAATTCGACAATAGAATTGAATTATTAAAAAATTTGTTACTAAAATTCATTATGACAATTAAATTTTCAGAAATATTCAATTATTCAATATATTAGTTACTTTTGTATTTGAATAATTAAATTCTTGTAGAATTTTTTAATAAAAATTGATTTTCATTTTATAAAAATGAATTTCAGTTAAAATTTTAGATTATAATTGAATAATAAAGGAAATATAGAGTGAACTTTTTGGAAATTCTTGAATTTTGAAATTAGATTTTTGAAAAAGTTTAATTGATTTTTTTTAAATATTATGTGTTCATGTTTTATAGCTATCAAAAAATTTAATAAACTAAAATTTCATTGATTTTGTAAAAAATAACTCCAAAATTGATTATTTTAATATTTTTTGGTGTTAATTTAATCTGCAACACTTTTTAATACCTCACGATTTACTGTGAAAATAAGAAATAGAAAAAGAAGAAGAAGGAAAAGAAGAAATAGAAAAAGAAGAAGAAGGAAAAGAAGAAATAGAAAAATAAGAAATAGAAAAAGAAGAAGAAGGAAAAGAAGAAATAGAAAAATAACAAATAGAAAAAGAAGAAGAAGGAAAAGAAGAAATAGAAAAATAAGAAATAGAAAAAGAAGAAGAAGAAGGAAAAGAAGAAGAAAAGGAAGAAGAAGGTTTAAGACAAAGCAGAAGAAAACTGCAGAGAAGCAGAGGAGAAGAATAAGAAGCAGTTCAAGACGAGGGTATTGTTAAGAGGGCGGACGAAGGGCGGGCGGGTTCTGTCACGTTTCGCATTGCACGCACCATGACTTTCTGGGGAGTTGCAGTTGCTGAGAATCCTTTCTTCAACTCCCCCGCACCTGATCACAGCACGATGTTGCCGTCTTGCGTCTGCTTTTCCACGGATCGTCGCCTCATACCTCACCATCCATCTCATTCTTACTAAATTATATACACTCCTCTTATTTTTCCCCTCCCTTAATTGTTCCCAATTTTTCTTCCCTCTTGATAAATTTTCTAATTACTCTCCTCTTTTTGCCAACTGTCCAAAAAACCTTCCGCACTCCTACAATACAATATACTTTAATTCTTCACACACCTGGAAGGGAAAAAAGTTTTCTTACAATAGCTTCTATAATCATTAAACAGAGCACTATATACATGTCGGCTTCTCCTCTTCTTCTTCTTCTTTTGCTTCCGAAGCACTTTGTCAGTTGGCAGATATGAATGTTCAATTGTACACGCGGCTTCAATTCATAGATACGATTTATATTCATTTTTAATCTGCTCATTGTTTGAAGTTGAGGCGCGCGCAAATGCGTTTGCGTATGCAAATTGCATTTCTCTTATTACGCGTAAGCGCTTTGTTCGTTCGAAGGAAAATGATAAATGCGATCGGGTTCTGGTGCGCGCATTTACCTTGTCGAGAGGCCGTGTGTATTTGAGAAATCATATTGCACACGTAGTACACTGGGCTTGGCTTTCAATATCAACTTTTGTGCATTGGAAAAAATATTCTTCCTGAAATTTTAAAAGAAAAATAAAACTTCCCCTTTAATTGCTTTCCTGAATAATTGTTTGGATCCGTAAATAATTGATTGTTTCCCTAATTCATAGTTTCCCTAAACATTTGATTGTTACCCTAAACAATTAATTGTTCCCCTAATTGATAGTTATTTCTCAGTCCTTCAGAGTTTCCTTCGAGTATTATTTCACCAAAAGTTCCGGACGGAACCGCATTAGGTCCACCTTTCAACCCATTTTTTTCCTAATCTCTTCTGGATTTTTACATTAGGATCACAGAAGAAGCAAGGTCTGCAACAAAGTTTGCATCTTGGAACCAAAAATAATGGAAAAATAGCCGATTTTTAAGTTTGAAACTTTATATTCAGTGATGACTTTAGGACCTCAAGTAATACCCTCAATACTGAGACTTTTAAAGTATGTAATTTGAACGGTTTTAGTCGAAAAGAAACCAAAAGTGTGATTTACTTTTTAGTGCTGACTCTGAACCTGGTGCTCATCAGTGCCACTGATTAGACCTGAGCATTGAAATTAAAGGACTTAAGCATTAAAATTAACAAACCCAAGTATTAAAGTTAATAAAAGACCTACGCATTAAAGTTAAAAGATTTAAATTCTTTTAAGTTACTGCAGGGTTGCCACAGGTCAGAAAAGTCAGAGAATTCAGGGAAAAGTCAGGGAAAATAAAATTGGTCAGGGAAAAGTCAGGGATTTTTAGTAAAAGTACTGAAAAAAATCGAAATTCAAAAATTCATGAAAAAACTCTAAATTTTGATGATTTTTTTGTTTGCCTTGTAAACTATAAAAATAACCACGAATTTTAACAAAAAACCTTGAATTTTTTCTATTTCAGACAATAATTTCTTTTTAAATAACTTAATTTTTAAAGAACTATCATAAAATTATGACTTATAAATTAAGTAATGAATAATTTTTACAATTTTCATAAATACTAGATTGATTAAAGAATTTTAATTAAAAATACTAAAAAAATTTAATTTTGGAAAAGTTACAAATAATTACAGAAATTCAATTATTTTCAAAAGTAATAACATTTTTCGCAGAAATTCAATTATATTTAAAAATTTTTTAAAATTCTGGTCATTTCAATTATATCTTTAAAAATAAAAAAATTCTTCTCCAAAATTCAATTATGACTACAATTTCTTTAAAAATTCTCGTCAAAATTTCAATTACCTTTATAAATAATGCAATTCTTCTCCAAAATTCAATTAAGTTTAAAATTTTTCTAAAAATTCTCGTTAAAATTTCAATTATTTTTATGAATAATACAATTCTTCTTCGAAATTCAATTATTTTTAAAAAATTTAATAAAATTTTTGAAATAATTTCACCGAAATTCATTTATTTTTATAAACTTGAATAAAATTCGTTGGAAAAATTAAATTATTTTCAAAAGTCAATTGTGTTAAAAAATTGTTGTCAAAATTTCAATTATATCTTTAGAAATAAAAAAATTCTTCTCCAAAATTCAATTATGTTCAAAATTTTTTATATAATTCTTGTCAAAATTTTAATTATCTTTATAAATAATACAATTTTTCTTCGAAATTCAATTATTTTTAAAAACTTTAATAAAATTTTTGATGAATTTCTTCTAAATAAACGAATTTCAAATAATTTTAGGAAAAATATCAATTATTTAAAAAGACTTTTATAAAATTCGTCGCAAGACGAATAACTGAAGTTATTGAAAAAAATTTAACAAAGTTCTTTTCAAGAATTCCATTAATTTTATAAATAGTAAAATTCTTCTCCAAAATTCAATTAAGTTCAAAATTTTTCTAAAAATTCTCGTAAAAATTTCAATTATCTTTATAAATAATACAATTCCTCTTCAAAATACAAATATATTTAAAAACTTGAATAAAATTCTTGTTAAAATTGAACAGAAATTCAATACTTTATGAAATTTCTAATAAATTTCTTTAAAATAATTCAATTTTTTTCATAAATAATCAAAATTTTCACGTGAGTTCAATTGTTTAATATACAAAATTTTATAAAATTTTGTTGAAAAATGTCAATTATTTAAAAAGATTTTTATAAAATTCGTCGCATGAACTAATTATTAAAAAAAAATTTAACAAAGTTCTTTACAAGAATTGCATTATTTTTATAAATAATAAAATTTCTCACCGAAATTCAATTATTTTAGAAAAATTTTAATAACATTTTTGGAAATTTATAAAAAAAATTTTTCACGAATAATAAAACTCATCGCTGGATTTTAATTAATTTTGGATACAATATTTTAATCAAGTTCCTCGAAAAATGTAATTATTCTTAAAAATTTTGTTAAAAATTGTCAAAAGAATTTAATTATTAAAAAATTTGTTTATAAAATTCTTTATGAGAATTAAATTTTAACAAACATTCAATTATTCAATAAATTATTTATTTTTCAATTTAAATAATTGAATTTTTCTAGAATTTTCTAATAAAAATTGATTAAAATATGAAATTACCGAACAATTAATTTATTGTTTATGAAAATAATTCAGTTATTATTGCAACCAATTTTATTACAATTTTTTTAAATTATTGAATTTTTTTTAGAAAATTTTCTACTTTTAAAAATAATTGAATTCTTGGGAATGATTTGATTAGGATATTTGTAAATAATTAAATTTTTGTTGAAAAATTTGATGGTTGTTTAAATTATAACAAAACATGAAGAAGGTGATCGCCTTCTTTATGTTTTGCAATAATATTCTTATAAATTGTTGAGTTTTAAAAAGATTCGAATTTAAATGTTCCGAAGAATTTTAATTCCTATGGAAAAGTATTAATTAAATACTTATTTAAAAATTTAGTTATGGATGTTTTTGAATAATTTTACAATTAATGAAATTTGTAAATAAATTTAATACAACATTTTTTTGAGTATCTAATAATTTTTAGAGTGAATCAAAATATTTTTTGTAGTCAGGGAAAAAGTGAGTATTTTGTCTGGAAATCAGGGAAGTCAGGGAAAATTAAAATTAAATATTTGTGGCAACCTTGCACTGGTCCTGCCCAGTACGGCCCTCAACTAGAACAACTGGGTCAATGTCCTCACTTTTCCCAATTTTTCCCATCAAACACTTTCAGCACTGGGTAAAAATTCATAACGAATCCAGACCCGAGAGAGCATGTGCCATTGGTGTAATTTGAATGTTCGATGGTCCTCTTGGAATGGGAGATAACATTATGTGGTTTACGAGGGCCAGGAGGGCGTGGGGACACAATGTAAAACGCACATGACGATAGAGAGCACGTAGTAGGTACTACCTCTGTGCTTCGGGGGGCTCCAGCTGCGCAATGTGCATCGTTTGCAGTAAACGTGACGTCGCCTCGTCATACCGGGAATGTTCAACTTAAGATGCGCTCAAGACTTTTTTTTTCTCCTTCCCATCTTTCTTTTTTTTTTCTTTTTGTTTTCTTTATAAACTTCACTCACAGTGTGTATGTATATATATATATATATATACGTAGCTTTCGCGCACGTAGCGCACGCTACCATATATTCCATATAATCTCGAGAGCACGCGACTCGATAAAATCAAAATGCCATGTTTCCGCAAACAGAAAGTGCAGTAAATTTTTTTCATACCAATTCCAAAATTAATTCCATATTTCACCTGCGTGACTTCCTTTTTTTTAACATGCGTGCTTCGCAAAGTTAATTTGCCTCAATTTCTCCAACTTTTAAGCTTTGTAGTATAGTTTTCTTTTTTTTTTGCTTTTTTTAGTTTTATTACCACCTTGGGTTGTAATTTTAGGTCTGAGTGGAAAATTATTTTTTAATGCTTAAGATTAATTGCAATGCTTGAGTCTTTTAACTTTAATGCTTTGGTCTGTTAATTTTATTGCTTAAATATTTTCACTTTAATGCTTAGGTCTGTTAACTTTAATGCGTAAGTCCTTTAACTTTAATGCTTAGGTCTGTTAATTTTATTGCTTAAATCTTTTCACTTTAATGCTTAGGTCTGTTAACTTTAATGCGTAAGTCCTTTAACTTTAATGATTATAGGTCTGTTACTGTCAATGCTTAGGTCTTTTAATGTTAAGGCTTGAGTCCTTTAATTTTAATGCTTAAGTCGTTTACCCTTAATGCCTAAGTCCTTTAATTTCAATTCTTAAATCTTTTAATTTTAATGATTAAGCCTTTTAAATTTAATGCCTAAGTCCCTCAGTTTCAATGTTTTAGTCCTTTAAATTAAAGTCTTTAAGTCTAAATTAATTTAAATCCTTTAAATTAAGTCTTTTACCTGTAATGCTTAAGTCTTTTAATTTTAATACTGAAGTCTCTTAACCTTTAATGCTCAAGTCTTTTAATTTTAATGCGTAGGTCCGTTAATTTTAAACCCATCTAAAAGAAACCATCTTTAACAAAAAAAAAAAACGATTTTTCCCAATTTTGCAAAAGAGTGAAGTAGTGAAGAAATGAAAACAGAACGGAGCAAGAAGGGGAGAACGAGGAAGAGAGAATCGTTGATGTTTGAAGTTGTTATAAGTTGAACAGATGAGGATTACGTCTTTACTGAAAATGCGGATATCGCACCGGCTGGTCCGATTTCACGCTCGAGCGTACACCTTCGAGGCGTACAGCAACAGCGGGATATCGAAGTGCCTGCGTGGGATCGTCCTTTATTTATTACTTTTTTCAATTCCCTTTTTATGCAAACTTTTCATAAATCAACACTGTATATAGGGGATATTTTTAATTATATCTACAAATTTTCTTTTCAATAAGAAATTTTTGCAAAAAAGAAGCCTAAAGTCAAAAATCTAGAATCTTAATTAATACTTTTCCTAATTTATCCTCTTCCAGAAAGGATTTTTGTTGCATTTTGATTATTATAGATGTTTCTTTTGTCTGTTCTTTTCAAGCAGAAGAAAAAATTAATTAGAATACTTCTAGGGAGGGGAGAGAAAGGAAATATTCCTTTATATTGTAAAACTATTGTTCGTTAAATTCTACGAAATTGAAACCCGAAGCTTGGAGCTTTCGCAAAGTATAAAATACAGCCTCATGTTTCGCGAACGCGATGCTTCTTGCTTTTAAGAGCGCTATTTTTAAGAATGCAGCTTAGACAAATGACAAAAGTATCTCGTTGCATGGCAGATGGGCCAAAATTACATTGTTTTCAAAATTTAAATTAATATCCCAATGGTAACTGTTTTTGAAAATCATTCGAATCTGTAGGAACACTTAAAGTGTTTTTAATTTTACGAAACCTGCGGCGAATTCCTAAGTTTTGATTATAGGTTTGGTTATAGTTTTCCTATTGCTTTGATGCCTAAATAGGAAAAACTGGAGATAATAATCTTATTAATAATAATAATTTATGCGCCTGTAAAAAATGTACTCTCTTAATTGGAATCACTTAAAAATCATGGAGGGCCCCAAAAAATCTACTCTCTTAATATGAATCGCACTTAAAAATTATGGAGCACCCCAAAAAATTTATTCTCTTAACTTGAATCACTTTATTTGAATCATGGTTTTACCTGACAATCAGTGACTGACTTTTTGCTTCTAAATCAGTTATTTTCAACTGATTCAAAATGTCAAGAGTAAAGTTTTGGAAAACCTCAACAAAATCTCTAGCAATTAAACATGAAGAGAGATAATTTCCTTTTAATTTTTTTTTCTCTCTCTTTTCGGACGCATTTTGCGATAGACATAGTATAGCAATTACGTGTAGCATTAATTAGACGCTGGAAATACGATGAGTCTGCGGTGAGAAAGGTGTGTGTATATATATGGATCATTAGGCGCAATGAAAAGATACACTCCCACTCGCTCACTCATCTTTCTTGTTCTATATATTTCTCGCACACATCATTTTCTGCGGCGCGCACATCTTGTGTTTTCCTCTTTTTGAAACGGGGCAGCAGTATCGCAAGCAACTGTTGTAAACAACTTATGGTCCATGTGCCCTCGGAAACATCCCCATAAAGTACATTTTATCTACCGTAAATCGATGCCGCGGCGTATTTCACCATGGCAAGGTTATACAATGCGGCTCAATTAATGCCAAACCGTTGGCCTGATTTATTTCTTAACTCCGAAGGAGTGCATCGTGATAATCGTGAATGCTGCGGCACAAAATGCGCTGAGATACAAACAACCATCATCGGATTATATGCGTGTAGAGCAACGAGACAAGTAACCGGCAACAATGTAGAAAATAGAGACGGAGATGAAGGGTTGACGAATTTTTTTCTCTACCGAAGTGTGCTCGTTAAACTATATATATATGACTCAAGGTACTAAATCAGGGTTGCCACGAATATTTAATTTTATTTTTCCCTGATTTCCAGACAAAATTCTCACTTTTTCCCTGAGCATAAAAAATATTCTGATTCACTCCAAAATTATTAGATACTCAAAAAAATGTTGTATTAAATTTATTTACAAATTTCATTAATTGTAAAATTATTCAAAAACATCAATAACTAAATTTTTAAATAAGTATTTAATTATTACTTTTCCACAGGAATTAAAATTCTTCAGAACATTCAAATTCAAACCTTTTTGAAACTCAACAATTTATAAGAATATTATTACAAAACATAAAGAAGGCGATCACCTTCTTCATTTTTTTCTTATAATTTAAATAACCATGGAATTTTTCAACAAAAATTTAATTATTTACAAAAATCCTAATAAAATCATTCGCAAGAATTCAATCATTTTTAAAAGTAGTAAATTTTCTCAAAAAAATTCAATTATTTGAAAAAATTGAAATAAAATTGGTTGCAATAATAACTGAATTATTTTCATAAACAATAAATCGATTATTCGGTAATTTCATATTTTAATCAATTTTTATTAGAAAATTCTAGAAAAATTCAATTATTTAAATTGAAAAATAAATAATTTATTAAATAATTGAATGTTTGTTAAAATTTAATTCTCATAAAGAATTTTATCAACAAATTTTTTTAATAATTGAATTCTTTTGACAATTTTTAACAAAATTTTTAAGAATAATTACATTTTTCGAGGAATTTGATTAAAATATTGTATCCAAAATTAATTAAAATCCTGCGATGAGTTTTACTATTCATGAAACAAATTTTTTTAAAATTTCCAAAAATGTTATTAAAATTTTTCTAAAATAATTGAATTTCGGTGAAGAATTTTATTATTTATAAAATTAATTCAATTCTTGTAAAAAACTTTGTTAAATTTGTTTTAAATAATTGATTCATGCGACGAATTTCATAAAAATCTTTTTAAATAATTAATATTTTTCAAAAAATTTTATAAAATTTTGAATATTAAATAATTAAACTCACATAAAAATTTTATTATTTATGAAAATAATTGAATTATTTCAAAGAAATTTATTAGAAATTTCATAAAGTATTGAATTTCTGTGAAATTTTAACAAGAATTTTATTCAACTTTTAAAATATATTTGAATTTTGAAGAAGAATTGTATTATTTATAACAATAATTGAAATTTTGACGAGAATTTTTAAAGAAATTGTAGTCATAATTGAATTTTGTAGACGAATTTTTTTACTTTTAAAAATATAATTGAATTGACCAGAATTTAAAAAAATTTTTGAATATAATTGAATTTCTGCGAAAAATGTTATTACTTTTGAAAATAATTGAATTATTTAAAAGAAATTTATTAGAAATTTCATAAATTATTGAATTTCTGTGAAATTTTAACAAGAATTTTATTCAAGTTTTTAAATATATTTGAATATTAAAGAAGAATGGTATTATTTATAACAATAATTGAAATTTTGACAAGAATATAAAATTTTTTTAAAAATAATTGCAAATTGAAGAATTTTATTATTAATAAAGATAATTGAAATTTTGACAACAATTTTTTAACATAATTGACTTTTGAAAATAATTTAAATTTTCCAACGAATTTTATTCAAGTTTATAAAAATAATTGAATTTCGGTGAAATTATTCCAAGAATTTTATTAAAGTTTTTAAAAATAATTGAATTTCGAAGAAGAATTGCATTATTTATAAAGATAATTGAAATTTTGACGAGAATTTTTAGAAAAATTTTGAACTTAATTTAATTTTGGAAAAGAATTGCATTATTATAAAGGTAATTGAAATTTTGACGAGAATTTTTAAAGAAATTGTAGTCATAATTGAATTTTGTAGACGAATTTTTTTACTTTTAAAAATATAATTGAATTGACCAGAATTTAAAAAAATTTTTGAATATAATTGAATTTCTGCGAAAAATGTTATTACTTTTGAAAATAATTGAATTATTTAAAAGAAATTTATTAGAAATTTCATAAATTATTGAATTTCTGTGAAATTTTAACAAGAATTTTATTCAAGTTTTTAAATATATTTGAATATTAAAGAAGAATGGTATTATTTATAACAATAATTGAAATTTTGACAAGAATATAAAATTTTTTTAAAAATAATTGAAAATTGAAGAATTTTATTATTAATAAAGATAATTGAAATTTTGACAACAATTTTTTAACATAATTGACTTTTGAAAATAATTTAAATTTTCCAACGAATTTTATTCAAGTTTATAAAAATAATTGAATTTCGGTGAAATTATTCCAAGAATTTTATTAAAGTTTTTAAAAATAATTGAATTTCGAAGAAGAATTGTATTATTTATAAAAACAATTGAAATTTTGACGAGAGTTAAACAAATTTTTTTTAAATAATTGAATATTGAAGAATTTTATTATTGATAAAGACAACAATTTTGACAACAATTTTTTAACATAATTGACTTTTGAAAATAATTTAATTTTTCCAACGAATTTTATTCAAGTTTATAAAAATAATTGAATTTCGGTGAAATTTTTCCAAGAATTTTATTAAAGTTTTTAAAAATAATTGAATTTTCAAGAAGAATTGTATTATTTATAAAGATAGTTGAAATTTTGACGAGAATTTTTAGAAAAATTTTGAACTTAATTGAATTTTGGAGAAGAATGTTTTTATTTTTATAGAAATAATTGAAACGACCAGAATTTTAAAAAATTTTTTAATATAATTGAATTTCTGCCAAAAATGTTATTACTTTTGAAAATAATTGAATTTCCGTAATTATTTGTAACTTTTCCAAAATGAATTTTTTTTAGTATTTTTAATTAAAATTCTTTAATCAATCTAGTATTTATGAAAATTGTAAAAATTATTCATCACATAATTTATAATTTTATAATAGTTCGTTGAAAAATTAAGTTATTTAAAAAGAAATTATTGTCTGAAATAGAAAAAATTCAAGGTTTTGTATTAAAATTCGTGGTTATTTTTATAGTTTACAAGGCAAACAAAAAAAAACATCAAAATTTAGAGTTTTTTTCATGATTTTTTGAATTTCGATTTTTTTCAGTACTTTTACTAAAAATCCCTGACTTTTCCCTGACCAATTTTATTTTCCCTGACTTCCCTGACTTGTGGCAACCCTGTAAATGTTTCTCCCCCATTTTGGACGCAGTCGATGGCAATTTCATCACACATCGACATTTTAATATCGTAACAATTAAAATTAAAAACAATTCTACCCTTTTTTTATGTTTTTCTAAATAATCCGACTTTGCGCTCGATAATTAATTTCAAAAAAGTAGCAAAAAATAGCTTTCAAACTAAAAAAAAAAACTATTCTCAAAAACTATAATGAGCCTGAATTTAATCGATTTTGAACCTGACCAAATCCTAAATAAACCAAACAAGAGCAATTTTTTTTTTTTTTTTTTGATGAGAGAAGTAAAATAGATTATATAGACAAGATGTGAGAAAGAAGAAGTAAGAGAAAGAAAAGAGAGAGAGAGAGAGAGAGAGAGAGAGAGAGAGAGAGAGAGAGAGAGAGAGAGAGAGAGAGAGAGAGAGAGAGAGAGAGAGAGGGAAGAAGATAGTGAGAGAAAGAGTAAGAAGAGTTGGGGGGGGGCGTATAGTAGGGTAGCGATAACCCTGCATCCTAGTGCAAAGATAACCTGACTTGACCCGCCGCGCACTGGGGTCCTCTCCTTGCTGAATAATTACGGGTAAGGTATACGGAGAGGCAGCGGGAGGCCTGAACTTAGTGGCTCTTGGCGATGGTATCGACCTGCAAAGTCTAAGCCTCCTTCCTCCCCCCCCCCCCTCACTCACCACTTACCGCTCGACATTCCCTCCCCCAACTCTCCCCTATTCCTTTAAAACTTTTCATGCTCCAACATCCCACCGCGCGCGCGTTCCACTTTGTGTTGAATTCGAGGAGGGTGGCTCCGTGACTGGAACGATTTTTGGGACCGTGCGCGGGGCCCAAGTCACGAGTCCACGCACCCCACAAAATTCCCTCCTTTTTTTTATTCCTCCTGCACGATCTTTTATCTGCTTTTTTTAAAAAAAAACAACATTTCTTTTCTCCCTCCAAATTTCATATTTCACCTTCACTGGGAAAAAAGTTTTTGTAATTCAAAAATATTTGTTCAACCAAAAAAGTATGTTTGAATTAAAGATATTTTACAATTGACCGAAACATAATTTTTAATTAAATCAAATTTATTGTGTATTGAATCGAATAATTTTAATTCAAAAATAGACGAACAAATTTACAAATTTTTTGTTTAGTTAATTAAGAATTCAAAATTAAAATTCAAAATTAAAATTGAAAATTAAAATTCAAAATTCAAAATTAAAATTCAAAATTAAAATTGAAAATTCAAATTCAAAATTCAAATTCAAAATTAAAATTCAAAATTCAAATTCAAAATTAAAATTCACAATTAAAATTCAAAACTCAAATTGAAAATTCAAATTCAAATTGAAAATTAAAATTCAAAATTAAAATTCAAAATTAAAATTCAAAATTAAAATTTTGCAAGTAATTAAACATTTAGCTTTGAAATAATTGGAAACCTTTTTCTATTTTTTTCACTTTGAGAATTTGACCAAAACATACTTGAGTAACTGTTTACAAGTATTTAATTTATTTCTTATTTTATTTTTTAATTTTAAATTTTAATTTAAATTTAAAATTTTTATTTTGAATTTTAATTTTGAATTTTAATTTTGAATTTTTATTTTGAATTTTTATTTTGAATTTTTATTTTGAATTTTAATTTTGAATTTTAATTTTGAATTTTAATTTTCAATTTTAATTTTCAATTTTAATTTTCAATTTTAATTTTCAATTTTAATTTTTAATTCTTAATTAACTAAACAAAAAATTTGTAAATTTGTTGGTAATCTCCAATTTATCTGCTACTTTAAATATTCTATTGATTTCAACACTTTATTTAATTGTATTTCCTGTTGTCGCTTGAATTTTTAAAAATTGTACGGAGTGTAATTAAATTTCTCAATGAGCTTGGTTGCGGTTAATAATCGATTGGTGATTATTTTTACTGAATTCGAGAAGCGTTAAATATTTTGTATTTTCTCTTCCTTGTGGTTAATTGATAAGTTTTTTGCCCTTTTTTTGACGATGTTTGATTTCTCCCAGTAAGTTTCTAAAAATAATAAAAATCTTTTGACAATATTTTTTTTTTTTGCTATTCAATACACATCACTGTCTATAAAGTGAAATGTTTAATAAGAATAATTCAGTAAATTCGGAAATTATCAATTATAATTCTACAATAGTGTCCATTTTCATTAAAATTGTCAATGCTTCGTATAATTCCCTGTACTGCCTGCGCGTTCGGTAATGATTTTCATAATCCGAATGTCATTAATAAAATTCTCTTTTGAGTCTTTCACTTTTGATTTTCGTTTAATTCTTATTATATATATAGACATTTCGGTGCTCCGAGGAAATTAGATTTTAAATATCGACAGAATGGGAAATTTAAATGTATTCAGGGGTTACATCCAGTTAAACTTTTTTTTTATGCTTATGGTAAATAAACATTGAGAAAACAATATATATTTGAATGAAACATAATTATCTTTGTTATACAGTTAACCAAAAATTATCGTTGAATTAAACATAATAATTTTGATTCAATACGTAATAAATTTGATTTAATAAAAATTATATTTCGGTCAATTGTAAAATATGTTTAATTCAAACATATTTTTTTTGGTTGAACAATTATTTTTGAATCAAAGTTATTTGATTTAATACATAATAAATTTGATTTAATAAAAACAGGCCTTGGATATTACGACTTTTCGGACTTTTTTCGACTATTTTCAAATAATGCGACTTTTATCGACTTTTATTAAAAAATTACGACTTTTTCGACTTTTCTTCCAAATTTTGCGCCAAAATACAATATTTTTGGTATAAAATGCAATTTCGATTTTTATACCGTGCCAAATATAACTTACAGACAAACTTTTGGAACTTTACTTTTCAATCAGTTTTCTAATTAAATGTTTCAAAATATTACAATTAAAAAGATTTTGAATAATTAAAATTCTGTAAAATTTAATTCAATCTAAATCATCTTTTCAAGTGTTTTATTTCAATTTTACAAAATTAACTTTTCTAGAATTTTAATTGAAAATTTTTCAAATAATATTAAATTATCAAAAATTATAATAAATAATCTTCAAGTGTAGATTCAATAAAAATAATAATTAACGAAAAATAGGTTTTAAAAATAATATTAATATAGTTTAGAAAAGAATAATTCTCAGAATTATTACGTTCTTTTTTTTAAATTCAATTATTTTCAATATTTCCGAAAATTCAAATTCATACACAAAATAATAAAATTAAAATTGTTCAAAATTACTATTTATTATTATTTATTATTATTTATTATTATTTATTATTATTATTAAAAACACTTGTAAACAGTTACTCACGTATGTTTTGTTTAAATTCTCAAAGTGAAAAAATAGAAAAAGATTTCCAATTATTTCCAAGCTAAATGTCTAATTTTATTTATAAATCCTCTAGACACACTGAGATTCAGTAGAAGGACAATCACTAATTTATTAATAAATCCATAAAAGTCAGTCAGTCAGTCAGTCGTTCGACCGTAATTTTAAATTATATATCTCTTTGGAGAAACCTTTTTGTAATAATTGAAACATCTTATTTTAGAATTTTGATTTGTCCCCCTCCGTATAATATACTTAAATGTCAATTTCAACTCTCGGCAAAGTGGATATAATTTTTATGAAAATTAGAGTAAGTTTTTTTTACGATCAAACCTAGTTATTTTTAAATCTCGATAATTCTCACTCAACTTCTTAAGAATAACGTCAAACTGTTCAATATAATGCTCCCTCAATAAAATTCCTTTTAAATTAAGTTATTAGGAAAAAAGAATTAATTCATAAACTCAGAGTTGGAAATTTTAATAATTTCGGTTTCGAAATGATTTTTAGGTAAAACACTTTTAGGCATTAACTTTATTTTTCAATAAATATTTAATTATTATTATTATTATTATTATTATTATTTTTTCATATAGAAATTAGAATTTTCGAAAAATTCCATTTTTCTTCTTTATTCTTTAAAGAATTAAATTATTTTCAAAAAATAAAATTTTATTTCGAAATAATTTGTCAAAATTCAATTATTTTCAATGTCTACTAATATTTTCACCAAGTTTTAACAAAAGAATTGAATTATTTAAAAAGAAAGTTTAATAAAATTCGTTGAAACAATTCAATTATTTTTAAAGCTAACGTAATTCTTCGCAAAAAATCCAATTATGTTGAAAAATGGACAAAAATTCTCGTTAATTTTCAATTACTTTTATAATTGATGAAATTTTTCTCCGACATTAAAACATTTCTAAAAAATTTTAATAAAACCTTTGGGAGAATTTAAATTATTTTTTGTACAATTTTAGTCGAATTTCTCAAAAATGTAATTGTTTTTTAGAACTTAATTAAAATTCGTCAAAAAAATTCTATTATTTAAAAAATTTGTTAATAAAATGCATTATAAAAATATCATTTTAATAATAATAATAATTTTAAAAATATCAATCATTTAATAAAATATTTATTTTATAGTCAAGAATTCAATTATTAAACAAAATTTTTTTATAATATTCTATTTGAAAATTCAACTGTTTTTCTTAAAAATATATATATTTCTAATTTCTAAAAATCATTGCAGAATTTCAAATATTTTCAGTACAATTTTAATCGAATTTCTCAAGAATGTAACTATTTTTTAGAATTTTATTATAATTCGTAGAAAAAATTCAATTAATTAAAAAATTTGTTGTAAAAATTCTTTACCAAAATTAAATTTTAAGAAAAATTGCAGTATATAATAAATAATCTTTTTTTTTAATTAAATAAATGTGTTATCGTAGAATTATCTGATAATAATATTGATTTTTAAAATAAATATTAGTTAAAATTTAAGATAATATTTAAATTTTTTATTTTCTTACAAATATTAAATTGGAGAATTTCCTAATAATTAAAATTTCGATAAAATTGAATATTGTATAAAAATGGATTTGAAAACTGTTAAAGAACATTATTAAAATTTTTCTGAATATTTGAATTTCGGAGAAAAAATCTACTATTTATAAAGATAATTGAAATTTTAACTAAAATTTTTGCAAATTTTTTCCAACATAATATAATTTTTGCGAAGAATTTATTACTTTAAAAAAAATTAATGTCTTTTTTAAAATTTTATTATTAAATATTACAAAATAATTGAATTTTGACAAATTTTTGAAATTAATTAAATTTCTAAGAAGAATTTTATTAAAAGTACGTTGGAACATTTTCGAAAATAATTAAAATTAATTGTTTTAAAGAAGAATTTAAGTTACAAATTCTAAAAATAAAGATAATTGAAATTTCGACTAAAATTAATTCCACATTAATTCAATTTTAAAAGAGTTGTTCTTACGATTTTCATAATTAAATCAACATGAAAAGATTTTAATATTAAATGAATTTGATTAGAAATTTTAAACAACAATTTTTCAGGATTTTGATAAAATTCTCTGACTTTTCCAGGGTTTTTCTATTTTTTTAAAATTCCCCAAATTTTCCAGGGCTTTTCAATTTTTGATAGAATTCCCTAACTTTTCCAAGGTTTTTCTAATTTTTTAAAAATAAAATTCCCCAACTTTCCCGGGTTTTTCAATTTTTGATAAAATTTCCCGACTTTTTCAGGATTTTAATTTTTGATAAAATTTCCTGACTTTTCCAGGGTTTTTCTATTTTTTTTTTTTAGAAAAAATTCCCCGACTTTCCCGGGTTTTTCAATTTTTGATAAATTTTCCTGACTTTTCCAGGCTTCTTCTATTTTTTGAAATAAAATTCTCCGACTTTCCCAGGTGTTTTCAATTTTGATAAAATTCCCTGACTTTTACAGGCTTTTTCTATTTTTTTAAAATAAATTTCCCCGATTTTCTAGAGTTTTTCAATTTTTATAAAAAATTCCCTGACTTTTCTAGGGTTTTTCTATTTTTTTTAAGTTCCACAAATTTTTAATTGTTTTTCAATTTTTGATAAAATTCCCTAACTTTTCCAGGGTTTTTCTAATTTAAAAAAAAATTCCCCGACTTTCCCGGGTTTTTTAATTTTTGATAAATTTTCCTGACTTTTCCAGGCTTTTTCTATTTTTTGAAATAAAATTCTCCGACTTTCCCAGGTGTTTTCCATTTTGATAAAATTCCCTGACTTTTACAGGCTTTTTCTATTTTTTTAAAATAAATTTCCCCGATTTTCTAGAGTTTTTCAATTTTTATAAAACTCCATGACTTTTCCAGGGTTTTTCTATTTTTTTTAAGTTCCACAAATTTTTAATTGTTTTTCAATTTTTGATAAAATTCCCTAACTTTTCCAGGGTTTTTCTAATTTAAAAAAAAATTCCCCGACTTTCCCGGGTTTTTTAATTTTTGATAAAGTTCCCTAACTTTTCCAGGGTTTTTCTAATTTTTTAAAAATAAAATTCCCCGACTTTCCATGGTTTATCAATTTTTGATAAAATTCCCCGACTATCCCAGAGTTTTTCAATTTTTATAAAATTCCCTGACTTTTCTAGGGTCTTTCTATTTTTTTTAAATTCCCCAAATTTTCAAGGCCTTTTCAATTTTTGACGAAATTCCCAAACTTTTCCAGGGTTTTTATAATTTTTTTTAAAATAAAATTCCCCGACTTTCCTATGGTTTTAATTTTTATAAAATTCCCCGACTTTTCGAGGGTTTTGGTATTTCTTTTTTTAAAGAATTCTCTAACTTTTCCAGGGCTTTTCAATTTTTGATAAAATTTCCTGACTTTTCCAAGGTTTTTTTTTATTTTTTTTTAGAAAAAATTCCATACCGACTTTCCCGGGTTTTTCAATTTTTGATAAATTTCCCTGACTTTTTTTTAAAATAAAATTCTTCGACTTTCCCAGGTGTTTTCAATTTTGATAAAATTTCCTGACTTTTCCAGGGTTTTTCTATTTGTCTTTTAAAAAATTCCCCGACTTTCCCAAGGCTTTTCAAGTTTTGATAAAATTCCCTGACTCTTCCAGGCCTTTACAATCAAAAAAAAATTGTTTGTTGACTAATTGAAAAAAATTCGAATGAAGAGGAGAATCGAGTTAATTATTGAAAAGAAGAAGAAGAAGAAGAAGAAGTGAGGAGTGTATAAGAGACGTGTGCGGTGCTAGGCATCGTAGCAGCAAGAGACGGCGACGACAGATGGAGATCCGTGATTCCACATGCGGAACCAGGTTGCAGGGGGGTCGCCGCGTGTTAGGGACGCGCCGCGTGTCAATTAAGTGGCTCTGACCGGTGAGATACGGGGTCTCCTTTCCATACGGATATACATTCGGTTGCTTGCCAGCTCACTAACTCACTCTCTTTTGCCTATCTCGCGTGTACTGTATGGAACATTAATGGCACTAAACCCTTCCAAGGTTTTACTTCGTAAAGATACGACCAACTTGACCTTCAATTCTTTCTCCAAATGACAATGGTGGTGGTAGTGGCTTTATTACCTCTCCACACACTCCAACTAAATGTCTCCCTCACCAAATTCATCCTCAATTTCCCAACAATCAAAAAACGCCATACCGAAAGATTAAATAATTCCCCTGAACCAAAACTTCTCCAATACCAACACTGTAAACTTAAAAGTATCAAATGTCAACAAATGGGCAACCTGAAATGTGGATTGTTGCGTCGCAACATATGTTCTAGAAATTTAATATTTGTTACTTTATCTACATTACAACTATTAAGATTCATTTTCACAAACTAAATACAACACTAACATTCACACCATGGCAATATATTTAAGGATTATCCGTTTCTTTCAATCTCAAACTTAGCAAAACATCAATAAAATCTGTAAACTTGTATTTTTTGTTGCACCTAACAGTTTGCTCTTCTAAATTGTCGACTGGCCCTACAACCAGAAACATGATTTTCCTTCCACTTCCTACATTAGATATTTAAATAATGTTAACATCAAAACAAAATTACCATGGTTCAGTGAGTTCAGTAATTGTCCTAGAAAACTTATATGTCTCATTAACAGGTTAAGATCAACTCATATCTGTACTACTGATCATTTTGATCGCATGAACTGGAATATACCCAGAGAATGCTGGTGCGTGGAATCAGAGAGGTCCTTCATACATATTTTGAATGAATGTCATCTATTTTCTGAAAATAGACCAAAATTCTTTAGCTATGTTAATACTATTCAATCCATTATTAATGGAACAATAACCTCACTAGATAAAATAATATTTTATCCAACTAAAGAAAATATTTCAGAGCTTAACCAATTTTTTAATACAAACAATAACAAAGTAATTATATAAATATTTCAATACAAATTTAAAACATCACCCTTAAACTACATATCTATACATACTTTATCCCTTTAATCATTATGCACTTTCCATTGTATCCATCCAATATATATATATGCTTATTAATGGACCTTTTTGCCCTTGGATCAACCAATGAACAGTACTGTAATGCTTTACTTTGAGGCACCTTTATGTTTAAACATAACGTGTGAACTACACATAAATGGACAAAACCAACATGAGCATCTACATGGATCACTATGAATCATGTTTAATACACATAATTCTTATGTTACCACCAATCAACAAGGACAAAATTATGTGTCACCAGTGACCTATCATCGTGACAACATAACTTTTCTCTAAAATCCACACCAATCAATTTGTTAATTAACACAATTAAAATACATACATGCTACTAGATCTGGCCTATTGCCAAGCAAAAAGCCATAACCAAAAGAAGAAGAAGAAGAATATAGATAGACATCATCGCGAATTCATACACTTTACACTTTCAACAAATGTATAAAACTAACAACTAAAATATATACTGTAATTCGAGTAAAATAACAAATGTTTACTCTCATTCATAAACCTTCTGATAATTAACACTTAAGTTTAATTACTTCAGAACCGGATATTAAAATAAATATGCGGAATTAACATGGATCAAACTTGAAAAATTAAAGATTGAGGTTTTTTGGCATTTTTGGTCTTGGAATAAGACCAAAAATTGAAGAAACTTGACTCACGAAATACGAAACAGGCAACAATGAGAAAAAACATATTTTCGCTAATGAGGAATAAGTAAGAAAAAAAAGAATGACCATCGAATGTAAAAGATCGTGAAGAAATCTTCAACATCAGCATTGAATCCCTTGGAATCGTTGGGTCATTTCGTAGAAAAATACTAAAAGAGAGGTTACCGGACCGTTCCGATTTATGGCGGTAGAATCTACACCACGAAGATCGTGCCGTGATGATGCTGCAGATGAGGTCTTCACGTGGCCCTATACCCTCTCCCTTCAGCATGAGGCAAAATCCTTGGAAGGAAGTAACGAGTAGTAAGTAAGTATTGGTAGGAACGCGTTTTGCGCAGCGCCAGTAAGGTGCATACAAGTATTGAAAAGTAAACTTCCATACGGTGGTGGTCTTTCACGTTGTGTACGAGCAGTCAGAGGAGCAGCCTTCGGAGAAGAAGAAGTCGAAGAAGAAGAAGAAGATGCAAAAGAAGGAGAAGATGCAAAAGAAGGAGAAGATGCAAAAGAAAAAGAAGATGCAAAAGAAGGAGAAGAAGAGTTGCAGATGAAAAAGAAGAAGAAGAGATGCTGATGAAAAAGAAGGAGAAGAAGAGCTGTAGAAGAAAAAGAAGGAAAAGACGAAGAAGAAAAAGGAGCTACAGTTGAAGAAAGGTGGAAGAGGAGAGCAAGGGCAGGGGGGATAGTTTGCTCTGGATTCCAAGCGTGACCTCCACGCTGACCCGGCGAGGAACATCACCACGCATCTCTCGGCCCTTCGCAATTATATCCCCACCCTGGGACCGATCGGTACCTCTAGTATCATACCTTACCTACGGACAACGTGTATACGTAAGCATTGAAGCACTTTACTTCGTCCCTTCTAGGCATTATTCAACGCAACCAACATCCGCGTACGTATTGAGATCAGATTAAACGGACCTTTAAACTCTCGGCGAACTTCTCAAGGATCTAAATCTTTCTTCTTCCTCTCCTCCTCCTTTTTCTTCCACTTTCATCAACCGTTCCAATTAGATTCACCGAAACATCATTTGGTAAATTTACTTCTTCAACAGTAATTTGTGTCATTTAGGTGTTAGATTTGTAATTTATTTATATATTCCTGTAAATTTCCGTTTAAAAATCAACAAAACATCATTGGGTTCGTTCTTGAACATTAATTTGTGTCATTTGGGTGTTAGATTCGTAATTTATTTATATATTCCTGTAAATTTCCGTTTAAAAAGCAACAAAACATCATTTGGTTCGTTCATCAACAGTAATTTGTGTCATTTAGGTGTTAGATTTGTAATTTATTTACATATTCCTGTAAATTTCCGTTTAAAAATCAACAGAACATCATTTGGTTCGTTCTTGAACAGTAATTTTTGCCATTTGGGTGTTAGATTTGTAATTTACTTATATATTCCTGTAAATTTCCGTTTAAAAATCAACAAAACATCACTTAGTTCGTTCATAGCAACAGTAATTTGTGTCATTTGGGTGTTAGATTTGTAATTTATTTACATATTCCTGTAAATTTCCGTTTAAAATTCAACATAACATCATTTGGTTCGTTCTTGAACAGTAATTTGTGTCATTTGGCTTTTAAATTTGTAATTTATTTATGTATTCCTGTAATTTTCCGTTTAAAAAGCAACAAAACGTCATTTGGTTCGCTAATCAACAGTAATTTGTGCCATTTGGGTGTTAAATTTGTAATTTATTTATATATTCCTGTAAATTTCCATTTAAAATGCAATGAGAGAGACATTTTGGCATCGCTCAGGACGAATGAGTGACATTTTTTTAAAAATCCAATGTGCAGGGTTGCCACGCTTTTACCCTTTTCAAATTTTCTGACTTTTCCAGGTTTTCCAGGTTAAAAGGCGGAATTTTTCCAGGTTCTTAAAACCACCTTTATTATTAATAGAAAAATTATTGAAAACCTCAAGAATTCGATTATTTTCAAAAGTAACACAATTCTTCACAAAAATCCAATTATGTTTCAAAATTGTCAAAAACTTCCCGTCAAAATTTAAATAATCTTTATGACTAATAAAATTTGTCTCCGAAATTCAATTATTTTCAGAAAAATTTCAATAAAATTCTTTGCAGAATTTAAATAGTTTTTAATGTCGAAAATTTTTACCAAATTTCTCAAAGAATGCAATTACTTAAAAATTTTCAGAAGAATTCAATTATTATTTTAAAATTTGTTGATTATTCATAAACATTCAATATTATAAAAAAGTTCAATTATTTAATAAAATTTTTATTTTCGGCTTGAAATAAATGAATTTTCGTAGAATTTTTCAATTAATAAATATTTTTGAATATGATATTCAATTACAATCCAGAATTTTTACCAAAAAAATTTTTTTAATCAATATTTATTAGAAAATTCTGCAAGAAATCAATTATTTAATTATAAAAATAAATAATTTATTAAATAATTGAATGGTTTTTAACATTGAATTTGTATAACAGATTTTATCAAAATTTAATTATTATTTTTATTATTTATTGTCAAGAGATAAATTTAAAAATAACATTTAACAATAAATTTATTTTTCGAGAAATTCAATGAAAATTTTGTATATTAAAAAAAATTGAAATTCTGCAAAGAATATTATTAATATTTGACAAAAATAATTGATTTTTGGTGAAAAATGTTATTATTAATAAAGACAATTTAAAGCTTGACAAGAATTTTTCATAATAAAAAAAAAATAAATAAATTGAATAAATTTTCAAACATAATTGGATTTTTGCGATGAATTATATTACGTTTGAAAATAATTGAATTCGTCAGACTAATTTTACTAATATTTCGGTTTAAATAATTGAATTGTATAGTGAAATTTTATTCAAATAGCAAACATTGATAATAATTAAATTGTGTCAAATTTTTCAAATGATTTTTTTGAAAATTTTGCCAAGAATTTTATTAAAATTTTTCAGATATGTTGGAATTTCTTGGAGAAAAAAAATTATATTTTTCAATTTCTACAAAGAATTTATTAAAATTTCGTAAAATTGAATATTGTTAAGAAATAAATTTAAAAAATGTCAAAGAACTTTTTTGTGAAAATTATCTATTAAATGAATTAAAGAAAAATTGTAGTTAAAAATTCTAAAAATAATGATCGTAATGATGAAAATCATTTTTCAGAAGTTACAGAAACAAAGTAGCAAGTAAACTTAAAAAAAAATTAATTCTACAGAATTGTTCGATAAAAGTATTAAAAATTAAAATTTTCAAAGATTTAAATTTAAAACCTCTTGAAATTTTAATTATTTCTAAAAATTTAAATAATAATTGAATTCTCTAAATTAATTTTAATAAAATTCTTAGGAATAATTTCACTTTTCAAGAAATTTGATGAACCGAATTTTCTCAAATATATGTTAAAAATAATTGAAATTTTACCAAGAATTTTGATTAAAATTTTTCAAATATGTTGGAATTTCTTGGAGAAAAATTGAATTGTTTCTAAAGACAATTGAAATTTTGACTTTAATTTTTTTAAAATTTGAATCTAATTTGATTTTTGCGAAAAATTAAATTATTTCTAAAAGCAATAACTATAGAAAATAATTTAATTCCTTGCAGAATAAATAATAAAAAATTAATTGAATTTTTGAAAAGAATTTTAGTACTTTTAAAAATATTTGAATCACTGCAGAAAAATTTGTTTTAGTATTTTTAACTAAAATTCTTCTATAAACATATAATTTTTAAAAAATTAATTAAATATTACATATTAAAAAATTTAAGTAATTTCAGAACAATTTTAGTTATTAAACAATTTTTTTAAATCTATGTTTTTTAAATTTTTAATGAAATTAATTTAGAACTGAAATTTTACAAAATTCTAAACGTAAATCTTCTCAAGTTCATTGAATCTTTTCAAGTTCATTGAATTATGAATTATGATTATATACGAAGGGTTTTATTAAAATTATTTTGAAAAAAATTAATTTGTCACAAAAGAATTTCATTGAATGTTTTGATAATAATTCAATTTTTTGAAGAATAAATAATAAAAGATAAAAAATAATTACATTTCTGAGAAGAATTTTACTTTTTCTAAAAATAATGGAATTTCTCCAATAATATCTATTTGTTTCAAAATTCAAGTTTGTTTTAGTGTTTCAACTAAAATTCTTCTATAAATCCGTTATTTTTGAATAATCAATTAAATATGTATTAAACAATTTTAATAATTTTAGAAGAAGTTTAGTTATTAAGGATTTTTGAAAATCTGGGTTTCTTAATTTTTTAATAAAATTCATTTAAAGTTGAAGTTTTACAAAATTTTGAAATTAATCTTTTGAAACAGTTTTTTGGTTCCCCTAACAACTCGAAATTGTATAGTAATAACAATCCTTTTTTCCCATGTTGTTTTTTGGGGTAAAAAATGTTACTACACTGCAAAAATAAGTATCTTATTTGATATCTTAACATAAGATGTAGGATGGAAAAATGGTATCTTACATCTTAAAATAAGATGTTTTCGAAAGTATTTTACAGATTTTTAAGATGCTTTATACGTCTTGGATATTTTTTCCATCTTAAAAAAGTAAGATACTTCTGTAAGTTTTTTAAAGTATCTTAAATTAAGATGTTTCTGTCTCAATAAGATGTTTAGCGATAAGTTACCTGTGAATTGTAAAATGCGAAAAAAATTTAAGTTACTAAAACCTAAGATGCATAAAATATCTTACACATAAGCCCATAGTTGACCTCAAAACTTTTTCCCCAAAAAATATGTTGGAAAATGTGTACGAAGATACTTTAGACATCTTAAATTAAGATATTTTTAATGACTAAAAAGTGACTACAATAACATCTTAGAAATGACTACCAAAACATCTTAATTAAGATACTTCTTTTTGCAGTGTAGTAGCACTTTAATATTGAAATATGTCCTCAAACATTATGTACATCAGAGTTTTCTTAAAACTTTGGAATTAATAATAAAGTGGATCAAATTGTTGTCAAAAATCTGGATCATAAATTTTTTAATTCATCCACAATTATATCAATTCGTATCAATTCGTTACCATTTGATACCTTCAAGTTATTAGTGATTCCTAAATGGGTTACAACACCACATGGTATGCATAAGAGTTAAAACACAAAAATTAGAAAATTTATAAAATTTCTGCCAAGTACTTTATAATGAGGCTTCAGCAAATAAATCAATTTCTTATTTGACTCGGTGAAGATTGTCGCACTGGGGAAATCAGCAAGATCTAGAGATTTTCTCGGGGAGATCTCTTGATGTTTGAATAGAACATTCAATCTAGTTCGAACCTCGAGCGACGTGACCTCGCTACGCATATGTCTGCACTGTCTACTCTATTCTATCGAGAGGACCCTCCTGCTGGTTGGATTCGACATCACGTTGGAAGCAAAGGACTTTAATTGACTGTAATTTGCGTGGCGGAACATGCCACGACGCCAAAGACTGTAAACAACTCTTGGTGGTATCCTTAGTCAGCAGCGTAAGGGGTCACCAACCTCATTCGCAATCGCAATGCGAAACAAGGATGAGAAGAAGAAGAAGAAGCAGAAGAAGTAACCTTAGCCCTGAGATTGCCTCCTTCTCTGTCCACCACTACGCAAACAGAACAATTATTATTTTTTTTTTACATCCAAAACGGAATCGTTCCCAAAAAGAACCTCTGTGAAAATTCGTCATCAGTACCATATAAAGTATCATTGATCTTTTACTTTGGAAAACTTAGTTTAAAAAGCTTCCATTGAAGAACTCACTTAATGAAAATGATAATGAAAACTTACTTTGAAAGACTAAAATTCCCTGAAACGAAATAAATAATCGAGCTTAAGGATGAGATAAAAACCAAACGAACATGATTTCGTCGATAGTTGCGGATAAAACTGAAAGTAGCTCACCAGTTGTTTGTTACACAGAAGCTGGTGCGGGTAAACGATGAAAAAAAACAACACAAGTCGAGAGCCTTTTAAAAGGTCTATTAATGTCGGACGTATTTTTCCTCCGAGGGCGTAATTACAGGTCTCTTTTAGTGATTCGAGTTTTTCACCGCGTTTCCGCCACTTTTAAAAGTTTCTAACAGTATAATATCCTGATACTGGTATATACTATTTGTACCCTGCTTTTTACTTCGTTTCAAAAATAAATAAATAAAAGAATCCCCTGGCTAATAAAAATCAATCATGCAGCAAGATTTAACCTTTTTTAATTCGTTACAATCCACATGGAAAGTGGCAAAAAAAGACGAAATTAAGTACCTCAACTTTGTGGAATAGTTAAAGCCACTGTCAGGGTAGCCACAAATATTTAATTTTATTTTTCCCTGACATTTCCCTGATTTTCAGACAAAATTCTCACTTTTCCCTGACCATAAAAAATATTCCGATTAACTCTAAAAATTATTAGATATTCAAAAAAATGTTGCATTAAATTGGATTACAAATTTCATTAATTGTAAAATTATTCAAAAACAGCGATAACTAAATTTTTAAATAAGTATTAAATTGTTACTTTTTCACAGGAATTAAAATTCTTCAAAAGATTCAAATTCAAACTTTTTTTAAACTCAACAATTTATAAGAATATTATTACAAAACATAAAGAGGGCGATCACCTTCTTCATGTTTTGTTAAGATTTAAATAACCATCAAATTTTTCAACAAAAATTTAATTATTTACATAAATCCTAATAAAATAATTCGCAAGAATTCAATCATTTTTAAAAGTAGTAAATTTTCTCAAAAAATTCAATTATTTGAAAAAATTGTAATAAAATTGGTTGCAATAATATAACTGAATTATTTTCATAAACAATAAATCGATTATTCGGTAATTTCATATTTTAATCAATTTTTATTAGAAAATTCTAGAAAAATTCAATTATTTAAATTAGAAAATAAATAATTTATTCAATAATTGAATGTTTGTTAAAATTGAATTCTCATAAAGAATTTTATCAACAAATTTTTTAATAATTCACGGAAAAAAATCTTTAACTGGAACAGCGATTACTTTCATTAAAATAGTGAAAGTATTCGTTGCAATAACTAAAAATTTCGCTAATATAGTGAATTTTGTAATTGTTCCAGGTGAAAATTTTTTTTCGTGTTGAATTCTTTAGACAATTTTTAACAAAATTTTTAAGAATAATTATATTTTTCGAGAAATTTGATTAAAATATTGTATCCAAAAATAATTAAAATCCTGCGATGAGTTTCATTATTCATTAAAATAATTTTAAAAAATTTCCAAAAATGCTATTTAAATTTTTTTTAAATAATTGAATTTCGGTGAAGAATTTTATTATTTATAAAATAAATTAAATTCTTGTAAAGAACTTTGTTAAATTTTTTTTTAATAATTGATTCATACGACGAATTTTATAAATATCTTTTTAACTTATTGTTATTTTTTTTAATGTTATAAAATTTTTTACATTAAATAATTGAATTCATGTGAAAATTTTATTATTTTATGAAAATAATTAGTTTATTTAGAAGAAATTAATCAAAAATTTTGTAAATTACTTAATTCCTGTGAAATTTGAAGAAGAATTGTATTATTTATAATAATAATTGAATTTTTGACGAGAATTTAAAAAAAAAATTTTTAAATAATCGAATATTGAAGAATTTTATTATTTATAAAGATAAATGAAATTTTGACAACAATTTTTCAACATAATTGAATTTCTGCGAACAATTTTATTCCTTTTGAAAATAATTTAATTCTTTCAACGAATTTTATTCATGTTTATAAAAATAATTGAATTTCGGTGCGGAATTTTACTATTACTAAAAATAATTGTATTCCTGAAAAGAACTTTGGTAAATTTTTTTTATTAACTGAACTCTTGCGACGAATTTTATAAAATTCTTTTTAAACAATTGATATTTTTCGAAAAATTATTTGGAATTTTTTATATTAAATAATTGAATTTCTATGAAAAATTCTAAAAATTTTGTAAATAATTAAATTCTTCTAAAGAATTTAAGAAAAAGCATTTGAAACTAAATTTTTAAGAATAATTACATTTTTTAAGTAATTGTTCAAAAAATCTTTAAAAAATAATTGAAATTCTGGGAAGAATTGTTTTATTTTTGAAATTAATCGAATAATTGCGAAAAAACTTTATTATTTTTGAAAATAATCGAATAATTGCGAAAAAAACTTTATTATTTTTGAAAATAATTGAATTTGTAATATATTTAAATGAGTAAAATATAACAAAAATAAATTATTATCACGAAATATAAAAAGGATCACAAATTGTCAAATATAATAAAGAAACAAATTTAAAGTATACAATTATATATTTTCATATAAATTATCACGATCAATCAAATAAAATATTAATCAGTCTCGAGACTATTGTGATAAAATTCAAATATTTCGCCCCTGTCACACACTCACAAAAACATACACACACAAGTCAATTAAAGATATATATATAAATAGAACGAAATACAATAAAATCACAGAGAAAATTGATCAAATAAAAAAAGTGACAAGAAATTAAACAAAATGAACAAAAGAAATTGTCATCACTTCCCTTTTTTTTTTATATAGAAGGAGTCTTGCGGGTAGAATCTGCGATCCAGAGCGATCCGAAATGGTTTGGGTGTATTTAGCACGCGAGCTTCTCTCGAGTTTCAGTTATCCCTTTGAACTGCACTATTTAGCGTCACGGAACTGGCCCAATATACTGCCAGGATTCGTTCCAACACCATACTTCACGGACTCGGCTGCTCTTTCCCAGATTAACACTTTCCGGCCATTAATTAATCATAACGCGCCACACTAAATAAATAAATAAATAAAACCCCGAAAATTAATAAAAAAACCTGAACAAAAATTAATTAAAAAAATAAAATTTAACTTTCTTTCTTTGATAAATTACCTCTAAGTCTTCGGCTTCGGACTCGGATATATGGCGCGGAAATCCCCTTTGACTTCAATTTTTGGGAAGCAATGAGGAGGAGAGTCCGTGAAGCGACGAATTTATTAGCGCGTGACAATTTTTCCCACCCAAACCAAACGAATCCCCCTACACCCATCATTTCCCCGAAAGGCCCTTCGTTTTCCACGAATTCGCTCGATGTATTCGCCACGAGCTCAAGCTGCATCGTATAGGCGCTAAATTCAATTTCTTACAAATTCTTGCGAAAGAACTTTATTATTTTTGAAAATAATTGAAATATTGCGGAAAAAAGTTTCTTATTTTTTAAAATAATTCAATTCTTGCGAAAGAACTTTATTATTTTTGAAAATAATTGAAATATTGCGGAAAAAAGTTTCTTATTTTTTAAAATAATTGAATTTTTGACCAAAAATTTATTATTTTTGAAAATTGAAAATAATTAAATTCTTGTGAAACAACATTTTTTTCGTTAATTATTGATTTCCTGTGAAATTTTTCCATTCATGTTTTCAGATATATTTGAATTTTGAAGAAGAATTGTACTATTTATAACAATAATTGAAATTTTGACGAGAATTTGAAAAACAATTTGGAACATAATTGTATTTTGAAAAAGAATTTTTTTATTTTTTAAAGACATAAATGAAATGACCAAAATTTTGTTTCAATTGAATTTCTGCGAGAAATGTTGTTACTTTTGAAAATAATTGAATTTTTCTAATTCAATTTGTAACTTTTCCAAAATGTAATTTTTTTTAGTATTTTTAATTAAAATTCTTCTATCAATCTAGTATTTTTGAAAATTGTAAAAATTATTCATCACATAATTTATAAGTCACAATTTTATGATATAGTTCTTTGAAAAATTAAGTTATTTAAAAAGAAATTATTGTCTGTAATAGAAAAAATTCCCTGTCTTGTATTAAAATTCGTGGTTATTTTTATTGTTTACAAGGCAAACAAAAAAAACATCCAAATTTAGAGTTTTTTCATAAATTTTTGAATTTCGTTTGTTTTCAGTACTTATACTAAAAATCCCTGACTTTTTCCTGACAAATTTTACTTTCCCTGACTTGCCTGGCCTGTGGCAAACCTGTATAGTGTCTTGACCATCAGAGTCAAAAGACGGATTTTTACTATACACAAGTAGAGAAAAACTTTTCCACTTTCTGCCAAATAGAACTGCAATTTAAAAAATTCTTCCTTCAGTAAACATTTAATGATCGTTTGGGTAAAAAAAGGCATAAATTTATTTTATGACTTTGCACTTTTCACCCCTTCTGATGGTTATTTAACGTACCAAGCCAAAATCGTTGATGGCTTGAAGACACGCAATGAAGGTAGAAAATCGTCTGTCTTCAGTCTACAATGCCAGACAGGAACAGAGAGAGAGAGAGAGAGAGAGAGAGGGGCGTGCTTCTACAGGAGCCTAAATGCATTATGCTTGGCAATGCTCGGGCACTGACGAACAAGCAGAGCGGGAATTTACGCAGAGCTCGTAAAATCAGTATACACGGATTGACACGTCTACGGCAGTAAATGTTTCAACGCGTGCATTGCAGCTAACAATACAAAGTGTTGCTGTGTATATATGTGTAACGCGAGATTCGCTTCGTCCCTCAACCCGAGGGGTTTGTTAGGTTCCATACCCTTTTTAGCCAGCAGTCTAGGAGCCAGACGATCTCATGTTTTCGCTTCATCCTTTTCTGACAAACTGACTCTGTCTCTCTCTCTCGCTCTCTCTTTCTCTTTTGCGCTTTTTCTCTTTTGCGCTCTACACCTCTTCCTCATTTCATGCATCATCCATGCACTTCTCTCGCTCACGTGTCCCCTCTCTCCCGATTTATGACAGGTTATGCTGACCCATGCGTCCGTCCATGGGACGCATAAACGTTCACGGTTTATTCGTTTCTAACGCCCTCGTACCGCAGATAACGAGCCGCTCCACCGTGACGAAGCTCGTCGATATTGCCGGATATCGAGTCTGTCTAGGTACTAAAATTAGAATTTTGCAGAAATACTCTCTTTACTATCCTCACCGTATCTGAAAAATATAATTGATGCGTTCTTTTAATTCTGAATTCGCATTTTTCTAAATTCTTTCTTGTGCTATGCCTCCACTGCAAAAAGAAGTATCTTAATTAAGATGTTTTGGTAGTCATTTCTAAGATGTTATTGTAGTCACTTTTTAGTCATTAAAAATATCATTAATTTAAGATGTTTAAAGTATCTTCGTACACATTTTCCAACATATTTTTTGGGGAAAAAGTTTTGAGGTTAACTATGGGCTTATGTGTAAGATATTTTATGCATCTTAGGTTTTAGTAACTTAAATGTTTTTCGCATCTTACAATTCACAGGTAACTTATCGCCAAACATCTTTTGAGACAGAAACATCTTAATTTAATATACTTTAAGAAACTTACAGAAGTGTCTTACTTTTTTAAGATGGAAAAAATATCCAAGACGTATAAAGCATCTTAAAAATCTGTAAGATACTTTCGAAAACATCTTATTTTAAGATGTGAGATACCATTTTTCCATCTTACATTTTATGTTAAGATATCAAATAAGATAGTTATTTTTGCAGTGTAGTTAGTTAACTTAGTGACGATTGCTGAACTGATACGAAGAAGAGGCTAAGTTAATTTGGTGGTAACTTCCGTAATAATTAAGTTGAAGGTGTCGCATCGACTGATATGAAGAAGAGACTTAATGACAGTCTACACTCTTATAAAAGTGTAGACTGTCATTAAGTCTCTTTTTATAAGAATCAAAAAAAAAATTAGAAAGAGAAAAATAATTGCTCCTTCAAAATTTAGGATCCAAATTCTAATAACTGAATAACTAAATCATTTTCATATCCCCGACATATTGTCTTAATTACAACGACTAAAAGAATTTCTGAACTGTCCAGTCGACAAGATTTCAATTCTAAAACATTTAAACTAATTATGTGTCACCCTCCGAAGAAAGGTATACCAAAGAAGCAACAAATTTGAGGTTATATTTTTAATTTATCAAAGTAAAAATACAGAAAGAAAATCAATTATCAATGAAAAATTATTGATCTTCAAGTCTTCGTTATATTAAAAATTTTCGATAGAAATTCATTTTAAATTCAAATATTGAAAAGTAAACTTTTAATCAAGAAAAATCTAACACGAACCTAACCTATAATTCGTTTGCTTCTTAGGTACCTTTCTTGCGAGCGCGTCACATATTATAAAACTATTTCCAAAGATTTTAAATTTTTTCATTTTATTTTATTCAAAATAATTTGTCAAAATCCAATTATTTTCAATGTCTACTATTTCGAAAAAAAACATTTAACAAAAGAATTCAATTATTTAAAAAGAAATTTTAATAAAATTCGTCAACAGAATTCAATTATTTTCAAAAATATAGGATAATTATTTACAAAAATCCTAATAAAATATGATCTTCAAGTTTTGAAGGTTCAAATGAACGGAATATTTTTTATTTAAAATATTTCAATAAATTAGTTATTATAAAATAATACAAAAACCGAAATTTTACGTTTAGAAAGTCAATAATTAATTTTTTAGATAGTAACGCAAAATAATTGCAATAAAAATTTAATTTTAGAAGAAATAGATAAATTTCGTTCATTTGAACGTTCAGATCTTTAGTCTCTTAATAAAATCCTTCGCAAGGATTCAATTATTTTTAAAAGTAGTAACTTTTCTCAAAAAAAATTCAATTATTTGAAAAAATTGTAATAAAATTGGTTGCAATAATAACTGAATTATTTTCATAAACAATAAACCGATTATTCGGTAATTTTATTTTTTTAGTCAATTTTTATTAGAAAATTCTAGAAAAATTCAATTATTTAAATTAAAAATAAATAATTAATTAAATAATTGAATGTTGATTAAAATTGAATTCTCATAAAGAATTTTATCAACAAATTTTTTAATAATTGAATTCTTTTGACAAATTTTAACAAAATTTTTTAAGAATAATTACATTTTTCGAGGAATTCGATTAAAATATTGTATTCAAAATTAATTAAAATCCTGCGATGAGTTTTATTATTCATGAAATAATTTTAAAAAATTTCTAAAAATGCTATTTAAATTTTTCTTAAATAATTGAATTTCGGTGAAAAATTTTCTTATTTCTAAAAATAATTACATTCTTGTAAAGAACTTTGTTAATTTTTTTTTTTAATAATTAGTTCATACGACGAATTTTATAAAAATCTTTTCAAATAATTGGTATTTTTCAAAAAATCATATAAAATTTTTTTTATTAACTAATTGAATTCATGTGAAAATTTTATTATTTTATGAAAATAATTGAATATTGAAGAACTTTAATATTTATAAAGACCATTGAATTTTGACAAAAATTTTTTATCATAATTGAATTTCTGCGAAGAATTTTATGACTTGAAAATAATTTAATTCTGCCAACGAATTTTATTTAAGTTTATAAAAATAATTAAATTTAATTATTAACCGAAATTAATTTCGGTGCGGAATTTTACCATTTCTAAAAATAATTGAATTCTTGAAACAAACTTTGTTAAATTTTTTTCAATAACTGAACTCTTGCGACGAATTTTATAAAATTCTTTTTAAATAATTGATATTTTTCGAAAAAGTATTTGAAATTTTTAATATTAAATAATTGAATTCCTGTGAAAATTTTATTATTTATGAAAATAATTAAATTATTTCAAAGAAATTTATTAAAAATTTCATAAATTATTGAATTTCTGTGAAATTTTAACAAGAATCTTCCAACGAATTTTATTCAAGTTTATAAAAATAACTAAATTTCGATGAGGAATTTTACTATTTATAAAATTAATTGAATTCTTGAAAAGAACATTGTTGAATTTTTTTCAATAACTTCAGTTATTCGTCTTGCGATGAATTTTATAAAAGTCTTTATAAATAATTGATAATTTTCCTAAAATTATTTGAAATCCGTTTATTTAGAAGAAATTCATCAAAAATTTCATTAAAGTTTTTAAAAATAATTGAATTTCGAAGAAGAATTGTATTATTTTTAAAGATAATTGAAATTTTGACGAGAATTTTAAAAACAATTTTGAACTTAATTGAATTTTGGAAAAGAATTTATTAAACTCACATAAAAATTTTATTATTTATGAAAATAATTGAATTATTTCGAACAAATTTATTAGAAATTTCATAAATTATTGAATTTCGGTGAAATTTTTCCAAGAATTTTATTAAAGTTTTTAAAAATAATTGAATTTTGAAGAAGAATTGTATTATTTATAACAATAATTGAAATTTTGACGAGAATTAAACAAATTTTTTTTTAAATAATTGAATATTGAAGAATTTTATTATTTATAAAGATAATTGAAATTTTGACAACAATTTTTTAACATAATTGACTTTTGAAAATAATTTAATTTTTCCAACGAACTATATTCAAGTTTATAATAATAATTGAATGTCGGTGAAATTTTTCCAAGAATTTTATTAAAGTTTTTAAAAATAATTGAATTTCGAAGAAGAATTGTATTATTTATAAACATAATTGAAATTTTGACGAGAATTTTTAGAAAAATTTTGAACTTTATTGAATTTTGGAAAATTAAAAAAAAAAATTTTGAACACAATTGAATTTTGGAAAAGAATTTATTAAACTCACATAAAAATTTTATTATTTATAAAAATAATTGAATTATTTCGAACAAATTTATTAGAAATTTCATAAATTATTGAATTTATGTGAAATTTAAACAAGAAGTTTATTCAAGTTTTTAAAAATAATTGAATTTTGAGAAGAAGAATTGTATTATTTATAACAATAATTGAAATTTTGACGAGAATTAAACAAATTTTTTTTAAATAATTGAATATTGAAGAATTTTATTATTTATAAAGATAATTGAAATTTGGACAACAATTTTTTAACATAATTGACTTTTGAAAATAATTTAATTTTTCCAACGAATTTTATTCATGTTTATAAAAATAATTCAATTCCGTTGAAATTTTTTCAAGAATTTTATTAAAGTTTTTGAAAATAATTGAAATTCGAAGAAGAATTGTATTGTTTATAAAGATAATTTAAATTTTGATGAGAATTTTTAGAAAAATTTTAAACTTAATTGAATTTTGGAAAATTAAAAAAAAAAATTTTGAACACAATTGAATTTTGGAAAAGAATTTATTAAACTCACATAAAAATTTTATTATTTATGAAAATAATTGAATTATTTCGAACAAATTTATTAGAAATTTCATAAATTATTGAATTTCGGTGAAATTTTTCCAAGAATTTTATTAAAGTTTTTAAAAATAATTGAATTTTGAAGAAGAATTGTATTACTTATAACAATAATTGAAATTTTGACGAGAATTAAACAAATTTTTTTTTAAATAATTGAATATTGAAGAATTTTATTATTTATAAAGATAATTGAAATTTGGACAACAATTTTTTAACATAATTGACTTTTGAAAATAATTTAATTTTTCCAACGAATTTTATTCATGTTTATAAAAATAATTCAATTCCGTTGAAATTTTTTCAAGAATTTTATTAAAGTTTTTGAAAATAATTGAAATTCGAAGAAGAATTGTATTGTTTATAAAGATAATTTAAATTTTGATGAGAATTTTTAGAAAAATTTTAAACTTAATTGAATTTTGGAAAATTAAAAAAAAAAATTTTGAACACAATTGAATTTTGGAAAAGAATTTATTAAACTCACATAAAAATTTTATTATTTATGAAAATAATTGAATTATTTCGAACAAATTTATTAGAAATTTCATAAATTATTGAATTTCGGTGAAATTTTTCCAAGAATTTTATTAAAGTTTTTAAAAATAATTGAATTTTGAAGAAGAATTGTATTACTTATAACAATAATTGAAATTTTGACGAGAATTAAACAAATTTTTTTTTAAATAATTGAATATTGAAGAATTTTATTATTTATAAAGATAATTGAAATTTGGACAACAATTTTTTAACATAATTGACTTTTGAAAATAATTTAATTTTTCCAACGAATTTTATTCATGTTTATAAAAATAATTCAATTCCGTTGAAATTTTTTCAAGAATTTTATTAAAGTTTTTGAAAATAATTGAAATTCGAAGAAGAATTGTATTGTTTATAAAGATAATTTAAATTTTGATGAGAATTTTTAGAAAAATTTTAAACTTAATTGAATTTTGGAGAAGAATTGCATTATTTATAAAGGCAATTGAAATTTTGACTAGAATTTTTAAAGAAATTGTAGTCATAATTGAATTTTGGAGAAGAATTTTTTTATTTTTAAAAATATAATTGAAATGACCAGAATTTTTAAAAATTTTTGAATATAATTGAATTTCTGCGAAAAATATTATTACTTTTGAAAATAATTGAATTTCTCTAATTATTTGTAACTTTTCCAAAATGAAATTTTTTTAGTATTTTTAATTAAAATTCTTTAATCAATCTAGTATTTATGAAAATTGTAAAAATTATTCATTGCATAATTTATAAGTCCTAATTTTATGATAGTTCCTTAAAAATTAAGTTATTTAAAAAGAAATTATTGTCTGAAATAGAAAAAATTCAAGGTTTTGTATTAAAATTCGTGGTTATTTTTATAGTTTACAAGGGGGAAAAAAAATCATCAAAATTTATAGTCTTTTTATGAATTTTTTAATTTTGATTTTTTTCAGTACCTTTACTAAAAATCCCTGACTTTTTCCTGACAAATTTTACTTTCCCTGACTTCCCTGACTTGTGGCAACCTTGGAGTATTTTTTTTCTCCGCACTCATTCACATGAAGGTGGGAAAAATACTAACGCAATGTATATTGCAAAAAAGAAAACAAACTAGTTCTCCAGCATGGGTCGTTGCTGTATAGCTGCGTATATACGCGATAATAGTGTACGGATAAGGGAAAAAGTCTCTCTCTCTCTAGAATCGCGGCTTCCAAAAAACTAAAGAGCTTTGCACCCACGAGTTGCCTGGCATTATAGTTTTTTCCCTTCCTTCTCTTTGTTTTTATTGTATTTTAGTTCACGAGAGAGAATTCGTCAAAGCTGCTAGATATTTCATACATGCTTGACAAGAATGCGTGAGTTCTGTCGGCCAAGTCACACATGCCAGAGTTGAAAAAACCAACGAGATTTATCTCCATTCTGAATTTCTATCTATACATATACACGCGTAACACAAGCTTTTGTGTATAAAATCCACCATTTTACAAAACAGAAAATTACAAATCGCCTGTATTATTATAGGCGTGTATATGTTTGTGTAAAAAAGAGAGAAAGAAAGAGAGAGAGAGGGAGAGAGAGAAGAAATACAGATGCTAGGACCGCGAATATGTGCGTATCATTTATATCAGTGTAGTTGTATTTGCGCTCAGATGACAGAGAGAAAGAGAGGAGGAGAATTGGGAGGGAGGAGGGGACGACAATAACAGAGCTGCGTTTTCGGGCAACGACCCTGTTCAAAACCAACGATTTCATCCCCTCTGACCCTCCACCGCGCCTCTTTGTTCGCCCTATACAGTTTTGCCATAATCCCTTACCCATTCCTAGATCCTGCCCATCACACAGCCTCAAAATATCCAAAACTTTCTTTATCTTGATTAAAATGATGATGACACTTCGTTTCTGTCAAAAGGGACTGACAAATTCCACATACTTTTCACTACATTCGAAAATTCGACCTTCTAATTTCCTGTACTGTTTTCATTATGCCAATAAGAAAAAAATTTGTTCGAAACAACCTAATTTTTTGTTCGAAACAACCAAATTTTGCGGTTGAATCAACCAAATAAATGCATTCCTAGACAGTCAACCAAACGTTCGTTTGATGCAACCAAATAATTACTTCCAATACGTTTATTTGTATTGACCAAATGGTTAAAAAAAAAAAATTAAATTAATTAATTAATCATAAATAAATAATTAATAAATAATAAATAATAAATAATAAATAATAAATAATAAATAATAAATAATAAATAATAAATAATAAATAATAAATAATAAATAATAAATAATAAATAATAAATAATAAATAATAAATAATAAATAATAAATAATAAATAATAAATAATAAATAATAAATAATAAATAATAAATAATAAATAATAAATAATAAATAATAAATAATAAATAAATAAATAATAAATAATTAATTAATTAATTAAAAACAAAAAATTTAATTTCATATAACTAAAAAATTTTTAGATTTAAGAGAAAAGATTTGTTTGATTCAAATAAATATAGTTTTAGTTAACGTATTTGGATCATTTAAATAAATATTTTCGTTTACTTAGTTTTGTAATTTATTTTCCGGTAATAATGTTTGAATTTCCTAATCAAATATTTTCTAGTACATATTATTTGTTAATTTATAATCTATTATATAATTAATGAAAAATTTTAAGAAATTCTCGTAAAAATTTCAATTCTCGTTATAAATAATAACATTTTTTCTCTGATATTCAAATATTCTAGAAATTTTAAAAGAAATTCTTGTCAAAATTTCAATTATTTTCAAAAGTTTTCTAAAAATTCCATAATTTTCAATTTCTACTATTTCAATAAAATTTTCCAAAAGAATTTCATTATTAAAAACAATTTCAATACAATTATACGCAAATATTCAATTATTTTCATAAATAATAAAAATTTTCACAGGAATTCAATTATTTACAAATTTTTTTATAAATTTCTTCGTAATCATTCAATTATTTTCATAAATTTTTTACAGAGATTTTTTTACATTTTTAGAGAGTTTCAATTATTTTTATAAATAATAAAATTTTAACATAGATTCAATTATTTTTAATGCAATTTTAATCAAATTCCTCGAAAAATGTAATATTCTTAAAAATTTGATTAAAAATTCATAAAAAGAATTTAAAGATTCAAAAAATTTGTTGATAAAATTTTTTATAAGAATTTAATTTCAACAAACATGAAATTAATAAATTATTTATTTTTCTATTCAAATAATTGAATTATAACGTGAATTTTTAGAACTTCAATTATTTTCATAAAAAATAAAACTCATTGCAGAATTTCAATTATTTTTAATGCAATTTTAATCAAATTCCTCGAAAAATGTAATTATTTTTTAAAATCTTATTAAAATTCTTATTAAAAGTCCAAAGAATTTAATGATTTAAAAAATTTTTTGATAACATTTTTTATGAGAATTTAATTTCAAGAAACATGAAATTAATAAATTATTTATTTTTCTATTTAAATAATTGAATTTTGTAGAATTTACTAATAGAAATGATTTTAACAATGAATTTCCGTAAAATTTTAGATTATACTAATAAGTATTAAAAGCATAATAACGTAAATTTTTTGATATATAATTAAATTTTAAAAATGTTTCAAACTAAAATCATTGAAATTCTTAATTTTTCATATAATTTTTGAGAAAAAATTCTGTAGAAATTAATCTTTTTAAAAGTTTAATAGGATTTTTATTGAAATTATTTCAAGTTTTTATTCTTCAATATATACATTAAATTGCAGAATTAATTATTTTCAAAAATTTGTCTCAATTCAATTATTTTCTATATTTACTATATTAATAAAATATATCAAAAGAATTCAATTAATTAAAACGAATTTAAATTAAATTTTAGACAAAATTTCAATTATTTTTATAAATAATAAAATTTTCTTCTGTAATTTAATTATCTAGAAAAATGTTAATAAAATTCTTGACAGAATTTCAATTTTTTTTTTAAATGTGTACAATTTTCTATCAAATTTATTAAAAACTGAAATTATTCCTAAAAATTTTATTAAAATTTTATCAAGAGAATTACAAATCAACAAATTAAAAAACTTACTGATAAAATTCATTATGAAAATTTAATTTTTAAAAATATTCAATTATTTAATAATAATTTTATTATTATTTTTTAAAATTTTTTAAATTTTATCAAGAGAATTGAAAATGAACAAATTAAAAAATTTACTGATAAAATCCATCATGAAAATTTAATTTTAAAAAATATTCAATTATTTAATAAAATATTTATTTTTATAATCGAAAAACTATTCTTAAAATTTATATTAAAATTTGTCCAAAGAATTTAATGTTTTAAAAAATTTTTTGATAACATTTTTTATGAGAATGTGATTTCAAGAAACATGAAATTAATAAATTATTTATTTTTGTATTTAAATAATTGAATTTTCGTAGAATTTACTAATAAAAATGGTTTTAACAATGAATTTCAGTAAAATTTTAGATTATACTAATAAGTATTAAAAGCATTATAACGTAAATTTTTAAAAATAATTAAATTTTAAAAATGTTTCAAACTAAAACCATTGAAATTTTTAATTTTTCATATAATTTTTGAGAAAAAATTCTGTAGAAATTAATCTTTTTAAAAGTTTAATAGGATTTTTATTGAAATTATTTCAAGTTTTATTTTTCAATATACATTTAATTGCAGAATTTTCGAATAATTGAAATTTTGTAAAATTGAATTGTAAATGAATTTTGAAAATTCTCATAAAACTCATCGCTGCGTTTCGATTATTTTTCATTCAATTGTAATTGAATTCCTTGAAAAAAGTAATTATGTTCCTGCAAGTTTTAATAAAATTCGACAAAGGAATTGAATTATTAAAAAATTTGTTACTAAAATTCTTGATGAGAATTGAATTTTGAGAAACATTCAATTATTGAATTAATTATTTACTTTTCTATTTAAATAATTAAATTCTTATGGAATTTTCTAATAAAAATTGATTTTCACTTCATAAAAATGTATTTCAGTTAAATATTTGAGATTATAATTGAATATTAAAAGAAATGTAGAGTGAACTTTTTGGAAATAATTGAATTTTGAAATTATTTTTGAAAAAGTTTAATTGAATTTTTAGAATATTATTTGATATTTTTATTTTCTAATATGCATTTAGTGAACGAATTTAGAAATAATTGAAGTTTTGTGAAATTGATTAAGGAATTATTATTAAAAGTAATAGATATGAAGTAAAATTGTAGTTAAAAATTGTTGAAAATAATAATCGAATTGAAATAATGAAAATAATTTTGAAGAAGTTTAATATCAATTTTAAGTGTATACACTGAAAAAAAATTTATTTGATTCAAATAACCGATTATTTGTCTATAATCAAATAAATATTTACTTGAATCAAATAAATTGTATTTGCATCAAATATTTCAGTATTTGAAGCAAATACTAATTAATTGATTCTAATAAAAATTATTTGATTCAAGTAAATATTTATTTGATTATAGACAAATAATCGGTTATTTGAATCAAATAAATTTTTTTTTCAGTGTAGAATTATAGATATGTGCAATTCAAAGAATTCCGATGGGAGGATCCCTACGGGGAAACTTACCCCAAGTGGAAACTAAGTAAATTTCCCTTTAATCCTATCTATATCTATATAGATTTTAGTGTTTGGAGTTTGAAATTATCTGACGAGAGTATATTTAGTGTGAACGAACTCCGATGGCCCAGGGGGATGAGTACGGAGGCACCCTCTCCACCGCTTGCCTATGACAAAAGTCGGATGACCAGACGAATTTCGTGCGTGAACAAGTTTCAAGTTAGAGAGAGAGAGAGAGGGTTTGGAGCCCGTGCACTTGTGTGTAAAAGACAAGTCGCCAAAATCGCCTGCAATTTCGACTGTCGTCAAGCGATAACTCCCAGACGTAGTCTTTTTTTATTACCCAAAGGCCGGTCGTACACTTTATTGCAATATAAAATTCTTATGCTCCATGCAACTTCCCACTATTAAACTTCCCGATGATATCTTTCTCTTTTTCCCTAAAATGAAAGAAAATACACCAAAAAAGAGATGTAATTTCATCCAATCCGAATGGTAATCAATCTTTCATCAACTATCATCCAAAAATAAACTCTTATCCTTATATGGGTGAATTTTCTGAAACTGACACTTTTAAATTTCAGTTTTTCAATTAATTTTTTTCTTCAATTATATGGTTTTTTCTATTAAAACTACTTAATTTCATACTCAAGAGTAAGATTTTTAGGTTGCGCAAAATTAATTCTTAAAAATATTTTTAATTTTTTTTCATTTGAAAAATATTATTGTTGCTCCATTAAATTAATTTTATTTAATTGGCGAGCTTTTCTATTAAAAATTCACACCAATATCGCGTTCACGAAATCGAAAATAAAATTACACTGCTTAAAAATTCATAATTTGTATATTTTAATACCGAATATATTCAATTGGATGAAAATATAAATGTATTTAAAGTATTTGATTTAATGGCAATTTGGGTTAATTTTTTCAAAGCAATGCAGGTAAATACTAAAAACAAAAGAAAAACTAGCATATTTCAAGGAAAAGACTTCGGAGATGAAAAGCTTCGGAGATGAAATAGTATATTGTGCATCAAGTACAGAAAGAAGCTGTTTTCCGACGAGTGCTAAGTTTGCTGCTCCGAGCGAAGCGAGGGCAGCAATTTGCACGAAGTCGGAAAATCTTCTTTCGTACGTGTTGCACACAGTACTTTGTGCAACACCTGTTTACCGAAAAAAGTTATTTTTATACATTTCTAATCAATAAATATAGTTTTATGTTGATTATAGTGTATATTATACTGTTTACAAAAAAGTGTGCAGGAAAGTATACTTTCCTGCACACTTTATCAAAAGTGTGCGGGAAAGTACACTTTCCTGCACACTTTTAAATGTGCAGAAATTTACCACTTTCTGCTGCATTTATGTCAAAGGAAAGTAGCTCTTTTCCAGCAGGGGTTGCACAAAATAAATTTTCTTTCATATTTGTATACACTAGGGCGCAATTAAAGTATGTTTTTTGGTAAAATATAAAAATCCCCCAGTCTCATTTTATATTACCATCGAAATATTCTGTTAAATTTACTTCTACATTCAGTTATTTATTAAAAACGAAGGCTTCGGAGATGAAATTAATTTTTACTCGGAGAAAAATGTAAATTTCGATTATTTATAAAAGCAATAATTTTTCTCCTTTTTCTAGATAAAATATAGGAAAATTTAACTTTAGATTCTCAGCTTTATTTTCATGTGCATTAAAATTTTGTTTAAGATATTTTTAAAGTATAAAATGTCAGTAATCATTGTAAAGTAATTTTAACCTAAAACTGAAGACAAAGTTTAAACATTTTTATCAAAAATAAAAGTGAGGTCTACAAATTTCAAAAATGCACATAATGATAGATACATTGTACTTTCTGACAATATTTTTAAAAACTTTCTGAGAATTTGAAAAAAACCATGAAAATTTAATTTTATTGCAGAAGTCCTATTGGAGACATGTTGAAAAGGCTTCGGAGATGAAAGTAAATACGTAAATTAAGTCGAATAAAATTATTTAATTTTCTTTTTAAAATGACAAATAAGTGCTAAATTTTCACTATGGAAATTGATAATAATTATTAAAGAGTAGATTTTGTAAAATTAATCGAGACATCAAAAATGTCACTTTCAGAAAATTCACCCATATGTTGATTTCATGCAATAGAAACTAGGGATTCTTCGCAATAAAATTCTTCGCAAAAATTCAATTATGTTCAAAATTTTTTGAAAATTCTCGTCAAAATTTCAAGTATCTTTAGAAATAATTAAATTCTTCTTCGAAATATCAATTATTTTCAAAAATTTTAATAAAATACTTGGAAAAATTCCAATTATTTTCAAAATTTTTCCTCAATTCAATGATTTTTAATATAGGTTTCTATACTATTCTAATAAAATTTTCCAAAAGAATTCAATTATTTACAAATTTTTTTTATAAATTTCTTCGCAATATTCAATTATCTTCATAAATAATAAAATTTTTACAGGTATTTAATTTTTTTGGCAAATAATAAAATTCTTATTAGGAATTCAATTATTTTGATGAATAAAAAAGCTAATTGCAGAATTTCAATTATTTTTAATACAATTTTAATCGAATTCCTCGAAAAATGTCATTATTCTTAAAAAAATTTTATTAAAATTTATCAAAGAAATTTAATTATTTTAATAACCTTTGCTACAATTTATTTATTAGAATTTAAATATTATTTTTAATAAATTTTTGATTAAATTTCTTTAAAGAATAAAATTATTGCATTCAAAATTTTTAATGCAATTCTTTGCGTAAATTATCAATTGTCTTTATAAATAATAAAATTCTTCTCTGAAATTGAATTATTTTCAAAAAATTTAATAAATTTCTTGGCAAAATTTCAATTATTTTCAAAAGTTGTCCCTAATTTAATTATTTTAAATATCTATTTTAATAAAGTTTTGCAAAAGAATTCAAATTATTTGAAAATTGGTTGATATAATTCTTTAAAAGAATTCAATTTTAAGAAACATATGTAATTATTCAATAAATTGTTTTTTTGTATTTAAATAATGAAATTCTCGCAGAACTTTCTCATAAAAATTGATTTAAAAATGGATTTAAGTTAAAATTTTAGATTATAATTGAATATTAAAAGTATTAGAGCGTAAAATTGTAGAAATAATTAAATTTTGAAAAGGTTTCTGTTTCAAATCTTTGAAAATTTGAATTTTTCATATTTTTAACTAAGTAACAATTTTGTGGAATTAATTTTTTTGAGAAATTTTAATTGGGGATTTTTTTTATATTATTTGAAGTTTTCATTTTCTAATACATATTTAATTGAAGAATTTACAAATAATTAAAAAATCGAATATTGCAAAGAAATAGATTTGAAAATTGTCAAAGAACTTTTTCGAAAATTATTAAAAATAATCAATTTTAAGAAGAATTTTAGTTAAAAATTCTTGAAAATAATAATTGAATTGATTTTATCACTCTATATTTAATTATTATAAAACATGAAGACTCGGAGTTATCGATATCTTCATGTTTTTTTAGTTTTGAAAAAATCTAATTTATAGTTTTAATTAAAATGTTCTCTTATATATTTTTGTCAGTAATTGGTCCGTAATTTTTCATTTTTGGTCCGTAAAGTCCGTATTTTTAAATACTTTCACTGGTTCGAGCCCTGTATTCTGTTAAATTTACTTCTACATTCAGTTATTTATCAAAAAGGAAGGCTTCGGAGATGAAATTAATTTTTACTCGGAGAAAAATGTAAATTTCGATTATTTATAACAGCAATAATTTTTCTCCTTTTTGTAGATAAAATATAGGAAAATTTAACGTCAGATTTTCAGCTTTATTTTAATGTGCATTAAAATTTTGTTTAAGATATTTTTAAAGTATAAAATGCGTCAGTAATCATTGTAAAGTAATTTTAACCTAAAACTGACGACAAAGTTTATTTTTATCAAAAATAAAAGTGAGGTCTACAAATTTTTCAAAATGCACATAATGATGGAAAAAACATTGTACTTTCTGACAATATTTAAAAAAAATTTCTGAGAATTTGAAAAAAACCATGAAAATTAAATTTTATTGTAGAAGTTCTATTGGAGACATGTTGAAAAGGCTTCGAAGATGAAAGTAATTTAGTTATTACGTAAATTAAGTTGAATAAAATTATTTAATTTTCTTTTAAAAATGATAATTAAGTGCTAAATTTTCACTATGGAAATTGATAATAATTATTAAAGAGTAGATTTTGTAAAATTAATCTAAACATTAAAAATGTCACTTTCAGAAAATTCACCCATATACATTTACAAATGTTATTTTAATTATCTAAAATTGTCAATCAGCCTGCACCAATTTTTTTTATTCATAATATTGTTAATAGCTAAAATCGCATTCAATTCTACATACCAAATCACTCACGGTAAATCGTTAGGTATTAAAATAACACCAAAAAGGAATAAAATAATCCAATTTAGTATTATTTTAATCCATTTTGGTGTTATTTTAATACCTAACGATTTACCGTGCTTGGAACTTGACAAAATAGAACTGCTTTCAAAAATCAAATCAAAAACAATAAAACTCAAAAAGAAAAGAGAAAAAAAGCCAAAAAAAACTTTTCCACATTGTCTTCCTGAAAGATTTCTATCTTCTATATGCGGTCTCAGAGTAAAGAATGGAGAAAAATTCGATTTAAGATCTCTGCCGGTTTAGCAGTCGATGTGAACGAACTCGGCGTGTAAAAAATTCAACCTAAAAGTCGAGTAGCCAGACACACGCACACGCATATTCGGTGTGCGTGCGTGTGGGGAACACTTGGAGGGGGGAGAAGCGAGAAGGTTGATGGAAGTTGTAGACTCTACCCCCCCCCCACCACGACAACATTTGAGAGAGAGAATCTGGCAGGGGTGGAAAACGGGCCTGAAGAGGGGGAGAAGGAGATTCGTCTGTAGGGGTGGGTTGCGTCTGGTGGCGCGACTTGACCCCGGTTGACCCGAGACTCCTCTTTCCTCTTCCTCCACCCGGCCGACATCACCTCATCCACTTCCCAACCACCCCTAACGCTCTCTGCGTCTTGCCATCCCTGCCTGCCTGCCTGCCATGCCGTGGGTAATTATTGATGTGTCCGCCACTGCTGCCGCCGCCACCACCCCCACACTCCTCTTTTCTGTCCTCCTACTCTCTCTCTCTCTCACTCTCTTTCTATCCTGACGTTGTCGCCGCCACTACCACATTGCCCCAGGCATCCTTTGCGAATGCGTTTCGAAACGCACCCTTCCCCCTCCCCCCGCCCCACCGCACGCAATTGTCGAATACAACCCCAACACCCTCTACTCAAATATATATATATATATATATACATAAGTCCTCGACTACTTCATCTCATTTTTCTATTTTTTTTTCTTTTCAGAAAACGGTCTACCGAATTCTTCAAATTTCATACACAAGCTCTTTATGATAAACAGCGAATACTTTATATATAGCTGACAATTTTCTCATCACTTATTATTCGCCTCTCCGCATCTTATTTTCCGAATAAAAATAAAATTATAGCTTTTTTTCCATTCCGAATTGTATGCGGAATATAATTCCAATATTAACAATATTTCATCCTATAGAACTATTGTAAAATGTGACAATTTATTAATAAGCTATATACATAAAGGATGCAACAAACTAGCTCTCTAGATTTGAATAAGTAAAAATGTTTACTAATTTAAATTAGTGACTGACTTTTTGCTTTGAAATTAGTAAAATTTACTTATAAATAGTAATTTGAACTAATGTTTTAGTACAATTAACTAATAAATAGTAATTTCAACTAATTTATCAGTAAAATTTACTAATAAATAGTAATTTCAACTAATTTTTTAGTAAAATTTACTAATAAATAGTAATTTCAACTAATTTGTTAGTAAAATTAACTAATAAATAGTAACTTCAACTAATTCACTAGTAAGATTTACTAATACATAGTAATTCCAACTAATTTATCAGTAAAATTTACTAATAAAAGTAATGTCAACTAATTTACTAGTAAAATTTACTAATAAATAGTAATTTCAACTAATCATATTCAAAAATTTTTTTAAATTCTGGTCATTTCAATTATATCTTTAAAAATAAAAAAATTCTTCTCCAAAATACAATTATGACTACAATTTCCTTAAAAATTCTAGTCACAATTTCAATTACCTTTATAAATAATGCAATTCTCCAGAATTCAATTAAGTTCAAAATTTTTCTAAAAATTGTCGTCAAAATTTCAATTTTCTTTATAAATAATACAATTCTTCTTCGAAATTCAATTATTTTTAAAAACTTTAATAAAATTCTTGGAAAAATTTCACCGAAATTCAATTATTTTTATAAACTTGAATAAAATTCGTTGGAAAAATTAAATTATTTTCAAAAGTCAATTATGTTAAAAAATTGTTGTCAAAATTTCAATTATCTTTATAAATAATGCAATTCTTTTCCAAAATTCAATTTAGTTCAAAAATTTTCTAAAAATTCTCGTCAAAATTTCAATTATTGTTATAAATAATACAATTCTTTTTCAAAATTCAAATATATTTAAAAACTTGAATAAAATTCTTGTTAAAATTTCACAGAAATTCAATACTGTATGAAATTTCTAATAAATTTCTTTGAAAGAATTCGATTATTTTCATAAATAATAAAATTTTTATGTGAGTTTAATTATTTAATATAAAAAATTTTATAAAATTTTTTGAAAAATATCAATTATTTAAAAAGATTTTTATAAAATTCGTCGCATGAATAAATTATTTTAAAAAAATTTAACAAAGTTCTTTACAAGAATTGAATTATTTTTATAAATAATAAAATTCTTCACCGAAATTCAATTATTTTAGAAAAATTTTAATAACATTTTTGAAAACTTTTCAAATTATTTTCATGAATAATAAAACTCATCGCAGGATTTTAATTAATTTTGGATACAATATTTTAATCAAATTCCTCGAAAAATGTAATTATTCTTAAATATTTTGTTAAAAATTGTCTAAAGAATTCAATTATTAAAAAAATTTGTTGATAAAATTCTTTATGAGAATTTAATTTTAACAAACATGTAATTATTCGAAAAATGATTTATTTTTCAATTTAAATAATTGAATTTTTCTAGAATTTTCTAATAAAAATTGATTAAAAAATGAAATTTCCGAATAATTGATTTGTTGTTTATGAAAATAATTCAGTTATTATTGCAACCAATTTTATTACAATTTTTTCAAATAATTGAATTTTTTTGAGAAAATATACTACTTTTAAAAATGATTGAATTCTTGCGAATGATTTTATTAGGATTTTTGTAAATAATTAAATTTTTGTTGAAAAATTTGATGGTTATTAAAAATAATAACAAAACATGAAGAAGGTGATCGCCTTCTTTATGTTTTGTAATAATATTCTTATAAATTGTTGAGTTTCAAAAAGGTTTGAATTTGAATGTTCTGAAAAATTTTAATTTCTGTGGAAAAGAAATAATTAAATACTCATTTAAAAATTTAATTATTGATGTTTTTGAATAATTTTACAATTAATGAAATTTGTAAATAAATTTAATACAACATTTTTTTGAGTATCTAATAATTTTTAGAGTGAATCAGAATACTTTTTATGGTCAGGGAAAAAGTGAGAATTTTGTCTGGAAATCAGGGAAAATTAAAATTAAATATTTGTGGCTACCCTGTTATTATTATTATTATTATTGTCTTTATCATTAACATTATTAATTTCTTTAATAATAATAATAATAATAATAATAAAAAATACATAATAATAATAAAGTGTTACGATGACGTAAAAAAAGTGAAGTGGTGTTTTAAATAATACTCTTGAATGTCTCTTTTTAAACGGTATATATAAATGCTTACTTCGAGTTTAAAACTTTGCACCCATTTTTATGAAGTTGACAATTTTCTAGAGTTTTTAGAAAGACAACTTTGGAATATTGTACTTGAAAGTTTTTATTGATACAACTCGCTTATTTTTCTATTCATAACAGAGAAGAAACAATCATGATTATATGATGTGATATTCCTTCTTTAAGGAGAAATTTTTCTTTCATTCACTTTCTTCTTCTTCTTCTTCTTCTTCTTCTTCTTCTTCTTCTTTTCAACCCCATTAAGAATTTCTCAGCTTTAAAGAAAACTTTTCACTTACTTTCTGTTTCAGTATTATTTTCTTTATGTTGACTCAATACAATGAAGATTTTTCTTTTTTAAAAGTTAACATTGTATTGCAGTTTGTCTTTTTTAATTGTGCGGTGAAGAATTGTAGTCATTGGTTTTTTTTCCAGTTTTTTTCGATTGAATATATTAAATAATTTAATGTCTATATATATATATATACACTTTTTTTATGATTTTATTGAAATAATCCAGTTTAGTTGAAGAAGAAAAAAGTTGTTGACTCTAGCTCTAGAGTAATGGGTGGGAATGTTCCAATACATTTTTGTATAGTGTATTTTTGATATTAACCTGAAAAATCTGGAAATGGGGGGGAATTTTATAAAAATTGGAAATACCTGAAAAAGTCAGGAAATTTTGATCAAAATCCTGGAGAATTTACTTTCATAACCTAATTTTACTTAAATATTAAAAATTATTTCAATTTTAAAAGAATCGCAATTAAAATTTTTATAAGTAGATGAACTTTTGGAAATATTTTCATTAAAAATTTTGTAAAACCTTAACTTTAAATGAATTTTATTAAAAAATTTAAAAACCTAAATTTTTAAAAACCTTAATAACTAAAATTCTTCTAAAATTTTTTAAAAATGTTTAATAAATGTATATTTAATTGATTATTTAAAAATAACGTATTTATACAAGAATTTTAGTTAAAATACGAAAACAAAATTGAATTTTGAAGCAAATCCAACATTATTGGAAAAGTTCAATTACTTTTAGAAAAAGTAAATTCGTGGTTATTTTTATAGTTTACAAGGCAAACAAAAAAAACATCAAAATTTAGAGTTTTTTCATGAATTTTTGAATTTCGATTTTTATCAGTTTTTTTACTAAAATTCCCTGACTATTCCCTGACTTCCCTGACCAATTTTATTTTCCCTGATTTTTCCCTGAATTCCCTGACTTGTGGCAACCCTGAATAATAATAATAATAATAATAATAATAATAATAATAATAATAATAATAATAATAATAATAATAATAATAATAGTAACAAAAACAGTCAAATTAATAATAACGTCACGTCACACCTTTGTCAGGGTTTCATACGGTGAGGAAAAATCATTTCCCCTTTTTCGAATATTAAATTTATTTAAATTCGAAATACGAATTTAAGTTTTCGATTTGCAAAGAAAAACTTTTGTAAATTATTACAAGTACCCTATTATGCCTCATTATAATTCCATAACAACTGCGATATTCAAGTGGAAAGTCTATATCCCACGTAGACGTGTACCCTGAAATACCAAAGTTTTCTAAACATTTGACAGTGTGTATACAGAGAGACCAGACGATGAAAGTGCACGAAGCTATAAGAGCTATTGATCAGATCAAGTCGACAGAAAGTAAGGTAGTCTCGTTAAGGAAGTTCGTAAACCTACTACCCGCCCCCTCCCCCCACTAACCCTTTCCTTTTAACTACTTACAACTTTGCACTTTGCTAAAATAGTGCGAAACTCCATGTCACGTTAGATTAAAAATTCAAACATGTTTTCATATTCAAAAAAAATATATATTCTATATTCAAACCCTGAGAATACTTCCCCTATTTTTATTTTTGTCTTCTCATTACCTATTGGTAAATTTCTACATCACTGCAACTGCAATTTTCTCTAGGTTCTTGCAAAAAACATCCGACAATATGATCAAGTTTTCTAACGTGTTGGCTCAAAATTCCAAAGGATTAATCACTGTAAAAATAAAGGGTTCTAATTTAGTGGCAATTTTGCTACTATAAATCGTAATTTGATTCTATTTTTGAATACCGAAATCAGCTCTAATTTAGAATATACCTTTCCGTTACAGTGATAAAATTGGATCAATAAACTGATGTTACCTCAATCAATAAATCAATCAATAAACTGATGTTATAAGAGGCGGTATTTAAGTAAAATTACTTTTCAAGAATAAATACGAGAAAACAACAGGACTACGATCAAAATTTCCCGAATTTTGCATGTTTTTTTCAGCTCTTAACAAATTTCCTATTAAAACATTTTTAGGTGTTCCATGTTGCGCTGAGTGGCAATCCTTAGTCATTAAACCCAAAAAGAAACCTTTAAGCGATTCTTCAAAACTCAATAAACCGCACGAAAATTTCAGCATGTTAGAAGAATTTTGATTCAGTTATTTTAGTGCAAAAAAAAAAACTGTGAGAAAAAAATACCATAAACAGAATAAATAGCATTTCCATCAGTAAGCTGCTCGAGCATTACGAGACGAAAGTGAGGAATAGCAGTGCTATTTAAAAATGAGAGTTGTTCCCCTTGGTGTCCCAGCGCGCGTCAGTCCAGAATTCGCAACGGGGGGAGGGGGGCCGCTAAATACCCGCGGCGCGCGACCCACTGACACACTGTTTCCATGCAAATTCTGTTTACTCTCACTCTGGAGAGAGAGAGGCAACGGGATGCGACGCAGCACGTGTATATAGGACATCCTGTTTCCACCCTTCAAACTACCACACGAAACCCACTACTTCTGGTCTGGTTTTCCCCCTGCTTACTACTCTCACCCTCATTCTGCCTCTCAACCTACTCTCGTTTAATGTATATATATAACACACATGTGTGCAATTCTTCATTCTAAACACTGTTTTTTTTCTATTTAAAAAACATTTTTTTCCAATAGAGGCCTATTTAATTTTTATTCTTTTATTATAGCTGTTTACTACCTATATGATCAAAAGCTCTTCCTAGGATGACTTCACTGTTAACTTAAGGGGTCTTGTAACTTTTTTAGCACTAAAATTGGATGATTTAAAAAAATTTTTTGCTCATAAGTTTTAAAATATAATTGATCGAAAGTTTTTACATGTCATTGTGTATGTTAAGAAGCTTTAAAAAAAGGATTTCAGATTGGAAAAAATATAAATACCTTCCTTCTACAAAGGGCGCTTTGTCTACTGGTAAAAATTACTTTCAATTACGGTTGTCGCACTGTAGCTCATAGCAGAATCATCTAAAATAAAAAAATTTCAAAAAATTTCAAAATAGATGACTTAATACAGCACCTAAACCTCGAAATACCTAAAAATATCAAAAATTAAGAAAATGGCAAGTTTTTGAATCTAAAAATCTGAAAAAACACAATTTTTTAAACAATAATGATACACAGAAAGAGTAATTTTGAACATTAGTAGTAAATCAGAGGTTTAGGTCCTGTATTAAGTCGTCCATTTTGGAATAAAATTTGATTTTTTTGATTTTAGACGATTCTGCTATGAGCTACAATGACAACAAATAATTTTTACCAGTGGCCAAAGCGCCCTCTGTAGACGAAAGATACTTATGTTTTTTTCAAATATGAAATTCTTTTTTTGAGACTTCTTAACATACACAATGATATGTAAAAACTTTTGATCAATAATATTTTAAAACTTATGAGCAAAACATTTTTTAAAAACTTCCGATTTTAATTCCTAAAAAAGTTACAAGACCCCTTAAGGAGGATGGTGACCGTAACATAACCTCAAAATCTGTAAAAATAAAAATTATATTCTAACGCAAACGAAAATAAAATAAATATATGAGTCATTCCATTTTATTTCGACTAAAGTCGTTGTCGACTAATTTTAAAAAATTGTAATATTTTGCAGGAATGATTTTAAAGATATTAGTATTACCGAACAAAAGGAATTTTTAAAATATTTTTTATATTTATTGTAAAATAAGCATCTAAAGTATATATGAAGTCGTAAAAACTGCGTCACATTTTCATCTATTGGAAAATATTAAAGAAAACACATAATTTATTATAAAAACGTAAAAAAAAATTTAGATTTTACTAAGAATGAATTATTTTATTATTATAGATTGGTAGCGACAATTATTAATAAGAAATATTAAATAAAAAATGATTTTAAAGTTCACCTGGTAAATAAACTATTTTTGAAAATTTCATTCACTAAATGTGAGAAATAGAAATCATTAAATTGAATAAAAGCTTATGAAATATAAAATACCTGTGATTAACTTTTAGTTTTTCCTAACACTTTCTTCCTTTTTTCTTCATAAATGTTAAAAAATAAGCAATTAAATCTGGCACTTTGCTTATTTTCACGATTTTAAAATGTAAATAACTTCTGCCCAGAAAAATGAAAAATTACGAAAATTGGGCAATTGATCACTAGATACACTCACTAATAAAAGATTTTCTTTGGTCCCAAAGCTATTTTTTGAAATAATTAATTTTAAACATTTTCACTATTTCTATTAGGTTGATACATGTAATTTTTTTGAAACTAAAGTTGGTTCAAAACGATTAAACAAGAAGAGCTAACTTCGTCATTTAAAAAACTCATGTTTTAACCTGACAAAAATAGTGAAAATGTTTAAAATTAATTATTTCAAAAAATAGCTTTGGGACCAAAGAAAATCTTTTATTAGTGAGTGTATCTAGTGATCATATGCCCAATTTTCGTAATTTTTCATTTTTCTGAGCAGAAGTTATTTACATTTTAAAATCGTGAAAATAAGCAAAGTGCCATTTTTAATTGCTTATTTTTTAACATTTATGAAGAAAAAAGGAAGAAAGTGTTAAGAAAAACTAAAAGTTAATCACAGCTACTTTGTATTTCATAAGGTTTTATTCAATTTAATGATTTCTATTTCTCACATTTAGTGAATGAAATTTGCAAACATAGGTTATTTACCAGGTGAACTTTAAAATAATTTTTTATTTAATATTTCTTATTAATAATTCTTTCTACCAATTTATAATGATAAAATAATTCATTCTTAGTAAAATCTAAATTTGTTTTTACGTTTTTATAATAAATTATGTGTTTTCTTTAATATTTTCCAATATATGAAAATGTGTCAGTTTTTACGACTTCATATACTTTAGATACTTATTTTACAATAAATATAAAAAATATTTTAAAAATTCGTTTTGTTCGGTAATCCTAGTATCATTAAAATCATTCCTGGAAAATATTACAATTTTTTAAAATTAGTCGGCAAGACTTTAGTCGAAATATAATGCACTGCAAAAATAAGTATCTTATTTGATATCTAAACATAAGATGTAAGATGGAAAGATGGTATCTTACATCTTAAAATAAGATGTTTTCGAAAGTATCTTACAGATTTTTAAGATGTTTTCGAAAGTATCTTACAGATTTTTAAGATGCTTTATACGTCTTGGATATTTTTTCCATCTTAAAAAAGTAAGATACTTCTGTAAGTTTCTTAAAGTATCTTAAATTAAGATGTTTCTGTCTCAATAAGATGTTTAGCGATAAGTTACTTGTGAATTGTAAGATGCGAAAAAAATTTAAGTTACTAAAACCTAAGATGCATAAAATATCTTACATATGAGCCCATAGTTAACCTCAAAACTTTTTCCCCAAAAAATACGTTGGAAAATGTGTACGAAGATACTTTAAACATCTTAAATTAATGATATTTTTAATGACTAGAAAGTGACTAGAATAACATCTTAGAAATGACTACCAAAACATCTTAATTAAGATACTTCTTTTTGCAGTGTGGAATGACTGTTTTCTAATTATCACTTTCGCCTTTTCTATTTCTTAAACCAATGCTTATCCAGTCCTTAATAAAACTGATCTACTTTGTTTGGTTACCAATCAGCCAGTGTCGAGTTTTTCTTACAGCTTTTTCTTTTTGGAACCTTACGGTTTGGAAAAACCAAGCTTCAAAAATTAGGAACAAAACAGATCAAAATGATTTTCGATCATCAAATAAGTAGGTTTCAGACCTCTGGTAATTTTAGACCTCTGAAATACATCACCGTATGCAAAAACAAAAAACTCCTTTTCCTCCCGGACATAAAAAAAACCACACCTTCTATTTTCACCCATTCGAAAACAAATAAAAACCAACTCCTAGCTTTTTGTCCTCAACCTCTGGGTTGAGGACAATTTCCTTCACAATTGTGTTTTTAGTTATCTGAATTATTTAATTTTCACTGGGGGGTGGGAAAAAAAAGCAAATCCTGAATATATCTATAGACTATTTTCTCCTGAATAAATATTCCCCTCTGCGTGTGTATTTTTTATCATTTCAGTTGCATTGAAGTTGAGAAATCGGTGTGGTTGTATTCGACCTTTGCAAAATCGGTATTCCGTTTACGGCTCTCACTCATCGAGTGGAAAGGGAAGAGAGAGAGTAAGAGAGAGAGAGAGAGAGAGAGAGAAAGGTTCGTTTCGTCGTTTTCGGTGGGATTGCGTGAGTCTAAGGTCTGCGTGCGTCGCGTTCTATGCGAGGTGGTTGAACCCCCGCAAAAAGCTGGAAGCTCAAAGCTGCTCGGTGGTGCACGGCTGATGGTGGTAGTGGTTCTACAGCCTCGAGGCAATGGTTAGGGACGTCGGGGTGGAGGTTTTGAAGAAGGGGGAGTATAACTCGGCTCGACTCAGCTCACTGGTAGTGCTGGGTCATAGAAGTGCCTAGGGTCTAACCTCACGGGACGGGAAATGGGGTTTTGCGCCTCACACGTACATGTACCGAAAAGCATTGCACATCTACGTTTTAAGGCACACATCTACGTTTTAAAGCACACATCTACGTTTTACAGGGACAGACAAAGTCACAGACACAGTCACAGACACAATCACAGACACACAGTCACATATAGTCACACACCAAAAGAGACACACATCGAATACACTTGTTCTCAAAATCACACGTACCTTCTACGTGCACGTTACCTTCACATACGCTCCCACGCAATTACGCACACAAATGCACACACTCTCTCTCTCTCTCTCTCTCTCTCTCTCTCTCTCTCTCTCTCTCTCTATCCGCCGAAAGCTGACTTTGCTATGGCATTTCTGACGATATCAAAAAGAAAAAGAGGAAACATCACACCCCAGGAAAATTCTTATCTTCAAGCACCAATATTGACGAAAATTTATGGTCCTGCAATTTTGACTCAAGCTGAAATTCAACAAAAAATTTCATATTCTTCACACCACTGGATTCTTATTTTAGACGCACTCTTTCTTTCCTTTTTTTCTGTCTTTCGCAAAATGGATCAGATCCTAAACACGAAAATAAGAATCAAAGTATATAGTGGAAATTAACAGAGGCAAACCAACAAGCAATTATCTTGGAATTAATTCCAAGATGGAATTACGAGTTTAATGTATTGCAATGAAAAAAAATTAATTCGTTCAAATAATCGATTGACTATTATTAATTAAATACTTACTTGAATCAAATAATATTAGTGATAGAACGTCCAACGTCCTTCCGGCAGGACCAAAAAGACTCAGGTGAGTCCGTCCGAAATCGCTAAATAAAACTAACATGGATTGACATAAACAAAAAGTAAAATATATCGTTGGAAAGGTGATAAAACAAGCTTTCAGCGCATGTAAATGTCGAGCTTGTAAGTTCAAACCGAAGAGCAGGGTGGCTTAAAGAAATTGAATTTTCCAAAAATTCATGTAATTTTTAGTCACAAAATGATGAAACCCGGTCCTGCCGGCAGGACGCTTTTCGCTTTGTTTAAAAGGCTACCAAGCCTAGACATATAAATTTAGAAACTTGATATTAACATCATTGGAAAGCTTGTTTCATTACCTTTCCAACGATATATTCGTTTTTGTATTTATCTGCTTCCATATTAATTTTATAAAGAAACTTTGAAGAGAGTTTTTATTCAATTGGCCGCAATTTTGCTGATTAACATTAAAAATGAAATTTTTTAAAATTAAACAAATAGGTTTCATTCTTTTAACGTTTCTGAAGAAAAAGAAACTAAACCGGCCAAAATATATTGATTTTTGTGGATTTTACATTAAATTTACGAAAATTTTTTTTTTTTTACTTTTTTGAAACAGCAAGTTTGAGGGCTTTGAAAAATGGTTTAATATTATTATTTTAAAAAGTTAAATATATGGATTTTTTCGTCTTTTCGTCTACTTTAATCCCAAGAAGTTTCGGAAAAGAAAAATTGAATTCCCTTTTTTTAAAAGCCTTATTCTCGGAACATCCTTCCGGCAGGACGAGCGCTTGGACGTTCTATCATTAGATGGTGTCAATTAAATGGTATTTGTATCAATAACTTCAGTATTTGAAGCAAATATGAACTGAACCATTTAATTGACTCTTGTATATATTATTTGAATCAATTAAATATTCAATTGATAATAGTCAATTAGTCGTTTATTTGAATTCATTCAATTTTTTTAGTGTATCCTTAACTGAAATTCTCTCAGCAGATACACTGAAGGACTTTGTGTTTCAAAATTTAACATGATGATTTCAAATAGGGGAAAACGATGTTTTTACAGGCCTCGGATCGACTTTAACGAAGAAAAAAAGTCGCTTTAGTCGATTAAAAAAAGAAAAAAAGTCGATTATTTAATTCAATGCTGTCACAAAAATTCAAATTATTCAAAACTTGTGTAATTTTTATAAATAAATATTCAAATACTTCTTACTTTCTTATTCACAGGAAATAAAATTTTTTAAATTTCAACTTTTCAAATTTAATAATTTCTAAAAATTAAAACTATAACCCTTTTAGAAATTTAATTACTTTGTACAATTTTTAACTAAACTTCATCTCTAAATCAATTATCTATATGAATTTTTAATCATTTTTTACAATTTCTTCAAAAAATCAATTATTTAAATAAAGGAAATCAAATTCTTTATAGTAATTTAAACCGTCCATTTTTCTATTTAAAGATATTAATTATGGTAGAACATTTTTAAAAATTATAATAAAGAAATTCGTAAAAATTAACTTTTTAAAAATATTTCTAAATGATTTATTGAAAATACAAAAACTTTTACAATTCAATATAATTAAAAATGGCTAAAAAAATGAAATTTGGTCAAATCTTTTCAAAGCTGATTTAAATTTAGTAAAACATTAAAAAAATAATTCAAAATTTGTCAAAATTATACGAAAAATAATTGAGTTTTTTAAAAATATAAAAAAATTGATGAACTTTTTCAAAGAATTTTAATTATGAATAAATTATTTCTGAAAAATTATAAAGTAGTGCTGCATAAAAAATCAATTTTTTTATAATAATTTAAACCGTCCATTTTTCTATTTAAACATATTAATTAAGATAGAACATTTTCAAAAATTTTAATAAAGAAATATTTCTAAATAATTTATTAAAAATACAAAAAAGTTTAACAATTAAATACAATAAAAAAATGTCTAAAAAACTCAAAATTTGGTCAAATCTTTTAAAAACAAATTTAAATTTAGTAAAAAATTTAAAAAATAATCCAAAATTTGTCAAAATCTTATGAAAAATAATTGGGTTTTTTAAAAATAGGTATTAAAAAATTATTTAAATTTTTCAAAGAATTTTAATTAAAAGTAAATTATTTCTGAAAAATTATAAAGTAGTGCTGAATAAAAAATCAAATTTTTATAATTTAAACCTTACATTTTTCTATTTAAAGATATTAATTAAAATAGAACATTTGTAAAAAATTTTAATAAAGAAATATTTCTAAATAATTTATTGAAAATACAAAAAAGTTTTACAATTAAATACAATTAAAAAATGTCTAAAAAACTGAAGTTTGGTCAAATATTTTCAAAACTCAATTAAATTTAGTAAAACATTTAAAAAATAATTCAAAATTTGTCAAAATCTTTTGACAAATAATTAAGTTTTTTAAAAATATAAAAAAATAAGTCAAATTTTTCAAAAAATTGTAACTATAAATAAATTATTTCTGAAAAGCTCTAAAAGTAGTAAATCAAAACAAATTCTATTTACTTTATTCAAAGGTAATTGAATCATGAAAAATTGTAATAAAACAATTGTAAGAATTAATTTTTTATAAATATTGTAATGTATAATTTTTCAAAAATAATTGAAGAATTTTTGTATAATTTAAAACAAAATTGTTTTCAAGAATTTTAATTGAAATTAGGAATATATGATTATTTTCTCCAAAATGTTGAAAATAATTTTGAACAATTTTAATTTTATTATTTCGTGTATGAATTTTAATTTTCGGAAATATGGAAAATAATTGAATTTAAAAAACATAGAACGTTATAATTCAGAGAATTATTCTTTTCTAAACTATTTTAATAATATTTTTAAAACCTATTTTTCATTAATTTTCATATTTATTGAATGTACACTTGAAGATTATTTATTATAATTTTTGATAATTTAATATCATTTTAAAAAATTTCAATTAAAATTCTTGAAAAGTTAATTTTGTAAAATTGGAATAAAACACTTAAAAAGATGATTTAGTTTTAATTAAATTTTAAAGAATTTTAATTTTTGAAAATCTTTTTAATTGTAATATTTTGAAAGATTTAATTAGAAAACTGATTGAAAAATAAAGTTCCAAAAGTTTGTCTATAATAAGTTATAATTTGCAGGGTATAAAAATCGAAATTGCATTTTATACCAAAAACATTGTATTTTGGCGCAAAATTTGGAAGAAAAGTCGAAAAAGTCGCAATTTTTTAATAAAAGTAGATAAAAGTGGCATTATTTGAAAATAGTCGAAAAAGTCATAATATCCGAAGCCTGGTTTTATGTTAATCGTATGAATGTATCAACTATTAATTTGATTCATAATAAAGATTTGTACGGAGCATACTAATTTTTAGGGATTATTTTGTCAAAAACTGACACGTTTGTATTAAATAGCCCAAAAAAAATAATTTTCCACGCTTTCAAATGAACGATATTAAAATTTGAAATGAAATTTTGAAACAAAAAGTTATTCAGTGCCTTCTTGAGTCTCTTCTTGTCACTTAGGGCTAGTTTCACCAATCACGATTGAATGCTAATGATTAAATCCTCAACTAACCAATCATGGGACGTTAAAATGGTTTTAAACCTTGATTAACATTCTAATTGTGATTGGTAAAATTAGTCCTAAAGAGCAACCACCGTTCCTAAATAAACAAATTTTTGGAACAATCAAACTTTTCCAAATCTTTGCGTCAATTATTCCCTCAATCAGTTAATGAAGACTAATCCCAAAGTGGCCGTTTGTCGCTTCCGTTAAATCGCTGAAATAACGAAGATTCCGTTTGGTAAAGTAAAAACTAGGAAGTCGGTGAACTCAGTTGTTCTCATTATCGTCTCGTCTTCGATTGTTCCGCTTCGCCAGTTCGCACAGGTGCGAGAGACCAGGTAGACAACTAAACCGCTCCGCATTCCGCTTCCTCCCATCAACACCCATCCTCCTTTTCTTTCTCTCCTTCTCTGTCTCTCTGACTCACTCTCTCAATTCTGAGGCGGAAAAGAGCGCCAAAGAAGTTAAAAGAAAAGGAAAACATCAAGCGAAATGAGAAGGATGCTATACTACACCTCGACATTCTGGAAAATATCGACCGCTCTTTGATTATGTCCGACGAGGACGAAAGAGAGCCAAGACAATTACCTAAAGAAAAACGCAACTTGGAAATTCGTAAAATATTAAAAAAAAGAAAAAAAAAACTTGCCTTCCTCAATCTCTTTCGCAAAAACCATTTATTATTTAAGCAAAACGTGTAAATTAGGATTAAGCGTTAAAATACTTGAAATTCATGCAGATCCGAAATTTTTCAGATTCTTCACTTTTTCTAAAAAGCGGAAAATATAAAATAAAATCCCATATATATGAAATCCTATGTAAAAAATAACACATGAATGTATTTGATTAATATGTGAAGGATATTTAAAGGTTCTCAAGCTTTTTCTATTTTCAAATTCCCTGACTTTTCGAGAATCTATAAAATTATATTTTTTCAAATTTCTAATTAAATTTATTTTAAATTGCAATTTTAGAAAATTTCAAATGAAATTTCCTTCAAGTTCGTTTAATTATGAAAATCGTAAACGCAACTTTTTTAAAATCGAATTTTGAAACATTTAAGTAAAATTATATATAGATTTCAAGAATTGCAATTAGAAAACAACAATTTTACAGGACTTGGATCAAAATTCCCTGACTTTTCCAAGTTTTCCAGGTGTCCAGAGGTTGCGTGGCAACCCTGCATTTCTGGCCTGAATTTCTGAATGCGAACTACAATGTATATATGAGCTTTCTTTCCCGATGTCAAACCGCAAATCATTAATAATGTAGAGGCGATTCCATTACCTCACTTAAGTTAGACACACGACACGTACGTCAATCTACATATTTAATATTAATAATACACTTCGAAAAACTTGTTCTCAGCTAAAAATAAGAAAAAAAATCAACCAATAAACTTTCCCAAATGGCAAAATCATTTTTTATATGGGTGGATTTTCTGAAAGTGACATTTTTTATGTCTCGATTAATTTTACAAAATCTACTCTTTAATAATTATAATCAATTTCCATAGTGAAAAATTGGCACTTATTTATCATTTTTAAAAGAAAATTAAATAATTTTATTCAACTTAATTTACCTAATAACTAAATTACTTTCATCTCCGAAGCCTTTTCAACATGTCTCCAATAGGAATTCTAGATTGAAATTAAATTTTCATGCTTTTTTCAAATTCTCAGAAATTTTTTAAAAATATTGTCAGAAAGTACAATGTATCTATCATTATGTGCATTTTTGAAATTTGTAGACCTCACTTTTATTTTTGATAAAAATGTTTAAACTTTGTCTTCAGTTTTAGGTTAAAATTACTCTACAATGATTACTGACGCATTTTATACTTTAAAAATATCTTAAACAAAATTTTAATGCACATTAAAATAAAGCTGAGAATCTGACGTTAAATTTTCCTATATTTTATCTACAAAAAGGAGAAAAATTATTGCTGTTATAAATAATCAATATTTACATTTTTCTCCGAGTAAAAATTAATTTCATCTCCGAAGCCTTACTTTTTAATAAATAACTGAATGTAGAAGTAAATTTAACAGAATACAGGGCTCGAACCAGTGAAAGTATTTAAAAATACGGACTTTACGGACCAAAAATGAAAAATTACGGACCATTTACGGACCAATTACTGACAAAAATATATAAGAGAACATTTTATTTAAAACCATAAATTAGATTTTTTCAAAACTAAAAAAAACATGAAGATATCGATAACTCCGAGTCTTCATGTTTTATAATAATTAAAGATAGAGTGATAGAATCATTATCAATTCAATTATTATTTTCAAGAATTTTTAACTAAAATTCTTCTCAAAATTGATTATTTTTAATAATTTTCGAAAAAGTTCTTTGACAATTTTCAAATCTATTACTTTACAATATTCGATTTTTCAATTATTTGTAAATTCTCCAATTAAATATATATTAGAAAATAAAAACTTCAAATATAAAAAAAAATTCCCAATTTAAATTTCTCAAAAAAATTAATTCCACAGAATTGTTACTTAGTTAAAAATATGAAAAATTCAAATTTTTAAAGACTTGAATCTGAAACCTTTTCAAAATTTAATTATTTCTAAAATTTTACGCTCTAATACTTTTAATATTCAATTATAATCTAAAATTTTAACTCAAATCCATTTTTAAATCAATTTTTATGAGAAAATTCTGCGAGAATTTCATTATTTAAATACAAAAAAAAACAATTTATTGAATAATTACATATGTTTCTTAAAATTAAATTTTTTTAAAGAATTGTATCAACCAATTTTCAATTACTTTGAATTCTTTTGCAAAATTTTATTAAAATAGATATTAAAAATAATTAAATTAGGGACAACTTTTGAAAATAATTGAAATTTTGCCAAGAAATTTATTAAATTTTTTGAAAATAGGCAGGGAGTCAATTCAACCTTTTCCAATCCTACAAATACTCGATTCTGCAAGGCCAACTGTACAAAATAATATTCTACATGCTGATTAATTCTTCATTGACCGACTCTATAGAAGCCAACTGTACAAGGCATAAGAAATATCAAACAGTAAAATCAATGTCCGACTGTTCAATGACCGACTCTACAAATTCCGATATCCATTATTATTATAATTAAAAATTCTGACTCTTCAATGACCGACTCTACAAATTATAATTTTAATTAATAAGACAGTTAAGAAACCCGACTCTTCAATGACCGACTCTACAAATTATAATTTTAATTAATAAGACAGTTAGAAATTCAGACTCGTCAATGACCGACTCTACAAATTATATATTACAATTTTAATTAATAGAGAGTTAGGAAAACCCGACTCTTCAATGACCTACTCTACAAATTATAATTTTAATTAATTAGACAGTTAGAAAACCCGACTCTTCAATGACCGACTCTACAAATTATAATTTTAATTAATAAGACAGTTAGAAAATCCGACTCTTCAATGACCGACTCTACAAATTATATATTACAATTTTAATTAATAAGAGAGTTAGGAAACCCGACTCTTCAATGACCGACTCTACAAATTATAATTTTAATTAATAAGACAGTTAGGAAACCCGACTCTTCAATGACCGACTCTACAAATTATATATTACAATTTTAATTAATAAGACAGTTAGAAAACCCGACTCTTCAATGACCGACTCTACAAATTATAATTTTAATTAATTAGACAGTTAGAAAACCCGACTCTTCAATGACCGACTCTACAAATTATAATTTTAATTAATAAGACAGTTAGGAAACCCGACTCTTCAATGACCGACTCTACAAATTATAATTATAATTAATAAAACAAATAAAAATCCCGACACTTCAATGACCGACTCTACAAATTATAATCTTAATTAATAAGACAGTTAGGAAACCCGACTCTTCAATGACCGACTCTACAAATTATATATTACAATTTTAATTAATAAGACAGTTAGAAAACCCGACTCTTCAATGACCGACTCTACAAATTATAATTTTAATTAATTAGACAGTTAGAAAACCCGACTCTTCAATAACCGACTCTTCAAATTGCAATTTGGATTGATAGACAATTAGAAAAACCGACTCTTCAATGACCGACTCAACAAATTATAATTTTAATTAATAAGACAGTTAGAAAATCCGACTATTCAATGACCGACTCTACAAATTATAATTTTAATTAATAAGAGAGTTAGGAAACCCGACTCTTCAATGACCGACTCTACAAATTATAATTTGGATTGATATGGTAATTAAAAATCCCGACTCTTCAATGACCGACTCTACAAATTATAATTTTAATCAATAAGACAGTTAGAAAACCCGACTCTTCAATGACCGACTCTACAAATTATAATTTTAATTAATAAGACAGTTAGGAAACCCGACTCTTCAATGACCGACTCTACAAATTATAATATTAATTAATAAGAGAGTTAGAAAATCCGACTCTTCAATGACCGACTCTACAAATTATATATTACAATTTTAATTAATAAGAGAGTTAGGAAACCCGACTCTTCAATGACCGACTCTACAAATTATAATTTGGATTGATATGGTAATTAAAAATCCCGACTCTTCAATGACCGACTCTTCAAATTGCAATTTGGATTGATAGACAATCAGAAAAACCGACTCTTCAATGACCGACTCAACAAATTATAATTTTAATTAATAAGACAGTTAGAAAATCCGACTCTTCAATGACCGACTCTAAAAATTATAATTTGGATTGATATGGTAATTAAAAATCCCGACTCTTCAATGACCGACTCTTCAAATTGCAATTTGGATTGATAGACAATTAAAAAAACCGACTCTTCAATGAAGGACTCTACAAATTATAATTATAATTTTAATTAATAAAACAATTAAAAATCACGACTCTTCAATGACCGACTCTACAAATTATAATTTTAATTAATAAGACAGTTAGGAAACCCGACTCTTCAATGACCGACTCTACAAATTATATATTACAATTTTAATTAATAAGACAGTTAGAAAACCCGACTCTTCAATGACCGACTCTACAAATTATAATTTTAATTAATTAGACAGTTAGAAAACCCGACTCTTCAATGACCGACTCTACAAATTATAATTTTAATTAATAAGACAGTTAGAAAATCCGACTCTTCAATGACCGACTCTACAAATTATATATTACAATTTTAATTAATAAGAGAGTTAGGAAACCCGACTCTTCAATGACCGACTCTACAAATTATAATTTTAATTAATAAGACAGTTAGGAAACCCGACTCTTCAATGACCGACTCTACAAATTATAATTATAATTAATAAAACAAATAAAAATCCCGACACTTCAATGACCGACTCTACAAATTATAATATTAATTAATAAGACAGTTAGGAAACCCGACTCTTCAATGACCGACTCTACAAATTATATATTACAATTTTAATTAATAAGACAGTTAGAAAACCCGACTCTTCAATGACCGACTCTACAAATTATAATTTTAATTAATTAGACAGTTAGAAAACCCGACTCTTCAATAACCGACTCTTCAAATTGCAATTTGGATTGATAGACAATTAGAAAAAACCGACTCTTCAATGACCGACTCAACAAAGTATATTTTTAATTAATAAGACCGTTAGAAAATCCGACTATTCAATGACCGACTCTACAAATTATAATTTTAATTAATAAGAGAGTTAGTAAACCCGACTCTTCAATGACCGACTCTACAAATTATAATTTGGATTGATATGGTAATTAAAAATCCCGACTCTTCAATGACCGACTCTACAAATTATAATTTTAATCAATAAGACAGTTAGAAAAGCCGACTATTCAATGACCGACTCTACAAAATTATAATTTTAATTAATAGACAGTTAGGAAACCCGACTCTTCAATGGACCGACTCTACAAATTATAATAATTTAATTAATAAGAGAGTTAGAAAAAATCCGACTCTTCAATGACCGACTCTACAAATTAATATATTACAAATTTTAATTAATAAGACAGTTAGGAAACCCGACTCTTCAATGACCGACTCTACAAATTATAATTTGGATTGATATGGTAATTAAAAATCCCGACTCTTCAATGACCGACTCTTCAAATTGCAATTTGGATTGATAGACAATCAGAAAAACCGACTCTTCAATGACCGACTCAACAAATTATAATTTTAATTAATAAGACAGTTAGAAAATCCGACTCTTCAATGACCGACTCTAAAAATTATAATTTGGATTGATATGGTAATTAAAAATCCCGACTCTTCAATGACCGACTCTTCAAATTGCAATTTGGATTGATAGACAATTAAAAAAACCGACTCTTCAATGAAGGACTCTACAAATTATAATTATAATTTTAATTAATAAAACAATTAAAAATCACGACTCTTCAATGACCGACTCTACAAATTATAATTTTAATTAATAAGACAGTTAGGAAACCCGACTCTACAATGACCGACTCTACAAATTATAATTTTAATTAATATGACAATTAGAAATACCGACTCTTCAATGGCCGACACTCCAAATTATAATTTTAATTAATAAGACAGTTAGAAAACCCGACTCTTCAATGACCGACTCTACAAATTATAATTTTAATTAATAAAACAAATAAAAATCCCGACTCTTCAATGACCGACTCTACAAATTATAATCTTAATTAATAAGACAGTTAGGAAACCCGACTCTTCAATGACCGACTCTACAAATTATATATTACAATTTTAATTAATAAGACAGTTAGAAAACCCGACTCTTCAATGACCGACTCTACAAATTATAATTTTAATTAATAAGACAGTTAGAAAACCCGACTCTTCAATGACCGACTCTACAAATTATAATTTTAATTAATAAGACAGTTAGAAAACCCGACTTTTCAATTAATTACCATATCAACCCAAATTATAATTTGTAGAGTCGGTCATTGAAGAGTCGGGTTTTCTAACTGTCTTATTAATTAAAATTATAATTTGTAGAGTCGGTCATTGAAGAGTCGGGTTTTCTAACTGTCTTATTAAATAAAATTATAATATATAATTTGTAGAGTCGGTCATTGAAGAGTCGGGTTTCCTAACTGTCTTATTAATTAAGATTATAATTTGTAGAGTCGGTCATTGAAGAGTCGGGATTTTTAATTGTTTTATTAATTAAAATTATAATTTGTAGAGTCGATCATTGAAGAGTCGGTTTTTCTAATTGTCTATCAATCCAAATTGCAATTTGAAGAGTCGGTCATTGAAGAGTCGGGATTTTTAATTACCATATCAATCCAAATTATAATTTGTAGAGTCGGTCATTGAAGAGTCGGGTTTTCAAACTGTCTTATTAATTAAAATTATAATTTGTAGAGTCGGTCATTGAAGAGTCGGGATTTTTAATTGTTTTATTAATTAAAATTATAATTTGTAGAGTCGATCATTGAAGAGTCGGTTTTTCTAATTGTCTATCAATCCAAATTGCAATTTGAAGAGTCGGTCATTGAAGAGTCGGGATTTGTAATTACCATATAAATCCAAATTATAATTTGTAGAGTCGGTCATTGAAGAGTCCGGGTTTTCAAACTGTCTATATTAATTAAAATTATAATTTGTAGAGTCGGTCATTGAGAGTCGGGTTTTCTAACTGTCTTATTAATTAAAATTATAATTTGTAGAGGCGGTCATTGAAGAGTCGGGTTTTCTAACTGTCTTATTAATTAAAATTATAATATATAATTTGTGGAGTCGGTCATTGAAGAGTCGGGTTTCCTAACTGTCTTATTAATTAAGATTATAATTTGTAGAGTCGGTCATTGAAGAGTCGGGATTTTTAATTGTTTTATTAATTAAAATTATAATTTGTAGAGTCGGTCATTGAAAGGAGTCGGTTTTTCTAATTGTCTAATCAATCCAAATTTCAATTTGAAGATTCGTTCATTGAAGATTCGGGATTTTTTAATAACTTATCAATAAAAATTATAATTTGTAGAGTCGGTCATTGAAGAGTCGGGTTTTCAAACTGTCTTATTAATTAAAATTATAATTTGTAGAGTCGGTCATTGAAGAGTCGGGTTTTCTAACTGTCTTATTAATTAAAATTATAATTTGTAGAGTCGATCATTGAAGAGTCGGTTTTTCTAATTGTCTATCAATCCAAATTGCAATTTGAAGAGTCGGTCATTGAAGAGTCGGGATTTTTAATTACCATATCAATCCAAATTATAATTTTTAGAGTCGGTCATTGAAGAGTAGGGTTTTCTAACTGTCTTATTAATTAAAATTGTAATATATAAGTTGTAGAGTCGGTCATTGAAGAGTCGGTTTTTTCTAATTGTCTATCAATCCAAATTGTAAATTGAAGAGTCGGGATTTTTAATTACCATATTAATCCAAATTATAATTTGTAGAGTCGGTCATTGAAGAGCCGGGTTTTCTAACTGTCTTATTAATTAAAATTATAATTTGTAGAGTCGGTCATTGAAGAGTCGGGTTTTCTAACTGTCTTATTAATTAAAATTATAATATATAATTTGTGGAGTCGGTCATTGAAGAGTCGGGTTTCCTAACTCTCTTATTAATTAAAATTATAATTTGTAGAGTCGGTCATTGAAGAGTCGGGGATTTTTTAATTGTTTTATTAATTAAAATTATAATATGTAGAGTCGGTCATTGAAGAGTCGGGTTTTCTAATTGTCTATCAATCCAAATTGCAATTTGAAGAGTCGGTCATTGAAGAGTCGGGATTTTTAATTACCATATCAATCCAAATTATAATTTGTAGAGTCGGTCATTGAAGAGTCGGGTTTCCTAACTCTCTTATTAATTAAAATTATAATTTGTAGAGTCGGTCATTTAAGAGTCAGGATTTTTAATTATAATAATAATGGATATCGGAATTTGTAGAGTCGGTCATTGAACAGTCGGACATTGATTTTACTGTTTGATATTTCTTATGCCTTGTACAGTTGGGTTCTATAGAGTCGGTCAATGAAGAATTAATCAGCATGTAGAATATTATTTTGTACAGTTGGCCTTGCAGAATCGAGTATTTGTAGGATTGGAAAAGGTTGAATTGACTCCCTGCCTGAAAATAATTCAATTTTAGAGAGAATTTTATTATTTATAAAGATAATTGATAATTTACGCAAAGAATTGCATTAAAAATTTTGAATGCAATAATTTTATTCTTCAAAGAAATTTAATCAAAAATTTATTAAAAATATAATTTAAATTCTAATAAATAAATTGTAGCAAAGGTTATTAAAATAAATTTCTTTGATAAATTTTAATACAATTTTTTAAGAACAATTACATTTTTCGAGGAATTCGATTAAAATTGTATTAAAAATAATTGAAATTCTGCAATTAGCTTTTTTATTTATCAAAATAATTGAATTCCTAATAAGCATTTTATTATTTGCCAAAAAAATTAAATACCTGTAAAAATTTTATTATTTATGAAAATAATTGAATATTGCGAAGAAATTTATAAAAAAAAATTTGTAAATAATTGACTTCTTTTGGAAAATTTTATTAGAATAGTATAGAAACCTATATTAAAAATCATTAAATTGAGGAAAAATTTTGAAAATAATTGGAATTTTTCCAAGTATTTTATTAAAATTTTTGCAAATAATTGATATTTCGAAGAAGAATTTAATTATTTCTAAAGATACTTGAAATTTTGACGAGAATTTTCAAAAAATTTGGAACATAATTGAATTTTTGCGAAGAATTTTATTACTTTTGAAAATAATTGAATTCCTTCAATCATTTGTGATTTCTCTAAAATTATCTAAATTATATCGTATAATTTGCGTACTTTACGGTTCTTTTTCAACCGAATTACGGACTTTACGGACCTTTTTTCAAAAAAACGGACTTTTACGGACTTCAAGCAAAGTTACGGACTTTTACGGGATTTACGGACCTAGTTCGAGCCCTGCAGAATATTTCAATGGTAATATAAAATGAGGGTGTGAGATTTGTATATTTTACTAAGAAACATATTTTAATTGCGCCCTAATGTATAAAAATATGAAAGAAAATTTATTTTTCATCTCCGAAGCTTTTCATTTCCGAAGCCTTTTCCTTGAAATATGCTAGTTTTTCTTTTGTTTTTAGTATTTACCTGCATTGCTTTGAAAAAATTAACCCAAATTACCATTAAATCAAATACTTTAAATACATTTATATTTTCATCCAATTGAATATATTTGGTATTAAAATATACAAATTATGAATTTTTAAGCAGTGTAATTTTATTTTCGATTTCGTGAACGCGATATTGGCGTGAATTTTTAATAGAAAAGCTCTCGCCAGTTAAATAAAATTAATTTAATGGAGCAACAATGATATTTTTCAAATGAAAAAAACTTTAATATGTTTAAGAATTAATTTTGCGCAACCTAAAAATCCTACTCTTGAGTATGAAATTAAGTAGTTTTAATAGAAAAAACCATATAATTGAAGAAAAAAATTAATTGAAAAACTGAAATTTAAAAGTGTCACTTTCAGAAAATTCACCCATATACCAAATTTCCGTCCCTCTCTCATAATTTTTCCACATATAGTCACGTATGTCACGTATTCGTTCAAAGACGAAAAAAAAGAAAAAAAAAAGAAAATCAAACCTAATGCGTTCATAGCTACAATAATTGGCAGTCGTAGTAATAATTTCGTATAATGCTGGCATCAATTTAAAAAGAATTTTTCGCGCACTCAAGAAAATGAATGCGTGGCATTGGTTTGATGCACAAGGATTTTGATCATAAACCGCGCGAGTATAGTGTAACATAAGGAAAGCATAAGTACTTGTAGGCACTCGCGTTCGTATATAAGATAATTGCGTAATGTACTCCATCGTCACAATCAACCCCTGTGAACATAATTTTATACGTGTATAACAGACTTGTCTGGGTGTATTCATGTGAGGCGTAGGTGCAAGCCTCACGCTCGACAAAGTAGAAAGCAGAGCACAACGTAGAATGCAGACGCTGAACTCAAATCTCGCACATGTATTATCTACAAGTATGTGTGTGTGTGTTCATGTACATGTAAGCACGCGGTGTTCATATCCAAAGCGAGAGATAGTCGATTAAAGGGACAATTTCGAAACATGATTATACGCATTAAGTGCTTTACGTAAATTTTTCTTTCAACTATTAGAAAAAAACGAAAATCGAACCAATTCCTCAAAGTTTTCTCTGAAGCACTACTAAGAATGTAACACTTTCAGGACTTTCATTTCTATACAGACTGATCTGTGACAAAACAAGGATTCCCTCTTTCGGAAATGAATGTCCAAAACCTGGATCCTAAACTTAAACAATGTTTAGGATCCCAAACTTAGGTCCTAAGCTTATAGGAACATTAATCACTGAACTTAGGAGTTTTGGATCACAAAATTTGATGATTTCGTGAAAAAATGGTCTAAGATGAGCTTAAATCAGGACCCGGACCTAGGTGGCGTAACAAGAAGAGAAGCCGTGGAGGAGGCACAGACGGCGATATCGACCGCCCGGACCTGCCCCACGCCACCTTACACAGTCACATAGGCTACCCACCACCCGCCGAGTTTGTCCCACTACCACACTCACCGTCTTCTGTTTGTATATTTATATCGAGAAAAAGCCCAACGGATTATTTATACAATCGCAATCGTCCTGTCATTTTCCGTTGAGAGAAATGCGACCAACGACTGATTCCTACCTTATAGCTATGTTATATGATTCTGGCTAAACTAGTCTTTTACTACTACTAATCCTTTTAATGATTGATTAGAGTTCAATCCTTCCACAGTGGATATTATTTAGTTGATATTCTTGTTAAATAAATGATCACGGAAAGGTGGAATATTGAACAAAAAAATCCAATCTGTACCGTCAGTGTAGCAACGTTTCGTTGGCTGAGGTTTGCCAACCTCATCAAGGCTGAATTTATTAAACAGAAAAAACCCTTCAATATTTATAAAGATCTAAAGCACTATTTCAACAAAAGTAATAACAATGATAATATCCTAACTGATTCATTAGAACATGAAGACACGTTTTCAATTCGTCAAGAAGTAAAAAGCAATAAATAAATAAACAAAATACAACACACGTTTCACATGAAACAATTAAGGGGACACCCAAGTCACCTAAAAACAATGCAAAAAGAGTCAACTTTCGGTACACTTTTCTCGAAAACTATTATTCCAATTGCGTTCGCCCATTTTTCAGTCGATTACAAATATAATTAATTATATGAATAAGAAGTAATACGTAAGTAATCTTTAATAGAAACTTTTTCATGAGTATTTATACCAAAAGCAAAATAAAAATCTCATTTTCTCTAATTCATTGACTCATATCTCCGTTTGTACAACTCAAAATGATGTTAAACTTCTTATTCGTATTCTTGGAACCTTACTGAACAATGTAAAAAAAATTACAAATCGGTTTAGTAGATTCGGAGAAAAGTGTACCGAAAGTTGACTCTTTTGGCACTGTTTTCAGGTGACTTGGGTGTATCCTTAAAAACAGAATGAAACTTTAAAGAAGAAAACATTTCTTTACACTGTCTCAGTGTCAACAGGGCTCGAAGCAGTGAAACTAGTTAAAAATACGGACTTTACGGACCAAAAATTAAAAATTACGGACCAACTGACAAAAATACAATCAGGACGAATCAAATATAAGAGAACATTTTGCTGAAAACTAGAAATTCAATTTTTCATAACTATAAAACGAAGAAATCGATAACTTTATGTCTTCGACTGGAAGTCACCGATTTCTTCATGTTTTATAATAATTAATATTAATTATTATTAAAAATAATTCAAAACAATTAAAATCATCAATTCAATTATTATTTTTCACAATTTTTATCTAAAATTCTTCTTTACGTCGATTATTATTTTTAATAATTTTCGAAAATGTTCTTTGACAATTTTCAAATTCATTTCTTTACAAATATTAAATTTTACGAAATTTCAATTATTAGTTAAATTTTTTTATTAAATAATATATTAGAAAATAGAAACTGAAAATAGAAAAAATAGTATTAAAGGAACTCAATTAAACTGTTTCAAAAAAATTAATTACAAAATTCAATTATTTTTTAAAATTCACGCTATATTGCTTTCAATATTCAATGATTATCTACAATTTTAACTGAAATTCATTTTATAAAATAAAATTCAATTGTTTTTAGAATTTTCTACTAGAATTCAATTATTAAAATAAAAATAAAACGCAATTAAATAATTTATTGAAGAATTGAACGTTTTTTTAAATTCAATTCCCATGAAAAATTGTTATCAACAAATTATCAAATACTTGAATTCTATTAACGAATTTTAATAAAATTTTTAAGAATAATTACATTTTTAGAGAAATTCGATTAAAATTGTATTGAAAATAATAGAAATTCTACATTGAATTTTATTATTTATAAAAATAATTGACTTCTTGCGAAGAATTTTATTATTTATAAAAATAATTGACTTCTTGCAAAGAATTTTATTAAAATTTTCAAAAATAATTAAATTCATGTAAAAAATTAACAGGAATTCGATTATTTTTAAAAATTTTAATAAAATTCTTGGCAGAAATTAAAAATAACAATATTCTTAGCAGATCTTTAATTACTTTTAGAAATTTTAATAAAATTTTTCGCAAGAATTTAAATATTTTCGTTATGTAATAAAAATCTTTGCAGGGAATCAATTATTTTTAATATAGTCCTAATAAAATTCTTCGCAAGAATTCAATTATTTAAAAAAAATATTAGAATTCTAGGAGAAATTCAAACATTTTAAAAAGTTTTGATAACACTGTTAACTGTTTTTGGTAGAAATTCAATTATTTCTAAGACAATTTTAAAAAAAATTTCCCAAATTCAATTATTTTTTTATAATCTAACATTTTAATTGAAATATATTTTTAAATTAATGTTTATGAGAAAATTCTAGCAGAATTCAATTATTTAAATACAAAAATAAATAATTTATTGAATAATTGAATGTTTCTTGGAATTCAATTCCTATTAAAAATTTTATCCACAAATTTTTAAACAATTAAATTCTTAGGACGAGTTTGAATAAAATTTTTCAGAATTTTTTCGAGAAATTCGATTAAAATTCTGTTAAAAATAATAAAATTCCTAAAAAAAATTTTATTATTTACGAAAATAATTGAATCCCAGTAAAATTGTATTAATTATGAAAATAGTTGAATAATTGCGAAGAAATGTATTAAAAAAATTTGTTACTAATGAAATTCTTTTGGAATTTTTATTATTTTTTTAAAATAATTAAAAGTTTTTATAGAAATTTATTAATTTTTTTTTTAAATAATTAAATTATTTTGGTAAATTTTATAAAAATAGTAGATATTGAACAATATTTAATTTTTACGAAGAATATTATTACTTTTGAAAATAATTCAAATTTTGCAATGGATTTTATTTAAATTTTTGAAGATAATTGAATTTTATTACTTTAGAAAATAATTGTATTCGTGTGATAAATATTGTTATTGTTAATTATGAAAATAATTGAAATTTTTAAATGAATTATAATAAAATTTTTGAAAATAATTGAATTTTGTTGAAGAACTTTGGAATTTATCTACAAAGATAATTCAAATGCTGACAATGTTTTTTAGTTTTTTTGAAAATATATGAATTTCGGAAAATAATTTTAATATTTCTAAAGATAATAATAGAAATTTTGACGAGAATTTAAAAAATTTTTCGAACATAATTGAATTCTTGCGAAAAATGTTATTACTTTTAAAAATAATTGATTTTCTGCAATCTTTTGTAATTTTTCTTATGTAATTTTTGTCATTACAGTCAAGAGTGTATACGTCTTAGAAGAGGAAAGAAAGTTTTGTTTAGAGTGAAAATATCATCCTTTCTGTTGATGGCGGAACGATTTGTTTTAATATGGATCATTTCAGATATTCGTCGTTTTGTAAAATTTTTTTTCATTGTCCAAGATTTTTGTGTTTTTCCAGTCAAAAATCGTGATTAAAATTCTACTATCAATCCTTTTACTACTTCCAATCCTGCTACTACTATCGATTCTTCTCTCGGTAAATCGTTAGGTATTAAAATAACACCAACATGGATTAAAATAACACTAAATTGGATTATTTTAATCCTTTTTGGTGTTATTTTAATATCTAACGATTTACCGTGCTACTACCATTAATGCTTCTACTACAACCATCAATTCTTCTACTCCTATTTCCATTAATCCCAAGATGAACTGTTTAATAGACTTTTTCCTCACACTAACCACGTATTCGCAATTTATGTTGATTTCCTTTCCGTATATATAAAAAAAAAAATTCTCCCGCGGTATTTTTATTCAGTAAGGGAGAACAACAGTGGCATCATCACTTGCTATTGCTGTTAACAACGGAACGAGTAGGGATGGGAAGTAAATTCCCATCCCTCGATAGTCTGTCGTTAAACGGAGTCACGATATGGGGCCAGGGTTGTGACGCAGTCTCTCCCCCGTCTAGACGCACTCCAACACCGACATCATTTCCACCCTCACATGCAAGAATTTACTGCCCTATCGTTAATGTCAGCGTACTCACAGGCGCGAATACATCGTCAAACTCACACGCGGAAGGATATACGAGTCGTAAACTCACACAAGGAACGAAGAAAGCTTCTCTCTTTCTCTCTTATCCTCATGATGATGAAAATAGTATGACGCGACGAAGAATAGAAGGGTTGTTCGGATGCGGAAAAACTTAAAACTCTACGAGCATAATGAAGAGGGGATTAAAAACTTTTCCCATATCAAAGAATAAGGAGCGATGGTTCGTGGTATAATGGAAGTTTGTGGCATCTTCGAAGGGTGCTGGCCATTAGTATCCAGAATGGCCGTTAAATTGGATTATGGAATAGGTCACTCTCTCAATGTTGTAACCTAGTGAATGGGAGATGACGTTTACGACCTCGCGACCTGATCCCTGCCAAATCGATTGGAAGGTCGTAATTTACACCGCTCTTCTCGACCCGGTTACACGCACACGTCACACAACTCTAGTTGCGAATTTGGGGCACACTCAGTGGTGTGTGTGTGTGTGTGTGTATGCGGAAATATTTTCACAAAATGCATTTCACACCGAATTGGGGCGCATAACAACCGATTTTTCTTTGTTTTGTGGTCAGCTACCAAAAGAAGCATTTCCAAGTAAGGAGCAATTGTAGAACATAGTAGGAGTCATCGATACACCTATAGATTATTATCGATATTCGAGGATCCTCTAGAGCATCTGCTAATTGCCTAATTAAAGATGGACCCAATCCTAAGTTTGCCCAAGCTGAACCGTATGCGCCTTAAAAAGTACTATTAGTGCACCCAATCCTAAGTTTGCCCCAGCTGAACCGCATGTCTAAAAAAATACAAAGCGGTCATTTATTTTATTAATTTCATCCCCGCGGTCCATGAGGACCATAAATGGGTAACTAAATACATTGCAATCATATTATGATAGGTACAAAAAGCAATATAAGGCCCAAATTGAATAAGAGCAAGAAGGCAACGAACATACTCAACATTCACGCAAATATAAAATGTAATCATTCATACAACGACGAAAACAAGTTTGAGATACATTAAACAAACCAATGTCAGACTTCATTGTAATAAACATTTCATTGATATGAAAACATGCAAAAAATATAATAGTACGGAAGTCACTCGTTGTCCTAACAATTGGTAGTTAAAAGGGTCTAACGTCTCTTAACGACAATCGTGGTACTCTAAAATCTACTTGACTTAATAAAAATGGTGAATTAATTTGATCGCGAATTAATTTAAAAAGAAAATTCATAGCGATGACAATACGTCTTTCTTTTAGAGTGATAAAATCAAATCGCTGACATAGTTGTAGGTAATCACATCCACGACTAAATCCATCCTCTCTAAATGCTAAGTATTAGAGTAGGCTTTTTTGAACGGACTCTATTTGTTGCGAGTATTTTTCAAAGTATGGGTTCCATGTTTGTGAAGCATATTCTGCACTAGAGCGAACCATGGCATTGAAAAGCAATTTAAATGTTTTAACATTTTTTAAGTTTTTCGAGCATCTAATTAGACATCCCAATGATTTAGATGCAGTGGACATAACTGCTGTTATGTAATCAGTGAAACTTAGATTATAAGAAAATGTCACACCAAGGTCACGCACGGAGAGAACTCTTTCAATCAAATCATTACCAATCTTGTATGGATAAAACAAAGAAGGTGCTTTAGAAAATGCTATAGTTTGACATTTCTTTAGGTTTAAGTTTAATTTATTGTCAGAACACCACATACTAATAGCTTTAAGGTCGTTACATAGAATGTCGTTGTCATTAGTAGACTGTATTATACGAAAAATTTTTACATTGTCAGCAAATAATGAAATATAAAATATAACAATATCGTTAATATACAAAGTAAATAACGGTGATCCAAATGACGAACCTTGAGGAACACCACGAACAGGTATCATTGTTGATGAAAGACAGTTTCCTACAGAAACCCGATGACACCGATTACATAGATAATTACACCAGATTAAAAATTTGTCATCAATTTGTTGATATGAATAAACTCTTCGAAAACGTAACAAAAACGGATGTTTATCTATCGTGCTACATTACCAGATTGGGACAAGAAAAATTCCTATCAAAGCTACTTATTGTACTTCTTTTTAGCGATTGTTGCTACAAACAAAGTTGATCGCGTGGCGTTGATAAATACCGATATTTAAAACTTAAAAGGGGGTTTTCTCTCGCAGCGTAATTTTTTATGGCCAGGTTAGCGAGCACGAGACCCTTGATTGCATCCACAAAGTTTTCTGCAACGTCACTCGCCTTTCCACGCCCGTCGAAGCTTTATTAAAATACTACACCACTATACCGCGTGTTATATCTTACACGCGCATATATATGGCCTTGTATTTAAGGTTTAGAATTTCAAATGAACCGTTCGTTGCCTGCCATAAGCCATTGATATGCGAAATATCGTCCCAGCGCCAGCAATCTATTCTTATTTCGCAAATAGTCATCTAAAATCCTAACGGATCTCCAGGTTTCTATACAGAAAAACATTATTCTCATCATATAATAACATCAAGGAAAAAACCCATTTGCGAAAAAAGGTAATCCTAATAGAAAACGATCCAACCTGTTTAGTTAAAGTTCAATTTCAAATATATAATTCAAAAAGAGAAAAAATTAATATTTCTTGTTTTCTTGGTTTGAAATAAAAGGTTCAAGAAATTAGTTACACCAAAGTTCTTAAATAAAAAATTCATATTTATTTATAATATAGGGAAACTAACTTCAATTATTAAGCCATTACAATTTTAATTCATAATAAGCCGAAGGATCATTATTCGCTTCTGTCCGACGACCGACTACCCAAGCCTCACACTTTTTGAACCTTATTGCTGACCGAAAAGGCCGATATTTGGCAACGTTGGTTTTCTCATAATTTAGAAAAATATAAATTTTACAAAAAATGTGGCAACATGGTTTAAGGTTTTTACTTAAAAATAAGATATGTTTTAAAAGTACGATCCTTTAGGCAAGGGCTAGGTACAGAGAGCTATAAAACCCAGGTATCAAAGGTACCCTTGTGTGACCAAGTCATAAGATGTGATAATTTTCAAAAATGCAAACCGTTTATTTTATTGCATCTACGTGATTTTTACTCATTTTCCTTGCTTAAAGAATTGCCCTTTTTTGTATTGAAAGAAAGTATTTTCAATGTGGACAGAAAATGTTAGAAATACAGAATTAGAGTTTTAGTTTGAAATTTAGTAATGTAAAATATAATTTAATTTTAAATTATTAGTTCATGTCTAAACACAACCAAATGTATTAATTTTTGGTTCGTTTTGGTAAGATGCTAGTGGTTTGGTAGAAGCTAGTGAATCCTTCAAATGATGATAATGGAGCTAAATTGAAAAACTGAATAAACAGGGAATTGAAAATAATTATGGGTATGGTAAGTATGGTAATTAGGGTACAAAGAAGCAAGGATTGACGAAAGCTTGATGAAAATTGGAAATATTGAAATATTTGAACAAAGAAGAAATATTGAAACGAGGAATCTCCATGATAGGAGTTGGTATATACACGCGATGCGATGCCTTTCGATTGATCAGACTCTGTCATCGGCGCGGTATCTCGCCGATACGTACCTGCCTAACATCCTCGTTCTAAATTCCCTGACACACGTGCACTTGTAGTTTCCAACCACCCACACAGAAGCTGCACTTTCAACAAACACACATACACATCGATCCACATTCACGTGCAGCTTCACCCAACCACCCCCACAGATTCGCAAAATACGCAGACGCTTCAAGAATGACTCACACACACACAGACAAGAGCGGGTGGTCCCCACTCACACCCAACGGAGGACCTTGCAAGAACATCAGCAAACGCGATGCACGCAGACACGCGCGAAAATTACGACCTTCGCTTCGCGTCTGGATACATCGCTCGAGTGAACGAGCCAGCGCCAGCGGACGACCAGGGTTTATAGGGTTGCCGCAGGTACCCGGGGGCTGTCGAGAGGCAAGGGGAAATAAACACTCTACGAAGACTCACATACACACACACACACTGATACTCGGTTTTACTGTTTCGGAAGTCTAGCCGACCCCAGCTATCCACCCACCAACTGGCAGTTCTATCCAGAAAGTCCTCCTTCCTCCTCCTCCTCCTCTACTTTCGACCCCTTCAACTTCTTCTTCCTCCTCCGAGCCCCTCATGGCTTATACGACCTTCCGCCCCTCGGCCAGACTAGCATACTACCCAAGTCCCAAACCCACACCCCAAATTCACCAGAACTCGCTTTCTTCCTTGTTCAGTTTATATGTTTGTCTCCCTTGATCGCACAGTCATTCTCTTTTATCTCTTCCGCTCCCTTTAACCCGCCACCCCTCCTGCTCTCCTCATCTTTACTACTCTTCAACGCTTGCGTGCTCTTTTTCTAGCTTCCACACCAAAAAAAAAATAGAGCAAAAAAATCCACCTTCGAATGCACGATTCACCACCCCGTATAGTACTAGATCTCTCTACCATCCATCCACCCTCTCTCTCTCTCTCTTTTCGAATGCACAAACTCTTTCGCATCGTCAGTCTGACACGCACGCCATCGTCAGTCTTCTTGGCACGCGTGTTGGCGTATATATTAACGCATTTCAAACTCCGGGTAAATATGGAAAACAAAAAAAAATGTTAGTTTTCATTTCAGGTAAATAGAGGCTCTCATCAGTGTACAACATTTTTCCCTTTATTTTTATCATCAGTTATTTTTAATTCCATGTTTGGAAAAATGATCCTGAACCGCATTCGAATATTCTCCTAATTCTGCAACACTGGTTTCCTAAAAGTATCAAATTGGATTAAATTGACGACATAGGAACCTCGAGAAAAATACATTCGTTCTGGATTCAAATAATTCAAATAAACTTCTAATTCTTTAACACTGGTTTCCTAAAAGTATCCAATTGGAACAAATTGATGACAAAGGATTCCGCAAAAAATACAATCGTATTGGGTTCAAATAATTCAAATAAACTCCTGATAATTCTTCAACACTTTGGTTTCCTAAAAGTATCAAATTGGAACAAATTGATGACAAAGGATTCCGCAAAAAATACATTCGTATTGGGTTCAAATAATTCAAATAAACTCCTGATAGATCTTCAACACTTTGGTTTCCTAAAAGTATCAAATTGGAACAAATTGATGACAAAGGATTCCGCAAAAAATACATTCGTATTGGGTTCAAATAATGCAAATAAACTTCAGTGTTAAATTCTTTAACACTGGTTTCCTAAAAGTATCAAATTGGAACAAATTGACGACAAAGGATTCCGCAAAAAAAAATACATTCGTATTGGGTTCAAATAATTCAAATAAACTCCTAATTCTTTAACACTGTTTTCCTAAAAGTATCAAATTGGATCAAATTGACGACAAAAGACCCCGAAGAAAATACATTAGTTTTGGGTCCCGCAGTCGATTTCTCTCCAATTTTTAGGTTTTGTATTAAACAATTTTCCAAGAGAGAAAAGTTGTTCAGAATTACGAAGACTAGTTAGTTTTTAGACTAGAAGTTTTGGGTCCCAGTCGATTTCTGTGTAACTTTGGGTTTTTTAAAGTCTTCTTAATTTTGAACAACTTTTCTTTAATGGAAAATTGCCTTTTACAAAACCCTAAAGTTGGAGAGAAATCGACTGCGGGACCCAAAACTAATGCATTTTCTACGGGGTCCTTTGGATCAATTTTTTACTTGATCCGCATTTTAGGTATCAATTCGTTGCCATTTGATACTTTTAAGCCAACAATGTAAGGAACAAACCAAAACATCCAATTGACTTTTTCATTCGATTTTACTGTCGAGTTTTTTATAATCAATTAAAAATAAAATCATTACATTTCCTTTTGTTTTTACAGAACAGAAAAGAACTGTGGAAATTAATCGACTTCGGGGTTTCTACAAATTTCTCTTTATAAAACTTCATGATTTTTCCATGATTTAAAGTCCACAGTTGCCTTGAAAGTATCAAATTGATACTAAAGTGAATCAAATTGATGCCAAAAATCTGAAACAATTTTCTATTTGATCCAAATTTTTGGTATCAATTCGTTGCCATTTCAAACTTTTAAGTTAACTGTAAATTTAATTTAGGTTCAAAAATTTATCAAACTTCAATTATTTTCAATTTCTACTATTTTAATGAAATTCCACAAAAGAATTCAATTATTTGAAACAAATTTTAATAAAATTAGTCTCAAGAATTAAATTATTTTCAAAAGTAATAAATTTTTTGCAAAAATCAAATTATGTTCTAAAATTCTTCTTTAAAACAATTAATTTTAATTATTTTCGAAAGAAATTCAAAATAATTTTAATAAAATTCATCATTATTTTCAGAAATTTGTCTAAATTCAATTATTTTCAATATTAAATAATAAAATTTCACAAAATACTTTAATCTTTTTTAAAAGTAATAAATTCTTCGCAAAAATCAAATTATGTTCTAAAATTGTTCTTTAAAACAATTAATTTTAATTATTTTCAAAACAAATTTCAAAATAATTTTGATAAAATTCTTAATTAATTTAAAAAATTTGTCTAAATTCAATTATTTTCAATATTAAATAATAAAATTTCACAAAATACTTTAATCTTTTTTAAAAGTAATAAATTCTTCGGAAAAATCGAATTATGTTCAAAGTTTTTCAAAAATTTTAGTCAAAATTTAAATAATCTTTATAAATAATGCAATTTTTCTCCGAAAATTCAATTATTTAGAAAAATTTTAATAAAACTTGTAGCAGAATTTCAATTATTTTTAATACCTTGTATAAAATTTGTTTCATAAAATTTCTCGAAAACTGAAATTATTCTTAAAAAATTTTATTAGAATTTTGTGAAAAGGATTCAATTATTATTGTTTACATATTTTGAAATATATATAAATTTTCCAAAGGTTTTAAGCGTTTTAATCTTTGAAAATTTGAATTTTTAATTCTTTCATCGAACAATTCTGTAAAATCTTTAAATCAATTAATTTTAATAATTTTCAAAAAAGTTCTTAGACGATTTTCAAATCCATTTGATTACAATATTCAATTTTACGAAATTATAATTATTCGCAAAATTCTTCAATTAAATGTATATGTAAGGAAATAAAAACATCAAATTTTATTTAAAATTATAACAGAAATTCATTTTAAAAAACAATTTTTTCAACTTTCCATCCAAACATAGCAACAAAAGACAACAATTTATAGTAAAAAAGCGAAACTTATTTTGATTTTTATAACTCCAAACAAATATTTCGAAAATTATTTTCGAAAAGTTAAAATTATATGTAAAACGTAATTGAAAATAATTAATTTATTACAAGTATTTTGTTACTATTCTTGAGAATCAACTTTTGAAGAATTTTTATTGTATAGATTTTGAAAATAATTGAATTATCAAAAATTTTAATAAAAATAGATTTTATTTAATTTTTTAGAAGTTTTTGACACTATCCGCCACTTAACGGCCAATCAAAAAATTTTTAAAAAATTTGTTTCTTCCAATTTTTAATAAACACGATTTAAGTTATGAACGAAAAAACCGCGCAAACTGCAGCGGCACGCGGAATTATTTTTTATTTTTTAAAAATACGGCTTCAAAAACAAAAGAGTGTCAAAGTGAAAAAGTAGAAAAATATCCAATAAATATTTTCAATAAAAAATAATTTGCTTACTTGAAATTAAATTTTTACCGCAGCAACTGCATTCAACGAATTCTCTCCCGTGTCATCCAGGAACAAAAGCAAATTTTAATTCCCGCATCGTCTCATTTGTCCATCACTCGGAAACATAAGATTAAAAAAATTATTACTGAAAAATTATTTTCCATAGCTTATTTGTCTTTATTAATTTTTAAATTTTTTTTTATTTTATTAATTTGTCCCTATTAATTATATTAATATTATATTAATTATTTTTTATAAAAACTCAAAAAAAAAATTTCATTCACAAACATCGATAAATTCTACATTTAGCCCTAAAATTTCATCTATTTATTTATAATTTAAAAAAAACCTTATTTTTTCCACTTCTCAAAATCAGAAATAAGTTATAATTTGCCGCTTTCTCTATTTATCGCACATTTTCTATAAGTTTAATGTACCCGTACAAGGAAAAAAAATATATCTAACGCCTTTGAGTGCAGAAATACCAATAAATTTTTTTTTCTTTTTATCGGAAACTTTCTATGGATAAAAAGCAGTATAAAAAAAACCGATAATTCCAACAGAATTAAAATAGACTTCACTTTTTTGAAAATGTGATGAACATCTCTATATATACATATTTTGATTCTATTGGGACGCTATATTATAAATTTTTTTCTAATTTTTTTTTATTCTCGTTTTTCTTTCAGTGCGCGTGACAATTTTATTTTTTGCAAAAAAAACAAATTCCCAACAAGAAATAAGTGATTCATTTTAAATAATCGATATAATTTTTTTTTTAAACACTGAGAAAACAATGTATTTGAATTTAATGTCGAACATGAATATATCTTTAAATTTTTTTAAAATAATGCTTTTTTTAATAATAATTTTAATTGATAATTTGGAAAATAATTGAATTAAACAAAGCATTTTCTCAATTTGTTGAAAATAAGCTTGTCTATAATTATAAATTGAAAATTTGATTTTTCAATTTTGTTAAAATTATATTGATAATTGAATTTCTGCAAAGAATTTTACTATTTATAAAAGTAATGCAATTCTTCCAAATTTTTATTTATTAAAATAGTTTAATTCTTGTGATGAATTTTATTAAAATTTTTGAAAATAATAAAACAGTAATAATTAATTATTTACTTAATAAGTAATAAACATTTAATTTGTTGAAGAAATAAATAATAATTTAGAAGAATATTCAGAAATTTGAAATTATAAAAATTTCAGGGAAGTTCAATAATTATAATTATGTATTGAATAGAATAATAAAATTTTTATAAGCAAAAAATTCATTTAAAACTGCAAGAGGGACTTTAAAAAAAAATATAACTATAATTACGGTCACTGACATTATTGTCGAAAAATTTAAATAAAAATTCTTTAAAAGAACTTCTTTTTCAAAAAATGTAAAGAAATTTCAATTGAAAAATTTTCAATCATTTCCTTATAATAATTCGATTATCTTGAAACGATGTATAAAAAATTACAAAAATCTTATTTTTCGGGTTTAGAGAAAAATTTACGAAAGTTCAATTTTATTGAACAATTTTAAAAATATTTTTTTAATTTAACTGATAAAAATTTGAATTATTAATCTTCGCCGTTAGAAATATGAATACATTAGAATATGACTTTTCATAAAATTCAATTATTAATCAGTTATTAAATTAAAATACTCTAAAAATTCTATTTTGTTAAAAAGTTTCTAATGAAATTCTTTAACAAATTTAATTACACATTTTCAGTGGAATTCAAAAATATTTCTATTAACTCTATAATTTTTTTTTAAATTTTATTTACATAATACGTTTGAATTGGTGTAAGATCAGGGTTGCCACAAATATTTAAGTTTAATTTTCCCTGATTTCCAGACAAAATTTTCACTTTTTCCCTGACCATAAAAAATATTCTGATTCACTCTAAAAATTATTAGATACTCAAAAAAATGTTCTATTAAATTTATTTACAAATTTCATTAATTGTAAAATTATTCAAAAACATCAATAACTAAATTTTTAATTAAGTATTTAATTATTACTTTTCCGCAGGAATTAAAATTCTTCAGAACATTCAAATTCAAACCTTTTTGAAACTCAACAATTTATAAGAATATTATTACAAAACATAAAGAAGGCGATCACCTTCTTCATGTTTTGTTATTATTTTTAATAACCATCAAATTTTTCAACAAAAATTTAATTATTTACAAAAATCCTAATAAAATCCTTCGCAAGAATTCAATTATTTTTAAAAGTAGTAAATTTTCTCAAAACATTCAATTATTTGAAAAAATTGAAATAAAATTGGTTGCAATAATAACTGAATTATTTTCATAAACAATAAATCAATTATTCGGTAATTTCATATTTTAATCAATTTTTATTAGAAAATACTAGAAAAATTCAATTATTTAAATTGAAAAATAAATAATTTCTTGAATAATTACTTGTTTGTTAAAATTAAATTCTCATAAAGAATTTTATCAACAAATTTTTTTAATAATTGAATTCTTTAAACAATTTTTAACAAAATTTTTAAGAATAATTACATTTTTCGAGAAATTTGATTAAAATATTGTATCCAAAATTAATTAAAATCCTGTGATGAGTTTTATTATTCATGAAAATAATTTTAAAAATTTTCAAAAATGTTATTAAAATTTTTCTAAAATAATTAAATTTTGGTAAAGAATTTTATTATTTATAAAAATAATTCAATTCTTGTAAAGAAATTTGTTAAATTTTTTTTAATAATTGATTCATACGACGAATTTTATAAAAATCTTTTTAAATAATTGATATTTTTCAAAAAATTTTTAAAATTTTGTATATTAAATAATTAAACTCACACAAAAATTTTATTATTCATGAAAATAATTGAATTATTTCAAAGAAATTTATTAGAAATTGCATAAATTATTGAATTTCTGTGAAATTCTAACAAGAATTTTATTCAAGTTTTTAAATATATTTGAATTTTGAAGAATAATTGAAGAATAATTGTATTATTTATAACAATAATTGAAATTTTGACGAGAATTAAACAAATTTTATTTTAAATAATTAAATATTGAAGAATTTTATTATTTATAAAGATAATTGAAAGTTTGACAACAATTTTTTATCATAATTGACTTTTGAAAATAATTTAGTTTTCCCAACGAATTTTATTCAAGTTTATAAAAATAATTGAATTTCGGTGCGGAATTTTACTATTTCTAAAAATAATTGAATTCTTGAAAAGAACTTTGTTACATTTTTTTCATTAACTGAACTCTTGAGACGAATTTTATAAAATTCTTTTTAAATAATTGATATTTTTCGAAAAATTATTTGAAATTTTTTATATTAAATAATTGAATTTCTGTGAAAAATTCTGAAAATTTTGTAAATAATAAAATTTTTCTAAAGAATTTAAGAAAAGGCATTTGAAACTAAATTTTTAAGAATAATTACATTTTTTAAGTAATTATTGATCAAAAAATCTTTAAAAAATAATTGAAATTCTGGGAAGAATTGTTTTATTTTTGAAAATAATTGAATTATTTCAAAGAAATTTATTAAAAATTTCATAAATTATTGAATTTCTGTGAAATTTTAACAAGAATCTTCCAACGAATTTTATTCAAGTTTGTAAACATAATTGAATTTCGGTGAAAAATTTTACTATTTATAAAATTAATTGAATTCTTGAAAAGAATTTTGTTAAATTTTTTTCAATAACTTCAGTTATTGAATTTTATAAAAGTCTTTTTAAATAATTGATATTTTTCCTAAAATTATTTGAAATTCGTTTATTTAGAAGAAATTCATCAAAAATTTTATTAAAGTTTTTAAAAATAATTGAATTTCGAAGAAAAATTGTATCATTTATAAAGATAATTAAAATTTTGACAAGAATTATATATAAAATTTTGAACATAATGGAATTTTGGAGAAGAATTTATTTATTTCTAAAGATATAATTGAAATGACCAAAATTTTTTTTTAATGTTTTAATATAATTGAATTTCTGCGAAAAATATTATTACTTTTGAAAATAATTGAATTTCGGTGAAATTTTTCCAAAAATTTTATTCAAGTTTTTAAATATATTTGAATTTTGAAGAAGAATTGTATTATTTATAACAATAATTGAAATTTTTACGAGAATTAAACAAATTTTTTTCTAAATAATTGAATATTGAATAATTTCAAAAATGTCTATAATATACATAAAGCATTACTTGCGCATAATAGTCTAGGTCAAATGTCCTTATCAATGTATAATCGGGCATTATACAGTTCGCTCTATAGCCCCATGACCCATTAATGGTTCACAGACTAGACAGCGGTGTCCTTCGCCATTTCGCGTTTTACTACCGTCTGGATCTAGTTTATGACCGTGAAACTAAACTCAGTATTAATTTTATGAAAACACATATAAAATAGTCATAAAAATTCTCTTTTGTCTTTGTGAAGCATGTATATATACGTGACTGCTTTATACGCAGATGTATATGTCTATAAAAACTATATACATATGCGCCTATAAACTATATATATAGAGAGAAACTCTATAAAAAAAATTACAAATCTTTCCTCAGTTCAAAATTAAAACAATGCAATGAATCTTGTAATTAATAGAAATTTTCAAGAATTTTAAATTTTTATAAAAATGATTTATCAAAACACTGCAAAAAGAAGTATCTTAATTAAGATATTTTGGTAGTCATTTCTAAGATGTTATTGTAGTCCCTTTTTAGTCATTAAAAATATCTCAATTTAAGATGTTTAAAGTATCTTCGTACACATTTTCCAACATATTTTTTGGGGAAAAAGTTTTGAGGTTAACTATGGGCTTATGTGTAAGATATTTTATGCATCTTAGGTTTTAGTAACTTAAATTTTTTTCGCATCCTACAATTCACAAGTAACTTATCGCTAAACATCTTATTGAGACAAACATCTGAATTTATGATACTTTAAAAAACTTACAGAAGTGTCTTACTTTTTTAAGATAGAAAAAATATCTAAGACGTATAAAGCATCTTAAAAATCTGTAAGATACTTTCGAAAACATCTTATTTTAAGATGTAAGATACCATTTTTCCATCTTACATCTTATGTTAAGATATCAAATAAGATACTTATTTTTGCAGTGAATTCAATGATTTCCAATGTTTACGATTTCAGAAAAATTTAACAAAAAAAAATTTCCTGACTTTTCAAGTTTTTTTAATTTTTACAAAAATTCCCCACCATTTCCAGGTTTCTAAATCGCGAGCAACCCTAAAAATACCAATTTGATATTAATTGACAATAACACTGTAAAAAGAAGGCACTTTATTTTAAGATACTTTTGGTAGTCGCACTTTTAAGTTGTTTCCAAAAGTTATCCAAAGCATCTTAAAATAGTTTCTAAGACAGAAGATGGAAAAATAAGATGTTTTAATAGTTTAAAAAGTGATTATAATGTATTTTCAGATGCTTGCTTTTGCAGTGTTTTTTTACAGTGAATTTGATAATAATTGTACCATAAAAGAATTTACCTATAGGTAAATCCATACGTCAAAAAAAACCAAAGAGAGATAAAGAGAGTAAAACTCTAAAAATTATGTTTATTATTTTATGACAAACTTGGTGTCCAGAACTGTAATAAATGAAGAGAAGCACTTCACTAAATGTACGTATGTAAGCTGAGGGCAAAGGGGTAGAAGTCTAAAAGGATAACAGGGATGTTCGTGACGATAGTGAAGCATGAGGATTTCTAAATTAAAGGTCTCGACAGATGTTACTGTGTCGGATGGTTAAAGGATACCGCGTTACGTGCGCCGAATTTCAAATGACGCGTGCAACGTTCAATGCAAAACGTCTCTCGAACTTCACTGTATATGCGAGTTTCTAATTTACGTGCCATTCTCATATCATGTTTCCGCAGCGCATATTCATATACCGCATACACTAGTTAGTGTATTACATAAACGATCGGTCAAAACAAAAGTATTTTCCCTGCATTTGCTTTCCGACCCCTGCGCTCTATACCACTTATCTTATTTATAAAATTTATAAAATTTATAAAACTTATAAAATTTATAAAATTTATGAAATTTATAAAATTTATAAAATTTATAAAATTTATAAAATAACACTGGTTTCTTGAAAGTATCAAATTGACACTAAAAACACTAAAGACCCTAAAGTGAATCAAAATAATGCCGAAAGTTTGGATCAAGTTTTTACTTGATCCACATTTTGGGTATCAATACGTTGCAATTTGATACTTAAAAATTAACAGTCAAAATAATGGATTTGGTATACAAAACTTATCATAACATTTCATTTAAATGCACTGTTTTCTTGAAAGTATCAAATTGCCACTAAAGACACTAAAGACACTAAAGTGGATCAAATTGATGCGCCAAAAATCTGGATCATCAATTTTTTATTTGATCCACATTTTTGGTATCAATTCGTTGCTATTTGATATGCTTTTAAGTCAATAGTGTTATTAATCATAATTCATCATGTTTCTGCAATGAAGGATTAAAGATTTCTTAATGTACCAAAAGAGTTAATGCCACTCTTAACTTCAAAATATCAAATGGCAACGAATTCAGGTCTCGGATCGACTTTAACGAACAAAAAAAGTCGCATTAGTCGATTAAAAATAGAAAAAAAGTCGAAAAAGTCAATTATTTAATTCAATGCTGTCACAAAAATTCAAATTAATCAAAACTTGTATAATTTTGCTAAATAAATATTCAAATACTTCTTACTTCTTTATTCACAGGAAATAAAATTTTTTAAATTTCAACTTTTCAAATTTAATAATTTCTAAAAATTAAAACTATAACCCTTTTAGAAATTTAATTACTTTCTACAATTTTTAACTAAACTTCATCTCTAAATCAATTATCTATATGAATTTTTAATTATTTTTTGCAATTTCTTCAAAAAATCAATTATTTAAATAAAGGAAATCAAATTTTTTTATGATAATTTAAACCATCCATTTTTCTATTTAAAGATATTAATTGAGGCAGAAGATTTTCAAAAATTTTAATAAAGAGACCCCTAAAAATAAACTTTTTAAAAATATTTCCAAATGATTTATTGAAAATCCAAAAAAATTTTACAATGAAATACAATTAAAAAATGTCTAAAAAATTGCAATTTGGTCAAATCTTTTCAAAGCTGATTTAAATTTAGTAAAACATTTAAAAAATAATTCAAAATTTGTCAAAATCATACGAAAAATAATTGAGTTTTTTAAAAATATAAAAAAATTATTTAAATTTTTCAAAGAATTTTAATTAAAAATAAATTATTTCTAAAAAATTATAAAGTAGTGCTGTATAAAAAATCCAATTTTTTAAAATAATTTAAATCTCACATTTTTATATTTAAAGATATTAATTAAGGTAGAACGTTTTCAAAAATTTTAATAAACAAATATTTCTAAATAATTTATTGAAAATACAATAAAAGTTTTACAATTAAATACAATGAAAAAATGTCTTAAAAACTGAAATTTGGTCAAAACTTTTTAAAACTAATTTAAATTTAGTAAAACATTTAAAAAATAATTCAAAATTTGTCAAAATCTTTTGAAAAATAATTAAGTTTTTGGAAAATATAAAAAAATGAATAAAATATTTCAAAAAATTGTAATTATAATTAAATTATTTCTAAAAAATTCTAAAGTAGTAGATTTAGAAAAAAATTTATTTACTTTATTCGAAGGTAATTGAATCTTAAGAAATTGTAATAAAACAATTGTAAGAATTAATTTTTTCTAAGTATTTTTAATGTATAATATTTTGAAAATAATTGAATAATTTTTGTAAAATTTAAAACAAAATTGTTTTCAAGAATTTTAATTGAAAATTTGTAATATATGATTATTTTCTCCAAAATGTTGAAAATAATTTTGAACAATTTTAATTTTATTATTTTGTGTATGAATTTGAATTTTCGGTAATATTGAAAATAATTGAATTTAAAAAAATTAGAACGTAATAATTCAGAGAATTATTCTTTTCTAAATTATTATAATATTATTTTTAAAACCTATTTTTCATTAATTTTCATTTTTGTTGAATCTACACTTGAAAATCTTCAAGTTATAATTTATTATAATTTTTGATAATTTAATATCATTTCAAAAATTTTCAATTACAACTCTTTAAAAGTTGATTTTCAAAAATTGGAATAAAACACTTGAAAAGAATTTTGGTTTGAATTAAATTTCACAGAATTTAAATTATCGAAAATCTTTTTAATTGTAATATTTTGAAACATTTAATTAGAAAACTGATTGAAAAATAATGTTTTAAAAGTTTGTCTATACACTGAAAGAAAAATTTGATTAAAACAACCGATTATTTGACTATTATCAAATAAATATTTACTTGAATCAAATAAATATTTACTTGAATGAAATAAGTTTTATTTGAATCAAATAAATAGTATTTGCTTTAAATACAGAAATATTTGATTCAAATAGAATTTATTTCATTCAAATAGAAATTATTTGATTCAAGTAAATATTTATTTGATAATAGTCAAATAATCGGTTATTTGAATCAAATAAATTTTTTTTTCAGTGTAATAAAGTTATACTTTGCACGGTATAAAAATCGAAATTGCATTTTATACCAAAAATATTGTATTTTGGCACAAAATTTGGAAGAAAAGTCGAAAAAGTCGCAAGTTTTTAATAAAAGTCGATAAAAATCGTATTATTTGAAAATAGTCGGAAGTCTTAATATCCGAGGCCTGCGAATTGATACCAAAAATGTGGCTCAAATAAAAAATTGATGATCCAGATTTTTGTAGCATCAATTTGATCTACTCTCTAAATCTGAATTAGTAGAATTCTACTAAGAATTAGTAAAATTTTACTAATTTTTAGTAGTTTTCATGAACGACTTTTCACCTTTTTAATTAGTAGAATATTACTAATTTTTAGTAAAATTCTACTAATGTTTTAGTAGAATTCTACTAATGTTTTAGTAGAATTCTACTAATTGAAAGTCACTTTTTCACTAAATGAATTAGTGAAACTGTTTTATCGACTATTAATAAAACAGTTCTACTAATTGTTAGTAGAATTCTACTAATCAATTAGTAACGCTCTACTAACAATTAGTAAAATTTTACTAATTGTTAGTAGAATTATTACTAAAAACATTTAGTGGACGACTTTTCACCATTTCATTAGTAACTTTCTACTAATTCAGATTTAGAGAGTACAGTATCAATATTTTATACTTTCAAAAAAACAGTGAATTTTAATGAAAATGTTGTTAAGTTATTTTGTTAATTTACGTAATGTTGTATACTGTATCGGTTATTTTCACTGTTAACTTTAAAGAATCAAATTGCAACAAATCGATAACGAAAATGTGCTGATTAAGTAAAAAATTGATCCAAATATTCACTATAATCGATATTTGATACTTTCAAGAAATCTTTCTGTTCAAAGTAAACAACCAGAGAAAAACGAGAGTTAGCAACACTTTTAATTCGTTTTCCATCTGCGAATTTACTATTCTTCAAAAAAAAAAGAAAAGAAAAGAAAAATAGAAGAGTGAAATTACCATAAATCCGTTCCATTCAGAAAATATTGATAAATACCGATAAGACTTTAGTTTTCCGTACTGTCCGTATTACAAAAAGCAACGAGAGAGACACGTCGAGTACAAAGGATTAATTCAAGGAATGGACATGTAATTTGTCAGTGGTGTTGGTGAATAGAGAGGCAGAGGATGTGGAAGAGACCCCCCCAAAGGACAAGTGTGTGTGTGTGTAACTCTGTGTCTGTGTAGAAATGGAATGAGGGGATATTTCTAGTGACGGGTTTTCGGAGCAAGAAGACCGAGTGTCAAGCTCGCCCTCTCGAAATGCATTCGACCAAAACGTAGCTCCTTCGGCAAGGAAGAAATAGTAGGGGGATATAGTAGGGACTACTATCCTAGGAGGGCGGATCAATACAATCGCTAATCCGGTGCATTGTGAGGCGAGGCGTGGCGTAGCAAAGAGAGCCAAGGGGGTGAGGAGGTGGTGGCCGTCGTCTTGCCTCGTCTCTCACTTCCTCTCTCTCTTCCTCTCTCACTCTTTCTCCCTCGAACCTCATCTTCTCCTCCTTCTTCCTCTGTCTTAGTCCCGGTTTAAACCCCCTATTGCGTTTCCATCCGCACCCCCCTCAACGACACAACCCTAGTTCCTTGCCTGTCTCTCCTGCCCACCCACGGACCATAGCCGGTACTACCGTCTTGCCGCACTTCCGCTCTACCCAACCCTTAACCTAACCCACCACCACCCCCCTCCCCTCTTTCCTCAACTGAACTAACAGCCTTCCAACTCCCCCTATTCACTCCTCGTCACCAACTCTACATCCATAGAGTGTGTGTGTGTGTGTGTGTTGGACGAAGAAGATCCGATCACGAGACGAGCAACGGAAGTTAAACCGAATTTTATCTCCGCTTTTTACTTCCAGCCAATGAAAGTTTACTAGTTGCAATTTGATATCTGTACCCGTTAACCTCGCAAATATCTCAAGTGGCTTTTTTACTTGAACAAAAAAAAAAAACGAGGAAAAGGCGATAAGAAGTTTCGGCGTCTTTTGAAAACTTTTCAAAAAGTTCCGCGATCCTTTATATATATATATATATATATATATATATATATGTAGAATATATAGTGTAAAGTTACATGTTCAATTAGGTATCATTAGTTTTCATTGAACATTGATTATAAAACAAACATTTGCAAATTTTTTTTTTTTAAACTAAAAATTAGAAATAGTATTTAGAAATAGTAAAATTTTTATAATATAGTATTTGAAAATATAGTAAATTTTGTACAAATAGTACTTAAAAATAGTAATTTTTACAAATAGTACTTACAAAAAGGTAGTTTTTTACTAATAGTATATTTAAAAATGGTAATTTTTACGAATAGTATTTGAAAAAAGAAATTTTTGTACAAATAGTAATTAAAAATAGCAATTTTTACGAATAATATTTAAAAATAATAGTTTTTTACTAATAGTATTTAAAAATAGTAATTTTTACGAATAGAATTTAAAAATAGTAATTTTTACAAATAGTATTTAAACTTAGTAATTTTTGTACAAGTAGTATTTAAAAATAGTAATTTTTACGAATAGTATTAAAAATGATATAGTTTTTTACTAACAGTATTTAAAAAAGGTAATTTTTGTTAATAGTATTTAAAAATGGTAAATTTTACGAATAGTATTTAAAAATAGTAATTTTAACAAATACTATTTGAAAAAAATAGTAATTTTAACAAATACTATTTGAAAAAAATAGTCATTTTTACAAATAGTATTTAAAAAAATAGTGATTTTTAAGAATAGTATTTAAAAATGGTAGTTTTTTACTAATCCTATTTAAAAATGCGGTAATTTTTACGAATAGCATTTAAAAATAATAGTTTTTTACTACACTGAAAAAAAATAGTATTGAACCAAGAAAATTTTTCTTGGTTGAAGCCAATGGTGGGATTGAATACGGCCAAGAGTATTATAGTATTGATTCAAGAAAACGATTTTCTTGACATAGTATACTTGGTAGGAGAGTATATGTTCTTGATCCAAGAAAATATGGAATCCAGTCAAGAAATTAAGTTTCACGAAAGAAATGCAGATTATATTAATTCAAGAACATTTGTGTATCAAATCAAGAAAATATTTTCTTGATTTGAGAAAATTATAAATTTCAATAAAAAAAATATTTTCTCAATTCAAGTAAATTATTTACTTGAATCCCCCCCCCTTCTCTCATCCCATGATTTCTAATACTTAAGGTCAAACATTTTTATTATTTAATTAATTAACATTTATATTTTTTATTTAAATAATTAAACAATTGTTATTTTACATAATATTTACATTTAATTAATACTTATCACTAATACAACAAATATACCTTGAAAGAAAATTTTCCACGGTCGGAGGAATCGAACCCGGGTTGCACGCGTCAGAAGCCGTACCGTTGCCACTATGCCATCCAAGTCTCAATGGATAGTTTTCAAAAACTGCTATTTAAGTTGCACATCCATTTGAAGAAAAATATTTTCTTGGATCAAGAACACCGGCATTGTGTTAAGTAAAAAAAAGTTTCAAAGCAAATGAATGAAATGATTTGATTTAAGAAACACAGATTCTCCAGACAATACTTTACTATTTCGCTTAAGAACATAATATTCTTGATTCAATCCTTTTTGGTACTTCGGATAAGTAAAATATTTGATTGTAATAATAACATATTTACTTCCACCAAATACTGAATTATTAATACAAGAACTATACCCAATGCTCATAATTACTTGGCACAAGAAAATAAATTTCTCTCTTTAAATAAATATAGGATTGATTCAAGTAAATTCTGTCAAGTAAATGCATTTACTTGGTTCAATTACAATTTTTTTTCAGTGTAACAGTATTTAAAAATGGTAATTTTTACGAATAGTATTTAAAAACAGTAATTTTTAACAAATACTATTTGAAAAAAGTCATTTTTACGAATAGTATTTAAAAATGTGGTAATTTTTGTACAAATAGTATTTAAAAAAAGAAATTTTTGTTCAAATAGTAATTAAAAATAGCAATTTTTACGAATAATATTTAAAAACAATAGTTTTTTACTAATAGTATTTAAAAATAGTAATTTTTACGAATAGTATTTAAAAATTATAATTTTTGTACACATAGTATTTAAAAATAGTAATTTTTACGAATAGTATTAAAAAATGGTATTGTTTTTTACTAACAGTATTTAAAAATGGTAATTTTTACGAATAGAATTTAAAAATAGTAATTTTTTACTAATACTATTTGAAAAAAGTCATTTTTACGAATAGTATTTAAAAATAGTAATTTTTACGAATAGTATCTAAAAATTATAATTTTTGTACACATAGTATTTAAAAATAGTAATTTTTACGAATAGTATTAAAAAATGGTATTGTTTTTTACTAACAGTATTTAAAAATGGTAATTTTTACGAATAGAATTTAAAAATAGTAATTTTTTACTAATACTATTTGAAAAAAGTCATTTTTACGAATAGTATTTAAAAAAAGTAATTTTTGTACAAATAGTATTTAGAAAAAGAAATTTCTGTACAAATAGTAATTGAAAATAGCAATTTTTACGAATAATATTTAAAAATAATAGTTTTTTACTAATAGTATTTAAAAATAGTAATTTTTTCTAATAGTATTCAATGATAGTATTTTTTTATAAATAGTATTTCAACATAGTAATTTTTTGACCAATGGTATTTAAAGATAGTAATATTTTACAAATATTTTACAAATTACAAATGCGGTATTCTTTTACTAATAGTATTTAAAAATAGTAAGTTTTTACTAATAATATTCAAAAATAGTAAGTTTTTACTAATAGTATTCAAAAATAGTAAGTTTTTACTAATAGTATTCAAAAATAGTAAGTTTTTACTAATAATATTCAAAAATAGTAAGTTTTTACTAATAGTATTCAAAAATAGTAAGTTTTTACTAATAGTATTCAAAAATAGATCTTTTTTTATATATAGTATTTAAAAATAGTGATTTTTAAATAAATAGTATTTAAAGATAGTAATTTTTAACAAATAGTATTTATAAATAGTAGGTTTTTGCAAATAGTTTTCAAAAATAGTAGTTTTTTACAAATAGTAATTTAAGGGTATTCAGCAAGGATTAAAATAAATACCCTGACTGTTTAATAACTTTATAAATATTTTTTGTAGATTTTTTTTAGTTCATGAAAATTTTTAATATTACATTTACAGACAGTATCTATAATTAAAAAAAATGTTTAAAAATAGTAATTAGTAGGTATTTAAAAATAGTATTAATAATGACTAATTTTAAATATTATAAAAACTTTTTTTGAAATTAGTATCTTCGAATATTATTTTTAAAAATCTCCTTTATTTCTTAACATTGATATTTTTTTTAAATACTATTTTTTTAAAATAGTACTCAAAAACAGCTTTTGAAAAATATAGTATTTAAAAATGCAGCAATTTAAAAACAGGAATTGTTAAAAAAACATAATTTTTAAAAAATTAATTAAATTAATTAAAAATAGTAAGTTTTTAATAATATTTTTAACACTATTTAAAAAAATTCCTTGACTTAAATTTTTATATTTAAATACTATATTTTTAAAACAGTTTTAAAATACTATTTTTTAAAAAAGTAGAATTTAAAGTAAATAGTAATATTTAAACATATAGTTTTTATAATATTGAAAAATAATAATTTAAAAAAAGGAAATTTTAAAAAACCGAATTTTCAAATATTATTTTTAATCCTATTTTTAAGAAAATCTCTCTAAATCTCTCTTTTTAAATACCTATTTTTAAATACTATATTATTTTTAAATTTTTATTTTTAAATTCTATATTTTTTCAAACCGTTATTAAATACTATTTTGAAAATATAATATTTAAAATAAATATTAATTTTTTGAAAGAAGAAATTTTAAAAATAATAATATTTAATGATACAGTAATTTTTAAAAAAAGGAACTTTTTAAAAATTGTATTTAAGAACAAGTACTTTTTAAAAATAGTATTTCAAAACAGGACTTTCTTAATTTAAAAATACTTTGTTTTTAAATATGTGACGCGACACGAGAAAAGGGACCTATCGCCTCAAAAGAGAATTTTACAGGGGGGGCGTTTAAAGTGACGCCATGAGCAGAAAACCCGTGTATTTACGCGAACACGTTCAACTTTCGGGCTTTATATTAATTAAACTATTTCAGATTTTTAATTTCTGATTTTTTTACGTGAAAGAGCGACTCAAAATCTATGGAATACGACTAGAAACTCAAAAATGATTTTTTTATCGATAGGTCCCTTTTCTCGTGTCGCGTCACATATAATGTTTAAAAAAAGAATTCTTTTTTAAATTAATATTTAAAAGTTGTAATTTCTTAAAAATATTATTGAAAAATAGTATTTAAAAACAGCAACTTTTTATTAATAGTCAAAATAGTAACTTTTAAAAAATAGTATTTAAAAATCGTAGAAATTTAAGAAAATAGTATTCAAAAATCGTAGAAATTGATAAAAATAGTATTTAAAAATAGTGCAAATTTTTATATTGTGATTTAAAAATAATAATTTTAAAAAGTATGATTTCGAAATGGTAATTAAAAAAAATTTAATAATAGTATACATTATAAAAATAGTATTTAATAAAAGTAATTTTCAGAAAAAGTATTTTAAAATAGTAATTTTTAGAAAAAGTATTTAAAAATAGTTTAAATTTATAAAAATAGTATTTAAAAATTGTAATCTTTAAAAAACGGAGTATTTAAAGAAGAGTAATGATTAAAAAACATTGATTCCTTCACATAAAAAAAACAATTTTGACTTTAATTTCCCAATTTCTTTCTTCTCGCACACATTTTTTAATTCAATTCTCATTTTTTTCATGCGCTTTAGCTATTGAATTATTTTTCATTTTAAGTTACCTTTGCCTTTTGAATTCTTTTTTTTCTCTCTCTCTCTCTTCCTCTATATACTTTTTTTCTCCTCTTTTTCCCTTTACTCCTGTTTTCTTTTATCTATTTTATTTTCTCTTTCTTTGTATTTTTTTTTCTTTACTCTCATTTTTCCTTTTGCCTCCTTTTTTTTCCTTTTACTCACCATTTTTTTTTGCTCCCTTTTCCCGCGCATATACATATACAATCTCACTTCTTTTTTTTAACCAGTCTTTATAACATAATTTAATGTCAGATACTCTTAAAACTTTCTATTGCTATATACATAATATATAAGCGATTCGAGCGAAAATATAATAAATTTATTATTTTTTTTTTAATTTAATAAAATAAAAGTATTTCCTAAAAGAGAAACTCATTGTCAAAAGTTTTGTAATTAAATTTTATAACAATGTTATCTTAGCAGCTTCAAATTATTGTAATATACATTTTCGTGAAAACTTGCGCATAAAGTAAACATTGGACATTATATATATATATATATATATATATATATATATATATATATATATATATAATATATATATATATATATATATATATATATATATATATATATATATATATATATATATATATATATATATATATATATATATATATATATAAATTCTGGGACAAACTTTCCCTCAGCAAATTAGTAAATGAAACACTAATTCATTTAAATAACCTGATGAATGTACAATTTGTAAACTATCTCTTCTTTTGGAAGGGGGTGGGGGGAGAAAGAAGAGGGTAAAAGAAGAAGAAGAACTAATTAAGAAAATGTCTTTCTTTTGTAACTTCCCTTATTCCGTGAAATCTACCAAGAATCACAATTTCTAAGGCAGAACCGTAATGTAAGTTTTACAAAAAGAAAAAGGCGCGAAATCTGATAATTGCAAGATGCAAAAAAAAGTATATCTTAAAAAAATGATTTCTTTATTTATCCACAAAGAAATTAAAATACTAAGAAAACTCTTTGTTTACATTTTTTTCAAACTAAACTTCGCTTTGTTTACATTTTTTTCAAACTAAAACTCGCTTTGTTTACATTTTTTTCAAACTAAAACTCGCTTTGTTTACATTTTTTTAAAACTAAAACTCACTTTGTTTACTTTTTTTTAAAACTAAAACTCGCTTTGTTTACATTTTTTTCAAACTAAAACTCGCTTTGTTTACATTTTTTTCAAACTAAAACTCGCTTTGTTTACATTTTTTTCAAACTAAAACTCGCTTTGTTTACATTTTTTTTAAACTAAAAGACTCTTTGTTTACGCATTTTTCCAAACTAAGAAAACTGAAGGGTAACGAAAATCTTTCTTTTAAATTTTAAGGGAAACTTGCGCGCGGGGGAAAATAACAAATAATTTCTAGATTATAAAAAGTAGCGTATTTCTTCTTTTTTTAAAGAAAACTTTATGGAAGAAGGGAAAGTTGAAAAATCCGCAACTTTGAGATTTGTTCCCTGCGCGCTTCATTATTTTCTTCCCCCTCTCGATGCGCGATGTTCATAAACTGCAACTTCTACATCTTTTTGAGAGTATATAGTGTGTGTACCGCCCACTCTCTTTAACGAGATGAACCCAAACAAACTCTCGCGAACACTCCCCCCGAAAACTGTGTTACTAGAATAAACTCTGTCCGAGGCAGGAGCAATTTACCGGCACAAATATGCACATGTACTTGGCTAACACAACAAACCATATATATACACGTATATAACCGAAAGCGAGTGTCTGTGTGTATTTGTGTCAATGCAAGTGCATAAAACGATGTATATATAGTTACTTGACAATTTCACTCTTTCTCTTCTAACTCCAAAACAAGAAGAAAAGAAGTCATAAATGTTTTTTTCTTCAACAGGGTTGTCACAAATATTTAATTTTAATTTTCCCTGACTTTTCCCTGATTTCCAGACAAAATTCTCACTTTTTCCCTGACCCTAAAAAATATTCTGTTTCACTCTAAAAATTATTAGATACTCAAAAAAATGTTCTATTAAATCTATTTCCAAATTTCATTAATTGTAAAATTATTCAAAAGCATCAATAACTAAATTTTTAATTAAGTATTTAATTATTACTTTTCCACGGGAATTAAAATTCTTCAGAACATTCAAATTTAAACCTTTTTGAAACTCAACAATTTATAAGAATATTATTACAAAACATAAAGAAGGCGATCACCTTCTGCATGTTTTGTTATTATTTTTAATAACCATCAAATTTTTCAACAAAAATTTAATTATTTACAAAAAACCTAATAAAATCATTCGCAAGAATTCAAACATTTTTAAAAGTAGTAAATTTTCTCAAAAAAATTCAATTATTTGAAAAAATTGAAATAAAATTTGTTGCAATAATAACTGAATTATTTTCATAAACAATAAATCAATTATTCGGTAATTTCATATTTTAATCAATTTTTATTAGAAAATTCTAGAAAAATTCAATTATTTAAATTGAAAAATAAATAATTTATTGAATAATTGAATGTTTGTTAAAATTGAATTCTCATAAAGAATTTTACCAACAAATTTTTTAATAATTGAATTCTTTTGACAATTTTTAACAAAATTTTTAAGAATAATTACATTTTTCGAGGAATTTGATTAAAATATTGTATCCAAAATTAATTAAAATCCTGCGATGAGTTTTATTATTCATGAAAAATTTTTTTTTTAATTTCCAAAAATGTTATTAAAATATTTCTAAAATAATTGAATTTCGGTAAAGAGTTTTATTATTTATAAAAATAATTCAATTCTTGTAAAGTACATTGTTAAATTTTTTTAATAATTGATTCATACGACGAATTTTATAAAAATCTTTTTAAATAATTGATATTTTTCAAAAAATTTTATAAAATTTTGTATATTAAATAATTAAACTCACATAAAAATTTTATTATTTATGAAAATAATTGAATTATTTCAAAGAAATTTATTAGAAATTTCATAAAGTATTAAATTTCTGTGAAATTTTAACAAGAATTTTATTCAACTTTTGAAATATATTTGAATTTTGAAGAAGAATTGTATTATTTATAACAATAATTGAAATTTTGACGAAAATGAAACAATTTTTTTTAAATAATTGAATATTGAAGAATTTTATTATTTATAAAGATAATTGAAATTTTGACGAGAATTTTTAGAAAAATTTTGAACTTAATTGAATTTTGGAGAAGAATACCCCTTAAAAAATTATTATGTAACTTATATAGTTATAAATGACTTCATTTTTAAATAAATATTTAATCATTATTATTTTTTTCTACAGAAATAAAAATTTACGAAAAATTCAATCCTTTTTATTATTTATTCTTCAAAAAATTAAATTATTTTCAAAAATTTTCAAATTTGTTCCGAATTAATTTGTCAAAATTCAATTATTTTCAATGTCAACTATTTCAAAAAGTTTTAACAAAAGAATTCAATTATATAAAAAGAAATTTTACTAAAATTCGTCGAAAGAATTCAATTATCTAAAAAGAAATTTTAATAAAATTCGTGGAAAGAATTCAAATATTTAAAATGAATTTTTAATAAAATTCGTCGAAAGAATTCAATTATTTAAAAAGAAATTTTAATAAAATTTATCGAAAGAATTGAATTATTTAAAAAGATATTTTAATAAAATTCGTCGAAAGAATTCAATTACTTTCCAAAAGTATTAGTATAATTCTTTGCAACAATTCAATTATGTTGAAAAATTTACAAAAATTCTCGTTAATTTTTAATCTCTTTTATAAATAATAAAATTTTTCTCCGACATTCAAACATTTCTGAAAATTTTATTAAAATTTGATAAGAGAATTCAATTACTCAAAAATTTAGTTGATGAAATTCTTTATGAAAATTCAATTTTAAGAAACATGAAATTATTTAATAAAATATTTATTTTACAATCAAAAAATTCAATTATTGAACAACAATTTTTATAATATTCTACACGAACATTCAATTATTTTTCTAAATTAACAATTCAAAAAATCATAGTAGAATTTCAATAATTTTTAGAACAATTTTAATCGAATTTCTCCAAAAATGTAATTATTCTTTAGAATTTTATTAAAATTCGTCAAAATAATTCAATTATTTAAAAAATTTGTTGATAAAATTCATCACCAAAATTAAATTTTCAGAAAAACTTAATTATTCAATAAATTATCTTTGTTTGTATTTAAATAATTGAATTCTCGTAGAATTTTTTCTCAATAATTGATTTTTAAAATGAATTTCAGTTAAAATTTTAGATAAAATTTGAATTTTTTATTTCCTTACATAAATAAAATTAAAAAATTTACAATTAATTAATTTTTCGTAAAATTGAATATTTTAAACAAATGGATTTGAAAATTGTCAAAGAAATTTTTTGAAAATAGTTGAAATTTATTGATTTAAAGAAGAATTTTAGATAAAAATTCTAAAAATAATAATCGTAATGATGAAAATAATTTTTGATAAGGTACAGAAAAAATGTATCAAGTAAACTTTTAAACAAAAATTAATTCTGCAAAATTGTTCGTTAAAAGTATAAAAATTTCAAATTTTCAAAGATTTAAATTTAAAACCTCATTTGATAATTTAATCATTTCTAAATAATTTGAATAATAATTGATTTTTCTTAACAAATTTTAATAAAACTTTTTGTAATAATCATTTTTGTTAAATTTTTTTCTAACTTCTATCTTTAATAATAATTTCAGTTCTCGAGAAATTGGATGAAACAAATTTTATACAATACATTAAAAATAATTGAAATTTTTCCAAAAATTTTATTAAAAATTTTCTAAATAATTGAATGTCAAAGAAAAATTGTATTATTTACAAAGATAATTAAAATGTTGACTAAATTTTTTTTTTAATTTCTTAAATATAAATAGATTTTTGCGAAGAATCTATTACTTTTCAAAATAATTGAATTCTTGAGTCTCATTTTATTAATATTTCTTATTAAATAATTGAATTCTTTATTTTTAAATTTCTGAAATATCAGACATTGAAAATAATTAAATGTTGACAAATTTTTGAAAATTAATTAAATTTCTAAAGAGAATTTTATTAAATTTTTTTTTTAAATTGAATAGTTACAAAAGAATTTCATTAAAATTTTTGAAAATAATTTAATTCTTTAAAGAATAAATAAAAAAATAAAATAATTGAATTTCTGAAAAGAATACTTTTAAAAATAATTGAATTTCGAAAAAAAGAATTTTATTACTTTTAATAATAATTGATTTTCTTCAGAAATATCTATAATTACTGCTGAAATTCAATTTTGTTTCAGTGTTTTTAACTAAAATTTTTCTATAAATTCGTTATTTTAAAAACTGCAATTAAATATTTATTAAAAAATTTAACCAATTCTAGAACAATTCTAGTTATTAAAATTGTTTTAAAAATCTAGGTTGTTTTTAAATTTCTACTATAATTCATTTAAAATGGGAATTTTACAAAATTTCAAATGAAAATCTCTTCAAGTTTATTTAATTATGAAAATCGTAAACGCAACTCTTTTAAAATTGAATTTTGAAATATTTAAGTAAAATTAGATTTCAAGAATAAATATACAAGGAAACAACAATTTTCCCGGATTTCGATCAAAATTCCCTGACTTTTTCAAGTTTTTTCAATTTTTATAAAATTCCCTGACATTTCCAAGTTTTCCATAGGTTTCCACATTGCGTGGCAACTGTGTAATGATTAATGAAATTTTTTCTCAACAAAAATGTAGAAAAAGTCTAAAAGAGTCACATTTTCTTAAAAAGATCGAAAAGAAGTGGAAAAAATCCCCTGCAAAATTACCAAAAAATCTCCAAGAATAAAAAAAAATTCTTACACTGAAAAAAAAATTTATTTGATTCAAATAACCTATTGTCTATAATCAAATAAATATTTACTTGAATCAAATAATTTTTATTTGAACCAATTAATTAGTATTTGCTTCAAATACTGAAATATTTTATTCAAATACAATTTATTTGATTCAAATAAAAATTATTTTATTCAAGTAAATATTTATTTGATTATAGACAAATAATCGGTTATTTGAATCAAATAAATTTTTTTTCCAGTGTACTGAATTAAGTAAAATTTCTTTCGATATTATCGAAAACTATAAAAGAACAGATCATTATAAACACACGAATAGAGTGAAAGGCGCACGAAAATCGTATATAAGCAACAAAATTCGGAAATGAACACTAGCGGGGAAAATTGTACTCATCCTTCTTTTTTTTTTGTTTTTGTTTCTTTGCTCTCTTGTCGCTTATCGTTTGCTTCATTTCGACATTGGACGATCGCAAGTTCATACGGCAATTAACGATTGATTGCTTGCAAATTATAGGAAATTTCGTTCTACAGAAGTGAACGCGCATTCGTCTCTAACTATATCAGGGCACTTTGCGCCCATCCACTCTCTAAATTCTCATATCTCGTCGTGATGTCCCTCGAACCTTATGTGTACAGTGAATCAGTTATAGGTATTTAGTGTGCAGTTGAGCAAAACGATAATTTCACTTGCTACACGTTACGTTTTCAATTGAAAGCATATATACACGACACTGAGTCAGTTGTCTATATACATGTATTTTATTTGGATCGCAAATCGATTTTAATAAAATACCGACGTGTTTTAATTTATTCGGTATAAACGAGTCTCTAATATTGAAAAAGCGAAGGAACTAATTACCCAGAACGATAATTTCTTCTATATCTGCATATAAACGTTATTGTAAAAAAATTAAATTCTAACTTAGCAGCAGTGCAAAATTTAAGCTTGCAATTTATTAAAAAAATAAAAACATTTAAAGAGAAAAGTATTCGAAAAAATTACCATTGTTAAGAATTACATGCTGTTAATAAAGACACTTGCAGCAAAAATGTTCACTACTTACTTACCCAGTGTCCTGAACAGCAATCGCGTCAATTTTCTCACACAGTGTCCAGGAGACAGGAGTCCAGACAAACATCAGCATGATTCATCAATCTACAAAAGAAAAAAGCTGTTAATACCAAAAACAAAACGAAAATCGTACAACTACTATAGAACCATAACATTTCGTGATGAACGTAAAAAGAAAACCAAGAACCAAATGCAAATTTACTTTTCCATAAACTTCAATAAACTCCGCACCATATCGTACTTTGTCTAAAAGGTCTTAAAGATTAAAAATAATCAAGAAAAAAAGCCTTTATCATTATCCGAGACGAGATTTGACATGAGAACCATAATAATAATAGTTCCAATTATTGGAATAGAGATTATTTATGTACAGACTGGGATTTCTCAATTATTTCGTGTGGATATATATGTATATATTTTATGAGACGTTAAATGCGATAGTATCTTAAAAGTTCCTGGAATGAGAAGAGGGAAAAGCACATTCTCTATATTCTTGCGGTTATATGCGCGCAACAACGGTGTGATTACTCGAGTATCATGACAAGTGAAGGAGCATAATTGAATATAGTCTTTGTAAAGGATCTTTTGTAAAGATTTTCAACATTGCGTGCGTGATAGTGTTTGCCCACGCACATTTAGCGCGGGCGCACCTACGCAATCTCAAAACATAAAGAGACGACGCAGCGTTCAGCTGCGTAAAGAGTTGTGTTATACAAGTTCACTGTGAAGATACTGCGGCTGCGATTCTTAATGAAACTGAGTCATTCATTCCTGCAACACAAATATATTTATGAATCGAATTTTTACCACCCAAGCCCCATTGGATTGTAGTTTTAGAACCAAAACATAAAAATACTATAGGTTCGCAGTCGGCACAAAACAACAGGAACGTTTTTAGAACATTTTTAAAACGTTTCATTGTCTGGTAAGGGACAAGAAACGTTCTCACTGGAATAGAGAATAGTGTTAGGAACGTTCTTAAAACATAGGATAATTTTTGTGTCCACTGGGATACCCGAACAAAATCCACAATCAGGACACTATCCACACCATGGTATGCACACCAGGACAATCTGAATTAAAATAATAATAATAATAATAATAATAATAATCTTAATTAAACTATCATACCGTCTAACATAGTATATAACATAGATAGTAGAAAATTTAATAATGATGCAGGTTGATAGCTATGACAACCATCATGCAAGACAAAAATTTACTGACACTGCACATGGCAACAATCCCCTTAAAGACTTAAAATTCTTACAACCACAGGGTTGCCACAAATATTTAATTTTAATTTTCCCTGACTTTTCCCTGATTTCCAGACAAAATTCTCACTTTTCCCTGACCATAAAAAATATTCCGATTAACTCTAAAAATTATTAGATACTCAAAAAAATGTTGCATTAAATTGATTTACAAATTTCATTAATTGTAAAATTATTCAAAAAACATCAATAACTAAATTTTTAAATAAGTATTTAATTATAACTTTTCCACAGGAATTAAAATTCTTCTGAACATTCAAATTCAAACCTTTCTGAAACTCAACAATTTATAAGAATATTATTACAAAACATAAAGAAGGTGATCACCTTCTTCATGTTTTGTTATTATTTTTAATAACCATCAAATTTTTCAACAAAAATTTAATTATTTACAAAAATCCTAATAAAATCATTCGCAAGAATTCAATCATTTTTAAAAGTAGTAAATTTTCTCAAAAAAATTCAATTATTTAAAAAAATTGAAATAAAATTAATTGCAATAATAACTGAATTATTTTCATAAACAATAAATCGATTATTCGGTAATTTCATTGTTTTAATCAATTTTTATTAGAAAATTCTTGAAAAATACAATTATTTAAATTGAAAAATAAATAATTTATTGAATAATTGAATGTTTGTTAAAATTTTATTCTCATAAAGATTTTTTAATAATTGAATTCTTTTGACAATTTTTAACAAAATTTTTAAGAATAATTACATTTTTCGAGAAATTTGATTAAAGTATTGTATCCAAAATTAATTAAAATCCTGCGATGAGTTTTCTTATTCATGAAAAAAAAATTTTTTTAATTTCCAAAAATGTTATTAAAATATTTCTAAAATAATTGAATTTCGGTGAAGAACTTTATTATTTATAAAAATAATTCAATTCTTGTAAAGTACATTGTTAAATTTTTTTTAATAATTGATTCATACGACGAATTTTATAAAAATCTTTTTAGATAATTGATATATTTCAAAAAATTTTATAAAATTTTGTATATTAAATAATTAAACTCACATAAAAATTTTATTATTTATGAAAATAATTGAATTATTTCAAAGAAATTTATTAGAAATTGCATAAATTATTGAATTTCTGTGAAATTTTAACAAGAATTTTATTCAAGTTTTTAAATATATTTAAATTTTGAAGAAGAATTGTATTATTTATAACAATAATTGAAATTTTGACGGGAATTAAACAAATTTTTTTTTAAATAATTAAATATTAAAGAATTTTATTATTTATAAAGATAATTGAAATTTTGACAACAATTTTTTAACATAATTGACTTTTGAAAATAATTTAATTTTGCCAACGAATTTTATTCAAGTTTATAAAAATAATTGAATTTTGGTGCGGAATTTTACTATTTCTAAAAATAATTTAATTCTTGAAAAGAACTTTGTTAAATTTTTTTCAATAACTGAACTCTTGCGACGAATTTTATAAAATTCTTTTTAAATAACTGATATTTTTCGAAAAACTATTTGAAATTTTTTATATTAAATAATTGAATTTCTGTGAAAAATTATGAAAATTTTGTAAATAATTAAATTTTTCTAAAGAATTTAAGAAAAAGCATTTGAAACTAAATTTTTAAGAGAATAATTACATTTTTTATGTAATTGTTCAAAAAATCTTTAAAAAATAATTGAAATTCTGGGAAGAATTGTTTTATTTTTGAAAATAATTGAATTATTGCGGAAAAACTTTATTATTTTTGAAAATAATTGAATTCTTGTAAAAGAATTTTTTATTGTAATTTATTGAATTGCTGTGAAATTTTAACAAGAATTTTATTCAAGTTTTTAAATATATTTGAATTTTGAAGAAGAATTGTATTATTTATAACAATAATTGAAATTTTGACGAGAATTTTTAGAAAAATTTTGAACTCAATTGAATTTTGGAGAAGAATTGCATTATTTATATAGGTAATTGAAATTTTGACGAAAAGTTTTAAAGAAATTGTAATCATAATAGAATTTTGTAGAAGAATTTTTTTATTTTTAAAGATATAATTGAAATGACCAGAATTTTTTAAAATTTTTGAATATAATTGAATTTCTGCGAAAAATGTTATTAATTTTAAAAATAATTGAATTTCGGTGAAATTTTTCCAAGAATTCTATTAAAGTTTTTAAAAATAATTTAATTTCGAAGAAGAATTGTATTATTTATAAAGATAATTGAAATTTTGACGAGAATTTTTAAAGAAATTGTAATCATAATTGAATTTTGGAGAAGAATTGCATTATTTATAAAGATATAATTGAAATGGTCAGAATTTTTGAAAATTTTTTAATATGATTGAATTTCTGCGAAAAATGTTATTACTTTTGAAAATAATTGAATTTCTGTAATTATTTGTAAGTTTTCCAAAATGAAATTTTTTTAGTATTTTTAATTAAAATTCTTCTATCAATCTAGTATTTATGAAAATTGTAAAAATTATTCATTACCTAATTTATAATTCATAATTTTATGATAGTTCTTTAAAAATTAAGTTATTTAAAAAGAAATTATTGTCTGAAATAGAAAAAATTCTCGGTTTTGTATTAAAATTCGTGGTTATTTTTATAGTTTACAAGGCAAACAAAGAAAACATCAAAATTTAGAGTTTTTTCATGAATTTCGATTTTTTTCAGTACTTTTACTAAAAATCCCTGACTTTTCCCTGACTTGTGGCAACCCTGAGTAACTATTCCTCCTCTTTAAGAAAACAATACAATGTACGTTGTGCTTTATGTTTCCTCGGGCAAGTTCAAGTGGTAATGAGATTGTAAATATCCAGTAATCATCAGACTAGTCTCTAGTATCATGTGACAACAACGCAACGACCAGTCGTCATCATCGTCATCATAGCTCAAAGTTGCGGCAGATTTATATTCGCCTCCCTTTAGTCATGCCTCTGCATAGTGTTGAAAATTACACAGCTATAAAATTTTCTCAGAATAAGACGGAACCAATCGCAATGCCCACGTCTGACATTTCCTCCGCGAGATGCACGTGAAACAATGTGGGGAGAAAATAAAGAAACCTAATAATTCCACTCTCAATAACGCATATAATGTATAATAGAAGGAAAATAGGATTTTCGAAAAGGATCTTCGAGTCAGTGAGAAGGGATTTTATTTTACCTTATCAAGATACCAGTCCTAAGTTATCAAAGTCAATTTTAACACGTTTCCCTTTTTCAAAAGAAGAATTAATCTTAAAATAATACAATTTCAAGATCAGTTTGAAAACTGTCTCAAAATCTGACCAAAAAAGAAGCTAAAAACATACTATTAGGGGAAAAATTAATTAGAAAAATTGTATTCCATCGATTTTTCTAAAAACAGAGGGTTACCACGCAACCTAGAATCCTGGAAAACCTGGAAATGTCAGGGAATTTTGTAAAAATTGAAAAAACATGGAAAAGTTAGAAAATTTTTTTAAAAATTGAAAAAACCTGGAAAAGTCAAGAAATTTTGATCGAAATCCTGGAAAATTATTGTTTCCTTGTATATTTATTCTTGAAATCTAATTTTACTTAAATATTTTAAAAATCAATTTTAAAAGAGTTGCGTTTACGATTTTCATAATTAAATGAACTTGAAGAGACTTTCATATGAAATTTTGTAAAAATTCAATTTTCAATGAATTATAATAAAAAATTTTTAAAGAACCTATAGTTTTTAAAAATAATTGAAATTCTGCCAACAACTTTATTAAAATTTTTCCAAAATGTTTTGATTGTTGGAGATCAATTTTATTATTTTTAAAAGTAATTCAAAATTGACGAGAATATTTGTAAATTTTTAAACATAATTGAATTTTTCCAAAGAATTATATTATACGGTTTGAAAATAATTGAATTCTTCAGACGAATTTTTTTAAACTTTCGGTTAAAATAATGGAATTCTTTTGTTAAAACTTTTTGAAATAGTAGACATTGAAAATAATTCAAGTTTGACTAATTATTTTGGAAAAAAAAATTTTTTTAATTTAAAATGTTTGAAAATAATTTAATTCTTTGAAGAATAAATAAAAAATGGAATTTTTCGAAAATTCTGATTTCTGCATAAAAAAATAATGATGGAAAAATTGAAAATATTTATTGAAAAATAAAGTTATTCGTGTTTTCGAATAAGTTTCTAATTAATAATAAATGTTGTTTTAAAAACCTGGGAAAATTACATTTTTTTAAATTAATCTGGAAAAGTCAGAGAATTTGAAAAGAGGAAAAGCGTGTGGCAACCCTGACAACAAAACATGTGGATCAAAAACAAAACAATAACAATAGAATGTCGCTCAAAAAAAAAAAAAATTCCCGCTCTTAAAATCATAGAAGCTCCTTTATGAACATCAGCTCAAAACTATTTGAAGGTAAATATATGCAATTTCTACTAGAGAGGCGCAGTCAAGATGCAGTAACTTGGCAGTAACATTCAAGAGTCAAAGGGCTGACAGCAACTTGCATAAGTAATATCTTTTATATTACGATCAGAGTTGAAATAATTTTATACCGTATACATTAATTTACCGCGCAGACAAAAGTAATGGGAGAAAAAAAATTATTAGAAACATGGAAAACTTTGACAGGTGCATAGTTCAGAAGCGTCGTATTATCACTTTTTACGACTAATAATACATACACAATATTACATAAATTTGCTCTCTAATGACTTCAGGAAATAATACTTTTTTACCAAACACTCTCACTCCGCATGATTTTAAATGTATAATAGAGAGAATGTCAAAAATGAAAATTCCTATTGCATTTTTGAAAAGAAAAATTTTTTTCCCCATGGCGAACCTACAATAGCATTTCTTATACACGAAAAACAAAAATCTTCACCTCGAACAACTATAAAATTCACTATTTTAGCGAATTTTTTAGTTATTGCAACGAATACTTTCGTTATTTTAAAGAATACTTTCGCTATTTTAGCGAAAGTAATCGCTCTTCCACTTAAATATTTTTTTCCGTGTATCGAAATTCTAAAATATAATCGGTATTTTTTTGTTATTATAAGTTCTCAAAAAATTCCTATCAAATAAGTAAATCAAAAACAGGGTTGCCACAAATATTTAATTTTAATTTTCCCTGATTTCCAAACAAAATTCTCACTTTTTCCCTGACCATAAAAAATTTTCTGATTCACCCTAAAAATTATTAGATACTCAAAAAAATGTTGTATTAAATTTATTTACAAATTTAATTAATTGTAAAATTATTCAAAAACATCAATAACTGAATTTTTAAATAAGTATTTAATTATTACTTTTCCACAGGAATTAAAATTCTTCAGAACATTCAAATTCAAACCTTCTTGAAACTCAACAATTTATAAGAATATTATTACAAAACATAAAGAAGGCGATCACCTTCTTCATGTTTTGTTATTATTTTTAATAGCCATCAAATTTTTCAACAAAAATTTAATTATTTACAAAAATCCTAATAAAATCATTCGCAAGAATTCAATCTTTTTTAAAAGTAGTCAATTTTCTCAAAAAAGTAGTAGAAACAGATGAATTTTAAGAATTTCGGTTTTTTAAATTTTTTATAAAATTAGTTTTTTTGGCAAAGCCTGTAGATAATTAAAAAAGTAAAGTGGTTCTCAAATACCCAAAAATAAAGAAGCAAAACTAGAAAAACAAGTAGAAACAGATGAATTTTAAGAATTTCGGTTTTTTAAATTTTTTATAAAATTAGTTTTTTTAGCAACGCTTGTAGATAATTAAAAAAGTAAAGTGGTTCTCGAAAACCCAAAAATAAAGAAGCAAAACTAGAAAAACAAGTAAAAACAGATGAATTTTAAGAATTTCGGTTTTTTAAATTTTTTATAAAATTAGTTTTTTTAGCAACGCATGTAGATAATTAAAAAAGTAAAGTGGTTCTCGAAAACCCAAAAATAAAGAAGCAAAACTAGAAAAATAAGTGGAAACAGATGAATTTTAAGAATTTCGGTTTTTTAAATTTTTTATAAAATTAGTTTTTTTTGGCAAAGCCTGTAGATAATTAAAAAAGTAAAGTGGTTCTCAAAAACCCAAAAATAAAGAAGCAAAACTAGAAAAATAAGTGGAAACAGATGAATTTTAAGAATTTCGGTTTTTTAAATTTTTTATAAAATTAGTTTTTTTTGGCAAAGCCTGTAGATAATTAAAAAAGTACAGTGGTTCTCGAAAACCCAAAAATAAAGAAGCAAAACTAGAAAAACAAGTAAAAACAGATGAATTTTAAGAGTTTCGGTTTTTTAAATTTTTTATAAAATTAGTTTTTTTTTAACAAAGCTTGTAGATAATTAAAAAAGTAAAGTGGTTCTCAAATACCCAAAAATAAAGAAGCAAAACTAGAAAAACAAGTAGAAACAGATGAATTTTAAGAATTTCGGTTATTTAAATTTTTTATAAAAGTAGTTTTTTTAGCAACGCTTGTAGATAATTAAAAAAGTAAAGTGGTTCTCAAAAACCCAAAAATAAAGAAGCAAAACTAGAAAAACAAGTAAAAACAGATGAATTTTAAGAATTTCGGTTTTTTAAATTTTTTATAAAATTAGTTTTTTTAGCAACGCATGTAGATAATTAAAAAAGTAAAGTGGTTCTCGAAAACCCAAAAATAAAGAAGCAAAACTAGAAAAATAAGTGGAAACAGATGAATTTTAAGAATTTCGGTTTCTTAAATTTTTTATAAAATTAGTTTTTTTTGGCAAAGCCTGTAGATAATTAAAAAAGTATAGTGGTTCTCAAAAACCCAAAAATAAAGAAGCAAAACTAGAAAAATAAGTGGAAACAGATGAATTTTAAGAATTTCGGTTTTTTAAATTTTTTATAAAATTAGTTTTTTTTTGGCAAAGCCTGTAGATAATTAAAAAAGTAAAGTGGTTCTCAAATACCCAAAAATAAAGAAGCAAAACTAGAAAAATAAGTGGAAACAGATGAATTTTAAGAATTTCGGTTTTTTAAATTTTTTATAAAATTAGTTTTTTTAGCAACGCTTGTAGATAATTAAAAAAGTAAAGTGGTTCTCAAAAACCCAAAAATAAAGAAGCAAAACTAGAAAAACAAGTAAAAACAGATGAATTTTAAGAATTTCGGTTTTTTAAATTTTTTATAAAATTAGTTTTTTTTGGCAAAGCCTGTAGATAATTAAAAAAGTATAGTGGTTCTCAAAAACCCAAAAATAAAGAAGCAAAACTAGAAAAATAAGTGGAAACAGATGAATTTTAAGAATTTCGGTTTTTTAAATTTTTTATAAAATTAGTTTTTTTTTGGCAAAGCCTGTAGATAATTAAAAAAGTACAGTGGTTCTCGAAAACCCAAAAATAAAGAAGCAAAACTAGAAAAACAAGTAAAAACAGATGAATTTTAAGAGTTTCGGTTTTTTAAATTTTTTATAAAATTAGTTTTTTTTTAACAAAGCATGTAGATAATTAAAAAAGTAAAGTGGTTCTTAAATTTTGTCTAAGGAATTCAATTATTTCAATTATTTTCATAAGTACCAAAATTTTTCCAATTTACTAAATTCTTTTAAATATTATTTTTGAAAAATATTCCTCATAAGAATTCAATTCTTTTCATAAATTTTCATAAAATTAAAAAAATAATTTAATTATTTTCAAAAGTAATATAATTCATCGCAGAAGTTCAATTATGTTTAACATTTTTTTGAAATTCTCCGAAATTTCAATTATTTTTATAAATTATAAATAATTAAATTGTTCTCTACAATTCAATTATTTTCAAAAATTTTAATAAAATTCTACGCAAACATTTAATTATTTTCATAAATATGTAATAACATTCTTTTGAAGGATTCAATTACCCTTCATAAATAGTAAAATTCTTTGCACAAATTTAATTAGTATCAATAAATTTTAATGAAATTGAATTAATCAAATTTTTCAATTATAATTATGAACAGTCAAGATTGTTTTTTGAAAAATTGAATAAATGTTTAAAAAAATTTGTTTAATTCAATTATTTTTCAAATTGTAGATTCATGTTCGAAATGAAATAAATAATAATTTGATGAGAAAATAAAACCGGGAAAAACAGGGAATTTAAAGGTTAAACACAATTTCTAATCAGCCACTATTGATAGAGTAAATGTCGGTAAAATTATTTCCTATTATCTTATTGGCGGTCATTTTTCATTAACGATTTTAGTTTTAACACTATTTGTTGAGAAAAGTAGCTTTTAGTATCATTAGGCTCAAAAAAGTAGCCAAAAAGTAGCCTCGTATCAAAAAAGTAGCAAATAGTAGCTTTTAGTAGAAGAGTGCGAAGCCTGTAATAGAAAAGTTAATAAGTTTTTCTTTAAATTGCAACAAATAATAATAATAGAAAAGTTAATAAATTTTTCTTTAAATTACTTTTCGTTTTTTATGAAAATACGAATTGCGTATAATTTCGTAAATAATAACAGTAGACGAAATGAGGGAGCCACTTTACGAGACTCTGCAGAATTCTGCAAGTCGATAATCTCGCGTCTAGTTACAGTAAACCTTAACAGATGTCTTTGTTACAAATTTAACATTAATTAAAATTAACATTCTAAAACTAAACCCAACAATATTTTAATTGTCCATAAAATAAAATTTACGTTTCTAATAATTTTTCCCTTGCAATTTTTTCTTACATTTACGAAAAAAAACCTTCAACTAGAACAGCAATAACTTTCGCTAAAATAGCGAAAGTATCATATCGCTGAAATAGCGAAAGTATTATCGTTGAAATAGCGAAAGAATTCGTTGCAATAACTAAAAATTTCGCTAATACAGTGAAACTTGTAATTGTTCCAGGTGAAGATTTTCTTTTCATATTTAAAACGACAAAATTTTAAATTTCTAATTTAAAACTGCCAAAAATACGATCAAAGATCATTTTACATTCACCTGTCTAAAAATAATGTTTAAGAGTAAAAATAGTTCTATCATATTATAACTCGGCGAAAAAAAAATTACGAAATTAACAGATCGTAAAGAACCGAAACAATTAATTGTTTATCTATAATATATTCGCAAAGTGGAAACATACAAGATACTCGGGTATTCCCCAGGTCTCCCACCCCTCTCTCTTTCTCTCTTTTTTTTCTATCAAACCGACAAGCTTTATCCTGTAAACGTCATACTCTTTCACCAAGTTAAATAAAATTATTATTTAATCTTTTTTCAACTCAGTAGTGTTGACAAGAGAATATCTGTTCCTCTCTCCCTTAACAACAAGAATTTGAAAAATAAAATTTGCATCCAAATCAAATAATAATAAAATAATAAATAAATAAAAACAAATATATAAATAAAAGTAAATGAATTAAATAATAAATAAAAACAAATAAATAAAAGAAAATAAATAAATAAATAAAAGAAAATAAATAAATAAAAATAAATAAATAAAAGAAAATAGAAGAAAATCTGCTATATTCAATATCTATATAATTCTATATACGTAATAGAAAATCTCGTACGAAATAAATTCGTTAAAAAAAATTTACAAACTATAAAAATAATTCAGTCAGTAATTGAAAATTAAAAAAAAGAATTGATAATAAATGCGACAAAAGATAATTTAATTTTAAATCATTGAAAAATGATAACAGACATAATAGGACAGTGTCGAATTTGCAATCAGAAGCACTTTCTTCATGTAAGTGATGAAACATCAAAACATACGGAGGAAGATTTAAAAATTTCTGTAAGTAGAATAAAGAAAAATATTTTTTAGAGTTCACAAATAAAAATAAAGCTTCGTTTTTTCCTCATTTTCCAGGCAGAATTGAAACTTATTTCCTAAACCTAAAGACTATTTTGATTCATTAAAATTTAATTTTATTACGAAAAATTTTTTTATCAAACTTTTTGAAAATATTTAATTTTTTCTTCGACTATTTTTTTTTATTTCATATTTTATTATATCTCTCAGCTTTTAAAGACATTAATTTCAATTTTTATTTTCAAAATATATATATATATATATATAGAAAAAACATCTACCTCCCGTGTAAAAACAATTGATGCTCATTATAAATTCTACCGACAAAATTTTCCCATACCCGCGCGCACTCTTGACATTTCATATTAGTCAAGTTTTATTGTATGGCAAAATATTAAGAAAAAGAAAAAGGAGAAAAAATGAAAAAGATTTATCTTCAATTAACTATTGCTTTAGGCCATCTAAAATCTACAGAGCTAATTTCCTACAGCTTGCGTAGGTAATACATTCAAGTCGCAAGTATCAAGTAGATACATGCAACAGGTGCACGAACGCAGGATAATATACTATAATGAAGTACCTAAAGGAAATTAAGTGCATAATTAGAATTATGGGCTTGTAATAAAATATTGCTTTAAAAGATTAATTTTCCTCAATGCATCACATTCTTCTATATAAATATAATCAATTTTCCAAATGGCCGACGAGAACAAATTCTCAATCTATTATCATTATTTTACGCAAGCTATTATTGTATTTTCTATTCTGTTCCTTTCTATTTTGTTCAATTCCATTTTATTCCATTTTATTCCATTTTATTCCATTTTATTCCATTTTACTCTATTTTGTTCTATTTTATTTCATTTTATTCCATTTTATTCCATTTTACTCTATTTTATTCCATTTTATTCTATTTTACTCTATTTTGTTCTATTTTATTTAATTTTATTCCATTTTATTCCATTTTATTTAATTTCACTTTATTCCACTATTGATTATTAATTTGAATAAAATTTTAATTGTTTCAGCAGGTATACAACACAATATGTAATTCGTGTATGGAAAAAGTTGCTCTCCTCCCCCTGAAACAATTAATTTCCAATATTTCTAAAGAGAAGAATTTCCTAATATTCCGTGAAAAAAGGAAAATTATTCTCGTCGATGCCTCGACGAATACGGAGACAAACATTGCCAATGAAAATAAAAAAGCACCTTTAGCAAATCCGTAAGTTTACGAAATAATAACCTAAAAACTTTTCTTGCTACTTTCAATAATACAGGCCTTGGATTGACTTTAACGAAGAAAAAAAAGTCGCTTTAGTCGATTAAAAATAGAAAAAAGTCCATTTTTTTATTTTAAGATATTAATTAAGGTAGAACATTTTCAAAAATTTTAATAAAGAAATTCGTAAAAATTAACTTTTTAAAAATATTTCTAAATGATTTATTTAAAATACAAAAAGTTTTAGAATTAAATATAATTAAAAATGTATAAAAAACTGAAATTTGGTCAAATGTTTTCAAAGCTGATTTAAATTTAGTAAAACATTTAAAAAATAAATCAAAATTTGTCAAAATCTTAGGAAAAATAATTGAGTTTTTTAAAGATATAAAAAAATTAATGAAATTTTTCAAAGAATTTTAATTATAAATAAATTATTTCTGAAAAATTAAAAAGTAGTGCTGTATAAAAAATACAATTTTTTATAATAATTTAAACCTTACATTTTTATATTTAATGATATTAATTAATGTAGAACATTTTCAAAAATTTTAATAAAGAAATATTTCTAAATATTTTATTGAAAATACAAAAAAGTTTTACAATTAAATACAATAAAAAAATGTCTAAAAAACTAAAATTTGGTCAAATCTTTTCAAAACTAATTTAAATTTACTTAAACATTAAAAAAATTATTCAAAATTTGTCAAAATCTTTTGAAAAATAATTAGGCTTTTAAAAATATTAAAAAATAAATAAAATTATCAAAAAATTGTAACTATAAATAAATTATTTCTGAAAAGCTCTAAAGTAGTAAATTTAAAAAAAATTCTATTTACTTTATTCGAAGGTAATTGAATCTTAAAAAATTGTAATAAAACAATTGTAAGAATTAATTTTTTATAAATATTGTAATATATAATTTTTCAAAAATAATTGAAGAATTTTTGTATAATTTAAAACAAAATTGTTTTCAAGAATTTTAATTGAAAATTTGGAATATTTGATTATTTTCTCCAAAATGTTGAAAACAATTTTGAACAATTTTAATTTTATTATTTTGTGTATGAATTTAAATTTTCGGAAATATTGAAAATAATTTAATTTAAAAAACATAGAACGTAATGATTCAGAGAATTATTCTTTTGTTAACTATTTTAATATTATTTTTAAAACTTATTTTCGTTCATTTTCATTTTTATAGAAACTACACTTGAAGATAATTTATTATAATTTTTGATAATTTAATATTATTTGAAAAATTTTCAATTAAAATTCTTGAAAAGTTAATTTTCAAAAATTGCAATAAAACACTTGAAAAGATGATTTAGTTTTAATTAAATTGTACAGAATTTAAATTATTGAAAATCTTTTGAATTGTAATATTTTGAAACATTTAATTAGAAAACTGATTGAAAAATAAAGTTCCAAAAGTTTGTCTATAATAAGTAATACTTTGCACGGTATAAAAATCGAAATAAGTTGCATTTTATACCGAAATTATTGTATTTTTTGCGCAAAATTTGGAAGAAAAGTCGAAAAAATCGCAATTTTTTAATAAAAGTCGATAAAAGTCGCATTATTTGAAAAATGTTGAAAAAAGTCGAAAAAGTCATAATATCCGAGGCCTGATAATACATAATAAATACCTTTCAACTTCATGAATAACTATTCTTTTCCTTAATACGAAATTCACATTTTATTTATACTTCCAGATCGAAGAAGAAGGAAAATAGCAAAAAAATTCCATCTATCATCAATAATAATAATTATTGTGTGGGAAAAACCGAACGTTCTTTAATTTGCGAATTTTGTAAGAAAACATTTACACACACAGGCGACTTAAATAAACACAGAAGAAAACACACGGGGGAAAAACCTTATGATTGTTCAATTTGTAAAAGAAAATTTTCCCACGCATCTAATTTAGTGAGACATCAACGAATTCATTCGGGAGAAAAACCTTTCTCTTGTCCATTAAAATGTGGCAGAAATTTTACCAGGAAAGATAAACTTTCGGAACATGTTTCGAAATATCATTCGAGTACGAAAAAATAAAAGCATTTAAAGTAGAGAGAAAAAGAGAGAAAAAGTAGAGAAAAAGAGAGAAAAAAGGAGAAAAAGAGAAAAAAAGTGAGAAAAAGAAAGTAAAACATTAATTAACAGTAGAATAAAATTAAACAATTGAAAAAATGTGCAAAATTAATCAAAATTACTTACAGTTATAAGCGATTTTTGCATTAACCACGTGGAAATTCTCGCACTTGACATTTTTCAGGAACAATTATCGTCCTTCCAATATAAATCTCCAAGAAAAATCCAGCAATCAAACATCATTTTTCTGAAAGAAGGGAAAAAAAGATAATAAGCAATTTTTTCTGACAAAATGTTACAAATCAAGCCGCGTGCTAAATAAAATATTAAAATCAAAAATCTAAATGATCGTTGCCACTTTAAAATCGCCGCATGCACTTTGACAATATTTTCCTTGTCCTAAATCCACTTTTTCATTCCGAAATTTCATTAAACACAAGTTTTCTGCAACGTTTACAATTTTAGAAGATAGAATTAAACAATTTTTTAAATCCAAAAAGTTCCTTCACTGAAACAATAATTTTTTGAACGTACGTTTGCGGCTCGTGGCCAAGAGGCAAACTTACAAGTGAAAAATAAAAATGGCGACAGGATAAGGAAAATCCCGCCTTTCTCTGCATTACCGACACTAGATTAAAAAAAAATTCCCTACATTCCCGATTTAACCTTCTTCCTTTTCGTTCCTATTTTTCCCGCAACGCTTGCGGCGGTAGTGTTAATCAATTCCCGTTTTTTATGCTTTTTGTATTTAAATAAAATACACGCTGTAAATTAGCAAAGAAATAAAAAATTATTACAAGAAACTAGACTAAAAATTCCAACAATAAACATTAAGATCGAATAAAGTGATTTGAATTATCCCAACCGTTTCCACGTTCAAGTTTTTCAAAAAAAAGTGAGGTTATACTTTCTTGTTTAGCACTAGTTTTGTTTATAATTAAACCCCAATAAACTGTTGTTTACTATCCGTTTTTTACATACTTACGAATGTTCATATTGCATTCTATCTGTATCTAAAGAAAAATATTATTCTACTTTTCAGGAAATTTACGAATTCATTATAATTGCAGGAATAAGTCGCTCACTTTAATGGTGAAGACGAAAAGGAAATCGTGTTTTTGACACGCATTAGACAAAATAGAAATAATAGATCTCAGAGAAATAAGACTGTTTTACGTTCATTTTTTGAAAATTCCATCATGTCGTTAAAAAGAGCTGGTTCCGTGAAAACATTGAAGAACTTGAAACGCACCAGAAATGAGGAATCGTGGGAAAGAAATAGAGTGAAATCGGCTCGGAACTTGGTAAATTTTCAAATCATTTTACATAATAATTTACAGGGTTGCCACAAATATTAATTTTAATTTTCCCTGACTTTTCCCTGATTTCCAGATAAAATTCTCACTTTTTCCCTGACCATAAAAAATATTCTGATTCACTCTAAAAATTATTAGATACTCAAAAAAATGTTCTATTAAATTTATTTAAAAATTTCATTAATTGTAAAATTATTCAAAAACATCAATAACTAAATTTTTAAATGGGTATTTAATTATTACTTTTCCACAGAAAATAAAATTCTTCAGAACATTCAAATTCAAACCTTTTTGAAACTCAACAATTTATAAGAATATTATTACAAAACATAAAGAAGGCGATCACCTTCTTCATGTTTTGTTATTATTTTTAATAACCATTAAATTTTTCAATAAAAATTTAATTATTTACAAAAATTCTAATAAAATCATTCGCAAGAATTCAATCAGTTTTAAAAGTAGTCAATTTTCTCAAAAAAATTCAATTATTTGAAAAAATTGAAATAAAATTGGTTTCAATAACAACTGAATTATTTTCATAAACAATAAATCGATTATTCGGTAATTTCATTTTTTAATCAATTTTTATTAGAAAATTCTAGAAAAAATTAATTATTTAAATTGAAAAATAAATAATTTATCGAAGAATTGAATGTTTGTTAAAATTGAATTCTCATAAAGAATTTTATCAATAATTCTTTTAATAATTGAATTCTTTTGACAATTTGTAACAAAATTTTTAAGAATAATTACACTTTTCGAGGAATTTGATTAAAATATTGTATCCAAAATTAATTAAAATCCTGCGATGAGTTTTATTATTCATGAAACAAATTTTTAAAAAAATTCCAAAAATGTTATTAAAATTTTTCTAAAATAATGGAATTTCGGTGAAGAACTTTATTATTTATAAAAATAATTCAATTCTTGTAAAGTACATTGTTAAATTTTTTTAATAATTGATTCATACGACGAATTTTATAAAAATCTTTTTAAATAATAGATATTTTTCAAAAAATTTTTATATTAAATAATTAAACTCACATAAAAATTTTATTATTTATCAAAATAATTGAATTACTTCAAAGAAATTTATTAGAAATTTCATAAAGTATTGAATTTCTGTGAAATTTTAACAATTTTATTCAAGTTTTTAAATATATTTGAATTTTGAAGAAGAATTGTATTATTTATAACAATAATTGAAATTTTGACAAGAATTAAACAAATTTTTTTTTTAAATAATTGAATATTGAAGAATTTTATTATTTATAAAGATAATTGAAATTTTGACAACAATTTTTTAACATAATTGACTTTTGAAAATAATTTAATTTTTCCAACGAATTTTATTCAAGTTTATAAAAATAATTGAATTTCGGTGAAATTTTTCCAAGAATTTTATTAAAGTTTTTAAAAATAATTGAATTTCGTAGAAGAATTGTATTATTTATAAAGAAAATTGAAATTTTGACGAGAATTTTTAAAGAAATTGTAGTCATAATTGAATTTTGGAGAAGAATTTTTTTATTTTTAAAAATATAATTGAAATGACCAGAATTTTTAGAAATTTTTGAATATAATTGAATTTCTGCGAAAAATGTTATTACTTTTGAAAATAATTGAATTTCTGTAATTATTTGTAACTTTTCCAAAATTAAATTTTTTTAGTATTTTTAACTAAAATTCTTTTATCAATCTAGTATTTATGAAAATTGTAAAAGTTATTCATTACATAATTTATATGTCATAATTTTGTGATAGTTCTTTAAAAATTAAGTTATTTAAAAAGAAATTAGTGTCTGAAATAGAAAAAATTCAAAGTTTCGTATTAAAATTCGTGGTTATTTTTATAGTTTACAAGGCAAACAAAAAAAACATCAAAATTTAGAGTTTTTTTCATGAATTTTTAAATTTCCATTTTTTTCAGTACTTTTACTAAAAATCCCTGACTTTTCCCTGACTTCTCTGACCAATTTTATTTTCCCTGAATTCCCTGACTTGTGGCAACCCTGATAATATAATTTTTCAAATACAAAAATTTAATTAAAAGGTTAATTAATTTATATATATATATATATATATATATATATATATATATAGGTTATATTTATAGGTTAACAAATAAATTAATTTAAATAGAAAATTGCCAAAAAAATAACTAAATTCAGGAAGAATTAGAATTTTAATCTTTAGAAGTAATTTTTATTCTATTTATTTTCCGTAAAGTCTCGTATTTTTCAGTAAAAAGAATTTTGTCGGGGAAAATATTTTAATGCCACTAAATTGTTGATAAAGTGAAAATTATAATCTTCCGTAAAAAAGTATTTTCTATGTGGAATTGTTTCTTATTTTTCTTTTCTATAATTTTCAACGTTATCCTTTCCCTTCTCTAGTTTATCGATAACTATTTCTTTTCTCTAAAAAAGATAATTTTTTCCAGGGACAAGCGTACACATCAAAGTCGGGCGTCAGTGTTCCAGAAAAAAAATTCGTCCCCGTCGAGGATGCGTGCTGTAAAAAGGAATGTTTTCGCTTTGTCGACGGCGACAGTCAACGTGCTTTATTCGAAGTATTTTGGAAGAGCGGCGACTACGTGACGCAAAATACAATAATCGCCACTGGATTAATGAAGAAAAAGCGTCAAGATCCATTGACAACGGACACAAAACGTGACGATTGGAATTACTATTTCAATCATCCACTTTACGACGAGCGTGTTGCCGTTTGTCGTAAATTTCTCCTCAATTTATTGAATCTCAGTCAGGGACGATTCTACACCGTTCAACAAAAAATGATAGCCGGCGAAATTTTAACTGACAAACGTGGCAAACATAAAAAGCACGTTGTCAAATTAACCGACATGGTGAAAGATTTAATACTCAAGCATTGCGAGAGTTTACCCCATTCTTCCGTTTGCTACAAGAACGGTGAGGTGAAGCTAAATTATTTCAACAGTGCCGAATTAAATTTAAAACGATTGTACGAATCGTTTCTCGATTATTATGCGGCAATCACGGAGGAACCTGAAATTCCTCTCAATTTAAGTACCTACAGTTATTATTTCAATCACAATATTAATTATACATTTAGATCGGCAATCAAAACGGAACATGCCGTTTGAATGTTAGAAAATAACACTTTTTTTTAAAACATTTTTTTGTTTTTTGTAAACAAAATTCTCTTTTTGTAATGAAAATCGTACTTTTCTTCTTTGTGTAAAAAAAAACCGTTCAGTTCAAATTAATATATTGTAAAATTAATGAAAAATAAATTATTTCCTTCATAAATTTTCAGGGTTGCCAAGTTTTTACTCTTTTCAAATTGCATTGACTTTTTCAGGTTTTCCAGGTTAAACAACGGAATTTTTTAAGGTTTTTGAAACGTTTAGTATTAATAAGAAAATTATTCGAAACCTCAAGAATTCGATTATTTTTAAAAGTAAACAGAATTCTTTACAAAAATCCAATTATGTTTCGCAAAAGTGTCAAAAATTCCCGTCAAAATTTAAATAATCTTTATAAATAATAAAAATTTCCTCCGAAATTCAATTTTCAAAAATTTTAATAAAATTCTTGACAAAACTTCAATTATTTTAAATTTTTCTTCACAAAAATCCAATTATATTTCAAAATTGTCAAAAATTCCCGTCAAAATTTAAATAATCTTTATAAATAATACAATTTTCTCAGAAATTAAATTTTCAAAAATTTTAATAAAATTCTTGACAAAACTTCAATTATTTAAACAAAATTTTAGTAAAAATCTTGACAAAATTTCAATTATTTAAACAAAATTTTAGTAAAAATCTTGACAAAATTTCAATTATTTAAACAAAATTTTAGTAAAATTCTTGACAAAATTTCAATTATATAAATAAAGTTTAATAAAATTCTTCACATGAATTCAATTATTTTCGAAAGTTTTTCGCAAGTGAAATAATATTCAATATTTACTATTTTCTTATAATATTTATATCAAAAGATTTAATTATGGAGCAAAATTTTGGAGACAATTCTAACGAAAACATGTAATTATTTACATAAATAAAATTTTATTTAAGAAATTCCAATATTTTCATAGCAGAATTAAAAACATTTTTAATACAATTTTAAATAAATTCTGCGAAAAATGCAATTATTCTGAACAAATTTATTAAAATTTGACGAAAGAATTTAATTTTAAGAAACATTTGATTATTCATAAAAAATAATAAAAATTTGATTTTTTATAAAGACAATTTAAAGTTTGACAACAATTTTTGTAAATTTTCAAATATAATTGAATTTTTGTGAAGAATTATATTACCGTTTGAAAATAATTGAATTCTTCAGACTAATTTTATTCAAATTTCGGTTTTAATAATTGAATTTGTTTCGTGAATTTTTATTCAAGTAGTAAACGTTGAGAATAATGGAATTTCAAAAGATTTTTGAAATCATATTTCTACGAAAAGTTTTATTAAAATTATTTTGAAAAAAATTAAATTGTCACAAAAGAATTTCATTGAATGTTTTGAAAATAATTTAATTCTTTGAAGAATGAATAATAAAAGATAAAAAAAATAATTGAATTTCTAAAAAGAATTTTACTTTTTCTAAAAATAATTGATCTTTTCCAATAATTTTGTATTTGCTTCAAAATTCAATTTTATTTTCGTGTTTTAACTAAAATTCTTTTAAAAATCCGTTATTTTTAATAATCAATTAATTGTATATTAAAAAGTTTTAATAATTTTAGAAGAATTTTAGTTAAAATTTTTTTAAAATCTAGATTTTTAAATTTTTTAATGAAATTCATTTAAAATTGAAATAATTTTGAAACATTTAAGTAAAATTAGATTTCAAGAATAAATACAATTAGAAAACAACAATTTTCCAGGATTTCGATCGAAATTCCCTGACTTTTACAGGTTTCGTCAATTTTTATAAAATTCCCTGACATTCCCAGGCTTCCAGGTTGCGTGGCAACAATTTTAATTCCTTATTTTCAATTTGATTTCATTTAGAATTAAAAAAAAAAAACTTCAACTATCCATAAATAAAGGCTTTATTTAATTTTCATTTTTTCGATCACAGAAACTATTAACTTAACAAACAGTAAAAATAGTCTTTTAATTGTTTTGCGAAGAAACGGAAATTATTTGAAAATCAAAAGAAAAATGAATTGATAATTTCAAATATTCAAGGGGAACGAATAACTTTTTTCACCAAGAGTACAAAATTTCGAACATTACAAAAAAAAACTTAATTTCAATTCTTATTTTTTTTTTATTGAAATCTTGAAAGTTGTTCCCAACAAAAGAAAACAGAATTTAACTACACCATTGAATATTCGAATTTCAAAACGAGTGTTAATTTCTATGAATAATTAAACAATACAAGTTTTAAGAAAAAAAAATAGTTTTGAAATTAACATTAACTTCATGAATTTAGTATTTAAATTATTTCGCGAATAATCAAGTGTTCATAATCTTCACCTTCTTTTTCTTTCAAATTACAGTAAACTTTATTTTTTAATACTCTTCTTTAACATAAAATCACTTTTTTTTTTAGAAGAATTCTTAATGTTCAATCATTAGACACTTGTATGCGGTTCCTTTTGCGAAGAAGCCAAATGACTTTGCAGTGAGTAATGTGCATCCCTTTGGAATGGCCTTTGAAACGGATGTGCCACTAATTTCACCATATGATCGTGAAGTCTCGTTGCATTTCTTCCGACTTCAAAAATATACGCAGAATTTTTCACATCCAACGCATTCAATGACGCATAAATCGTATCACATTTATTTTGTTCACTCGGATGTTCGTGTATATAGAGAATATCTAAGAAGAAATTCTGCTTCTTCATCAGTCCATCGAAGCTTGTTTTCGTTGAAAATTTGGGAACAGCGTGAGAACGACAGTAAATCAATATAACACGTGTCACGCAATTAACACTTGTCTTAAATGCATCGTCAACATAATTAAACAAATTACTCAAATCAAAAAACGGCGAATCCTCGGGAAATTCCTCGATAACATCAATCAAATGTAAAAAGTCAATGGTATTATTTGTAAATCCATTAATGCGATGAATTTTATTGCCATTTAATATAAATAAACTGTACTCGTGATGTCGATTAATTGATGATTTGATATTTATGAATATCTCGACAATTCGTTTAATCATAAATAATGGTGGGAATTTATCGCCACGACCTAATTCAAATTGCGTTGCTTGTTGTTCAATTGTGGCATCGATAATGAAGATTATTTTCTCCGGCACGTTTATTAGTTTTCTATTGTTCGTTTGCATTTTCAATCGATTGTCGAATTTTCTTTTATTCTCCTGAACACGTGAATCAATTGATGATTCAATGTTGAGATTCGAATCACTGGTGGAACACATTTGCATTTGTTCTGATAGACACGAAACTTCCTTTTCACAACCGTCCATGATCATCAATTTCTTGACATTCGTTTACTTTTTAATTTGAAACACACGCACGATATTTGTTTCTTTTTGAATTCACGAAATTTTGTGTTTATTTAAGTTTTTTCGTTTGGGGAAAAAGTAGATGTGAGAGAAACCAAAACAGCTGATTGAGGTGTTGAGAAACTTGTCGCCAGGGGGCGCCAACAGTTTCCACAATTTTGAAAAATTTAAAAAGAAAAAAACTTTCATCAATCAAATAACGAAATTATCATCAGTAAAATTTTATTTTTTCCAAATTTACTCCTTTGAAAATAAGTTTAGAAATTTTTTACGACTTACCATTTGCTGAATCTGTCAATCTCTAGTCCCTCTAGGCCTCTTGGTTCTGTTCAAGTCGTTTTCGTCCTATTTAGATTCTATTAAACAAAAAAAATTACACGTAAAAATAAAAATTTCGCATTGTTAAAAACTAACTTTTTTCAGTTTCAAAATAAGTAAAAAGTAAATTTTTTCAAAGTCAACTTGTCATCTAGCGATAAAATGTTGAAACAAAATAGTTCTATATTTTACCGCTAGATGGCTACCAAGCAATGTTTCAGGTTAGGTTATTTCGGCAAATTTTGATTTCAATTTTCATAATTATTTTGATTGTTTAACAATTCGGACGAAACAATACTAAATTAATGCAAGATTTGTATAATTAACGTTAAGATTCACACTAAATGAGCGGATTATAAAGTTATATCTCTCCAAACTAGTAGAGAAAATGTATCCAAATCAAATTTCCCGCCATGAGCAGACAATTTACCACGTGACATTGAAACCTAGCAGCAGTATAATAGAAATCGCAGCTGTTCAGCTGTCAAAATTCTTTCTCCACCAATAGAATTTTTATCCTTTTGTTTTACATAAAAAAAAAATTGCACAAACAACCCTTTGGGGGAAAAAATGACTCCATCCGAACAATTGGATGGCAGAGGTAGACGAACGATAAACGTCTAAATAGAAATATAATCATATTTTTTGCTAAACAAACGAAAGTGATGTCGTCGTACTTTAAAATACTACTTGCGAGAGAGGAAAAAAAACAACTTCCTAGAATCAAAACAAAGATTTCGATATAACAACACTTAACCTATAAACGTTCGTCAAAGTTCTTCGTGTCTTCGTGAAATAACAGACATTATACCCGCAGTATGAGTCAGCTTTTTAATAAACACGAAATCATTTATTATGAGAATTATGAATATTGAGTGTACGGTAAAAATGTGTGATTAACAAGTTTGAAAAATTTAGTGAAATTAGAAATAATGCTTCTGAATTAGGAATCATGCCTCAATTAAAAGGTTTGCCAGTTTTTATCTTTCCACACAGTATCAAATTTTACATGGATGATCAGTCGTCACATAAACAAGTTTTAACCCTCTACAATCCCTACGATTTTCGTCTCAAATTTCAAGGTACGTCATCTCGCCTTAATTTTCAATATAAATTAAATTATATAAAAAAAAAATTATGCCCCTAAAGTTCTGAACGTTCAAATGAACGAATCTTTTTATTATTTATTTTTATATTTGAATTTTCGTAGAAAATATTAGTTTACAAATTGAAAAATGAATTATTTTCTTAATATTTGTGTTAAATTTTTTTTAATCTCTCATTTAAAGATAATAATAGTGAAAAATATTAAAAAGAGAAAAAATTTAATTTATTTGAACGTTCATAACTTTCGAGACATAAAAAAATGGACGAATTTATTTTTTAACAAATAACAATATTATATTTTCTAAAAATTTGAAATAGTAGTTGCCTTTTTCGAGAAATTTGATAAAAAAAATTTCTATATTAAAAACTATCGAAATTCTGGTTAGAATTTTATTAAAATTTTTCTGAAAATTATTGAATTTACGAAGAAAATTTTTATTTATAAAGACTATTTAAATTTTGACTGGAATTTTGCTTCAAAATTCAATTTTAAAGAATGTTCAATTATTTAATAAAATGTTTATTTTTCGAGTGAAATAAATTAATTCTCGTAGAATTTTTAAATAAATATTTTTAAATATGATATTCAATTACAATCCAAAATTGTAACTGAAATTTATTTTGAAATCAATATTTTTTAGAAAATTCTACAATTATTTAACTGTAAAAATAAATAATTTATTAAATAATTAAATATTTTTTAACATTTAATTTTTATAACAAATTTTATCAGAATTTAATTATTATGTTTATTTTTATTATTTATTGTCAAGAGACAAATTAAAAAAAATGTAACAATAATTTGATTTTTCGAGAAATGTGGTGAAAATTTTGTAGATTAAAAATAATTGAAATTCTGCCAAGAATATTATTAATCAGTTGACAAAAATAATTGAATTTCGGAGAAAAATTTGATTATACATTTCATTTATAATTTATAAAGATAATTATAATTTAAATTTTGACAAGAATTTTTGTAAATTTTCAAACATAATTGGATTTTTGAATTATATATCACGTTTATTTTCCTTTTAGTTTATCTTGAAAGATCTGCACAACGTGACAAGTATACAGTTGTTGATTCGGAAGGAACGATAAAGGCAAAATGTTGCATCGATATTGTAATTCGACATATTTCAGCTGTTCCGTCCAACTGTAATGTTGTCGATAGATTTAGTATAGATGTTGAAGCATATCCAACGAAAATGGTATGAAATTCGTTAATTATTATTGTAATCTTTCAAATTTCGAACTTTTGAAATTGAAAAATTTACAATTAAAAGTAATAAAAGTAACATTCAAATATTAAAACTGAAAAGTAATTTTACTTTTCGTTTCTTCAGTTCGCAGGGAGGCAAATAGTCACTGCAACATTGCTCAGTACCAAAGAAAGTGTCGGAAGAGAAACTCCGGATATTGATACATTTCAACAATTTCCGAAGAGTGAAACGAAACATCAACAATCGTCGTATGCTTTAATCGCACAAAATCGACCTGTCGATAGTAAGTTTCAATAATTGAATATTCTTTTCAATTCTCATAGAAATTCTCACCTATTTTCTCTTATTTTGCACAAATTTTTATTATTCAACTTAATAATTAATAATTAAATGTTTTTCGACGATGTTTATCAAAATTCTTTAAGTTTTTCCAAGATTCATTGTAATTTTATAGTTTGAGGCATTATTAATTTTTTATTTCTACTCCAGAAATTGAGTTTGCAATTTTGTTTTTATAATAAATAATGATCCCCATGTTTTGAACGTTCAAATAAACGAAAATATTTTTAATTCAAGATATTTTAATAAATTACTATAATCATAAAAAATTTAAAAACTAAATTTTTACATTCACAAACTCAGTAATTAATTTTTTGTTAGTAGCACAAAATAATTGCAATAAAAATTAAATTGTTAAAAGAAATAAATAAATTTCCCTCATTTGAAAGTTCAGAACTTTAGGATCTTGATAAATAATTGAATTTAAAAAGTTCTACAAGAGAATAAAATAATTCTTTTATTTTTTAAATAATTTTTTTAATTTTTAAATAATTTTTTTTAATTTGGAATAATTTTTCTTTTTAATTTCCATTAATTAAAATTAATTTCCAGGGGGAACGAATTATGTGGCACTAATAGCAGCATTAGTTTGCATGGTTGGATTATTTCTTCCCACTGAAGGTGATAAAAATCCTAATATACCCGAGTACCTTCATCTAACGATAAATGTTAAAATTATTCTTGCATTTGTACTAGGTAAGTTTTTTTTCAAGAAAAGACTTTGCAATTTTTACTAAATTTCTTCTATAAATACTCCAGTTAAAAATTGAACTAACTGTTTAAAAAAAACAGGATTGCCACGCAACCTGAAAACCTGCAAAAACCTGCGGAATTGTCGGGGAATTTTCAAAACATAGAAAAAACCTGGAAAAGTCAGGAAATTTTGATCGAAATCCTGGAAAATTTATTTTTGAAATCCAATTTTACTTAAATATTTCAAAATTAATTCAAAAGAGTTGCAATTACAATTTTTATAGGCAGATGAACTTGAAAACATTTTCGTTTAAAATTTTCCAAAACTTGAATTTTAAATGAATTTCATTACAAATTTCACAAACCTAGATTTTTAAAAAAACTTAATAACTAAAATTCTTCTAAAGTTATTAAAATTGTTTAATATGTATTTAATTGATTATTTAAAATGCAACTGATTTATAGAAGAATTTTAGTTAAGACACTAAAATAAAATAAAATTTTGAAGCAAAAAGATATTATTGGAGAAATTGCATTATTTTTAGAAAAAGTAAAATTCTTCTCAGAAATTCAGTTATTTTTTTTATCTTTTATTATTCATTCTTCAAAGAATTAAATTATTTTCAAAACATTCAATGAAATTCTTTTGTGACAATTTAATTTTTTTCAAAATAATTTTAATAAAACTCTTCGTGGAAATATGATTTCAAAAACCTTTTGAAATTCCATTATTTTCAACGTTTACTACTTGAATAAAAATTCACGAAACAAATTAAATTATTAAAACCGAAACTTTAATAAAATTAGTCTGAAGAATTCAATTGTTTTCAAACCATAATATAATTCTTCAGCAAAATCCAATTATGTTTGAAAATTTACAAAAATTCTTCTCAAACTTTAAATTGTCTTTATAAATAATAAAATTTTCTCCAAAATTCAATTATTTTTGTCAAATATTAATAATATTCTTGGCAGAATTTCAATTATTTTTAATTTACAAAATTTACATTCAATTTCTCGAAAAAATGAAATTATTGTTAAATTTTTCTTTTAATTCGTCTCTTGACAATAAAATAATAATAAACAAATAATAAATAATAATAAACAATTTAAGAATAATTAAATTCTAAAAAAATTTATTATAAAAATTCAATGTTAAAAAACATTCAATTATTTAATAAATTATTTTTACAGTTAAATAATTGTAAAATTTTCTAAAAAATATTGATTTCAAAATAAATTTCAGTAACAATTTTGGATTGTAATTGAATATCATATTCAAAAATATTTATTTGAAAATTCTACGAGAATTCATTTATTTCACTCTAAAAATAAACATTTTATTGAATAATTGAACTTTTTTAAATTTGAATTTTCATGAAGAATCAACAAATTTTTAAATAATAATTGAATTCTTCTGAAGCATTTTATGAAAAACCTTTTAAGTAAATGCATTTTTCGAGAAATTTGATAAAAAAAAATTTCTATATTAAAAACTATCGAAATTCTGGTTAGAATTTTATTAACTTTTTTTTGAAAATAATTGAATTTCGAAGAAAATTTTATTATTTATAAAGACTATTTAAATTTTTACTGAAATTTTTGACAATTTTCAAACATAATTGGCTTTTTGTGAAGAATTCTGTTTACTTTTGAAAATAATCGAATTCTTGAGGTTTAAATTTAAACAATTTTTAATTAAGTAAAATTCTTTTAAATTAATTTTCTTATCAATTATCAATAATAAACGTATTTTTGAAAACCTCGAAAAATTCCGTTTTTTAACTTGGAAAACCTGAAAAAGTCAGGGAATTTGAAAAGGGAAGAAACGTGGCAACTCTGAACAATGACAAAATATTTCTTTCTATTTAAAAATAATTTTTTTCTTTAACTTTCTTTTTTTTCAGGAATGGTAACAATCATTACATTAAGGCTTTAATGTAAACAAAATAAAAAAAAAGTGAGTGAAAAAAAGTCTACATTAGCTTCTACTGAAATATATTGCAACTATATTTCAACAATTTCAATGGACAAATCCCATTATCTCTTTAATCTCAGGTGTTAAATAAAATTAAGAAAAAAATATCTAAAAAAACACAATTTTTAAACATCGACTTTTTAAAGGCTTTTTTCGACTGATAGAATGGAATTTAATGTACAACATTTAAATGCGAATATTTATATATATTTAAATCGTAATCAAGTGCTGACTGTTGATATTTGTCATTGTCCCTTTCTTTTTGTATTTGATCTCTAATATTTAAAAAAAATATGAAAAATATTTCACGTGAAACACTGTAAAAAGTTCATTTTCAATTTTACTTATTGAAAGTAAAAGAAAATCAGAGAAAACTTGATATTTTTATCGATATTAATAAATAATAAGTAGATTTATTTCGCAATAATGAGAAAATTAACAAAATAATTAATTTTGGTATGTTTAAAAAAAAACTGTAGAATTATTAGAAAAAAAGAAAAATGACAAGAAGAAGTACCTCGTTCCTTTATAATTAAAGGAATTTTATTGTATTACAGTGATACCATTTTTTTTTTATTTCTATTTGTATAACTTTTACAAAATATACTGTGAATGTTATTGTACTTAAAAAAAAGGAGTAATTCATTTTCTCTTTTTACTAGAATTAGAAATTTAAGAAAAAAAGTTTCGAATTGGTTGGAAAATAAAAAGATTAATTTTAACTTTCTTAATTAAATTTGAAAAAATAAAAGAATTTTTATTACTTAATATTATTTATTCAGTCTAAGAAGTATTTAGTTCATTATTTTATTTATTCCCACAAGAAATTCGAAAATCGGTTAAAAGTTTAAATTTTAAATACGAAACAATTTGTTAATTAATATTTGAATAGAGAACAAATAAATTAATTAACAAATTGTTTGGTATTTAAAATTTAAATTAAATTAAATTAATTTGAGTAATTAATTTTAATTTTTTAAATTTTTTATTTAAAACCAAATAAAAATCGTGATACTTTTTTGTATTATTTCGTAACCAAAATTTAAATTTTTCAAAACTATAATAATAGTAATAGTTATAATAATAATAATAATAATAGTTTTGAAAAATTTAAATTTTGGTTACGAGGTATCACGAATTTTATTGGGTTTTTGTCAGTAATTCTTGTCCAGTATTCCGGACAATTTGAGAGCCAATCAAATTTGTTCATTTTGCGTAATCGTTGACTTGTGAACGTGTCTTTAAGTTGAAAATAAAAGGAGTGGGAATTGTCAGAAAGTCCTCGACTGAAAACTGAAAAGTGTGAATTTAATTAAATTTAAATAAAAAAAAATAGTAAAATTCGAGAGGATAAAAAATGGCTTTGTCACAAAAAAGTAAACAGAAAGTTTCCGTTGTTCTGAATATAACGAAAGTTGTATTCCACTGGGGATTCATGCCAGCGGTTTTATATCTTGGTGAGTTTTTTCAGGTTATGTTCGCATTTTTATAACCAGCACATGAAATTTTATTTTCCTTTTTGAGAAATAATTGTCCTTTTATTTTGAATTTACTTTCTCTATTATTGTTTATCGAAAGAAAAATTTGCTTTTTTAGGATTTGCCAAAGGAGCAGACGCAGGAATGCCGCCACTTTCTGTCATGAAGTAAGTAATTTTTCATTTTTCAAATACAGTAGTCAGTGAACTAACACATAAATATGAAACTTAAATTTTTTTATTTCTACTAAAAGTCGAAATTAATCGAAAAATAAATTATTTTTGAATTTTAAAACAAAGTTTTTCGTAAACTAAATTCGGAATTCAGTAGTTTAGTTTCTAATTGAGACTTTAATTTACTTTTTTTAAATAGTAGGTTTTTTTCTAAAAAAAGAATAGATTTTTTAAAAAAAGCTACTCGATAGTATAAATAAAAATTAAAAAAAACTATTTTTTCCAGTCTGCTGTGGCAGTGAATTTTGCTGTAAAATTTTATTTCCAAACTGACCAACTCCTTGTCTTTAAAAATGAGGACACGTGGACTCTACCTCTTGATTTAATCTATTGTAATGTATTAAATAAATTTTAAGTTTCTGTTAAAAAAAAATTCTGATTTCTCTCAACAGAAAAAAATTCTTTTAATGATTTTTCGATTTTTAAAACATTCAAGTTGTAATGTTTTGAATTTTAAAGTTACAATTATTTTATTTTTTTCACTCGGTAAGTTTTACAAAAATAATTAAATTAAATTAATTAAATTAATAAAAATAATAGTAAAAAAAGAATTAAGTATTTAACGTTACGATTACATTATAAAAATTGGAAAATAAAAACAAGGAATCAAACAGTAAGTATAATGGAGCAAGAAAGTAGAGAAAAAATTATAAATAAATAAAAGCTGATAACAAAAAAGAAAAGAAGTATCAGCGTTTAGAACAAAATGTTTCTTTCGATGTTTAAAAGACCCTCTTCATATTATATATTTTATACTCTCGCACCAAAAATAAAATTTAAAGAGAGAGTGATGAATGTCGAGCAAATAGATGTCAATTTTTTTTATAAATTTCAATTGTGATTCAATTGTTTTAATTGTTATTTTGACGATTTTCTCGATTTTTACGAGAATTTGTCGATCAAGTCTCGCTCGACATCCAACGCAAAAAAAAAGACAAAGATATTGAAAGCTTGAGTGTTCTGAGAATGTATTATTTTATAATAATTACTTAAAATCGAATTTTATTCCTAATTTTGAAGAAGGAATCTGAAGGACAGTCGAATCTAAAAGTTAGTCCAATGTCGTAATTTCGTATGTAATTCAAAAGAAAAACAAAAATTTAATTTTAAATTCCTCTTGTTTGTAAGGCGGAGAATTGAATTTTAAATATTTAAAACGATTAAAAAATACATTTAAATAAATATCACAATTTTGTCAATGAAAAACATTTGTTAAACTTTAGCTTATGAAGTCATTTAGTATTGACAAAGAATTATAATTTTTATTCAAATTCCAATTGAAAATGTCCAAAATAGAGAAAATTAAATTCCTCCAGCTTTGAGTCAAGTATTGACAAAGAATTATTATTTTTATTCAAATATAACTTTAAAATGTCCAAAATATAGAAAACTAAATTCCTCAAGCTTCCATCAAAAAGAATTTGAATTTGTTTTTAAAAAAAGACGAAATTATGACAACTATTTTTCCAATTGTTTGTCTGGACTCTTCCTTAATTCAAATGGAAAAGAATATGACCTCAAACTTGGCAAATTTCCATATATTTTCCGCTATTTGTACAAATATATGTATATAAATACACAATAGACAAAATAATAATTTAAATTAATTTTTTTAAGAATGTTTACATTCATATATGTATATGTACAGAGTATTATTACAAAAGCACAAGACGATATTTTAGAAATCTTAAAATTACAATAGTAAAAAACACACTCGCACACAAACTATACGCAATAAGGATTTTCGAAAAATAGATTTTAGATTAATGTAATCTAAAATAGTTTTCAATATCTAGTGTAGGTACTTTATTAAGGATCCGTTTTTTGTATTTTTGAGTAAAGGATCCAATTTAGAGACAAAAAAAGTTTTAAAAAAACTTAATAATAATTGTGACCAGTAAAAATTGATTTGAACTTTCGATTTTAGATTTTTTCGAATCTAAATATTTATATCACAGTCTAGAGAGATGAGGAACCATTGATACTCGTGTGCGGTGTATGCTGAAATCTAGATGTTAGGAGTGGCGAAATTTCACTAACACCAGAACTCGATTTACTTCTGCTTTGCTCAAGTCTCAATCTTTTTAGTTTGTAACACCAGTCGAGGCGGAATTTTTCACGACGTCCCCATTTTTGATAGACTAGAGCGTTGAAGAATGCTTGCAGTGGATTCGTAACAGCCTGAAAATTAATGGGTATCTTGAGTTCAGTTTCGGTTTTAATTTCGATTTTCAATTTCGATTTCAATTTGAATTTTGATTTCAATTTGAATTTGAATTTTGATTTTAGTTTTGATTTGAATTTTGATTTCAATTTTGACGATTAAAAAATACGAATCGTTAATTCGTTACGTACCATAATAAACCATAGAGTTATGATGAGTTTGACCGGTAATTCAAACCACAGTGTCCACAAGAGGATTCCATTAATTATGTTTGGAATCCAACAGATATAATAAGTGACATTTATTAATGCGAATTTTAAACGTACAGTCTGAACTAATTTCCTCTCTCGATTCGTCATTTGTGCCATACTACACAAGACGGCATTTTTTAAATCCTTTGTTGACGAAATGTACAATAGTGGATTAAGAATCATGACAATTGCCAGAAGGACATATGTTACACAGTAATTGGGGAGAATTCGCAGCAATGCCGTTGAGAGACTCGTTAAGCTATGGCAGCTGTTTTTTTTTATTAGAAAAGAATAAAATTAATTATAAAAAAATTTTTAACTACAAAGCTAGCAATAGTGAAACCAGAGAAACTAACAAACAGATTGAAAATCGAGCCTAAATGGTCAATAGTAGCGTAATTTTTTCGAATTTTTTTTTTAAACTTACTTGGCATTTGGCACGTATAGTATTACAAGACCAACAGTAGTCAATATTGCCGGGCAGATCCAAGCAAAAGCGTGATATAATTTTGGATAACCGGATCGCTCGGCGAGTAGGAGTTTCATATCGATAGCGTAGCAAAGGGTCCAAATCCAAGTTGCCATGTAAAAGTATTGTATCCAAGCCTGGAATCAGTATTTTTTTGCTTTGTCAAATTTTTTTGTTCCTTTATCAAATATTTTTGTTGCTTTATCAAATTCTTTTTTTAAGAAGAAAAGCTTAGAAAGGAAAGAAAGGTTCTTGTTACCGAAGAAAGAGTGCAGAAAATAACACTTGTGGTATCATGTTCCAATGGCATTATACTTTTAAAATTCATCCACAATGCAGATCTGATGAAAACACCTGAATGAAAAGTTATAGTTGCAAGTAAAACATATTATCCGGGATGTAAAAGAAAATTTTTAAGTCTACAAGTACCTAGAGCAGCGAAGAAATCAGCTACAGCAAGGCAAATGATTATGTGCCTCCCTCTGGTTCCGGAAAAGCTCTGCCATCCTTGTGGCAAGCCAGGATCCTCACGAGGTAAAACCTTTAATACAAAAAGAAAAATCTTATCTTACAACTACGACAATTTGACTTGTTTAAGATTTTTAAATTCTTTGCTCTTCTTCTCAAGGATTAAAATATTCACGATTGTAAGTGCTAGTAGAGATTTTTTTCGATTTAAATCATTGTACTTGTAAGTTGAAAACTAGACAAAAAGTATCTTAATTTTTGTCAGGTTTAAAGAAATTGTCACTATCGTAACACACAATTTTTTATAATCCCTACCATCCTGACAAAAGTGTAGGATACTTTTTGTCAACATTTCCAAGAAATTCCTACTATAAACAGTAAAATAATTTGAAACCAAAAAAATACCCAGTTTAGGATACTTTTTGTCAACATTTACAAGAAATCGTCACTAAACAGTAAAATAATTTGATTCCATAAAAACACCCACTATCATAAAGATTTTAAAAAGCATCAATTTTGATTCTGCAGAATTTGAAAAAATCGTAAAATGTAAACAAATTTCGAAAAATTCTTAAATAAGGAAGCGAATAGATAAGAAATAATTTATCGTCTTTATTCTCCACATTATGTATATAAATATTCGTTACCTGATAAATAGCTCCTAAAATTCCCATCAATGAAGACACCATACACACAATATTATAAGCATTTGTATTAAATTGTTTCATTATTATTGTCGACATATCCGAATCATTATTCGAATGACAGCAAAAGGTCTGTATTGTTGGATCGGCCATGATACAATTTTCCTTCAAGCCGCAGCCGGCAAGATATTATGTAGATTCTTTAAAGACATATCAATAAAAAAATGGACCTCAAAAAACACTCGAGATAAGCTTCACCTTATCTCACATATGACTTCCTTATACATATATACCGCACTTCTCTCTTTCGTCGACTTTTGCCTACACACAATTGTGTCTTTTTAATTCTTCATTTTTGCTCACTATTCGCATTTACAGTCGGGGGGAAAAAATTTTTCAATTAGAAAATACTTTTAAGAATTTAATTTTAATTATTTTCTTGAAGTGTGTGTACGTACATATATAGTCGTGTCGAAGAAGACTGCTGGTTTATATTGATATTGTATACATACATACAGTGAATATATTGTATAACGTGTGTGGTGTGTTATTTTGTTTGTCGCACGGACACTTTTCTTTTAAGAAGCCCTTTCAGTTCACGATCATATTTACAATCTATAGTCCCAATATGCTATATTCTGCGGTGAAACAGGTTTAATTTGCAAAAAAAGAAAAGTTTTTAAATATTTTTAAAAAATTTAATTTTTTCTAGCTGATTCTTTTTAGTGTTCTTAATTTCTACATTGCATCCTCTATGGACCACTGAAAGATTCTTAATTATAGTAAATAGTAAACTGTATTATTGCTAAAAAATTATGTTTATTGATCATTAAAACGAATTTTTACACCAATTAGTATAGTTTCTAATCATTAATTAATGATTATAAGCATTAATGATAATTAATTAATGAATATGAGCTTTAATCATCAAAAACATTAATGATTATAAGCATTAATGATCATTAATTAATCATTATGAGCTTTAATCATCAAAAACATTAATGATTATAAGCATTTATGATCATTAATTAATGATTATACGCATTAATGATCATTAATTAATGATTATGAGCTTTAATCATCATAAGAATTAATGATTATAAGCATTAATGATAATTAATTAATGATTATAAGCATTAATGTTCATAAACATTAATGATCATAAACATTAATGTTCATAAACATTAATGATCATAAACATTAATGATTATGAGCATTAATGATTATGAGCATTAATGGTTATGAGCATTAATGATTATGAGCATTAATGGTTATGAGCATTAATGATTATGAGCATTAATGATCGTAAGCATTAATGCTTGACACACAAATTAAGAGATAGCTTTAATTCCCTTATTTGCTTTACTCGAATCGAGTTATTTATATGCAATTTATAATAAAAGTCTTATTTATTGCATATTTGACATAGAGACACGAAAATTCTCCCTCTGTTATCTTCTATTGTTCACTCAAAACAAATATAATTATCTACTGAATAAACTTTTTACTGTGGACTACTATCTTTATTCTTAGATATAAGTTCCAAGAAAACTGTGTAAAAACCTCTACCTACTTACCCCAAAAGAAATAATTTTTATCAATTCCCATGTCTACCTATCATCCTTATAGGTAGTGATTGCAAAAAAATTAATTTTCTCTAGTTTAGTTTTTATTTTTAGTGTTTAATTCAATGTGTTACAAGTACCGATGATCTACGACGAGACATTTTGTTTCCTTCATGTAATTTTACCGAATTTTTTGAAAAAATTCAACCACTTATGAGACAGTTTGTTAGCTTCTTGTAATTTTAACAATTTTTTTAAAAAATTCAACCACTTATGAGACATTTTGTTAGGTTCATGTAATTTTACAAATTCTTTAAAAAAAATCAACCACTTATGAGACATTTTGTTAGTTTCATGTAAATTTACAAATTTTTTTTTAATTTCAACCACTTATGAGACATTTTGTTTCTTTAATGTAATTCTATCGATTTTTTTTAAAACAACCACTTATGAGACACTACATGTAATTTTAACAATTTTTTTTTTTAAATTCAACCACTTATGAGACATTTTGTTTGCTTCACGTACATCTACCGTTATTTTTTTAAAATCAACCGCACACTTTTTAAAATTTAGAATTTCCTATATTCTGTAAACAATCTTCACAAATAGATTGTAAAATAATGTTGATTAGGAGCTTCATTTAAAATAATCTAATCAGTAATACAATTTACTCCGAAGATGAGTCTCTATATATAATATTCTATTTCTATAAATTACAACAAAAATCGCAATATCTAGTGTGACATTGTTTTCAGTCCTGAAACATTAATAAACAATTTCACGTATAAATATTACTTACTAAAGGGGAATAATTAATTTTAAAAAGATTTTTAAAAAGATTTAAAAAAAAAAACGAACAGCATATGCAGCTATAATGTTAATTTTTCCATCTTTTTTCTTAGTATAACATTAAAATTAATGTAAGGAAATCAGGAAGTCTAAAATGTGACGATAAAGGGCCTCACGCTACAAAAGTTTTAATATTTCTAAAATTATTTTTTTTACTTTAAAATTACCAGTTTAGGCATAATAATCACTTTAAGCCTCATTTTTCTTTTAAATACTAATAATTTTAAACTGTTTTCTAATAACTAATTGCAAAGAATTTTAAATATTTTAAATATTTTGCAGATCACTTTAAGTCTCATTTTCTTTTATACTAATAATTTTAAACTGTTTTCTAATAACTAATGGCAAATAATTTTAAATATTTTGCAGATCACTTTAAGCCTCATTTTCTTTTAAATACTAATAATTTAAAACTGTTTTCTAATAACTAATTGCAAATAATTTTAAATTTTTGCAGATTACTATACCCTTTCTGACTACATTTTAGACTTTCTCACAAAATACCAACTTTATTTATTTTATAATTTAGAAAAAAGGTCGTAAATTTAGGTTCTAAGAGTAACATGATGTTAAAATTTAAAAAAAAACAACTAAAAATTATACCTAATGCCAAATTCTCCTACATTTTCCTGTGGGATCAGCTCTATATCCATCGGGACATCGACTTGGTGCGTCGATAATGTTTCTATTCTTTAAAGTTGGAGGTGTAGCATTATTCCTTTTTTCATCCTCTAGATTGCCATCCGTTTTTTTGCTTCTACTTTCCGTCACCTGAATATTTTCCGGTATTAAAATTTCTTCTTGCGCCTTTATCTATAATTACATAAAATATATTAATTTATATATATTTTATAATGCTTTTATTAATTTAAGGGAGATTTTAAATACAATTAAGAACAAAGAGGGAAAAATATAAAAAAGAAAGTAATAAAAATGAAAATTTGTAACGGTTTGAAACAATTTTATTTTATTCATATTTATACAGAAAAAGATTTTAAATTTTACATATTATAAATATTTCATATTTTATGTGACAAATATTTCAAAACAAATATTTTCCTATACAATGTTTTTCATATGTGCCCTAGTTTTATGATTCAAAAAAATCTTCAAATTAAAATTAAAAATCCCTTACATTAAAAATAGTCAAAATTTATGAATAGCATTATTTATTTATTTATTTACATACCTCTTGGTACTCATCTGGAAAAACAATTCTATCCGATGAAGAATAGTTCCCTTCGGCCATAATGTCGATAAAATTTATAAAAACAAGAGATAAAAAAAGAAAACAAGTTCCCTCTTTTTTTATCCGCATTATCCGATGAAAATATATAAACTCTCTCTCTCTCTCTCTCTCTCTTTCTATTTCTTTCTCTCACTGATAATATAAAAATTGAGAATGACAAAATTTTATAAAAATGGAACAAAAATTGTAGATATAGTAAACAACCATAAAAGTTCACTTTTCTGAATAGTCACTGTTTTCTAACTGTTGGCGGAAATAACATTCCTTTACATTATTAATTGATAATGAGATCTTTATTGATAAGTAATTTGATAGATTGGGGGGCTGATGTTTGAAACATGCGCAACATTTTAATATATTATCCCACAATTTCGAATTCTTATCAAAACGAGCGTATATATATATTTGTCAACAATTATCATAAGAACAGGAAACTTTAATTCCCAAATTACATATTATTATAAGAATTTAAAAAAAATAAATATTACAAAAATTAAAATGAAAAATTTTCAAAGTTTGGAATCATAAAACTTTTCTTGGAATAAAATAACTTAAATAACTTTTGTTACTTTTTTTTAACTTTCGTTATTTATTGAATAGCTTAATTATTACATGTTTGAATTAAATTATTAAAATTTAAGAAGGTAGAGAACACGAAAAGCTTTTGGAACATTTAAAATCAAAAGCAACGATTGTATCACTATTATTAATAATAAAAATTTTTTTTTGAACTTTCGTTCCATTATTTCCCACTTTGGAAGGTTATGAAAAAAAATTTGTTTGAATCTTAAAGGATAAAATAACAAAAGACAAAAAATGAGTGGAACTAAAAAAATGTCATAACTTCAAAATTTTTTAAATTAACCCCCCAATTCTTGTACATCGGGTGAAATTATTTCGTTCTTTTTTTCTCTTATTATACGATTAAATAGTAAAAAATACATAAAAGCAGAAAATTTCCATATGAAGACGAAACAAGAATTTGAAAACTGTTCCAAACATTTCGCACTCATTTTTGAATCATTTAGAAAACAGAATTCAAAACTATCGAAATAATGGGAATTCAGTTATCAAAAAGGTAGAAATTTTTATAAGCTTACAAGTAAAAAGTATTTAGCAAAGGAATTTTGAATTTACATGCAAAAAGTGGTCAAAGTAAAGCAAAAATAGAACTAAATATTTATACAAAAAAACCAATTTTTAGGGATGAATCAGAGGATGATATAATATCGCAAAAGTCACTCGAATCTGTCAAGGGAATTATAGCATTCTTAAAAGAACGTGAGTTTTTTCTTAAATCGTAACTAATTTTCCGCTCGACATTAATTACTGTAATTGTATAATTAATTATATTATTGTAGTTGTATGATTAATTATATTATTTAAATATTTTTTAAAAATATATTTAAATATTGTTTTAAAATATATTTAAATATTTTTTTAAAATATATTTAAATATGTAAATAAATTTAAATATATGTAAATTATATTATTCTAATTATAGAATTAAATATTGATACGTTAAAAGAGTCGAAAGTTGATTTTCATTTAAATGCGAATTGTAAATTAATAGACGCCAGGGAAGAAGGACTATTCCGAAGATCGAGCAGACATAGTTTGAGAAAAAGGATTTTGAATGCTCTAAAGAAAGGAGAGAAGGCTCATTTTGATAATGGCTCAGCGTTAGAATGTGCCGCAGCACTTCGTCTTTATTTGTGTGATTTAAAAAAACCCGTCATTCCCTTACGAGTTCAAGAACTAATGCTTGGTATGCGCAAAATTAATTATCAGGGTGTCTACTTTGAAAGAAATTTTTTAACTACTTTTTCGCCAAATGGCACAATCATTTTTTCGAAAAAGAATAAAAATTTTGAACCATTATGGAAATTTATTATCGACATTTATTTTAGTAGCTATAGGTATTAATATACAAAGAAAAAGAGAATAAAAATAACAAGAAAAAAATAAAATTAACTATAAATGTAACAAAAAAGACAGAAAATAACGAAACTGAAGACAGCTACTAGAAGTGCTTCACGTGCGAGCAGGAGAAGGAATGACTCACGTCCGCGCAGAGCTCCTGAATTTATACTCCGCAATCCCCACTCTCACTTTTCGCGCGTGGGCTTCAGGCGGTGTTCACACGCTTGCGCCCGAACGCTACGCTGTGCAGTGAGTGTAACAAGGATAGTTAGTCCTTCTTTCTCTCTCTCTTTCTCATTATTCAACCCAAAGTAGACACCCTACTACTTCCAAAATATTTCATTAAAAATCTCTAATTTTCACAAATATAAAAATCAGCCGATAATCCTGGAGTGGAGGCTAGAGAAGTCGCCCGAGATGCCTTAGGTTTGATTCGACAGGATTTAATAGGACGTCATGGGGAATTATTGGCCCACATTCTAGGTCTTTTGAATCACTTGGCATTGTCGGCACCACCCTCGGAATTACACGGATCTCCTCTTCCAATTACACTACTTCCTGTTTTTTTTAATCTCGGAGTAACTTTCCCAAATATTAACTGAGACTAAAAAAAATTACTATCATGAACTATTTATTAATAATAATACTAATATTAATAATAATAACAATATTAATAATAATAATATAATAATAATATAATATTAATAATAGTAATAATAAATATGATTTTTTTTCTTCAGCCAGCCGATCTGGTGAAATGGAGACAAGTAGCAGTTAGATTTAACGAATTAATTAACGAAGCTCCAGTACAATTAGGATTGCATTTAATGTCAGAATCGTCAAATGTAGAAAGTGTAAATAATCAATCATTAATTTATTAAAGTCCTTTTAATTAAAATTTTTAAATGATCATTTTTTACAATAACGAATTTTTTTAAATGTTTTGTTTGGAAAATGGAAATATATTTTTTTTGGCAAATACAATTTTATAAAAATTGTAGATTCAAAATTCAAGTCCAGAAGATATTGACGATTGGCGAATGGAGAGTGTTCCCCTTCTGTATCCGCTTATGAGCTTAGTGAATAATAACCGAAATATTTGTAAAGAGATATAACAATTTTTAATTTTTGATAATTTATTTTTATCACTAGAGTTGATAAGTAAATAATTAATTAGATGAAACTGGAGAAGCAAACCGAGTTTCGTTGGCGCCTCTTCGTCGACCACCACCAAGTAGACTTCATCTGGCAATTTCAAATCAATACGGCTAAAAGTGTTAAAAATAATCTATTCTTTAATCGAAAATAAACGTTTGTGTTAGTAAAAAAAATGATTTTAGTTCTGATTTTAAAGATAAAGGTTGCTTGAGACCTGTTTATTAGAAGTAGGGCTCGTATTTTTTATTGTTACGGCCCTGGACGAAGTCGATACTGCGCACGCGTCGCCCCACTTAGCCGGTTGGCTATATAAGCCGACGCGCAGCACACGATCCGTCAGTTGAAGCGCTACTCTTACCGCAAGAACAGGTCCATATTAAAACACATGAATTTAATTCAAGACAATTTTATTGTAAAAAATTCTGTTAACAATGTAAAAGATATATCAATGCCACTGGCTTTACAATTGTACTATAAACATTTGTGCGATTCCCTTCTGTTTCATCTTTCACTAGTGTTTTAAAATATTAACGAAAAATACTGTCACGGACTTTAAATAAAATAAATCATCATACAGAAATATCAGTGAGTATAAAAAAATATTCATAAAGTCAATTTAAAAACTAAGTGTAGATTCATTAATCATCACGTTGTTTAATAATAAAACTTGAAGCTTACTTACAAGTAAAATAAGTAAAAGTTTGTAATAACATTTTTTATCGAACTTAAACGCACCTTCAATTTCAGAAAGTTTAAAATGCACTTGCTACCATATAATTAATTTAATAATTAATATTATTATTGAACAATAATATTCTTATACATATAACTGAATTATATATATATGACTGAATTTAAAAAATATTCAACATTTTTAATAGATAGATTTTTTTTAGTGAAATCTCACTAAAGTAGATAAAATCAAAGGTGTATTAAGACGATATTTGAAAAATGCACTTCCCTGATATATTCGTAATACTAGTGCGTAAAATATTTAAATTTTATTCAGAAGACTGAAAATTTTCAGCTATACGTAATTCGTAAAATGTGCGAAAATACTGGATTTATAAAATACACTAATGCAGTGTGTAAAAATATAAATAAATCTTTTTAAAAAAAGGCTTTAAATCTGTAACTATCACTTGTTAACAATACTATTCTTTAAATTTTTGAAGTTATGTAATGAATAATTTTTCATAAACTTCTAAAATTGAGGTGATTTTGTCAAAGTTTTGACACTAGACTCTGAAGAGGATTTTTCGAAGCTGATATCAATTCAGCCCACCAGGAAGCTCTTTCCATTCCTCCAGGAGAGCATCTGAAGGCTTCTTCTAAATGTTCGTACACCTTGAATGGGATTTAAAAAAATAATTAAATTAACCTTTTTTCGAATTATTATTAAGTCTTGTCTTGATAATAGTTTGGAAATTTTACCTTTCCATCAGATGTGCCTAGGACGGAATTAAGAATGAAATCTGGCGGTGCTAGAGCATCGGCAATTGTAACAGCTTCGGATTTTAATTGTGCGAGTAAACTTAATATACTTTGTTTCAGGAGATCAGCCATTTGGGTCCCCGAACAATATCCACCTGAAATGGAAAATTTTTATTGCAACACGAAAAGTAAAATTAATAACAAGGCGTAAATCTACTGGAGGATTTAGTTTTGGTTGACGTGGACTGCTGGATCTCGATTTTATCAACAAAAAAAAATCATTGATGTGTTTCTTTCCTTACTTTCATCTAACATTTCGCGTTGAATGAAGGCATCATATTTGAAAAATTTATCAATAAGTTTAGAACTTGATTTACCTTGATAGAAAGTGGCTAAATGCTTCTCAAGGCAGGTCAGTGAATAGAGTAGAATCAATTTTTCCAAAACGATTCTTAAATTTTTCACTCTAGCATCTTTTGGCAGTAAATTATCTACTCTAACTACACAGTACCTTATCACAATCATCTGAAAAAGAAATTTGATGACATTTTGCTTTCGGTTTATTGATAATGCTAAAAATTTTATACCTCGCCATAAGCTTTGGATAAATTTGCAGCCCTGTAAACTTGAGACCTGCTTCTAGCCGTAAAACTATCTAATCCTTGCGCGATTCCCTCGTCAAATTTTCGTTGTGTTTCATTCACTAACCAGGTGATTAGCCATTCATAAGCATCCCTAACAACTGAAAGTTTAGAAAATTATAATAAATTCCAATACAGATTAGAATTCGTTTCAAATACTTACAGTCTAACGACATAAGATCCTTCTTTCCATTTGGTCGAAATTTATTTTTAAGAATATCGGAACCCTTCAGGAGAAATTGAACAGAAGCTAGGGGACTTTCGGTTGTTGTACCGTTTTGCAAATTGGTCCACTGTCGAAGTATCCAATTGCTTGTTTGTTGAACGAGGACATTATTATCGCCCTCATAGGTTACAGTTGGCTCGTGATTTGCCGCCATGTCACCGAAACTGGCAGCTGGGGAATGAATTAGATTAAAGTAAACATTTCAGTGATTTAGTAAAAATTGAAAAATTACGAAATTAAGATTTACTTTTGTGATAAGCGTGACCACCACAAGCTTCTCTGCACTCGCGAATAGCGTCTCTACAAGTCCACGTTATCAGGGGTTTGATCGCCGAGACGATTGAATGAATTTCAGCAACAATTTGACTCTGAATTTTGAAATTTAAAGAATTAAAATAACAAATAGAGGGCAAGAGTAGCTTTTTGGAAAATTATCTTCCACTCACAAGATTGGGTATATTATCACCCCTCATTGACTTTTCTACATTTTCCAGGTACACTTTTGTGAATTCGGACATGAAAATTCTAAAGACACAGGCTGCGGCTAAATACGGGAACAATCTCCATTGCTGTGGTTGTAAAGAAATATTTTAGTTTAAAAGAATAGAGAGAGTGTTCTAAAGAGTGGGTTTTATTTACATGAAGTTCGTATTCAATAATCGGTGTTTCGATTTCTTCTTCCGACATTAAGGAGGAGGTGAATTGTTTTCGAACTGCTGCGTATCTGATGGCAATAACAACTGCAGAGCCGATTCTATTGGTTGATTCCTGGCAAATTCCCATTCGACCAGCGGATAAATTTTCTAAAACAGCGCCTAGAATTCTTTGTGGATCGGAAAAGGAGCTTTCGTACTCTCCTTCGGGAGTCACGTCTCCTGTTCTGTTCAAGAGATTGTCCTTTGGTATTCTATAGTTGTTGAACATGATAAATCTGGAAGAAAAGTAATTTAGATATTGAAACGTGGAAATTGGAATTGTGAAAAATAAATCGGCAATGGTCACCTACCCGTTATCGATTCCATTTAGTCCAATCTTTTCACCAACGTCTCCTACTATGATTCCCGGATATGGTAAATAAGTTTTTGGATTTCTAACAGGTACTATGAAGGCATGAAGGCCATGACAGACTTCTAGTGATATGAGCTGAGCAAATACGATTGCGATTGTTGACGTCTTTCCTGAAACGAACGAACAGGAAAAATTAAAATTTCTAAGAAGGTTCTTTGTTATAAAAAATTCGACGAATGGGACTAGTTACCTAAGTTACCAACCCAACATTTTGCGGCCTGAAAATCGGGTGTGTGGAGGATGAACTCTTGTGTCTTTGGATCGTAGGTCGCGGTTGTTCTCATCATTTTTGTATTACTTCCATGACCCACTTCCGTTAGTGCGTAGCATCCTAGTAGCTTGAAAACAATTACAAACCTTAGTTTTTGACAAAAGGCGAGTATTATCATTCTTTGCTATACTTTTCTTAACTAATAGCAGAAAATCAGTATTTACTACCTGCTTATTCCAAATTGCGTCAAACATTGGTAGATGTCGTTCGGTTCCCAAACTTAATATCGTATTGCCAAAGAGGTAGACTCCTATTGCTATTTTAACGGACAATGAAGGGTCGAACATTGCAGTTGCTTCATTCAACGTCATCAGATAACCTGTCTACGAAAATTGGTCCAAAAAATTAGGAATTCATTGGCTTTAGAGTTTTAATAAATATTTTCTATGAATACTTAATAAATACTTTAGATTCATTAGCACATCATCCATATCTTCAAAAAAAACCTCAAACTACCTTCGTTCCATAACTCATTTGCTCAATATTTTTTGGTAACAGCTTCAGATGATGCAGTCGAGCTAATTGAATAGCTGATCGTCGTTTTTGCTCATCGGCACTCAATGTCACGCCATGATATGGATGAAACTCTGGATCAGATTCCATTGCCTTCCACAACTTTGTCTGTTGGAAAAAGATATTTTCGGTTATAAAAGCCAAAGGGAGATTCGATTTTTTCAAATTAAAACAGTCAGTTCTTATGTTAATTGCCTTTAATCGAATTCTGTCCGGATCTTCCAAAATTATACGCAGTTGTTTCCAATTAAACGTGGCTGTTTTTCGATACTTCTCCAAATCGCCACCCAATGGCAAATCATCCATCCAATCAACATTTTCTTGGAACACAAAGTTTTTTGAGTCTCCAGACATTGTCGAATTGTTTCTTTCTAAAAGAGGATTTTGAAAAAAAGGATTAAATGTAGCTTTAAAAAACGATGCTTAACAAAACTGAAGAGAAAAACTGAGGAACTTAAAATGAAGTTGAGTTTTCTTATCTAGTAAACTACTTTCAAATTTTTATCACTAACCATAAAAATGTATGTTTGAAAACATTTATGCTTCATTTATCAGTAACGCCACATGTGCAGGTACAAAATAGTTTATTAAATTAGGTTTAGGTCGCACGCAAATAAATTGTTCTAATTTTGGCAACTTTTAATTTTAAATAACTGCAATAAGTTTATTTTCAAATTGGCGTATTTCTGGAATTGAAATTGTATTGAAATTAATCCTGAAGTCAGTTATTGTTCAGTTTAGCAAATTGCTGAATGTTTGAATTTTCTCATAGAAAGAAAAGTAAAAATATATAATGTAAAGTTGAAAAAAATTCTGAATAGTTGAACGTTTAGAAAATGAGTAATTATACTTAAAATTTTGAAATATATTTTCATTATGAAAGAATTTTTATTTTAAAAGTATAAAACAAAATTCTGTATGGTCCCAAATTGAGGCTCAACTTCATTCCTACCTAATGAATAAATTTTTGAGAAAGAAGATTACCGATTTTTTTCGTTACTTTCACATACAAACTTGAACATAAATATTTATTAACTATTTCATCAACTACTTATTTTATTAATATTTTTACTATTTTATTATTAACCGGTATATGTAAAAAAAGTTATTTACAAACTAAAATACTCATTACTTTTTAACAGAATAGTTAAATTAACTTTTTACCACTTAACTCCTTCAATTTACATAAATTTCAATTCTAATTCTAATTTATACTGAAAAAATTTGAATTACAATATGCAAAATAATTGGCCTTACAAATTTTCCTCGTCATTATGGATTAGATTCACTATTATAATTCATAAAGAACTCGAAAAGATGAATGACTTTCAGGAATGGAAATATTTGTAAGAGAATATCATTCGCTCTAATTGACTCCAAATGAAATACTAACCGTTCAAGGTTGCCGAGGTTTGCCACTTTAAAAATGATTATATACCCAAGATTCAAATTTAATCTTCAGTTATTTCTTTCCATACAAAGTCTACTTGCAAAAAAAAATTTCTTCGAATAAAACGCTTCTTACATTTCTTTTAATTACATTTTACGAAAACAAAAGTATAAGAATTTTCCAATGATAATCAAATGACAAAAAATGACTTGACTTCTTAATGCATTTTAATGATTGAATTAATTTAAATAGCGAATAATAAAAGTAAAAATCAAATAAGGCACAAACAAGAGAATTAATTAAGAAAAAAAAATATTTACTTCTTCTTAATAAGAAAATTATTTCTATTTAAATGTTTGACAAAAAATTTTCTACAGGTACATAAAAAAATATATATTTTTTAAAATGTTTCTTCATTGTAAATAAAAAATAAAAAAATTTATCCTAAATCAAAGAGTCAAAAATACAAAAAATAGTTTTTAATGATTTAAAAAATTGTAACGTGTTTCAAAAATATAATAACCTCCTTAAAAAAATGAGGCGAAATGTTAAAAAAAAATCATTAAAAAATACACTAATTTTGCAAAAAAATTAGAAATAATTACCTGACATAAAATTGTTATGTATCACTATTCAGGAATGAATATCAGTTTAAATTAGAAATTGATTTAAGATTTTAGAGGTGAATGTAGACACAAGCAATGTTTGCCGGTTGCGCAGATATTTCTTTCCAATGAATTGTGTTTTCACTCCTGACTTAAAACATATAAACACGTCATCAGTAATATTACTATACTCGATTGTGGAATGAAATTTTCAATTTTATCTATTTAATACAAAAAAATATCCTTATCCTCGACAAAGTTTTTATTTTTAACATTTTCATGTGAATTTTCTTTTAATAACAATACCTGTATATATATACAGTTAAAATGCGGAAAATAAAAAAAAGAGGATAAAATAAAAGATAACGGACTCAGGGAGGGAGTTGGGAAACTATCGGACCCTGGTTTTTAAATTTTTTCCTCTCTAAATGAGTAGGAAAAAATTTATTTTTGTCCAAACAGCAAAATTTATCATTTGTTTACGAATTTCTAAGAAATACCATTTTAGAATTTACAATTTTTCCCAAAAATGATAAATTTCTGACTGGGAATTTTGATTTCGAGAATTTTGATTATAAATACAGTACTGTACGGCGCTAGTGTTCCTGCAGAATAGAAAATTTAGGCGGGAAATAAACAATCGAATTGTCTTCAGATTGTTTTTAACTTTGGGTAAATGTTTCGATTATATTTTTCATCTCGAAACACTTTGGAATTAAAATATTTTTCCACTTTCAAAGATTGCTTGTTGGGGAAAATCTTTTTCGACCTAGTTTCGACGTCGAATCGAAATGGAAAATTCGGTCCTTTAGAAACGGGTCCCTGGACCCTTTTAGCGTTAATTAATATTGTTTTACCAAAATTTATTTTTTCGGAAAAAAATCATTTCCCGAGAGAAATTGATTTTGTGATTCCATATTTTTCGGGTGGATTTAGTTTTTCATTGGGAAAAATAAATGTGATGGGTAAAATGGGTAAAATGTTGATGTATTTCTAGGTTATGTTGCGCTAAAACTGAACAAGAATGAGAAGAATTTTGCACATTTGGTGATTTCAGGATAAAAAGGCATTTGTTCGATGCAAAATTTGCATGTTTTTTGGAAAGAATAGGCAGAAAGAATGATGTAATTTGTAAATTATTGCACACATTGAAAATATTCACATATATGTAAAAATAAAGCTGTGTATAGAGACAGCAGTTTTAATATACTTATCCAGCATGAAATAAGTATTTTTCGCCTCTACTTTTTATTGTAGTTATTAAATTATTTTTGTAGTAAATCTAGTTTATTACTTTTAGTCCTTTTTTACTGTATTTATAAGTATATTTAGTAAATACATATAAATATATATAAAAATATATATATATATTGATATTTAAAAACAAACTTTTTGTATCATAAGAGTTTAAAGAGTCCAATTTTTCTATAAATATATCATAATTATCATGGATAATCAGTTGATTAAGATTTACAATGAAGAAGATTTCAAAAAAATTACCAAAGGTATCAAAGTGGCTCAGTGTATGAGAATTAAATCATCGGGTGAGTTTTTGTTTTCGCTATTAGAGAATGATATACAGTTGCATCATTAGATGACATTGAAATACGCATATTGAGATATTATTTTTCATCTATATTGTGTATTTTATTTTTATTTGATTCGTTTTATATCAAGTGCCATGGTAGGTAAACATCAAATGGTAGGTAACCATAAAATCTTTGCCATGGCACTTATGGAATTAGTTTCAAAGAACTTTGTTATTTGTTTTAGTTTCAGAATCAAAAAATCCGTTAAATTTATTGGACGATTTGGTGATATCGGATTCGTTAAGTTGTTCGTTTTGTAACACAGTTTTTGAGGATCAAACCCAACAGCGCCTTCATTATAAATTAGATTGGCATCGCTATAATTTAAAACAACGTCTCAATGGCCTGAAATCGGTTACTGAGGATGCTTTTAATATTCTCGAAGAGAAAGGTTTTTATACCTATAATAGCATTGTTTTCGGTTTCTTTTTTCTTTCTTTCTTTCTGCAAAACAAAGATTTGTGCTTTTAACAGACGATGTTTCGAGTATATCCGGCTCGGAACAGGAGTCAGAGAATGAGGACGACACTGGCACTTCGGAAACTGGTGGTAAAAATACTCCCGTCTCGTCAGGTTCGTGTGAGAAGAGGGAAAATTCCCTTCTTGCAACTGCTAGCAGACATGCAAAAGTCTTCTTCGAAAATGACGAGGGGAATATTTTCAGCATCTACAGATGTTTGTTGCATAACAAAAAGGTAAGTAGATCCTTAGAGAATCTTTAGAGAATTCCTTAGAGAATCTTTAGAGGATCCTTGGAGGATTCTTAGAGAATCTTTAGAGGATCCTTAGAGGATTCTTAGAGAATCTTTAGAGGATCCTTAGAGAATCTTTAGAGGATCCTTGGAGAATCTTTAGAGGGTCCTTAGGTTTCTCTTAGCACCAAAAATGATTTCATTTTCCTCTTTCCGTGAAATTCGCTGAATTAAAGGAAATTCCGGAAATCGACAATGAAATGATAGCACAAGCAATGGAGAGTGGAAAGAAAGCAACTTGGACTGTTATTATGCTTGGGGGTGGACATTTTGCCGCTGCAGTATTTACCGGTAGGGTTTTTTTCATTTAGGTTTCGAAATGTCCTTTATTCGAAGGGGAAAAACTATAACGAAAATATCGATTTTTGATCCAAAGGTGGTGAGGCTGTTGTGCACAAAACTTTTCACAGTTATGTTGTCAGAGCACGACAGGGAACATCGCAGGGTAATCGAGATGGTCGGCTGTTTGGTCATACGAAAAGTGCCGGAGCAAGTCTCAGGCGTTACAATGAAGCCACTTTTATTCAGCATGTTCAGGATATTCTCGAATCGTGGACAACGCACATTAATAATTCCTCATTGATTTTATTCAGAGCAGTGGGGCCTTACAATCGAAGTGTTCTTTTCGGGGGGAAGAATCCTCCACTTGATAAAAATGATCCAAAGCTACGACCACTGCCATTTCCCACAAGGCGGGCAACATTCAGTGAAGTCCAACGGGTCTACGACATTCTCAGTACAATGGAAATATACGGTTAGCTTTTTTTAACTATACAGAAAATTCTTCACAGTTTCCCAAAAAAAAAAATACTATCATCAACAGGTTCGGCGGCCGATTTTACTGATTGTTTTCCAATTTCCCCGCGACAACCACTGAGGAAGAAGTCCTGGAAGGTCGTTGCGATTGACGAGGAGAATAAGAATGGAACCATCGCAAAAAATGACGACAGCAGTGTGAGCAGTATAAGCAGTCCTTCCGAGGAGAAAAAGAAAGAGGAACGACAAACACGAGTTGCTACCCGGATGCAGATCGATAGATCCAAACCGAGAAAGAGTCCCCGTCGTCCACTGCCAGGTAATGAAGACAAGACGAAAATAAATTTCCCCCACACGAAAATTATCCCAAACATCAATTCTTTCAGACATAGTAGCCAGATTGGCCCGATCATCTTCCGAATCCGAGTATGGACAGGAAAATTCATCAAACAATATCGACTTTCACATGACTGCCGAGGATTCGAAAATTGATTTCGAGGAGAATTTACAGGCATTCCAAGACACCGTCCCGCGTTACTTAAAGAATAAGAAAATGCGCCAACAAAAGAGGAAAACAAGAAAGGAACGTAGCGAAGGTATTTCGATGTTTAAAAATCGTATCTACTTTTGTTTCCAATGATGGAAATTGTTGGAATAAAATTCAAATTTTTTTTTTAGAACAAGTACCGAATAGTATATTTCTATCAACAAAGCTAAAACTGTGTTCAACGTTCAAATCGAGAGACTTTGAAACATTAACGACAATACTGGAGAATTTTTTAGATATTGTACAACAAAATAGAAATGAGGAAAATGATGATAGCGAGAAGACCAACATTACTAAAGACGAAGTATTGAAACTAATAAACGAACCAGATGATGATGGAAACACACCATTGCACTTGGCCGCATTAGCTGGACACCTAAAAACCATCTGGTATTTTTAAATTCTGTTTTAAGAACATTAATTCTAATTCCATTTATAACCAAAATTTCACCTCACAGGACTCTAATGGACATTGGTTCGGATCCTTGTAACAAGAACAAAAAACTACAAACTCCCTATGTTATTTCTAGTGATAAAGAAACTAAGAATACCTTTAGAAGATATTTAAGCATAAATCCTGACAAGTTCAATTACAATAAGGTGATTAGATAATAATTATTCTACTATTATATTATTAATCATTATTTACTAATAATTATATTATTAATAATTATATTACTAGTAATTATATTACTAATAATTATATTACTAATAATTATATTACTAATAACTATATTATTAATAATTATATCATTAGTAATTATACTATTAATAATTATATTGTGGAAATAATATTAAACGAAGGTGAATGATATTAAACGAAAAGAATTAATTTTAGTCGCAAATTCCCGGACCACTTAATGATGATATTGAAACACAAGAACTGGAGAAGAGAAAACAGCAGAGAAAGTTAAAACGAGATAAGAAGAAGGAGAAACGAAAAGAATTTGAAATTAAAAAACAGGTGGAAGCTGCGAAACAAGAATTTCTCAATCTCAGCGATAGGGAGAAGGTAGATTTTTGAAAAATATTTCTTAAAATATACTTTAAGAAACGTGTTAAAAATTGAATTTTTTAAATTTTAGAATCGACATGTTTTTAAAAATATATTTTAAAATATAATAATTAATATATAATATATTAATATATTAATAATATAATAATATAATAATAATATTAATATATTATTTAATATTTTTTAAAATTCAATTTTTAAAAGTATTAATTCTTAAAATATATTTTAAGAAACGTATTAAAAATTGAATTTTTTAAATTTTAGAATCGACATGCTTCTAAAAGTATATTTTAATAAATATATTTTAAAAAACATACTAAAAATTAAAATTTTTAAATTTTAGAATCGTCATGTTTTTAAAAATATATTTTTATAAATACATTTTAATAAATACACCAAAGATACAAAATAATGGAAGTAAAATTGCTAATAATTTGGAAACTAATTCAATTTTCAGAGAGCTTTAGCGGCTGAAAGAAGAATACAACAACAGCGACAGGGAAATAAATGTACAATACGATGCTTCCAGTGTGGAAATGATATTCAATTACAATCGGCATTTGAATATAATGCTAATCAATTTTGCTCAATGCCATGCTTAAAGGAGCACAGACTGCATCACAAATTTATTGCATAATCTTCATTTTCGAAAATAATATCCAAAAAAGAACAGTCAATTTCGTGCATTATTTTTTTTTTTTTTTTTCTTTCTTCAAATTCTATTTTAATTTTAGCAAAAATTTACAGAAATTACCAATTAGAAAAAATTAACTTAAATATGTTCTACATTTACACTTGTTCAAGCAAATATAGATAATAAATTGTCAAAACGTTCAATATTGAGTACAAAAAAAGCAAAAGGCTTGTTTCTTTTAAAAAAAAAACCCCCCGCCATTTTTAGCTAATCGGAAATTCTTTTGAATTCGTTTTTATCACATAAATAACAATTTATTTATTTTATTAAAGTGAAATAAAATATTTTGTTTCACTCTCTGAATTCACTTTATATAATCAAAAATGTTGACTAACTTTTTATTAAATACACACGGAATTAAATGAATAATTCGTCAATATTTAAAAACATAAATAACAATAAATATAATTTGTCGAATTTAAATTAAAAAATTTAAAAAATTGTTTTTAATAGTTACTTAATTAAATTAATAAATAAAATAAAAAATTAAGTTGAGAATAACATCTATAAAAGATTATAAAACCAATTTTGTAATTAAATAAATAAACATTAACATCAGAGTTAAATAAATAAATAAATTAACAATAATAAACTTGGACATTATGATGACATACATTTATAATATACCATAGAAATTTTTAAAAAGTACTTAAATAAAATAAAATTAAAACTCTGCGTGAGAAGTCAAAATTAAAACCGAACTCTAAACACTGTCGACTCTGTACATCAATTGTTAAAAAAGACAAAAACAAATAAACAACGAGTAGGCAAATGAGCAATCAACAGTATTAATTAATGGAAATATTTCAAAATCATTTAATTTAATTAGGATTTAATAATTTAATTTCAAAATCATTATCTAAATCAGTTACTTTATTTAAACTATTACTTCCCTCTTTTTTTATAAAAAACATTTCTGAGAAAAGTCTTTTACTAAGAGCAGGTTCAATATCTAGCACTTCATATTCATCCCATTTTATAAAATGTCTCTCGAGCTTAAAAAAATAAAAAAATAAAAATAAAATAAAGAAAATAAATAAATAAAAATATAAAATAAACAAAAATTATCTAGTTTTGAATTAACACTAAAAATTGTTTGAATATTAAATGTTTTCAATAATCTTTTTATGTTTTCTGAAATTGATCCATAATATGGAAAAACTATCTTTTTATAGTTATCTTTAATATCACCAATTTTGTTATTATTCACAATGTTTTTATATTGTTAATTTCTGAAAACCGTTTTTGTACATGTTGATTTACAAATTTATCAGGATAATTGTTTAGTTTTAAATCTAATTTCATTAGATTAATATTTTCATTATTTGAAAAGTTTTATTAGAAAGTTTTAATGCTGTATCAACTAAATTTTTAATAATTGCAATTTTATGATGCAAAGGAGTGCAGAATAAATAATTTATGATTTATAATTTCGATTTTTACAATATTTTGGATTTCTGTGACAATTATATGACAAGTGAACGTTCTAACCTAACCCTTTTCTGCTATTAATCCGCAATTAGCAGTAATACCAACTGTACGAAACTATGAAAACAAAAATCATATCAAACCTCCATTAAGCGACAAATTGCAAGTGTAGCATTTCAAAGGTTCTTTTCCTGGGAGGTCATGCATTACATAACTAAGGGTGCAGTCACATGAGGAGTAGATTTATGACTTAGTCGATAAAAGTCCAACCTATTAAATTGAATCTCCAGCAGGAAACTTGATTCTGATTGATTGAAATATTTAATACCCGTATTTTATTGCTCTGTCACATGAGTTTACTACATCTCAAGGTTATCCAACCTTACCCGTAGGTCGTAAGAAAGGAAATTACCTTGCTCAATCATATATAATTATTTAGTGATTATTTAGTATATGTTATTAGGTTAATGTTAACATTTTATGATCCCACCCTATTTTTAAAATGACGCTCTTGGCTGAAAATATTTTTTGAATTATTTTTAACTCCCACCTTCAGTGATTATTGGTTCGAACCGAGAACAAAAATTCTAAATATCATTCCAGAATTTTAAACGTGAGTACTTAGGTGGAATTATATTTTCTCTCCTTCTATGTTCTTATAGTAAAAATTACGAATTACGAAAATTGTGAAAAAATTTTACTTTTATCTTTTTTTTTTGATAAAATCCGGGATTCCTAATTTTATCATTAAAAAAAAACTGTGATGCAATAAAATTTGTTCGATTTTATCATTAAGTCGTTTATTGTCGGATAAACGTTATATATTACACACATTTTCGTTACAGTTTGGCGAAAGTTTAAGCAAAAAATGAGTGAGGATCCTTATGATTTTTTGGCTGAGGAGCCAGAGAAGTCGTTTTATACAAAATTCATTGAGGGATTTAAGAATAAACCGTTTCTCTTTCTTGGTAAGTAACGGTATTGTTGAATATATTTTGAATTTTTTTTTCGCTTTAGTTTTAGTAAAAATTAACCTATAAAGACGAACATTTGAATATAGATTCTTAATCGGAATTGCATTCGTAAGAATGAGTTAGAGTAGGGTGGGAATATCTTTCTATCCTTCTTTTATTCATTCTTGATTGCGATTTACGCCCCGGAGTCCCATGGGAGCGTTTTAAAGCTCTTTTTGTCACTAGGCCATGAGAGTAAACATAGCAAACGTATATTTGCATCTCTTTTACACTCATTGTCTACAGACGCTACAAAAAAGGTGTTCAAAACTCCCCCAACGTACTCCAATTTTTATATATAAAAATATAACTTCTGTTATTCCTAATTAAAAACCTTAAATCCTGGAATGGTAAATAATAATTTAAATAACGAACCTTAGAGGGGTAGATCAATAAACATAACCTAAAAAATAAAAACTACTCTTTATTATATTATGGTATATATGGGGATTTTTGAGGTTAACTTTTGCAAGTTACGGAGACAAAAAAAAATATGTATAATTCTAGGATGTTTGGGAACGATGGGAGCGGTTGGTTATGGAATTCAAAGATACAGAACTCGAGGTCCTGCGGTAAATACCAGCGTTTATGCAGTTCAAATGCGTGTCCTAGCACAAGGAGTGGTTGTAACGAGTCTTTTCCTGGGTATGCTTCATCACTTGTACATGGAACATACCGAGAAAAAAGTAAAGGAATTGAAAAAAGATTGACTTTAAGAAAGAAAAAAAATGTAGTAAATTAATTTTTTTTTATATATTACACAATATTTATTTTCTTTTCTCAAGTACCTATGTAGACTTGCGCATAGTTAAAATAAATATTTTTGATATTGTTTTTTTAATTTAGAACAAAAATAGCAAAAATTATTTATAGGAAATGTTAATTTTATTAAATTAATGTTATATATCCGACTCTGTGAAAGTGATTATATGTACCTCTAGCAGATTTACTTACACACTGACTCAATTGTTCAATGAAAGAATATATATATTTATTTACCGCGTCAATTGTTGAAAAATAAATAACTATTGAATCTGAATTGACCTTTATTTCTCATTGTGCGATATTTTTATCAGATCTTTGTAGTATAAACAATTTTTGTATAAATGTTTCTTTTAGAGATAGAGGCGAAATTTTATAGGTTATGTTTAGTATGTTGGATGTAAATAGTCTACAAACTGGGTGCATTTTTAATTCAAAGCAATTATGTTTATGTCTATATTAGTGTAAAATATCCAAACGTTAGTTCTTATTTTCCAAAAACTAAAAAAAAATTCTTTATTCAAGAAAAATGGATCACAGACATAACCTATAAATTTTTTTCTCTTCGTGTCGTTGCATATAATCCAATTAATGCAGAAAGGGCCAAATGGGAATATTATTATTGTTATTTTATTATTATTATTATTTTTATTATTATGATTTTTATTATTATTATTATTATTATTATATGTATTATATGAAAGAAAAGAAGCGTATTTTGATTAAAAGTATTTTGAATCGCTTTGATTTTTCCCGCCTTTTAGGAAAACTTTAGGCTCAGGGTTGGGTATGTGTTAATTAAGGCGAATTCACATTGTTTTCGAAATGACAAGTGCGCGCAGGCACCTCCCCGACGCTGATTATTGGACTGTTGTCACATTGTTTTGACAAGTATATTTTTTTTTTAAAAGAAACAATTGTCGTAAATTAATTGTTAAGATAAATTAAATATTTTTGTCACTACAGATGATAAACTAAAAACAAGTTGAATCACAAAGAATTGTCATGTATACACAAACAACGAAAATACCCACACAAAAGGATACGAACATTGTCAAAATTGCTGTCGAAATGACAGATAAAGTGCCACAATTGATAGAATTTAATCAAAAGCAACCCTTGACTGGAATAATTACTGTGAGTCTTTTAAAAACAAAAAAAAATTATTGCCCTCTTTGATTTTCCTACGATCTAACCTAGAATTGTATTTTAATTTACAAACCATCTAATCAAGAAACAAAAAAATTGTAAACATCAATAAACAAAGTTTTTTTATCGATAAACAAAGGATCTGCTTTTTATTTTTTAATTACTAAGGGTTGTGTTATTTTTCTTTTTTTTTTGTTTCATTTCAGGAACTTTGTAATGGCTGGAGTCTATCGGATCCAGAATTCTTTGCCCTTCAATTCTCCGAGAATAATAATCAAAATTACATTACGGAAAAGAATCGTAACGAAGTGAAAAATGGAAGTGTACTTAGATTGGAGCATTCGCCATCAAAAACAGCGAGCGATATTCTCGTTCAACTCAATAGTAATAATACGGATGAGCAATCATTACAGAAACTTGGAACTCTCAGTATTGACATGACTTTTGCTCTCGAATTCATCAATAAACAAGGATTGGCCCTACTAATTTCACAGGTATGAGCGAAAAAAGTCTTTCATTTTTACAATATTTAAATTTCACTTTTTAAAACAAGTATTTAGTAAAAAAAAAAAAGTTTAGTATTTTAAAAAACTACTAGCAAATGGTACGCGCGCTAGCGCGCGGAACGTAGTATTTAATTTGATACTGTTATACAAATTACAAAATTTTTTATTAACATACATAAATTTTTTAAATAATTTCATAATCAAAATTTTAAAAAAATCACTTTTTAAATACAATATGATTTATTACTGTTCATATTGTCAAAAATTTTACTGAAATTTCACGAAAGAATTTCAATATTTCCTAAAATTTTAACAAATCTTTCTAAATAAAAATAACTAAATTATTTTAAATAGTAAAATTTTTCGCAAGAATTCAATTATTTTTAATACAATTTAAAAAAAATTCTCCATAAAATTTTAATTATTTTTAAAATGTTTAATTAAAATTATTAAAGGAACTCCATTATTTGACAAAAAAAAAATCAAAGAAATTCTGCAAAAAGAATTTAATTAGAATTTTTAAAAATTTAAACAAAATTCTCCGCGAGATTTAAGTTATTTTCCTAAATAGTAGAATTTTGTGAAGGAATTCTATTATTATTAAATTTTTTGATAAAATTTTTTGCAATAATTCGATGATTTTCAATACATTAATTAAAAAATTTTAAATATTTGAAAAGAAAAATTACAAAAAATTTAAGAAACAAAAAATCAAACAGCAACTATAACAATTATGATTACGAATTAAAATTACAATTTATATTCTCATTCATTATAAATTAATCAATAATCTTTGTCAACTATTAAAAGAATACAATTGATATTCTTAATTATTTTCAGTATTAAATTTAAAAAAGAAATTACAGAAAAAAAGTTAATTGAGCCAAAACATTTATCATCTATCGCTAAAAAAATTAAATTTTTATTAAAGATTATGTTTAAAAATTTAAGAAATTATTCCAGTTTTTTCATCTTTTTTTAATAACATTTAAAATTTTGTTAAATACTTTTCAAATTTTGTTAGAAATAAATAAAAGAAATTATAGAAATTCGATTTGTCCTACAAAATGTTTTTGACAACACTTTATATTGTTTAATAGAAAAGAATGAAAGAAATTTTCATGATTTTGATTTGCTACCAGCACCTACTTAATTTTAGAAATTAAATTTAAATGTTAAATATTTTTTGTTTTAAATCCAATATCGAATTTTCAAAAATTAAGTAGGACTGGTAACTGGATGCAAGTTTCAGTTTCATAAAAATACTTAACTTTTAAAATTCTATTTCTAAAGTTAATTTATTATTAAAAAATACTAAATAATTAATTCTTATTATCTATTAATCAATACTGATTAAAAATATAATATTTTGATTTTGTTAAAAAAATTTTGATAATAAATAGAAATTATGCAAAAGAATACTACAAATTTTGTAAAAACAATATGATTTTCAAAATTAATTACAAAATGGAAGTTTAAAAAAAATGTTGATGGAGAAATATAAATAGTTTAAATTACTTTATTTTTTCTTCGTTTTTAAATACAGAAAAAGAAATTATGCAAATTTTTTCATTAATTTCTAGATTAAACTTAAAATAAATTGATTTTTAGAAAGTTAAAAAATTAAATCTTATTAAAGAAATTCTTCAAATGAAATTAAATATTTTGTTCTTTAATAAAAAAAATGTGAATTGTGAATAGACATGATTATTATATGTGAAAGTACACAAGCATTTTTTAGCTAGTAAAATATAAAATATCTTTAGTTTAGCTAGTAAAATATAAAATATCTTTACATACATAAAAAAAGAAAAATTGTAATTATTAAATACACAAATTCTTCCTACACATTTTTTGTTATTAATTTAAAATAGAAAAAACATTATTGTTAAAAATTGTAATTAAAAACGAAAATTTCATAACTTTTTATTTCAAAAGAAACTAATAATTTTTAAAATATAAACAAAAAATAATTATAAAATTTCTAAATCAACATTATGAAAATTTCTTACCTTATTTTATAAAGGCAATATCTATTAACCTTTTCTCTAAATAAACAATAAAAATTGATATTGACAAATCGAAAAACCAAAGAGTTTTGAAAAAGAAAAAAAAACAAAAGCATATACAAAAACTAACTTCATACTGCGAACAGAATGAATGAAAACCCACAGACTTTAATATAGTTAATTTAATTAATTTAATTTAGTTTTTAAATAAACAGAATTGTCACAAATCGGCAAATTCAGGGGGAAAAACCTAAAAGTCGGAATAAATTAACCGAATAATAATTTTGAAGTAGGATTTATTTTTAAAAAAAATTTATTTTAAAAAAAATTATATTTTTTCAGATTGAATCGGGAAAATATAAAGGAAGCGATCTCGCCTACACTTTACAGTCATTCGTTGAATTAATGGATCACGGAATTGTCTCGTGGGACATTTTAGAAACTCCATTCATAAATAAAGTCGCAAGTTACGTTAATAATCAATCGACAACACAGGATTCAAGTGTCGTGAAAGCTTCCCTCAGTATTCTCGAGAATATTGTTTTGAATTCTTCCGGAAAATACACACAAGTTGAAAAGGAAGTGACTTTTCCAAATTTAGTGATGCATTTACAAAATAATAGTTCGCAAATACAACAGAATGCAATTGCGCTGATAAATGCGCTTGTTTTGAAGGCCGATATTTCCAAAAGAAGAGCCGTTTCAGCGACATTACAATCGAAACAAGTCAGAAATGTTTTTCTGACCAATGTCGTTCAATCCACTGATCAGGTGCGTTTAAAAAATTCAATTCGTTTCAATCTCAATTATTATTAAGTATCAAAGTTTACGCGCGTGGAACGTGATATTCAATTTATTGGAATGCTAATTACAAAATTACAGAAATTAATTACTTACTTTTAAAAAAATTAATTGAACAGAATTAACATTTTTCACAGGAATTCAATTATTCTGAAAACGATTTTAATAAATCAACAATGAAGAATTTAATTATAATTTTTAACAAAAGCGATTGATAATAAAATTCTACCGCAGGAATTTAATTCTTTTAACAGGAATTTTAGCGAAATTTCTTTAAAAAAATTCAAGTCTTTCTGAAAAATAACAAAATACTCCAAAACATTTCAATTATTTCCACATAAGTAATAAAATTCATCTTTAACAAATTCAATTATTTTCAAAATAAAATTCTTCCCCAAGATTCAAATAATAAAAAATAATCGTAGAAAAAAAATTATTACCATAAATAATGAAATTCTTGTGAGGAATGTAAATATTTTCTTAAATTAATAAATTTCAACTATAAATTTTTAAAAATAATTTCTTAGTCAAAATTTCAAAAATTCAACGTTGGTGAAGTTCACAACGTTTATAGTCAACGATTTAAAAAAAATATTTTTTTAAGGAAATTTTTATAAATTTTTGTAAAGAAAATAGTACGATTAATTTTTTTTAATAATAATTTACAAAAAAAAAATATTTGTGGACAAAAAATATTATTTTTTTGAGTAGGAAAATCATTTTTTTTCTTTCAATCGTTGATCATAAACGTTGCGAACTTCACCGACGTAAAATTCATTTATTAAGTACAAAATTAATTATTAATATTCATATTTTGAAAATTTTAATGAAATTTCATGAAAGAATTAAATAATTTTCTAAAATTTTAATAAATCCTTCTGAACAATTCAATTATTTTTTTAAGTAGTAAAATCTTAACAAAATTCAATTATTTTTAAAACAATTTTAATTGAATTCCTCGGAAGAGATTAATTTTTAGAAATACTTTTAACACACTTCGGAAAAATTCAATTATTTTTTTCACTAGTAAAAACATGATAGAAATTCAATTATTTTTAAAACAATTTTAATTAAATTCCTTGGAAGAGATCAATTTAAAAAAAAAATTTTTAACACACTTCGATATAAATTCAAATTTTAAAAAATTTTAATAAATCCTTCGAAATAATTAAATTATTCTTATAAATGTAGTAAAATTCCTCCAAAAAAATTCAAATAATTTTATAAATAGTAAAATTCTTTACAGGAAATTTCTCGGATGAATTCAAATAATTTTTGATATTGTTATAAATTTTTTTATTTCCTAAAATTTTAATAAATTCTTCGAAACAATACAATTATTTTTAAAAATACAATTCTTTGAAGAAATTATATTATTCTTTTTACAATTTAAATAAAATTACACGAAAGAATTTAATTTTCAAAAATTTCCATAAAATTCTATTTCAAGAAGAATTTTAAATTCTTTAAAAATAATTCAATTTTTGTCAAAATGTTTATAAAAAAGAAATCAAATTTTCATTGTTTTCAATTATTTCTATAAAATTCTTCTTGCCAATTTAATTATTTCTCAAAATTTGAATATAAATTCTTCGAAACATTTCAATTATTTTTATAAATAGTAAAATTCTTTGGAATAATTAATTTATGTTTCTAAATAGTAAAATCCTTTGCAGAAATTTAATTATTTTCAAAACAATTTTAAAGGAATTTCTCGAAAGAATCTTAATCGTCAAATATTAACATTAATCATTTTTTTTCTGAAACTTTTGATAAATTCTTCGGAGCAATTCAATTATTTTTATAAATAGTAATAAAATTCTTCTCAAGGATTCAATTATTTTTAATACAATTTTAATTAAATTCTTCTTCATAAAATCCAGTTGCTTTCAAAATTTACAATTTAAATTTTTAAAGAAACTCCATCAGTTTAAAAAAAATCAAAAAAATTCTTCAAAGCAATTTAATTACGATTTTTAAAAATTAATAAAATTCTTCTCTTGAATGTTAATAACATTTTTAGAAGGAATTCTATTATTATCAAATTTTTTGATAAAATTCTTTGCATCAATTGGATGATTTTCAATACATTAGGTTTAAAATTAAAAATATTTGAAAAGAAAAATTATTTAAAAAAATGAAGATTTGTCTCTAATTATTCTAATTACGTTTGCTTCCGAAAAAAAGAAAGTTTGAGTTTATTTTTAGCACTAACGAAAGGTATTTGCAAAGCACAGGTTGGAACAGAAATGGCACATCAATTGTACGTGCTGCAGACATTGATGTTAAGTCTTCTGGAGCAACGAATGATGATGAAAATGGATCCACAGGATCAGGATGCCCACGATAAAATAAAGGAATTGAGAAAAATTGCCTTCGACACGGAGGGCTCGCAAATTGGCGACATGGCCGCCCGTAAACAGGGACTTTTTGCCAAAGATTATAAAAAATTGGGTTTCAAATACGACATTAATCCTGCCCTCGATTTCACCGAAACACCACCAGGTATGCTCGCTCTTGACTGTATGATTTACTTTGCCCGCAATCATACTGAAAATTACACGAAAGTTGTCCTGGAAAATTCGTGTCGTGCCGACGAACACGAATGTCCCTTCGGCAGAACGAGCGTCGAACTCGTTAAATTCCTGTGCGAGGTAAGAAATTTAGTTCAAAATTATATGGTTAGAAATATTTTTCCAGTAAAAATTAAATTAAATTTAATTTAAAACTAAATTAAAACTAAATTAAAATTTTAATTAAAACTAAATTAAAATTTAAATTAAATTTAATTGAAAACTAAATTAAAATTGAAATTTAACTGAACTGAAAACTAAATTAAAATTGAAATTAAATTTAGTTTGAAACTAAATTAAAATTGAAATTTAATTTAAATTATAACTAAATTAAAATTGAAATTTAATTTAGTTTAAAACTAAATTAAAATTGAAATTAAATTTAATTTAAAACTAAATTAAAATTTACTGAAATTAATTAAACATTTTGAAATTAATAATTGAAATCCTTTCGAAGAATTAGAAAGAAAATTAAAAAGTTTATTAAGAAAAATAATAATCGAAGGTGCTGAGAATAGGCGAAGCGCCAAGTGAACAGGGACAATCTTATCATCCAATGTTCTTCACCCACGATCATCCGTTTGAGGAATTTTATTGCGCCTGTATTGTATTACTTAATAAAACATGGAAGGAAATGCGCGCAACAACGGAGGATTTCGTTAAAGTATTTTCCGTCGTTAGACAGCAAATAACGCGAGCATTGCAGTGTAAACCAACTGGTTTCGATAAATTTAAAACAACACTTCAACAATTAACGTACACAACAATAACAACATTGTGGCAACAAGAGAGAACTAATCGAGAGGAATGGGAGAGTCACGCACGACCAGTTGTCGAATTAAGGGAGCAAATAACACCGGAAATTTTGGACTACATTCAACAGCAGAGATTACAATTTTTAGTCGAGGGGACGAGATTCACGAAATATAGCGCAAGAGGACAGGTAAATTTTTATTTTCCCTCCAAGAAAAATAGAAAATATTCAGGGTTGCCACAAGTCAGGGAAGTCAGGGAATTCAGGGAAAAGTCAGGGATTTTTAGTAAAAGTACTGGAAAAAATCGAAATTCAAAAATTCATAAAAAAAAACTCTAAATTTTGATGTTATTTTGTTTGCCTTGTAAACTATAAAAATAACCACGAATTTTAATACAAAACCTTGAATTTTTTCTATTTCAGACAATAATTTCTTTTTAAATAACTTAATTTTTCAAAGAACTATATCATAAAATTATGACTTATAAATTAGGTAATGAATAATTTTTACAATTTTCATAAATACTAGATTGATAAAAGAATTTTAATTAAAAATACTAAAAAAATTTCATTTTGGAAAAGTTACAAATAATTACAGAAATTCAATTATTTTCAAAAGTAATAACATTTTTCGCAGAAATTCAATTATATTCAAAAATTTTTTTAAATTCTGGTCATTTCAATTATATCTTTAAAAATAAAAAAATTCTTCTCCAAAATTCAATTATGTTCAACATTTTTTTTTAAATTCTCGTCAAAATTTCAATTATCTTTATAAATAATACAATTTTTCTTCAAAATTCAATTAAGTTCAAAATTTTTCTAAAAATTCTCGTCAAAATTTCAATTATCTTTATAAATAATACAATTCTTCTTCGAAATTCAATTATTTTCAAAAACTTTAATAAAATTCTTGGAAAAATTTCACCGAAATTCAATTATTTTTATGAACTTGAATAAAATTCGTTGGAAAAATTAAATTATTTTCAAAAGTCAATTATGTTAAAAAATTGTTGTCTAAATTTCAATAATCTTTATAAATAATAAAATTCTTCAATATTCAATTATTTAAAAAAAAATTTGTTTAATTCTCGTCAAAATTTCAATTATTGTTATAAATAATACAATTCTTCTTCAAAATTCAAATATATTTCAAAACTTGAATAAAATTATTGTTAAAATTTCACAGAAATTCAATAATTTAGAAAAAAAAGTTCTTTCACAAGAATTAAATTATTTTCAAAAATAATAAAGTTTTTCCGTAATAATTCAATTATTTTCAAAAATAAAACAATTCTTCCCAGAATTTCAATTATTTTTTAAAGATTTTTCGAACAATTACTTAAAAAATGTAATTATTCTTAAAAATTTAGTTTCAAATTCCTTTTCTTAAATTCTTTAGAAAAATTAAATTATTTACAAAATTTTTAGAATTTTTCACAGAAATTCAATTATTTAATATAAAAAATTTCAAATAATTTTTCGAAATATATCGATTATTTAAAAAGAATTTTATAAAATTCGTCGCAAGAGTTCAGTTATTGAAAAAAATTTAACAAAGTTCTTTTAAAGAATTAAATTATTTTTAGAAATAAGAAAATTCCGTACCGAAATTCAATTATTTTTATAAACTTGAATAAAATTCGTTGGAAAAATTAAATTATTTTCAAAAGTCAATTATGTTAGAAAATTGTTGTCAAAATTTCAATTATCTTTATAAATAATAAAATTCTTCAATATTCAATTATTTAAAAAAAAAATTTGTTTAATTCTCGTCAAAATTTCAATTATTGTTATAATTAATACAATTCTTCTTCAAAATTCAAATATATTTAAAAACTTGAATAAAATTCTTGTTAAAATTTCACAGAAATTCAAATATTTAAGAAATTTCTAATAAATTTCTTTGAAATAATTCAATTATTTTCATAAATAATAAAATTTTTATGAGAGTTTAATTATTTAATATACAAAATTTTATAAAATTTTTTGTAAAATATCAATTATTTAAAAAGATTTTTATAAAATTCGTCGCATGAATCAATTATTTAAAAAAAAATTTAACAAAGTTCTTCACAAGAATTGAATTATTTTTATAAATAATTAAATTCTTCACTGAAATTTAATTATTTTAGAAAAGTTTTAATAATATTTTTGGAAATTTTTATAATTACTTTTAAGAATAATAAAACTCAGCGCAGGATTTTAATTAATTTTGGATATAATATTTTAATCAAATTCCTCGAAAAATGTAATTATTCTTAAAAATTTTGTTAAAATTTGTCAAAAGAATTCAATTATTCAAAAATTTGTTCATAAAATTCTTTATGAGAATTAAATTTTAACACACATTCAATTATTCAATAAATTATTTATTTTTCAATTTAAATAATTGAATTTTTCTAGAATTTTCTAATAAAAATTGATTAAAATATGAAATTACCGAATAATCGATTTATTGTTTATGAAAATAATTCAGTTATTATTGCAACCAATTTTATTACAATTTTTTCAAATAATTGAATTTTTTTGAGAAAATTTACTATTTTTAAAAATAATTGAATTCTTGCGAAGGATTTTATTAGGATTTTTGTAAATAATTAAATTTTTGTTGAAAAATGTTATGGTTATTTAAATTATAACAAAACATGAAGAAGGTAATCGCCTTTTTTATGTTTTATAACAATTTTTTATATGTAGTTTAATTTCAAAAAGGTTTAAATTTGAATGTTCTGAAGAATTTCCTGTGGAAAAGTAATAATTAAATACTTATTTAAAAATTTAGTTTTTGACGTTTTTGAATAATTTTACAATTAATTAAATTTGTAAATAAATTTAATAGAACATTTTTTTAAGTATCTAATAATTTTTAAAGTGAATCAGAATATTTTTTATGGTCAGGGAAAAAGTGAGAATTTTGTCTGGAAATCAGGGAAAAGTCAGGGAAAATTAAAATTAAATATTTGTGTCAACCCTGATATTGCATTTTCCAGAAACAGACAATAAAAGAGTAGACAACTTTTCTTTTCTGACTTTTTTTATTGAAGCAGAAATTTTCAGTATTGCCAATGATAAAAAGCTTGTTCCTACTTATACAATAGATTTTTGTTTTAACTTATTTAAATTGTAGTCTTATTATTCTCACTAAAATTAATTAATAATAATTAACACATTTTCTTTTTCATTCTTAATAAATATTATTGACAATGAGTATTTTTTTCTTTTGCTTTGCTTTTCTAAGACGCTGTGGTTATTATTATTATTCTTATATTATTATAAAAAAAATTTCTCTTTTATCGCTTTCGCAGAGGATTAAGGACAAATTTTGGTACGTACGCTTGTCACCAAATCACAAAGTCTTTCATTATGGTGATTGCGATGAAAAATCAGCGCCAGCAATTGATGAATTAACAACAAAATTGGCAGTCGTCGAAATTCGTGGTATTCTCATTGGACGCGATTGTCCTCATATGAAAGATTTACAGAGACGCAAAACAACTCATCAACTTGCATTTTCACTTGTTTTGGATTCAGTTGATGTGACGAGTTTGGATTTTGTCGCGCCCGACGAGGAGATTTTCGATTATTGGACCGATGGAATTAATGCTTTACTCGGTAATTTTGAAAAGAGGAAGAAAAATACTAAATGAAATTAATTAATTACTAATTTTTTTATTCTAACAAAAATGTAATTATTTGTCAAAAAAAGTATCTCTAGTTATCACGAATTCTTTTCCAGGAAACAAAATGATTAGTAAGGAAAAAGAAAAAGATCTCGAGACACTATTGTCAATGGATATAAAATTACGATTATTGGACACAGAGGGAATTGTCATTCCTCAGGATCCGCCTCCAATTCCCGAACCACCATCGAATTACGACTTTTGCTATGAGTGAAGAAAGAAGAGAAACTTTTGCTAAATTTTTCTAATTTTTTTTTTATAATTCTAGTTTGATATGAATTACGAATTACGAAATATTCTCAATCAAAAGCGATATTTTCTCTTTTGCAATAACCAAAGATGTTTTTTTTTGTTTTTCTTTTCTTATACAATTTTTCATGTACATATTTACAAATTCTTTTTTTAAACCATCGAAATCTATTTTATAAAGGGGAGTATATTCTTCTTTTTTTAAATTTTAATATTTTGTCTGTGTGATGCGCAATTAATTGTTTTTTTTTTTTATATTATCAATATTTTATACTAAGAATGTATTTTTAAATTTTGTATGTTTGTGTGTGAGTGTATGTGTGCGTGGCATGTGCTACAATAGCGATGAATTATACATTTTTTGTATATTATATATTAATATTGTAATATATTAATATTATAATATTATTATAATATAAATAAGTAAATAAATAAATATCGAAGTCTCGTGTAGTGAAACAAATTATATACACTTTGCTTTCGATAAAATAGAAAAACTGTTTTTTTTATTATTAAATTACCTTAATTACAATAAGTACTTATGATTAAAAAAAAATAGTAATAATTATAAAAAGAATAGAAATTTATCGCCAGTGAATGAAAAGCGTATTGAAAATGTTTTTCTTCGCTTAAGCGTTAAAAAAAGTGTTCGTGTGTTTTTTTTTGTGCCTGTAGTAGATCTGTGCGAAGAGTGGGAGTTTTAAATATTTATCTTTTCTTTTTTAAAAAAAGGCCATTGTTTACATGACTTCGTCAGAGAATATGTGATAATTTTGGGGATTGTATGCATATTGATCGGACGGACAGAGGAAAAATTCGATGAAATTCAAAACTGGACCCCTACTAAAAGGATTCCAATATCTTCCTTTCTTGTCCCTTAAATATGGATAGCGTTTATAATTGAACATTTCATTCGTTGTTAAATTCATGCAGGCATGAAGGACCTGAAAAGCGAAGTTGAAAATTTAATCACAAAGTCCATTATGGAAAAGTTTAGAAAATTTTTCTTTTTCTTTTTTGCTTACCAAAGTACAAGTTAAAATCCAACCGAGACCACAAAAAACAAGGGCTTCTATTAGGCCTAGAATGTAGAGCAAATGTATTCCCTCGATTGCCATACAATAGCAGGCGAAGTAAACTGTGAATGAGCAATTAATCGCCACGCTCATCACGAAGAAAAAGAACCAAATTCTGGAAATTTTGAAATATTTACATATTAATAAAGTTCGTGATCTGGTAATTTGTTCGCAATTCAAAGTTAGATGTTTACTTTTTCGTTTCTTAACTATTTTTATAATTTTTCTCTTCATATATTTTTAATTTCAAACCAAATGTATTGAAAGTCATCGAATATTGCAAAGAATTTTATCAAAAAATTTGACAATAATAGAATTTCTTCTAAAAATTTTATTAAATTCTCGTGAAGAATTTTATTAAAATTTTTAAAAATCCTAATTAAATTCTTTTGAAGAATTTCTTTGAATTTTTTTTAAACTAATGGAGTTTCTTTAAAAATTTTAATTGTAAATTTTGAAAGCAATTGTATTTTATAAAGAGGAATTTTATTAAAATTGTATTAAAAATAATTGAATTCTTGCGAAGAATTTTATTACTATTTACAAAAATAATTGAATTGTTCCGAACAATTTATTAAAATTTTAGAAAATAAATTAGTTTTACGTTAATATTTGAAGATTAAAATTCTTTCGAGAAATTCTATTAAAATTGTTTTGAAAATAATTAAATTTCTGCAAAGAATTTTACTATTTATAAACATAAATGAATTATTGCAAAGAATTTTACGATTTATAAAAATAATTGAAATACTTCGAAGAATTTATTAAAATTTTGAGATATAATTAAATTGTTTTAAAGAATTTTATAGGAATAATTGAAAATAATGAAATTTTTTTTCTATTTTATAAATATTTTGACAATAATTCAATTATTGTTAATGAATTTGAAATTCTTGTTGAAATTGAATTTTCTGGAATTTTTTAAAAATAATTAAACTCTTTCGAGGAATTTTATTTAAATTGAAATAAAAATAATTTAATTCCTTTAAAGAATTGTAGTATTTATATAAATAATTGAATTGTTTCGAAGAATTTATTAAAATTTTAGGAAATGAATGAAATTTATGAAAATGTTTAAAAATATTAGAATTCATCCAAGGAATTGAATTAAAATTGTTTAGAAAATAATTGAATTCTTGCAAAAAAATTTACTATTTATAAAATTAATTGAATTTTTGCCAAGAGTTTTACTATATTTAAAAGAATAATTAATTTATTTCGAAAGATTTATTAAAATTCTAGAAAAGAATTGAATTTTTTCGAAGTGTGTTAAAAATATTTCTAAAAATTGATCTCTTTCGGGGAATTCAATTAAAATTATTTTAAAAATAATTGAATTTCTGTAATGTTTTTACTACTGAAAAAATAATTGAATTGTTCAGAAGAATTTATCAAAAATTTTAGAAAATAAATGTTTTTCATGTTAATATTTGAAGATTAAAATTCTTTCGAGAAATTCTATTAAAATTGTTTTGAAAACAATTGAATTTCTGCAAAGGATTTTACTATTTATAAACATAAATGAATTATTGCAAAGAATTTTACGATTTATAAAAATAATTGAAATGTTTCGAATTTATATTCAAATTTTGAAAAATAATTAAATTGTTTTGGAGAATTTTATAGAAATAATTGAAAACAATGAAAATTTAATTTCTTTTTTATAAACATTTTGACAAAAATTTATTTTAAAAGAAGATTTATTTTTAAAGAATTTAAAATTCTTGTTGAAATTGAATTTTATGGAAATTTTTGAAAATAATTAAATTCTTTCGTGTAATTTTATTTCAATTGTATTAAAAATAATTTAATTCCATCAAAGAGTTGATATTAGAATTCATCCGAGGAATTTAAAATTGTTTTGAAAATAATTGAATTGCTGCAAAGAATTTTACTATTTATAAAATTAATTGAATTCTTGCCAAAAATTTTACTATTTAGAAGAATAATTTAATTATTTCAAAGGAATTATTAAAATTTTAGAAAAAAAATGAATTTTTTCGAAGTGTGTTAAAAATATTTCTATAAATTCAACTCTTCCGAGGAATTCAATTAAAATTGTTTTAAAAATAATTGAATTTCTGTAAAGATTTTAAGACTTGAAAAAATAATTGAATTATTTAGAAGGATTTATTAAAAGTTTAGAAAATAATTGATTTCTTTCGTGAAATTTTATTAAAATTTTCAAAATATTGATTTCTTTCGTGAAATTTTATTTAAAATTTTCAAAATATTTACAGTAACTTACCTATTTCTCAATCCAATGCAATTATAAATAAACGGACAATGATGATCGAAATAAGTGACGCAACGATTGCAAATTCGGCAGTGCTTGGCTCTAAGTGGTCTAAAGCATCGGCAACTATGGCAAAGTTTTGATAGAATGACATTTCTCTTTTTCCATTTGTCGAAATATGGAATCTAGAAAGAAGAATTTTTTTTCAATTTTCATTAGTATTTAATTAGCAAAATCCAAATTTGTTTACAAAATTTGTAAATCAAAATCCAAATTTGTTTACAAAATTGTAAATCAAAATCTGAATCGTATTTACTAAATTGTAAATAAAAATCTAATTTTTTTAAAATTGTAAATCAAAATCTGAATCTTATTTACTAAATTGTAAATAAAAATCTAATTTTTTTAAAATTGTAAATCAAAATCTGAATCTTATTTACTAAATTGCAAATAAAAATCTAATTTTTTTAAAATTGTAAATCAATGTCCAAATTAATTTCTAAATTGTAAATCGAAATCTAAATTTTTTATCTAAAGTGTAATTTAAAATCCAAATATTTTTCTAAATTGTAAATCAAAGTCCAAATTAATTTCTAAATTGTAAATCAAAAACTAAATTTTATTTACTAAATTGTAAAGCTAAATCTGAATTTGTTTCTAAATTGTAAATCAAAGTCCAATTTTATTTCTAAAATGTAAATCAAAAGCTAAATTTTATTTACTAAATTGTAAATCTAAATCTAAATTTATTTCTAAATTGTTAATCAAAAGCTAAAGTTTATTTAATAAATTATAAATCGAAATCTAAATATTTTTCTAAATTGTAAATCAAATTCCAAATTTTTTTGTAATAATTACACTTTTTCGTAATATTGTAAATAATAAATGCAAAAAATGTAATTAATTTACTTGTCTTATCACTCTGTAGTAGGCGTCACTATTTTGTGGCACGTATCCAGGATCTTTTCTATTAGCAATAATCCAGGATATCCACATAACGATATTCCAATAAGTAAAGCAGTAATGACTTCCCCGGAGTAGATTCCACGTGAGGGGAATGCACTTAAAGAAATACATGGGATAGCCCCAAAATATAACGGAACCCATAAATAAAAGTAGAGGTCCTTTACTGTTACCCGCACCGCCAAACAGCAATGCCCTTAAAAAAAAAAGAAAACAATACAAAATATTAATTTTACACTTTCATTAGGCGAATAATTCCAACAACTACTTTGAATATAGTGTTCGAAGCTTCATGGGATTTTCTCGATGTTTCTTTTCTTCTTTTTTTAGTAGCAACATCTAAAAAAAAAATGTCGAACTCCAGTGTTCGAATCCAATATGCAGAATCGAGTCACAGGCTTCGATAATGATAATAACAATAATAATAATAATAATTCTTGAAGCTTCGAATTTGAATTTTTAATAATTTTTATACAAAAATAGTCAAGTCATCCCTTTCTGATGTCTTGACCATAATTAAATTGGAGACGCTTGAGTTGTCCTCAATTCTGCATCAATATTTATTTCTGCCTTTCATCAAAAAATCCATTTTTCGAAACAAAATTCCAATGGATCTAGATTTTGAAAAAAGTGATTTTCGTATTTCGAAAAATTTGTATTCTTGGTAAGAATTTTTAGGAAAAATATTGTATTTCAATATATAAGACAAGGATTTTGCTAATAGAGAAAGAAGTCTGCGGGAATTAGTGGAAAATTTTCAAAGAAGACTGTGAAAGCTGGGAATCGATGAAATTTTATCTTCCAAACGGAGAATAGCAAGAATTCAGGCTTTGTACTCGATTATTTTCGATAATTATTATTTTAAGCAATTATATTTAAAAAATTAACTATTTTACAAAAACTTAATTACTTATTAAGGAAATTATATTTTTTTCGACTGTTTACAAAAATAATTTAAATTCTAAAAATGGAAAATAAAAGGAATTTAAATAGTAGCAAATTGTTGTTTTTACTAAACGAGAACGAAGCCTGAGAATTTTTAACTAAAGGTAGAAATGATATTGAAGACAATTGGATGCTTTTGAGTATCGCCAATAATATTGGAGACAATTAAGGCGCCTACCTACGAGAGAAAATGAAACATAAAAATGTAAAACTATAAAAGAAAATTTTTTTTTTTTAATTTTCAAGGCTCCAAGTATAAAAATCTATAAAATCCCAAAAATTGTCAGACCTTTTTGGCACTGTTAAAAAGCCTCGAACACTCCCTGGAGTTCGTAAGCTTCAGTCTTCAAGTTTCGAATATGGTTCTTCCACAAAGTTCCATCGGCTACGAAGCTTCAGAGCCCTGAAGCTTTTACTTTTGGTGAGAGCACCGATCCTTGCAATTTGAAGGCTAGAATTTTAACCAAAGCTCCGAATTTCCAGAATTTCAAAGCTTCATGTACATATTGTTTATAATAATTTAAAAAAAAAAAATGATGAAAAAAAATACTTTTTTTGAATTTACAAAATAAGGAAATAATTTGCTTTTCTTTAATACCAACCAGAGTTCATTAATTGGTGGTATCCATCTGGCGCGTCTTCTCTGTTCGGCTTGGAGGATTTGCACAATTTCCGTGTGATTATGACTCTTGGCCAATTGCAGTGGTGTTTTGCCATTTTTGTCGCGTGGCTCCAATTCAATTTTACTTTTCTCGCAGAGAATTTTCACGCAATTCACATTGCCCGAGAGGCATGCCAAATGAACTGGCGTTGAACCAAAGTGATCGGGTTTCTCGAGATCGACGCCACTGTACATGAGGAGTTTGATTATTTCCGGATGGCCCTTGTAGGCTGCCCAATGTAGGGCGGTGTCGCCGTTTATGTCCATCAGGTAGCCCGACGCATCACAACCCAAGAGATATGCTGCCGTTGCGTATTTTCCAAACATGCACGCCGTCATCAGTGGAGTTAAGCCCTTGAAGTCTGCTGTATTCACCGCCACGCCCGCCTGTTCAAAAAAATTAATATTTTGCAAATTACAAAATTTCATATCTTCAAGAATTATTAACAATTTTTGAATTTTCAATTTTAAAAAAATTCACTCTCAGTTAAATAATTACAATTATTTATTAACAAATCTTCCAAAACGGAACGTGTCATTCAATTTGTTCTTCTTATGCAAACTGTAAAATTTATTAAGTTCAATTATAAATTTTTAAAATACTTTCATAGTAAAAATTAAAAAAAAGTCACTTATTAAGTACAAAATTAATTACTACTGTTCATATTTTCAAAAATTTAAATATACAAAAAAATATACAAGAAAGAATTCAATAATTTTCTAAAATTTTAATAAATCTAAACAATTCTTCAAAACAATTCAATTATTTTTTTAAGTAGTAAAATCTTTACAAAAATTCAAATTATTTTTAAAATAATTTTAATTGAATTCCCCGAAAGAGATCAATTTTTAGAAATATTTTTAACACACTTCGAAAAAATTCAATTCTTTTCTAGAATTTTAATAATTCCTTCGAAATAATTAAATTATTCTTCTAAATAGTAAAATTTTTGGCAAGAATTCAATTAATTTTATAAATAGTAAAATTCTTTGCAGGAATTCAATTATATTCAAAACAATTTTAATTAAATTCCGTGTATGAATTAAAATAATTTTAAATATTCACATAAATTTGATTTATTTCCTAAAATTTTTAAAAATTCTTCGAAACAATTCAATTATTTTTATAGGTACTGCAATTCTTTAAAGGAATTAATTTTTTTTAATCCAATTCAAATAAAATTTCTCGAAAGAATTTTAATCTTCAAATATTAACATAAAATTCATTGATTTTCTAAAATTTTAATAAATTTTTTGTAACAATTAAATTATTTAAAAAATTTTTTAAACAATTTCGCGAAACAATTCAATAATTTGCTAAAATCATAATAAATCCTTCTAAACAATTCCATTTGTTTTTTAAGATGTAAAATCTTTACAAAAATTCAATTATTTTCAAAACAATTTGAATTAAATTCCTCAGATGAATTAAAATATTTTTAAATATTTTCATAAATTTTATTTATTTCCTCAAATTTTAATGAATCCTTCTAAACAATTCCATTTGTTTTTTAAGTTGTAAAATCTTTAGAAAAATTCAATTATTTTCATAAATTTTATTTATTTCTTCAAATTTTAATAAATTCTTGGAAACAATTCAATTATTTTTAAAAATATTAAAATTCTTTACAGGAATTTAATTATTTTCAAAAATTTTCATAAAATTGTATTTCAACAAAAATTTTAAATTCTTTAAAAATAATTCAATTATTTTCAAAACAATTTTTATTAAATTTCTGGGAAGAATTTAAATATTTTAAAATATTTTCATAAATTTTATTTATTTCCTAAAATTTTGAAAAATTCTTCGAAACAATTTCTATTATTTTTAAAAATAGTAAATTCTTTGTAGGAATTTAATTATTTTCAAAAATTTCCATAAAATTCTATTTCAACAAGAATTTTTAAATTCTTCAAAAATCAATTATAGTCAAAATATTTATAAAATAGAAAAAAAATTTCTTTATTTTCAATTATTTCTATAAAATTCTTCTTAATTAATTAATTATTTCTCAAAATTTTAATGAATTCTTCGAAATATTTCAATTATTTTTATAAATATTAAAATTCTTTGCAATAATTCATCTATGTTTATAAATTATAAATAGTAAAATCCTTTGCAGAAATTTAATTATTTTCAAAACAATTTTAATAGTATTTCTAGAAAGCATTTTAATCTTCACATATTAACATAAAAATCATTTATTTTCTGAAATATTTGATAAATTCTTTGGAACAATTCTATTATTTTTATAAATAATAATAAAATTCTTCTCAAGGATTCAATTATTTTTAATACAATTTTAATAAATTTCTTCTTCATAAAATCCAATTGCTTTCAAAATTTACAATTTAAATTTTGAAAGAAACTCCATTAGTTTAAAAAAAATCAAAGAAATTCTTCAAAGCAATTTAATTACGATTTTTAAAAATTAATAAAATTCTTCTCATGAATGTTTATAACATTTTTAGAAGGAATTCTATTAGTATCAAACTTTTTAATAAAATTCTTTGCAATAATTCGATGCGTTTCAATACATTAATTTTAAAATCGAAAAGATTCTTCAATTTCAATTATTTTTATAAATAATAAAATTTAAAGAAAAGAATTCAATTATTTTGATAAGAATTTTAATCAGTGATTTTTACTAAAATTTCTTTAAATAACTCAATTTTTCCAAAAATAATTGAATTCTTCGAAAATATTCAATTTTTACATTAATATTAACATTTTTTACAAGAATTATTTTTAAAAATAATAATTTTAAAAATAATTCCATTAGTTTTTATTTTAAAAATTCAATTTCTTCTTAAATTAATCAAATTCTTTTCAAAAATTCAATTATTTGAATAGAATTTTGAACAAAATTCTATTATTTTTACAAATAATAAAAATTCTTCCCAAGAATTCAATTTTTCTATAAATAATAAAATTCTTCTAAAATATTCAATTTTTTTTGCAAAATTTACATAAAATTCTCCTCAATATTTAAATTATTTTCATAAATAATAAAATTTTTCTCTGCAATTCAATTTTTCGATTAATAATTGAATTTTTCGCAAATATTTTAATTATTCTAAAAAAATTGCAATAGAATGTTTCTCAGGAATTCAATAAATTCTACAAATAATTAAATACTTTGAGGGAATTTAATTTCTTTTTTGTAAATTATAAAATTCTTTTCAGAAAATTTAATTAATTCCAATAAATAAGAAATTTCTATGCAAGATTTCAATTATTTTGAAAACAATTTCAATCTGGAAATTCTCAATAAAATTAAATTATTTCCAAAAATAATAAAATTTAACTATTTTCATAAACAATAAAATTATTTACTAGAATTCAATGATTTTGAAAAGAATTTAAATCAATTTTTTTTGCTAAAATTCAATTGTTCTATCAATTTTAATAAAATTCTATTTAGAAAATTTCAAAATAAAACTCTTTGGAAAAATTCACTTATTTCTGTAAATTAATTGAACTCTTCTCAGAAACTCAATTATTTCTGTAAATAACAAACTTGTTAGCTGGAGTTTTTATGGTTATTTATTTTTTTGTTTTAAATTATTGTTTAAAAATCATTGTTAAGTTCAAAAAGCCAATTTACCTTCAAAAGCAGTTGAACAATAGCACTGTGACCTTTGCGACATGCCCAATGAATTGGCTTTGGTCCTTGTGTTCCAAGACAGGACAAGTCAACTGGACCATTTTTCTCAATAATGTATCTCATCACCTGTAGAGAACAAAATGTAATAATTTTCTTTTCATTTAATAATAATATAATTAATAAAATAATTTTCTTCTATTTTTTATTTTTTTTTTTAATGAATTTAATAAATACAAACTTCGACATTTCCATCCAAAGCCGCCCAATGAGCCGGTGTATATCCCCATTCATCTCTTGCACTGAGAATTCCCGATCCATTCTTGTCCACCAATTCTTCAACCGTTTGCAGTTCACTAAATGGAAAAAGAAAAGAAATTATAATTTCATTCTCTTACTTTCATAAATAGTAAAATTCTTCGCAGAAATTAAATTATTTTCAATATAATTTGAATAAAATTTCACCAAAAAAAATCAATTATTTTCCGAAAAATACAAAATACATATTTAACTAAAGTTTTCGATTGAATAGAATTATTTTGAAAGTCTACAAAACAAATTCTTTAAAAAAATTCAATTATTTTCCGAAAAATGCAAAAAAAATTTAACAAAAATTTTCGATTGAATAGAATTATTTTGAATGTTTAGAAAATAAATTCTTTCAAAACATTAAATTATTTTCAAAAAAAAAAAAGTTACCCAGCTCGCAGAAGTTCAAAGAGCAATTTCGCTTCATCAGACGGTGTTTGACCGGGAGTTGCCTCATCGGCATAAATATTATCATCAGGACCATTTCTCCTTCGACTTCGTGAATTTTTCGATTGATCTTGATTGTTCAGTGCTGCTGATGTTATTAAATTGTTCGGCAAATTCCCGACCATGTCGGGATCGGGACTTAATTCCCATACAGATCTTGCTGATCCCGGCCCTGTTACAGGGCTTATGGGATAAACCTGCGAAAAAAAATTAATTCCCCATTAAAAAGAACTTATTTCTATTTCCTATATTAATATTTTACCATATTTCCTTTTTTTGCTCAATTTAAAAATATTTTTTCCAACTCAAATCATTTTATACCAAAAAGAAAGAAATAAAGTTAAGAAAATAATTAATTAACTACTTAGCAATTAATTTTTTCATCCAAGTTGGAAATATTATTCGGAAAAATATTTTTTTCAATACAAATAAAATGATTGTTTAAAAAAAAACCTTGCTCAGCGTCGAGAGCTCCGTGTTGCTGGGATCCACTTCAATGGATTTGAATTTGATTTTTTTCACTGAAATCTTGACTGTTTGGGGATTTACTGAATGGGAAATAATTTTGGCCTCAATTTTTTTTCCGTTTTTTTTTTTTGAAGAATAATAAGAGTAAATAATACTGTGGCACTTGGAATTAGTAAACAGACTAGTTTGACATTTCAATTGGTACCTGCATCAGGCCTAGATTTTCTGTTAAGCATTTGCGCATTCAAATCAATAATATAACGCGCACACTTGCTCAATAGCCCTGCGCAAAATTTTCCTACTTTTCTATCTACACAGACATGCATATAAATAATAAGTTTATAATTATTATAATTTACTCTTCAATTTTTTTATTTTCTTTTATTATTAATATTTCAAGAAATAATTCGTTTTTTGTAAATTTTTTAATATTTTTATTTTATTTTCAAAAGATCAAGTACAATTTCTTTTCTCCAAGTTTTAGATTTGAACTTTAAAGAAAAATTTATTTATTAAATAATAATTCAATTATTTACATAAACAAAAAAATTTTACAGAAGAAATCAATTATTTTTTGTCAATACAAAATTCTCCTCCGGAAATCAAATATTTACAGAAATTAGAAAAAGCTTTTCAATTATTTATATAAACAAAAAAAAATTCTAAACCAGAAATCAATTATTTTTTGAAAATAAAAAAAATTCTCCTCTGAAAATCAATTATTTACAGAAGTAAGAAAAATATTTTCAAGAATTCAGTTATTTGAAAAATCATTTTAGAATTTAGAAAAAAATTCAACTTTTTCATAAATTGAAAAACATTTTCGGAAGAATTCAATTATTTCACTGGTTAATTTTAGAATTACTTTTGAAAATTTTAATTTTTCGGTAAATATTACAATTATGTGGAAAAATTTAATTAATAAATTTTAATTATTATTATTATTTATTTACTTATATAAAAATATTAAAAATCTATTCTGGGAAAATTTAAATTAAAAATCTATTGTTATTATTAATAATCTTAATAGCATAATTTCGAAATCTATTCAATGATAAAAAAAAGTATTAAACATATTTCACTGTCTCTTATTTTTTAAACATCCTCGAATAATAAAGATAATATTTATTATTCAGATCCGATTGTTCGTACTGAAAAATAAAAATATTTAAATTAAAGTTATTCTCGATTGTCGAAAATATTTTAATTGTCGGGAAATAAAAACAAAACTTACGAGATCGTTGTAAGAGTAAATCTCTGCTGATGAATCACCGTTATAATAAAATGATGAATCGTTTTCAGAAGAAGAACTTGAAGATGACAAAGATGAAGAAGAATGTTTACCTTTTTTCTTCAAACGACAAAGCAATTGATTTAAAGAGCATTTAAAAAATTCACCATTGCTCGATTTTGGAATACATTTGAAGCAATCGTGTGTTACGCTAAATATCTTTTTTTCAGATGATTTGCATTTTTCAATTGAATTCTCGACATCACAATAGACACCATAAGTTTTCGAGTAAAATAGAACTTTGTTCTTACAACAGTGTTCTGAAAAAATTAAACAACAAATTAAAAACAATATTCATTTTGAAACAAGTTTCATAATTTACTTTAACTTAATTTAATTAACTAAATTTTCATTTTAAATAATTTAGTCAATTAAATTAAATTAAATTTACTTTAAATTTAATTTACTCTAAGTTAATTAATTAAACATACATTTTAAACAATTTAATCAATTAAATTCAATTAAATTAAATATTAACGAGGAATAAAGAATATTTATTTTCTCACCCTTTGAAAAAATATTTACTATCAACGTTGACAGTAGAATAAAAATTAGACACCTCGAGAGTTCCATTTTCAAAGAAACAAAAGTAGAATTTTAAATTCAAAATTCTCACTAGTTAATTTCTCACTTTTCTTTTTTGACAGAAAATTAAGTTTTTACACGAAGACGACGCCAATTTATATAAAAATTTATCAATATACTTCCATTGGATTAAAAAAAAATTCTCAGTACCGAAAAGAAAGAAATCGCAAAAATTAAACAACAAACGAAGATTGTTCCTCAGAAACAATTATAATAAAATAAAATAAATTGTCTTATATAAATAAAGAAAAATCGTTCGAAAAGAAATACAAAAATTATCATTTAAACGTGAGCGAAGTGTATAAAGAGTCAATTTTACCATGTAAGGATTTTTTTTTTAATTCAATATCAAGGAAGTGAAAAAAGACAATAAGAAAAAATTCAGCGAGAACAAAGAAAAAGAAACAAAGAAAAGAAAGAAATTCATAACTAAAAAGTATTATAAACACTTAAATTTAATAATGAAAATAATAAATAATGAATAAAACCAATAAGTGATAAAGCCAATAAGTGATAAATAAAACCAATAAGTAATAAATAAAATCAGTAAGTAATAAATAAAACCAATAAATAATAAATTTCCCCAATAAATAAATTTAATGTATTGAAAAAGATTTAAAATTTAATTCATCATTGAAGAATAATAGCAAAAGAATTTACTTCCGAAGCTGTTATTTATTAACAAAATGCCTACAATATATATACTTTCGCTCTGTAAAATTCACATTAAACGTACGTTTGAAAAGCATCTTGGCAAAAAACACTCTCTTTATATCTAAAAAAAACCTAAGGTATTCGAAAATTTAAGTTACTTTTTTCTTCTTCTTTCTTTTTTAAGGAACTTGTGCTTAAAAGCTAATTAGTCTATCTACAGTCAATTCGAAAAAATCCTCTAGAGGTGAATTTAAAGAGCCATTCTTGATATTTATAGTTGCAAAATGTTTTTTTTCATCTTCCATTTTTTTTAAGAATACGCAACTCTTGATTTTTAGGATATTTCAAATTTAAGGCACACACATTTTTCGACACGTGACTTCTTTTAAGATTTGTGTGACAATTATATTTCTGGTCATTTATCCACCTCTAAAGAATTATTTTTTTCAAATAATAATTTATATTCTCACAACCTTCTATCGCTTGGTACACACAAAAAATATATATATATATAATTTTAATATACATGGATATAGTTTACAAATATAGGAAGATCTGATTCAGTCCAAGAATTTATCACGAAAATATTCGATAAATTGGACAAAAATGCAAATATTTTCTTTTTGAAAGTGTAAAAACAATGAAGTTTAATTAATTATTAAGAATGAAATTGATATTTAAAAATGAACAATTTAATTGTTTCTCACTGGGAAAGTTAATTCTTTCTTATTTGATTTCATTTAAAATAGTATGAGAAAATAAAAACTGTTTTTTAAAAATATGTTTTTTTTATATGAGAAATAGTTTTTCATATTTTTTTGTTTATATTAAATTTATCGCTTTAAGCGTAGAATTTAAAAAAAAACAGAATCTACTGTCTCTGTAGAAAAAAAATCGACTATTCTCTCTGAATATGAAAACAATTCCAAGCTGAATATTTTAAAATTTCATTCGATTGAATATTACAAAATATAGGCGCTTTTCTATCTAAAACTATATATTATATTTATATGCATGTTCATGAAGACTTTAAAAAATTCTTGTTGAGCATTTTAAAAAGTAAGGGATTTTTTTTCATTCTTAACGAATGTGTGTGTGTGTGTGTGTGGGTCCTTCGAATGAGACAATGTATAAATAACTATCAAACAACTTTTTTTTTGTTAATGATAGAGAAATCATTAACCGCCTCGCATTTCGTCTGTCTCATCGCTACTTCTGCTTCTGCGACCTCTTCCTGTAAATAATATGGAAATTATTATTTCGAACAATTAACTTTTTCTATATTTGTCATTTTGTAATTTTGTATTTTACTTTTTGAATATCAATATTTATTTGTTTTGGAATAATTTTTTTATAAGAAATTCTAAAAATTGTTCGCTACAATTCAATTATTTTGAAAGTTTATTTATAAATTTTTTTTATATTATTTACAGAATTTCTTTAAAAAATTGAATTTTTTCTATAAATAATCAAATTCTTCTTAAGAATTTAATTATTTCCATAAATAATAAAATTCTTTCTTAATTTTCATCATAAATAATAATTTAATTCTTTTGTAAAGAATTATAACGGAATTTCTTTAAAAAATTCAACTATTTCTGAAAAATGACAAAATTCTTCAAAAATTTTCAAATATTTCGAAGTAAAAAATGAAATTCGTCTTTAACAAATTAAATTATTTCCAAAAAAAGTAAAATTCTCCCCAAAAGATTCAAATAATAAAAAAATAATTGCAGGGATAAAATTATTACAAGTAATGAAATTCTTCTCAGGAATTTAGATAATTTTTTACATAAATAAATTTCGCATATAAATCATTTAAAATAATTTTAGTCAAAATTTAAAAAATTCACTTATTAAGTACAAAATTAATTATTTCTGTTCTTATATTGAAATATTTAATAAAAAATCACGAAAGAAATCAATAATTTGCTAAAACTTTAATAAATCCTTTGAAATAATTAAATTATTCTTCTAAATAGTAAAATTAATTAATTTTATAAATAGTAAAATTCTTTGCAGGAATTCAATTATTTTCAAAACAATTTTAATTAAATTCCTCGGATGAATTCAAATATTTTTAAATATTGTCATAAATTTTTTAATTCTTAAAATTTTAATAAATTCCTCAAAACAATTCAATTATTTAATAAAAAAACTACAATTCTTGAAAGGAATTAAATTATTTTTAATCCAATTTAAAAAAAAATTACACAAAAGAATTTAATTATTTTCTAAAATTTTAATAAATCCTTCTAAACAATTCTATTATTTATTTAATTAATGAAATCTTTACAAAAATTCAATTATTTTTAAAACAATTTTAATTGAATTCCTCGTAAGAGAACAATTTTTTGAAATATTTTTAACACACTTCGAAATAATTCGATTTTTTCTAAAATTTTAATAAATCTTTCAAAATAATAAAAAAAATCTTATAAATTTAGTAAAATTCTTCGCAAGAATTCAATTAATTTTATAAGTAGTAAAATAAAAAAGTAGTAGTATTTATTTTCAAAACAATTTTAATAGAATTTTTCGAAAGAATTTTAATCTTCTTAAATATTAACATAAAATTCATTTATTTTCTAAAATTTTAATAAATTCTCCGGAACAATTCAATTGTTTTTACAAATAGTAATAAAATTCTTCGCAAGAATGCAATTATTTTTAATAAATTTCTTCTTTATAAAATCCAATTGCTTTCAAAATTTACAATTAAAATTCTTAAAATCTCTATTAGTTTAAAAAAATTCAATAAAGTTCTTCAAAATAATATAATTAAGATTTCATAAAATTTTAATAAAATTCCCCACGAAAATTTAATAACATTTTTAGAAGGAATTTTATTATTATCAAATTTTTTGTTAAAATTCTTTGCAATAATTCGACGATTTTAAATACATTGATTTTAAAATTGAATATATTTTAAAAGAAAAATTATTTTAAAAAAATAGAATATAGATTGTAAAGAAAAGAATTTTAATTGAATTTCTCAAATTTTTCTTTTGAGAACATATTTTTGAATTTTATTGATACAAGTAGAAAAGAATTGCATCCATTTTTTGTAATAATTTAATTCGTAATCACTTGGTTTTGAATTGCTTGAGTTTGTTTTGCTTTTAAACAATAAAACTTACCTCTGCGTATTTGATTCAAACACGCCAACATTCTTATCATAAATACAGCAGGAACTGTAATTGTATCTTTGGTTTCTTCCAACATCACTGCATTTCTTTTCTTCAACTACAAGCAAACGAATATTGATTAATTTCTCCTTTAAAATAAAATATTCAAATAAAGTGAAAAGCAAGAATTTAACTTCTCCCTTAAAATCCAATTTTTCAACAATTTACAGTCGACTTTATGACGCGAAAAAAGTCTATTCTTTTTACTGTCGAGAGAAGTTGAAAAAATCCTCTTTTTCCGAAATTGCCAAGAAACATCGAAAATATAAATAAAATTCGTCTCAGAACAAAAAAAAGAAAATAAAGTCGCATTGATTCAAATACTCACATCATCTGCAAAAGTTTCATCGAAATTTGTCTCAGCATTAATGGGAGCCCAGAGTTTGACATCATAATCAATTCCAGAAGTGGCGAGCATTGGAAGAAAGGGATGTGGCTGTAGACAATTGACGACATGCTGATCGGCCTCGAGTAGCATACAAAGTTTTGCCGTCTCTCGGTCCCAAACAAAGACGTGGCCACAATCGCTTCCAGACATCACGTAATCGTTGCCCCAGAAATTTGCTTCCTTTATCATAGTCCTAAAGAAACTAGAGTGAAACGAGGGGAAGGCAGAAGATGAGAAATTTTCGTTGGACTGACTCTAAATTAGCCCAGTCCGCTCGGAGGCTTTTTCGGGACTTTTTTTTTTAAATGTATGTTCTTTTTTTTACTTTCGAACATTATTATTTGTTCTCTCGAGACAAAACAAGAAAAATACAAATAAATCTCGCCGACATTGTCGCGTTCAGTCGTAGATAACAACTACATACATACAATTGTCTAAAATGTCTCGCCAGTTTTATAAATGCTTCTAGAAATGAATCCAGTGCTGTTAAAATTATTCTATTCAAACTAAAATGATAATGATGATGAGTATTTTTCAAGAATCGTTTTTATTTGTAAAACATTTATAATTGATTTTCAAACAAAAACGGATCTTTTTGCAGGAATCACAGTAACTACTAGATTTTTCTTTCGAAGTTAATTATTTTCCAAATTTCCAGTTTCATTAATTATAAATAATGGTTTTAAATAATTAATAAACAATTAATAAACAATTAATAAACAATTAATAAACAATTAATAGTTATTATTAATAATATATTTCGAAGATTTAAATTGTCAATTAAAATTTTATCACAAGAAAAAAAAGTTCTGTGATCCCTATTTTCTTTTGATTATTTCTCAATGATTCTCTTTTTCTAACTTTGTTAACAGGACAATCACATGGACGTTGACTTGAACAGCAAAATTCCATCTAATTCTAAAATAATTCACTTGCAAAACAATATTTTAATCATCAAAATTTAAGATCAATAATTTTGTTTGCCAGATTTTTTTTTTGCTAATCTTCTGAAAATGTCTGGGTTAATAAAAAAAAATGAGAGGGTTGAAAAGAAATTTATACCTCGCATTACGGTGTCCCATGTATTTTTGCTTGACGTGAAGTTCCGTTATGTAGGATTCATCAAAAGGTTCCTCATCCTGAGATGCTCGGGCATTAGCGATCGCTTCATCCATCTCGACTTCGATAGCACTATCAAGTCTAAAATTTGAATAAGATTTAATTGAAAATCAATTTGGAAATTCATTAACAGTTGTAGAAAATTACTCACCTTCTCTTCGATTCAATTTCCTCGTCGTCACTGTCATTATAAACATCTTCATCTGTTCCTGCAATAGTCAAAGAATAAGAATATTAATTTCAACTAAATTAGAGTTAGAATTAGAATTTTATTATCTTTTCAAATTCAAAACATTTAAAAGAAAAATTATCAATGAGAGAGGAAAGTAAACGAAGTTGAAGTCCACAACGTTTATCAACGGAAAAAATTTGTTTAATGGAATAAAATATTTATTTTAATTTAATATTTGATTGTACAACAATTATTATCGAAACATAAACTTCAATCTTGGGACAAATTTCCAGAATACAGGCCTTGGATCGACTTTAACGAAGAAAAAAAAGTCGCTTTAGTCGATTAAAAATAGAAATAAAGACGAAAAAGTCGATTATTTAATTCAGTGCTGTCACAAAAATTCAAATGAATCAAAACTTGTAGAATTTTGTTAAATAAATATTCACATACTTCTTACTTCTTTATTCACAGGATATAAAATTTTTTAAATTTCAACTTTTCAAATTTAATAATTTCTAAAAATTAAAACTATAACCCTTTTAGAAATTTAATTACTTTCTACAATTTTTAACTAAACTTCATCTCTAAATCAATTACCTATATGAATTTTTATTCATTTTTTGCAATTCCTTTAAAAATTCAATTATGTAAATGAAAGAAATCAAATTTTTATAATAATTTAAACCGTTTATTTTTCTATTTAAAGATATTAATTAGGATAGAAAATTTTTGAAAGTTTTAATAAAGAAATTCGTAAAAATTAAGTTTTTAAAAATATTTCTAAATGATTTATTGAAAATACAAAAAGTTTTACAATTAAATATAATTAAAAAATTTCTAAAAAATTGAAATTTGGTCAAATCTTTTCAAAGCTGATTTAAATTTAGTAAAACATTTAAAAAGTAATTTAAACATTTGTCAAAATTTTACGAAAAATAATTCAGTTTTTTAAAAATATAAAAAAATTAATGAAATTTTTCAAAGAATTTTAATTACATAAATAAATTATTTCTGAAAAATTATAAAGTAATGCTGTATAAAAATTCAATTTTTTTATAATAATTGAAACCTTACATTTTTCTATTTAAAAATATTAATAAAGGTAGAACATTTAAAAAAATTTTAATAAAGAAATATTTCTAATTAATTTTTTAAAAATACAAAAAAAGTTTTACAAATAAATACAATTAAAAAATGTTTAAAAAACTGAAATTTGTTCAAATCTTTTCAAAACAAATTGAAATTTAGTAAAACATTTAAAAAATAATTCAAAATTTGTCAAAATCTTTTGAAAAATAATTAAGTTTTTTAAAAATATAAAAAAATAAATAAAATTTTTAAAATAATTGTAATTAAATAAATTATTTCTAAAAAATTATAAAGTAGTAAATTCAAAAAAAAATTTTATTTACTTTATTCGAAGATAATTGAATCTTAAAAAATTGTAATAAAACAATTGTAAGAATTAATTTTTTCTAAATATTGTAATGTATAATTTTTCAAAAATAATATTGAAAAGTTTTTTATAATTACAAACAAAATTGTTTTCAAGAATTTTAATTTAAAATTTGGAATATATGATTATTTTCTCCAAAATGTTGAAAATAATTTTGAACAATTTTAATTTTATTATTTTGTGTATGAATTTTAATTTTCGGAAATATTGAAAATAACTCAACTTAAAAATATTAGAACGTAATAGTTGAGAGAATTATTCATTTCTAAACTATTTTAATATTATTTTTAAAACCTATTTTTTGTTCATTTTCATTTTAATTGAATTTACACTTGAAGATTATTAATTATAATTTTTGATAATTTAATATTATTTGAAAAATTTTCAATTAAAATTCTTGAAAAGTTAGTTTTCAAAAATTGGAATAAAACATTTGAAAAGATGATTTAGTATTAATTAAATTTTACAGAATTTTAATTATTGAAAATCTTTTTAATCGTAATATTTTGAAACATTTAATTAGAAAACTGATTGAAAAATAAAGTTCCAAAAGTTTGTCTGTAATAAGTTATACTTTGCACGGTATAAAAATCGAAATAAAATCGAAATTGCATTTTATTCCAAAAATATTGTATTTTGGCGCAAAATTTGGAAGAAACGTCGAAAAAGTCGCAATTTTTTAATAAAAGTCGATAAAAATCGCTTTATTTGAAAATAGTAGAAAAAAGTCGAAAAAGTCCTAAAGTCCAAGGCCTGTGAGATCCGTTTTAGGAAATAAAACTTTAAGAAAAAAAATTGACTCACTTTCACGAATATCACTGAAATTCGATTGACTGACATGCGAACAACTTGGTCCAGCATCACTCGATTGCATCCTACTATTTCCACTCGCAGATGGTTCTGTACAAGTAAAATAAAATAAAAATTTAAAATAAAATAAAATAAATTTATTTAAAATGTTTTTTTAAAATTAATTTTCAACCAATTTTCTAAATTACCAGGATGATAAGCGTCACGTGTGACTTCGTCGGCGACTCCAAGAGAAATCGTCGCGTTTGTTGAACTTTTATCTGAATAAGTTAAACTCACTGCGGGTTCACTGCCGTGCCTTGGATAAAAAAACAGGAAAATATTCAAAGATTGGAAAAAGTTTTAGTATTTTTTAAAAATCTTTCTATCAATTTACTTTGTATCTCAATATGTTTCTAAATTTACCTCTCGAGAAATCCGTCTCTCATTGTTGTTAATCGATCCTGAAGATTTTCCATAATACTTCCCTCGTGACTAGTTCCAACATCGGCGCTGTGCTCGCTCAATGTTGAAAGTTGACTCATTCGACGTTTATTCGTTATGAATGATTGAAGACAACATTGCTCGTCGGCGTGATTAGATTCAGTTTCCATGGGAACTGTTTCGCTAAAACTGACCCTATTGCCAGTGGACTCAGCGCTTGACGAAGCAGTGGACTCGTCACGTTTTGCACTATCCTCTTGCAAATTATTTACTCTATCACTTAAATTTTCACTCGTCGTTGCTTCGAGAGGCGTTTGCGTTTCAACTGGCTCTATTGTCAAGTCCGTCTCTCTATCAACTGGAGATTCCTGACCAGGTGGATTTTCAGTTACATTATTATCCTGAATTACTTCGTGCTCGACTCTTTCGCTGTCAGTGCCGCCTCTCTCGGCATTAAGTTCGGAACTTCCTTCCGCACTGTTCTGATTATTCTCGACGTGCTGCTCCATAACGCCTTCTAAACTGTCCTCACCGCCTCCACTTAACGCGGCTCTTGTTGCTGGATCGTTGAGCATTCTACTGAGAACGTCAGTCATTCTCTGCATTAACGACGTGTGAAGAACGGGTCTGGCTTGTGCAATTTCTGTAAGGAAAAAACGAAACGTAATTTCAAATTATTTATTTTTTTATTTACTATAAAGTAAATAAAAAAATAAATAAAAAATAAATACTTTTACTTTTTTCGTTTGACTTTTTTCTCTTTTAAAAATTCTTTATCGATCAACATACCTGGTCCATTACGTCGACCACCTTCTCGCTCAGGACGAGCGTCTGGTCCAGTATCAGACCAATCTCCACGCAATCTTAATCGTCGAACTGGTTGAGGCGATCTCAAGGGATGTTTTAGTCCTTTACTCTTCCCAATGGACAGATTTTTCTTCAAATGAACACTTCCCTGATCCTAAATTTTAATAATTGTTCTTTTTAATTTTTTAAAAAAATTTTTTTTTTCAATTTTATAAAATATTTTTTTCAAATATATACAATTTTTAAAATTAATGTATTGAAAATCAACGAACTATTGCAAAGAATTTTATCAAAAATTTTGATATTAATACAATTCCTTCTAAAAATGTTATTAAATTTTCGTGGGGAATTTTATTAAAATTTTTTTAAATCCTAATTAAATGAAGAAATGAAATGGAAGAATTTGTAAAATATTTACCTTTACACTGAATAAATAAAGATGATCACTGCTGTAACTAACAAGAACGTCTTGGCCATCTGGACTGTAGCTTAAAGATGTTATTCTATAAGAATTCCCATCAAATTCAGGCACAGTGAAACTGCTTAATGGACTCGATGCCATTCCATTATCGGCGCAACCTAAAAAATAGTAACTCTTTAGTAAAATTATTTATTATACTGGAATTCTGCTAGAAATTAGAAAAAAAGAATTTAAATCTAAAGAAAAAATCTCTTACCAGTCGCGTGTGTACTCAACATTCGTCTATCAAATGTTCTGACTGTACTGTCCGAACAACCAATTGCAATTTGATGAAGCATAACAGGATTAACGGACAAAGCAGTCACAGCCCGTTGACAAGAAATGAGAACATCCTGTTAAAAAAAGTCTATCGTTTTTACATTTTTTATTTTCAGGGTTGACACAAATATTTAATTTTAATTTTCCCTGACTTTTCCCTGATATCCAAACAAAATTCTCACTTTTTCCCTGACCATAAAAAATATTCTGATTCACTCTAAAAATTATTAGATACTCAAAAAAATGTTGTATTAAATTTATTTACAAATTTCATTAATTGTAAAATTATTCAAAAACATCAATAACTAAATTTTTAAATGAGTATTTAATTATTACTTTTCCGCAGGAATTAAAATTCTTCAGAACATTCAAATTCAAACCTTTTTGAAACTCAACAATTTATAAGAATATTAGTACAAAACATAAAGAAGGTGATCACCTTCTTCATGTTTTGTTCTAATTTGAATAACCATCAAATTTTTCAACAAAAATTTAATTATTTACAAAAATCCTAATAAAATCATTCGCAAGAATTCAATCATTTTTAAAAGTAGTAAATTTTCTCAAAAAAATTCAATTATTTGAAAAAATTGAAATAAAATTGGTTGCAATAATAGCTGAATTATTTTCATAAACAATCAATCAATTATTCGGTAATTGCATATTTTAATCAATTTTTATTAGAAAATTCTAAAAAAATTCAATTATTTAAATTGAAAAATAAATAATTTATAGAATAATTGAATGTTTGTTAAAATTGAATTCTCATAAAGAATTGTATCAACAAATTTTTTAATAATTCAATTCTTTAGACAATTTTTAACAAAATTTTTAAGAATAATTGCATTTTTCGGGGAATTTGATTAAAATATTGTATCCAAAATTAATTAAAATCCTGCGATGAGTTTTATTATTCATGAAAAAAATTTTTTTTAAATTTCCAAAAAAGTTATTAAAATTTTTCTAAAATAATTGAATTTCGGTGAAGAATTTTATTATTTATAAAAATATTTCAATTCTTGTAAAAAACTTTGTTAAATTTTTTTTAAATAATTGATTCATGCGACGAATTTTATAGAAATCTTTTTAAATAATTGACATTTTTTAAAAATTTTGTATATTAAACAATTGAACTCACGTGAAAATTTTATTATTGATGAAAATAATTGAATTACTCAACAATTTATAAGAATATTATTACAAAACATAAAGAATTTTTAATGTTTTGTTATAATTTAAATAACCATCAAATTTTTCAACAAAAATTTAATTATTTACAAAAATCCTAATAAAATCCTTCGCAAGAATTCAATTATTTTTAAAAGTAGTAAATTTTCTCAAAAAAATTCAATTATTTGAAAAAATTTAAATAAAATTGGTTGCAATAATAACTGAATTATTTTCATAAACAATAAATCAATTATTCGGTAATTTCATTTTTTTAATCAATTTTTATTAGAAAATTCTAGAAAAATTCAATTATTTAAATTGAAAAATAAATAATTTATAGAATAATTGAATGTTTGTTAAAATTGAATTCTCATAAAGAATTGTATCAACAAATTTTTTAATAATTCAATTCTTTAGACAATTTTTAACAAAATTTTTAAGAATAATTACATTTTTCGAGGAATTTGATTAAAATATTGTATCCAAAATTAATTAAAATCCTGCGATAAGTTTTATTATTCATGAAAAAAATTTTTTTTTAAATTTGCAAAAATGTTATTAAAATTTTTCTAAAATAATTGAATTTCAGTGAAGAATTTTATTATTTATAAAAATAATTCAATTCTTGTGAAGAACTTTGTTAAATTTTTTTTAAATAATTGATTCATGCGACGAATTTTATAGAAATCTTTTTAAATAATTGACATTTTTCAAAAATTTTAAAAAAATTTTGTATATTAAACAATTGAACTCACATAAAAATGTTATTATTTATGAAAATAATTGAATTATTTCAAAGAAATTTATTAAAAATTTCATAAATTATTGAATTTCTGTGAAATTTTAACAAGAATTTTATTCAAGTTTTTATATAAATATATTTGAATTTTGAAGAAGAATTGTATTATTTATAACAATAATTGAAATTTTGACGAGAATTAAACAAATTTTTTTTTAAATAATTGAATATTGAAGAATTTTATTATTTATAAAGATAATTGAAATTTTGACAACAATTTTTTAACATAATCGACTTTTGAAAATAATTTCATTTTTCCAACGAATTTTATTCAAGTTTATAAAAATAATTGAATTTCCGTGAAATTTTTCCAAGAATTTTATTAAAGTTTTTAAAAATAATTGAATTTCGAAGAAGAATTGTATTATTTATAAAGACAATTGAATTTTTGACGAGAATTTTTAGAAAAATTTTGAACTTAATTGAATTTTGGAGAAGAATTGCATTATTTATAAAAATAATTGAAATTTTGACGAGAATTTTTAAAGAAATTGTAATCATAATTGAATTTTTTTATTTTTAAAGATATAATTGAAATGGCCAGAACTTTTTTAAATTTTTGAATATAATTGAATTTCTGCAAAAAATGCTATTACTTTTGAAAATAATTGAATTTCTGTAATTATTTGTAACTTTTCTAAAATTAAATTTTATTACAATTTTTAATTAAAATTCTTTTATCAATCTAGTATTTATGAAAATTGTAAAAATTATTCATCAAATAATTTATAAGTCATAATTTTATGATAGTTCTTTGAAAAATTAAGTTATTTAAAAAGAAATTATTGTCTAAAATAGAAAAAGTTCAAGGTTTTGTATTAAAATTCGTGGTTATTTTTATAGTTTACAAGGCAACCAAAAAAACATCCAAATTTAGAGTTTTTTTCACGAATTTTTGAATTTCAATTTTTTTCAGTACTTTTACTAAAAATCCCTGACTTTTCCCTGACTTCCCTGACCAATTTTATTTTCCCTGACTTTTTCCTGAATTCACTGACTTCCTTGACTTGTGGCAACTCTGATTTTCAATTTTCAATGAATAAAAAAGTTAATAAATTAAAAATTTCAATTTAGTTAATTTTGTTTGCTTTTTATTTACCAATTTATTTTTGTTATATTTTTCATTTTAATTTTCTTTCTCATTTAATTTTCATTTTAATGTTATGAATTTTAAAAGTAATAAAACTCTAATTTAATGCTTTTGAAGTTTAAAAAAAGTAACAAAATATCAAATTAATTCGGACTCGCTAGAAATGAAAAATAAAAATATTTGAAAAAAATACCTCTTTACACCTTGGCTTGTGGCATTTGTCTTTTATTCGAAGATCGAACCATCTCACAGTTCCATCTTCGCCGCAACTCAAAAAATTGTGTGGTTCACCGGGTATTGTTGCAATTTCATAAGTAGTGCCGCTATGACAATTAAACTGATGTCCATACGCCCCGTTCCACTTAAGTAAATCTATAAAAAAAAGAAGAGATAAATTAAAATAAATTTTTATTCCAAACATAAAACATCGTATTCTTGTAAATTTTCAATGTCTCTTGAAAAAATGAATTTTGTACCTGTATAGAGAATAATTCCATCGCCACTACACGATACAACTCGATGATCACTATTAGGCAAAAATTTAGCGCTAAAAATATTTGCTCTATGGCTAGTGTTTTGGTTTATTAATACCTGTGGAAAGAAATAATTGTCAATTTTAATTTTCCAATATTTAACTAATTACAATGCAAATAACAGGATTTTTTATTTTCAAATTTCGATTTTTTTTGTACATTATTTTTAAAATTTGAAAATATTTAGAAAGAAAAATTATTTTTAGAAAATCCTTTTATAATTAAAAAATTCTTTTAATAATTAACTAATGATTATTATATTTAAAAAAAGTACTAATTAAAAAATGTTATTAGAAAATTGTCTAATTTCTCGAAAATTGTGTTGCCGAATTTTTCTGAATAATTACAAAGATTAGGATAGATTAAAAACAATTCGCTTTCAAAGTAGAGCGAATAGAAACACGTGCAGCAAAGGTTTTGATCTCTTTGGCAAAGACATTGCATTTTTAAATACATACATGTGTCAATGTTAAACCTTGACAAGTGCAAAAATTGACGGAAACAATATAAATTCCTTCGAAAAAAATGTTCATTGAAACTTTATTCTTTTTAATTTCCATATTCAATTTTGTGTAATTTCCTCATGAAAAATTTTGCAAATAAAATAATTGCTTGAGGAGAATTACAATTTTCCCTAGATTCAAGTTTTCAATAAAACCTTTTTTTCAAATTAAATTATTTATATGAAAAAAGTATTTAAAAAATTGATGTTTATATAGAAATTTACAATTAAAATTCAAATTATATTCAAATTCAAATTTTCTCGAGTTTCAAGTTTTCAATAAAAGTCTCGTCTTTTTACAATTAAATTATTCATGAAAAATTTTACGTTTCAAAAATGTTTAAACTCAAAAATTGCTTACTACAAAATTGAAGATTAAAAATTGAAGATAAATTTTTTTTAAGCAGTAAAATCTTTACAAAAATTGACTTATTTTTAAAACAATTTTAATTGAATTCCTCGGATGAATTCAATTATTTTAAAATATTTTCATAAATTTCATTTATTTCGTAAAATTTTTAAAAATTCTTCGAAACAATTCAATTATTTTTATGAATACTACAATTTTTTGAAGGAATTAAATTTTTTTTAATCCAATTTAAATAAATTTACACGAAAGAATTTAATTATTTTCAAAAATTTCCATAAAAATCAATTTTAACAGGAATTTTTGAATTCTTTAAAAATAATTCAATTATTTGTCAAAATATTTATAAATAAAAAAGAAAAAAAATCGTTAATTTCAATTATTTCTTTTAAATTCTTCTTAACTTATTAAGTACAAAATTAATTATTGCTCTTCATACTTTAAAAACTTTAATAAATTTCCAAGAAATAATTCAATATTTTTCTAAAATTTTAATAAATCCTTCTAAACAATTAAATTATTTTTTTAAGTAGTAAAATCTTTACAAAAATTCAATTATTTTAAAAATAATTTTAATTGAATTCCTCGGAAGAGATAAATTTTTGTAAATATTTTTTCAACTTCGGAATAATTCAATTTTTTTTCTAAAATTCTAATAAATCCTTCGAAATAATTAAATTATTCTTATAAATAATAAAATTCTTCGCAAGAATTCATTTATGTTTCTAAATAGTACAATTCTTTGCAGAAATTTAATTTTTTCAAAACAATTTTAATCAAATTTCTTGCAAGAATTTTAATCTTCAAATATTAACATAAAAATCATTTATTTTGGAAAATTTTAATAAATTCTTCGGAACAAAATTCAATTATTTTTATAAATAGTAATAAAATTCTTCGCAAGAATTCAATTATTTTTAATACAATTTTAATAATATTCATCTTCATAAAATTAAATTGCTTTCAAAATTTACAATTACAATTTTTAAAGAAACTCCATTAGTTTAAAAAAGATTCAAAGAAATTCTTCAAAAGAATTTAATTAGGATTTTTAAAAACTAATAAAATTCTTCTCGTGAATTTTAATAACATTTTTAGAAGGAATTCTATTATCAAAAATCAAATTATTATTATAAAAAAATTGATTGACGACTGTTTGCATTTATTAAATTAGTTAAATTAGTTTTCTCTTTCCAGTTTACAGAATTACCTCGAGTGATAAATAATGAAGAAATAAAATCGAAATAAGAAAGGGAAATCGAAATGAGACAAAATTGAAGATTAAAAATTAAAGATAAATCCTACTTGGCATGACCAATCATCATTTTTGCTCTACTATTTTAACGAGTAAGCCTTGAACATCAGGAGTATAAAAATAACTGTCTCACGTGATATCAAAGTTTATAACCGGTTGAAAATTAAACTTCAGAGCTTATGAGAATGACACGAATTTTTTTTAGAATCAATAATGATGTTGAGGAGAAATTAGTTAATAACAAAAATTTATTAAAATTCTATGTTCTCCAATAGAAACTCTAAATAGAATCCTTCTTCTTTCTTTAATATTTTCATCATTTATTTTTCTTTTCAAATAATTGTCAAAAAAATGTAATAAAAAAAATGTAAATGTAATGTAATTATTATCAATTAATAAAAATATATAAATTAATTAAAATCAGTTGTTATTTTAAGTTTGAAAATTATACCTGATAAGTATAAGCATTCGTGAGTACCAAATGTTGATCATCACTTCCAGATAAAATTAAATCTCCGGTACTATTCCAGCAAATCGAATTAACACAACCATCGTGGACCTTTAATCTTTTCAGCAATGACATGCGTTGAATCATTTGGAGACTCGCTATTTTTAAAGAAAAATCAAAACATCAGAACAAATTTCAAATAGAATTAAATTAAATTAAATTAATTTTAAAAAGAATGTCAAATTTGGTCAAATAATTTTTTTCGATAAATTTTGCTACACTTATTTTCGATACTCATTTTTAAAAGTTTTTATTTCTTTGTCAAATTTTTTACAACTCTACCTTTTGTACTCGAATAGAGTTTAACTTTCGAGCAATCATTGTAAGGTTGATAGTAAATATCATGAAAAATACTGGCTTTTGTTCTTTGCATTGTTTCTGCTTGTTTTTTATAAGAGAAAATCTGCAAAAATCCGAAGACGGAGGACAAAAAAATATCCTCTTGAGAATTTACGATTTGAAAAAAAAACAAATGGAAGACTAAAGGAAATATTCTCTCTTCAATTATTTTTTTGTAAAATTAAAAAGGCAAACGGCATTTATCGACAAAGCGACGATTTAACAAAGACACGCGCACCATTATTGCACCACACTAAAAATAAATTTGTCTCCTCTAACTCTTTCTAAATTGCACACTTTTTGTTTTAAATGTGAGGAGTGGACGTTGAAAACAGCTGATTGGCAATGGTAAACTTTCAAGACTTCTATGCGATGATGCGGTTTTTATATGACTTTTAAAAGCACACACGACAAATAATAATAATTTTACCGAGAGAAAATGTCAACTGTGCGTTATTGGCGAAATTGGCACAAAGTATTTTTATAAAAGAGAAAAGAAAACAATTTGTTGTAAAGAATCATTTTTGCCTTTTTTCTTAAGGGTGCATTTTTGTTTTTCTTTTGGTGGTGAAATTCAGGAGGTCAGGATGGTGGAAAAAAATAATAACATTGAGAACAAAAATCAGGGAACATAAAGAGAACTGTGAATATTACAATAGAAGCGCGCGCAACAATCGTCAAGGTTTGACAGATTGACACAGTTGGTAGCAGTGATTTCAATCAGTGATTGGTTGGTAGTAATAAAGGCGTGTACACAGTTTCTTTTTTTTAAATTTCGAAAATTCCACGAGAATTCAATTATTTAATTCTTTAATTCATTTAATTAAAATGGCAAAATAAATAATTTATTAAATAAAATTAAATGTTTCATAAAATTAAATTCCCATTATAATTGAATTCTTTTGACGAATTTTAATAAAATTTCTAACAATAATTTTTCTTTTAATTACATTTTTCGAATCGAAATAAATTGCGAATAGAAAATAATTGAAACTTTGCAATGAGTTTTATTGTTTATATGAAAATAATTGAATTCTAGAGAAAAATTTAATTAATTCGGAAAATAATTTAATTCCTAAAAAGAATTGAAGAGAATTTTTTTTATTATTTTTACTCAAAGTAATGAGAAAATTTGTGAAACTGCTGAATTTTAAACCGAAATTCAAAAATTGAGAATAATTTTGTTTTTTTAAAAATACAATTATTATTTAGAACAAAAAATCGATTACAGTAATTTATCACAATTTCGGAGTATTAAATAAATAGACGTTGACGACGATGATGATTCACTGACGATTATAAATATATAGAATCGAAAATAATTTGTAAACAGAGTTATATTTAAAAAAAAAATAATAATTTTCCTCTTATTTAATAGAAGGAAAAGTAGAACAAAAAAAAAGGATGCAAAAAGAATTGAAAAATATAAATAAACGTATATATTCATTTTTTCTTGTCAAAAACAGGCAGAGATAAAAAAAATGAAAATCTTTTTCGTTTTCTTGTACAAAAACATGATTGCAAAAATTTCTATTGTGCCTTTCCTCGACCTCTTCCTCTTTTTGGTTTATCATCAGTTTTTGAACTTTTCTTACTCGTCGATGGTTTCTCATCATCTTTCGACGAACCTTTCTTACTCGTCGCTGCTTTTTTAGTCTGTAATTAAATTTTGTTTATTACTTATGTATTTTTTAATTTTCTTCTTTATATTCCGATTTTTAATTTTTTAACCAATTTTGATTATTTTCTTTATCTCAAAATTTTCTCTTTTTTATATTCTTATTTGCTTTATAATTTTCTTCTTTATTTGAAAACTTTCTTTTTTCTTTAATTTCATTTTTCTATTATTTATATTTTTACTATTTATTCAATTTTTTATTTTATTTATTCTTAAAAAAAAGAATTAACTATCGAAAATTTAGTCTAAAAAACAATTACCTTCATCAATTTCGAAACATCAATATCGTCGTCTTCACCTTCGGAATCGACCACTTCCTCATCCTCTAAACCTTCCATTTCATCTTCCTGCGAAGCTGTCGCCTTCTTCTTTTTGCTGACGGTCGCATTCAAAGCGTAAGCAGCAGTTGCGGCATTTTTATTGTAAGCTCTTGTAAACGCCGATTTTACCTAATTAAAATATTAAATTTTTATTAAATTAAATTATTTATTATTATTATTTATTATTATAAATTATTTATTTATTATTAATATTAAATATTTTATTAAATATTTTCATAAAACAAATTGACTATAATAATTTGCAAATTTTCCAGAAAAATTTGAGAGTTGAGGGAATTTTTAATTTTCATTTTAAACTTTATGAAAATTCGTTTCTAAATTTAAATATTTGTCTCAAGTTTAAAAACAAAATAATCAGCGAACCTTTGTTTCAATGAACTGCATAGGATTTCGATTTCCAGGCCATAGAGAAACTTCCAATATTGAATCGAAATCGTCCCTAAAATTTAGAGGATAAAGAAGATTAGAAAAAAAATCGATAAAAAAATAGTTTAATGAAATTTAGAAATAATTAAATTAAGGAAGTTAATAGATAACAAAAAATAAAGTTTATGTAGAAAAAAATGAAGTTAAAAAGTGAAAAATAAAGAAAGTAAAAGCTAAAGGAGGAAAAAATTTTCGTAAAAAAGTAACAAAAGATGGAGAAAGTAAAAGGTATTTATTTACCTTTTACTTTCTGTACTTTTCAAATAAAAATAAAGAAAATAAAAAGTACAGAAAGCAAAAGATAAAGAGAATAAGAAGTAAATATATTTCAAATAAAAATAAAACAGTAAAAAATAAAGAAAGTAAAAAGTAAAAAAATTCCAATAAAAATAAAAAATAAAGAAAATAAAAAGTACAGAAAGCAAAAGATAAAGAAAGTAAAAAGTAAATTTATACTTCAAATAAAAATAAAACAGTAAAAAGTAAAGAAAGTAAAAAGTAAACAAATTTCAAATAAAAATAAAAAAATAAAGAAAATAAAAAGTACAGAAAGCAAAAGATAAAGAAAGTAAAAAGTAAATTTATATTTCAAATAAAAATAAAACAGTAAAAAATAAAGAAAGTAAAAAAGTAATTAAATTTCAAATAAAAATAAAACAGTAAAAAGTAAAAAAATTTCAAATAAAAATAAAAAGCAAAAAATAAATAAAAATTCGTAAAAAAATAGAGAAAGCAACAAAATAAAATGGAGAAGAATAAAATAGAAAAAATACGAAAAAAAGAAATAGAAACGGAACCTTGTTAAGTGATACTGATTCATAACATCGATAGAAGTTTCAACGTCTTCTGACATTAAAGGTCTCGTGATGGCATCACGCAATTGTGGCAAATAATCCAAATTTATCGCCTCCTTACTCGCCCCAGTCGTTGTGCGAGCGTGAACCGTGATCTCCTGCAATAATCTAAAAAAAAACATTTTTTTTCACCTTCTTTTTGAATCTAATTCTTCTTTTCAATGAATAGTATAAAAATTAAAAATTTAAAGAACTCACCTATCCATTTTGTTACGTTTCGAATTTCTACCAAGCCAGGCTGGAAAATTAATTGCACCCGACATGTAGCCGGACATTAAAGAACCGGGAATCACAGACGAAAACATTGCCTGAGTTGGTAATAGCGACCAAGATCCATTACTTCGAATTGACTTTTCAATTATATCGCCAATACACAAACTCTCTGCACTTTTTGCCACTCTGTCCAAAAGTTCGCTTCTAAATAAACAACAAGAAGAAATGGTTGAATTAAAAATTTTAATAATTTGTATTATTTGCAGAATTTACAACTAATGTTTGACAATTTTTCCAAAATGATTGAATTTCTGTGAAGAATTTTATTATTTTTTAAGAAAATAATTGAACTGCTGGGAAGAATTTTATTATTTGTGAAAAATAATTGAAATCCAGTGAAGAATTTAAATGTACTAGGTTTAAAATAATTAAGTTCTTTTGAGAATTTTATTACACTTCTATTTAAAATAATCGAATATTTTAGAAGAATTTAATTTTTAATGAAAATAACTGAATTGGAACAAGAAATAAATATTCTACAAATTTAATGAAAATAATTGAATATTTTAGAAAACTTTTAGAATTCTTTTCAAAATTAAACAAATCATATTCAAGTTCTTTTGAAATAATTAACTATTTTCGAAGAATTTTATTATTTATGAAAATAATAGAATTCTCTTTTTAAAATAATTTCATAGTCAAAATTTGAAAAATTCATTTAAGTACAAAATTATTTACTATTGTTCATATTTAGAAAATTTTAATAAAATTTCACGAAAGAATTGAATAATTTTTTAAAATTTTCATAAATCCTTCTAAACAATTCAATTATTTTTTTAAGTAGTAAAATCTTTACAAAAGTCAATTCTTTTTAAAACAATTTTAATTGAATTCCTCGGAAGAGATCAATTTTTAAAAATAATTTTAACACACTTCGAATCAATTCAATTTTTTTCTAAAATTTTAATAAATTCTTTGAAATAATTAAAATATTCTTATAAATACAGTAAAATTATTTGCAAGAATTCAATTAATTTTATAAATGGTAAAATTCTTTGCAGAAATTCAATTATTTTCAAAACAATTTTAAGAGAATTTTTTAGGAGAATTTTAATCTTCAAATATTAACATAAAATTAATTTATTTTCCAAAATTTTAATAAATTCTTCGAAACAATTCAATTATTTTTTTAAATACTACAACTTTTTGAAGGAATAAAATGATTTTTAATCCAATTTAAAATAAATTACAAGAAAGAATTTAATTATTTTCCAAAATTACCATAAAATTCTATTTCAACAAGAATATTAAATTCTTTAAAAATAATTCAATTTTTGTCGAAATATTTATAAAAAAATTTATAAAAATTTCATTATATTCAAATATTTCTATAAAATTTTTCATAACAATTTAATTAATTTAATTTAATTTCTCAAAATTTCAATAAATTCTTCGAAACATTTCAATTATTTTTATTAAAAGTAAAATTTTTTGCAATAATTCATTTATGTTCATAAATAGTAAAATCTTTGCTGAAATTTAATTATTTTTCAAAACAATTTTAATCAAATTTCTCGAAAGAATTTTAATTTTCAAATATTAAAATAAAATTCATGTATTTTTCAAAAATTTTTGATAAATTCTTCGGAACAATTCAATTATTTTTATAAATAGTAATTAAATTCTTTGCTAGAATTAAATTATTTTTAATAAAACTTTAATAAAATTCGTCTTCATAAAATACAATTGCTTTCAAAATTTTCAATTTAAATTTTGTAAAGAAACTCCATTAGTTTCACAAAAATTCAAAGAACTTATTCAAAAGAATTTAATTTGGAATTAAAAAAATTTTAATAAAATTCTTCGCGAGAATTTAATAACATTTTTAGAAGGAATTGTATTAGAATAAAATTTTTTGATCAAATTCTTTGTAATAATTTGATGATTTTATTATTAATGTAAATAATTGAATTGTTGAGAAGAATTTAGGAAATTATGAAAATTATTTAATTCTTCTGAAAATGTAATAAAATTTTATCAAAATAATTGAATATTTTAGAAGAATTTTATTATTTCGGAAAAAGCGGAATTTTTAAAAAACTTTTTTTCAAAATAGTTGCATTTCTCCAAAGAATTTGGTTATTTATAAAAATAATTGAATTCTTTGGAGAATTCTATTAAAATTTGTGAAAATAATTTTCTATTAAGATATTTAATTATAATTTATAAAATAATTTTCCTTTAAGATATTTCATTAAAATTTGTAAAATAATTAAATTCTATCAAGAAATTTTATTTAAATTCTATTTTTATTCTAAAATATTGAATTCTTACGAAAAGTTTTATAATTTATTTATGAATTATTGAAAATAGTTAACTCGCCAGGGAAATTATTTAAAAAATTGACGTATTACTCACTTTGGCGCCTTGGGAACGACAGAAAGATAATTTTCCTGAACGAATAATGGAGAAATACTGTAATCGTGGAAAAATAAACCACTTTTATCATGAATATTCATTGTCTTATGTTCCGATTCGGTGAAAACTTTACGAACAACATCCCATGGGCCAAGTTTCATATCCTTATTTATTGCTTTCTTGTTAGTCTGACTTTCATCTTTACTATCAATATCTGCACCCAATAATGCTAAATGATTGATGACTTGACGAATATCCTGATTCGTTGACTCAATCAATCGACTCAATTCCTCCGAATTCACTTTTATTCCTTCCCTGCAGCACAATGTCATCATTGCTCCCTGAAAAGCAGAAAAAGAACTGAAAACTGAATATTTTTACATTCAAATCAGAAAAAAAACTGAATATTTTTACATTCAAATCGAATAAATTAGGTTTCGTTTCCGATTTAATCAATCGTACCCTATTAATTAATTAATAAATTAAATTTTTGAATTTTTTTACTATTTTCTTTTTGTGCTTTTTAACTAATTTTGTTTTGTATTTTTTCTTCTATTTTCTTTTTGTATTTTTTAACTAATTAATTATCAATTTTTTCACTATTTTCTTTTTGTACTTTTTATTAATTATTTTGTTCGGTATTTCTTTCCATTTTCTGTTAGTTTTTTTTTTATTAGTTTCAAACAGAATATTCGAAAGTCAAACCTTGATTTGTTCCACTCTCGGCTTTGCGAAGCGAAGATCGAATGTATAATTCGACAATGTCCGCATTTTTGGATTATTTCGATCGTTACAAACGCAAACTATTGGAATGTCAGTGGATTTAATTAGAGCAATTAATTCCTGTAGACCGCCGCGATCTTCATTTCCCGCCATTCCATCGACTTCGTCCATCAGAAGAATGTGCTTTTTCGTCGATTTCTCCGCTTTATCGTCTGCAATCAAATTTTCACGATTAGAAAGAAAAACAATGCAAAACGTATTGTCTAAACAAAACTCTAGTAATTATTTTTATATAAAACAAATTAAAATTAATAAATTATAAATTAATTAATTAATTAATTAATTAATTAAATTAACAAAAAGTATTGTCTAAATAAAACTCTAGTAATTATTTTTATATAAAACAAATTATTTTCATTGTAAATAAAATTATTTTTATGGAAAACAAATTATTTTCGACTGAAATAGAATTATTATGTAAAACAAATTATTCTCAACAGAAATAGAATTATTTTTATATCATCAAGAAATTTACCGGTAAAATAGCCCTTGACGGTTGTATTCGACAGTAAATCAGTGACATGGTCTTTTAACAATTTCTTACTCCTCGTGTCGGAGGCATTGAATTCGAGTAAATCGTAACCAAGTTCCTTGGTGACGACATAGACAGTCGTTGTTTTTCCAATTCCCGGCGGACCGGAGAGCAGAGCGGCTTTGAAAAATGCTCCATCGTCATTTTTCGTATAAGGCGTTGGCCTCGCCGGCTTCACTTTTGAACTTCGATTCTTGTACCAATTACTCAGCCAATAGTGGAATTTCTTCGCATTACTCTTGTCGCCCTGCTGGCCAATTAATTGCTTCATCGTTTGTGGCCGATATTTCTCGACAAGGGCTTCGGTCCTCGTGAAATTCGCCGTCTCGCCATTCAATTTATTCCCGCTTTCCGATTTTTCACTATTCTTCTCTTCCTTATTGTCGCTCTGCGAAAGTTTCTCCGAAGGTTTCTCCGAAGGTTTCTCCGAAGGTTTCTCAAGTTTCTCCGAAGGTTTCTCAGATTTCTCCGAAACTTTCTCAGGTTTCTCCGAAGCTTTCTCTGTATGTTTCTCCGGTTTCTCCGCATCATTCAATTTATTCCTCTTCCTCGGCGGCGAAATGGGATTTATTGCCTCAGGTTCAGGCGACTTTACACGCACACGCTCCTTTGTTTTTGCCTGCGATTGTATGACCTTATCGCCACGTCCGGCGGGTCGTGTGCGAATTAATTCCAATAATTCGTCCTCGCTTATTATGGGAATATTTAGACTTTCGGCTTTTGATAATTTTGAGGGACCCGGTTGATCGCCACGTATAACGTAGTCGGTTTTACGTGAAACTGAAGTGAGTAAACGACCGCCGTATTTTTTTATCAACTCCTCGGCCTCTTCGCGCTCCAATGATTCAAGAACGCCAGTGACGAGGAAACTTTTGCCCGCGAGACAAAAATCGGCGCCTTCGGGAATTTCCTTTGATCCTGGATTTCGTGCACCGCCACGATGTAAAAATTGCTGATACAACGCTGCACTTTGCTTCTTCTTTTCAATTATTTCCTCGAACATATCATTGGAGACGTCCAATTTCGCTTTTTTTGTGCTTTTGGTTGTTTTATCAACTTCTAATTTGCTGGGAGTTTTTGTTGATTTACGTTTAACGCCAACTTTTATGTCGGTTTCGTTCTCCTTTTTGGGGGATTTTTTCTTTTCATCGGGGGTTTCTTTCTTTGTGTTTATTTTCTCGGGCGATGGTTTCTCTTCGGATTTTTCCCTTTTTGGCTTTTTCTCCTCGGATTTTTCCATCTTCGGCTTTTTCTCCTCGGATTTTTCCCTCTTCGGCTTTTTCTCCGGCGTAATTTTCTCTTCGGATTTTTCCTCAGATGGTTTTTCGTCGGATTTCTCTTTTTTCACTTTTCTCTCGGGCGATTTCTCTCTCTTTATTTCTGAAAAAAGAAAAAATTGCAATTTTTCAAACTTGAAAGGCAGAAAATCAATTTTTTTGAAGTGAAAAGTCAAACCTTTTTCCAAATTGTTGTCATTGGCAAGTCTCTTCTTTTCGAGCTTCTCCGATTCACTTTCACTTTCTGCCTGACGCACTAATTCAAGAAGCGTTGAATTAATATCGTCATCATGAAAGTCCAGTTCCTAAAATTTTCAGAAATTAATTTATTATTTAAAATAAAATTATTTTAGAATGAAAATTATGAAAAATTCAGGGAAGGAAGAAGGAAATTTTTAATTTATACGCACGCTTTTGATTTTATTTGCCTGCTTGTCATTTTTCTTGACTTCCTTCGCTTCCTTTGGCTTTTTGACGACTTTAGTTGCGGCTTCTCTTTTTATGGGACCTTTGCCAAATATATCAGAGGCCGAAACACTTTTATGATTTTCCATCGTCTTCTCCTCTGTCTTCTTATGAAGCACTTTTTTAACTGGTTCATCGTCCTCGGAATCGGATAAAACTTGTTTCCTCCGCTTTTTTTCTACCACCTTTATTTCGAAAAAAGAAGAAGAAAAAGAATTTGAAAATTTACATTTTCACTTAAAAATTATCTTTAAAACCATTGAAAATTGTTGATCAAAAAATAAAAATTCTAACCTTCTCCTTTTTGGCAATTTTAGACGATTTTCCATCTTCTTCGTCAGAGGAAATGAGTGTTGGCTCTTTTTTTGGAGCTGCTTTATTGATTGGTTTGAAAAACGATCTGATATCCTTAAAAAAATATTTTTATTCCAGTTTTTATTTTAATTTTTACGAAGAGTTTTATTAAAAATTTTTAGAATGTTTTTTTCCAATTATTTACGGATTTTAATTAGTGAAAATTTGAAAAAAAAGAAAACAATAGCTTTTAATTTCAAAAAACGAAGAAAAATTTAGATATTTATCTAAATAGTAGCAAATCGTAAAAAAAGAAGTAAATAATAATTTTCAGTAGATGATTACGAAGTCTGCCTTCTAGAAAATGTTTCCTTTAAATATAGAAAATAATTACATAAGGAAACTTGTAAAAATTGCAAAAAGTATCTAATAGAAAAATTGTCACATATATTAATCAAGTTACATTCAAAAAGAAAATAATAACAATAATAATAATAATTAATGACAATAGTAATAATGATATTAATAATAAACAAAAATAATGATAAGAATAAACATTTTAAACGTAAAAATCAATAATAAATACAAAAAATGTTAATTCTAACTTCAAAAAAGAAAATGTTCTTAAATTTTAATACAAAATTGCAATCATAATAATAATAAACAAAAATAATGACAATAAATATTTAAATATATAATAATTATTTAATAACAAATTGTAAACATGTTGATTCTAACCTCAAAAAAGCAAAGGTTCTTAAATTTTTCAATTTAAAATACAAATTGTCAATACGTACTTTTGACATGTTGGTTTATTACAAAACTGAACGGCTTATCAAAGACTTTTCACTTTATTCACTTTATTTATATTTGAAAAACAATAACTACGCTGTATTTTTTTTAGAAATTTTACACAAACATGAAAAACTTTTCGACGATTTTGTATACAAGACGTCCAGACGTGCCGCATTGCCGCCTAAAATTTTGCACATTGACATGAAATGTGAACTGGACTTTAGTAACATAAAGGCGGAGACACACCTGAACTGACGAAATTCCGGAAATATTTTCCGTTTCCCGCCGTAACATTAAACATTTTCGCTATTCACTGCGAAAGTCGCGACTGTTCCTGAAAGAGAAAAATAAGCTTTTAAATTAATTAATTAGTAAATAATAATATTGTTTTTTTAATATTATAAGAAAAAAAGAAAAGTATAAATTGGGATAATTAGTATTTGTTAGGAAAGTGTTTACATTTTTTTGATTTTACTACATATAACTGTCAGGGAAAAAAATGGATGTTCGTGACAAACTCCTAGAGACCGTTGATGCAAATGATCCACAATTTAAAATACTTTTGAAAAATGCTATTGATGCGGAAATTAAATTACTTGAAGGTCAACTTGCCGGTGAGTTCATTTAATTTAGTAATTTTGAATATAAATTGTTTTCTTTCGTAACTTGTTTTAATAATACGGAAAAAATTCGAATCGTAACCTATAAATTCCTCGCGGCTTTTTTGTCAACAATTTACACTCAGTATTTTACTACTAAAGATGCTTTAGAATTTAGATATGGTTTTTTTGTAATATTTTTGTAATATTTTCGCAATATTTTTGCAATATTTTCGCAATATTCTACAGCCAAGAGGGCTGTCAATGAAAGGAAAAGGATAGAACTGAGTAGTTTTTTGGAACGAAGAAAGACTCTGAAGAAGAGTATTAAGGAAAAGTCGGAGCTTCTTCCGGTGATGGAAAAAGCGAGTGCACTGTAAATATTTGTTTTTTTATTTCAATTATAATTTATTTATTTAATTATATTTTTTACTTGTCTATAATTTATTATTATCTTCTTATTTATTTCAATTTTTTTACTCAACTAATTTTTATTTTCTTATTAATTTATTTCAATTTTTTACTTAACTGTAATTTATTATTTTCTTATTAATTATTTATTTCAATTTTTTTTACTCAACTGTAATTTTTATTTTCTTATTTATTTATTTCAATTTTTACAGAACTGTAATTTTTTTAATTTTCTTATTAATTAATTTCTATTTTTTACTTAACTATAATTTATTATTTTATTTTGTCAATTTGTTTACTTTTATTTACTTTATAATTATATTTTTTACTTAACTGTAATTTTTATTTTCTTCTCATTAATTAATTTTGATTTTTTACTTAATTATAATTTATTATTTTACTTTTTCAATTTTTTTATTTGTATTTTATTTTTATTTTTACTTTATAATTTTAGTTTTTACTTAACTGTAATTTTTATTTTCTTATTAATTTATTTCAATTTTTTACACAACTGTAATTTTTATTTATTATTTTATTTTTTCAATTTGTTTATTTTTATTTACTTTTTAATTTTATTTTTTTTCTTATTAATTAATTTCCATTTTTCACTAAACTATAATTTATCATTTTACTTTTTCAATTTGTTTATTTTTATCATATTTTTATTTACTTTATAATTTTATTTTTTACTTAACTGTAATTTTTTCTCCTCAATTGTAAATAAATTGGAAAAATTTTATTTACATTTATTATTGTATTTTTTACTCAACTATAATTAAATTTTTGTAAATAAAGCTGAAAAAATCACTTATTTTCAGTCTTCAGGAATATTCAATAAAATTACTCGAAGAATTGACTCTAAAGCAAAATATGGTGGACAGTGATTCTTTGTATCAATTCTCAGTGATTGATCAGGAGATGCAAATGATCGAAAAACTCGAGATAAAATGTAACGAGTACGAGGTACAAACAAATTATTATTATTTTTTATTTAATTTAATTGAATTATTTTTTATTTACATTAATTAAACTATTTTTTATTTAAATTAATTAAACTATTTTGTTATTTAAATTGATTGAACTATTTTTTATTTAAATTAATTGAATTTTTTTTTAATTTCTTGAACTTTTTTTTCAATTTCTTGAACTTTTTTTTCAATTTCTTGAACTTTTTTTTGAATTTCTTAATTATTGTAATTTAAAAAAATTGAAATAAACTTAAAATTAAAATTACTTTAAAAAACAAAATTTCAGGCGGAATTCGAAAAATCACCACTGGCTCAAGAATTAAAACAAGTGAATCAACAATTACTGAAAATAGAAGTCGAAACGGAAATGCGTAAACAAAATATCAAAGATATGGAGGAAAGTTACGCTCTATATGAGGAAATTCAAAAGAAACGGGAACAACAGCAAATTATTGCTATCGCGAAACTATGGTTGAAACATCGTGATAATGTCGAGGAAGGAAGGAAATTACGACAAGAAAGTGTTCGACTCAATCAATTACTCGCTCAACAAGAACAAGAAGTAGATTCTATTTTCGAATGTTTTGAATTTTATTAATTTTCAAATTTCCTAATTTTCAAATTCATTTTTAAATCGTAGATTCAGTGTTTGATTAAAGAGAAGGAGGACAAGGACAAGCAGAATTTAATGGCTCGTTTTCAAATGCCACCTCCGGTTATGGACACAAAATTTGTCGAGACCATGTTTTCTCATTCAAATATATTAACGAATGAAGCAAAAAATCCAGATGCAATGAATGATGCACTCAGCGACAGCGGTAATGATTTTTTATTCTGAAAATTTCACGCTCTTCCCGAAAAGAAGCAAGAAACGATTATTTTTCACACTCGATTTGTCTTCATCAAAATAGTTTCTTTTCAATTTTTTTCTATTTTAAAATTTGAAAACTGTTTTCATCGCCAACTTTATAACGAAGATCAAAAATGATTCTCTTTCTGCATTTTCCCAGAAATAAAATACAGAAATTTCTGCAAATATCAATAAATTAGAATTTATTCCTCAAAGATGCGAAATTGAACGATTTCTTTCTTTTTCCAGCATCGATTTGCTCTTTAGTGTTCGACGAAATGTGTAAAGCTCCCGAAAAGACAAACATTGTCACAGAATCCGAAGAAATGGAAGCAGAACAAGGTATTTTAGTTTCTCTTTAGTTTTTCTTTTTTTTCTTAATTTTTTTTAAATCAAAAATGGAAATTAAAATTCTTTTTTCTTTAGATATTATTTCCCTCGACGGAACAGAAGATTCTCAATGCACAAGAGACTTAGATTCAGAGAGAAGTTTGCAAAGTCCGGCGACACATTCACGAAAATCGTACGATTCGAAAATCAAGGAGATAAATGAAAATGTTTGTAAACAAAAAATGGAGTCAGCAGCAGCAGCAGCTAAGAAAATGCAAAAATCTCCTCGAGCAAGTGTTGGAAATTTGAAGCGAAGTAGAAAAAATGTTTCAGAAAATATGGTCGAAAATATAGGAGCTACAAATTCAAAAGTAGAAATAGGGAGAAAATTACCTCGAGTCGATGTTAATGTTACGAGAGGTAAAAAGAGTAATTCTTCAATTCAAAAGAATGCGATTCGAAAGGACAAAAGTGCGGAGAATTTGGGAGCAGTGAGAAAAGTGAAGGAAACAATGCAGAGTGGAGAGAAAAATTCTTATTTGACGAATACAAATGCTTCCTATGAGTTGTTGGACATTTCTGAAGATAGTGTCACGAAGGACGTCGACTTGGGTTCCGAAAATCATTCAATTGCGGAAAGTTATAGCAGCTTTCGCTTTAATGACGCGAACGCTAATCAAAAAGGTATAAATTACTGCTTTTTTTTCTTTTAGATCTTAATTTTCACTCAGGGAAAAGTCGTAAAATATAAAATTATATCTTCAGGGAAAAATCGACCTTTTTATTATTAAATTAGAAATTTTTTTTTATTTAAAAAAGTTAAAAGTTTTTTTTACTTAAAGTAATAGAACATTTCCATCTTAATTTTCACTAAGCAAAAAGTCGTAAAATATAAAATTACCTTTATGGGAAAATCGGCGTTTTTATTATTAAAAACAATAGAAAATTTTTTTTAAATTAAAAAAGTTAATTTTTTTTTATTAAAAGTAATAGAAAATTTTTTTTAAATTAAAAAAGTTAAGTTTTTTTTTATTAAAAGTAATAGGAATTTTTTTTTAAAGTTAAAAGTAAAGGAAAACGAAAAAAACCTCAGTGTCAATCCGATTATTTTCTTTTTTATATTATATTTAATTTTTCTTTACTTTTAGATGCCGAGCAGGAATATAATTCCGATTTATCCCTTCAAAGCTTTACGAACGCCGGCAATAATAGCAATAACTCACTTATCTTTACGGCAGATGAATTGTCAAATACAGAAAACAATGTCACATTGTCTGAGCAAAATTCTCCCCCTCAGGAAATTCCAGGTTAAATTAATAATTCATTTCGCTCAATTATTTCTACTTTTGATTAAGAATAGTTTAATTTTAATTTTAAAAATATTTATTTCTCTAACAGCTCCAACATCATTTGGACTCTTCGGTAGTCAGAAGAAACGTAACATCAACTTCCAAGGATTATTTAAATAACAATTTCTAAAATCGTAAAAAAAATTAGAAACGAATACTTTCTATTTTCGTTTTTAGGAAATTAAATTTTATTTTTCTCTTAATTTCCGTCATAATTTAATTTTTTGTCATAATTTCATTTAAAGATGAACTGAACAATTATTTGTATTAAATAATACAGGGAATAATAATATGTTAACAATTTAATAATTTCTAAAAACGTAAAAAAATTACAAAGATAAATATTCTTTATTTTTAATTTTCATTTTTAAGAAATTAAAATTTATTTTTGTCATAGTTTAATTTTTATTTAAAGATGGACTAAATAATTATTTGTATTAAACAATACAGCGAATAATAATATATTAACAATTTAATAATTTCTAAAATCGTAAAAATTACAAACGAATATTTTTTATTTTCGTTTTTAAGAAATTAAAATTTATTTTTTTCTTAATTTCTGTCATAATTTCATTTAAAGATGAAATAAACAATTTTTTGTATTAAACAATACAGCTAATAATAATATATTAACAATTTAATAATTTATAAAATCGTAAAAAAATACAAAGAGAAATATTTGCTTTTAATTTTCATTTTTAAGAAATTAAAATTTCTTTCGTTCATAATTTTTGTCATAGTTTAATTTTCATTTAAAGATGAACTAAACAATTATTTGTATTAAACAATACAGTGAATAATCAAAATATATTAACAAATAAAAATCTTTAATTGTCTCCAAATTTTTTTTTAATAATCAATTCGATTTTATTTATATTTAAATTAATTTTCCACCTTTTGTTTTTTTTACTTATAATGTGATAATATTTCTCGCATTATTTACTTTAAAGTTTCATTTGAATGAAATTTATTATTTTATTTATTTTTATAAAATAAATGTTTAAAAAACTTTTACTTGGCACTGTGGGTAATTTCTCGAGTACTTCCCAAAGTCTGCGTTATTTTTGCGCGCGTGCGTGAAACGAAATTTTGCGCGGTAAATTCAAATTTAACGAATTGAAGAAATTTGAATTTACCGCCAGGGGAAGAAAACAAAATGTCGGAATTTGACTCACTTCCGCTGTGTCGTCGACGACGTCGTCGCACTGTCGGAAAACCTTATTGTTTGCGCAGCTCACGCCGGATCGATACTCTGCTTTGCGTTTTGCGTATATTTTTAATCCTGAAAAAAACTAACCTAGTGTAATTTTTGCCTTTGCAATAAATATAATTAGTGCCATGTAAGTTTTAATCTCTTCAATTTGAGTTATTATTTGTATCTTGTTTTCCGGCGGATCGTCCAAATTTTTGAAGCCATTGATGCGTAAGTCCAAGTTTTGTTTTGCTTTCTACAATTTTTTTCAACTCTTTAATTTCTATATACGTTAATAATTGTATATTTATACCTTCGAAGAATGTAAGTTTTCATATTAGATAGAATTCCACATAAATATTAATGTTTCATTTAATTTACAATTTACTTACAACTTGCTCTTTTTTTCTCCGTTTATTGCGCAAAGTTAATTTGTCTTTTGAGGTTAGGTTGACTTTCTGACATTCGACAATTTTCTATATTTCTATTCACATTTATTAAACATTGTTTATGAGAAAAGGTAATTTTTAAGGAAAAAGGTAATGAATAAGTAAAACCGAGTAAACTAAAAAACCTTTTTTTCAATTCTTACACTTTTTTTAGCGAATAAATATTTTTTTTTCGTGCAACTTTTCAATAATCAATAATAATCCCGCAGTAATGTTTTTCTGCTGATTAGATATAGAAAAATTGTCAAATTGTCTTTAAAATATGTCTTTTCCTTTACACATTTCTTTTCATTGGGAAATATTTATTGATTTGTTAGTTTTCTGTGATTGTAAACATTTTTTTACGAATTGTGAGTATATTCGCATTGAGTTTAATAAGTACAACAATAATAAGAATTGAATGTCTGAGCATAATTTCTACGAAACTTGTTCAATATAATTTCATGATAAAAGTTATTATTATTATTATTAAATTTTCTAAAGTAATAGTTCATGAATTAAAATTTTTTTTTACCAAAACTTAGAAAAAATCTTTATGGAAAATATTCATTTAATCGACGGTAATAATATTAAAAACGTTTCATGTATAATCTAGAAACATTCTATAAATTTTTAAGACCAATAAAATTTGTAAATTCGGAAAATTTTATACACGTGGCAGTGATAATATTTATTTTTCTCAAAAGTGAAAATTAAAAAGAAAATATTCTTTAAAAAAAGGAGAAAATTGAAATTAAATATTTAGAATCTTCATCATTTGCATACTTTTTAATTTAATACATATTTTTTCAATAAAAATTAAGTTTTCCTCTCTTTTTTTTAATGTATCAAAATTTTTCAGGAACATAACGAAAAGTTGTTGAAAAAAAGAAATTCTTTAATTAAAGAAAAAAATTTTTGTAAAATATTCAAAATTACAATTTCAATGACTTTTTTCATTTTTAATATTTTACTATTTTAATATTTTAATATTATAATGTTATATTTTAATATTATATTTTAATATTTAAATATTTAATATTTTAATATTTCAATATTTTAATATTTAATTTTTTAATCTTAATATTTTATCTCTTACTCTCTGATATTGAAAAAAAAAATGCTTGGTATTTATATTGAAAGTTGAGTGAATGAAGATAAATTTCCAATTGACCTGAGAGAATTTATCTTCTTTTTTTCTTTTCACAGGATTTATCGATAAAAATGTATAATGGCATTGGTCTGCAAACGCCCAGAGGTTCTGGAACAAATGGACATGTCCAGAGAAATTGGGCAGTCATTCGTAAAACTAAGGAAAAGGATTCCTATAAAGCACACGAAGAAAAAATCGATTCCGCGAGTAAACAGCCGAATAAAGAAATTCTCGATCACGACAGAAAACGTAAAATAGAAATAAAATGCACCGAATTGTCGGATATTTTAGAAGAAAAGGGGTATGTAGCAGAATTTTAATTTCCCTGAAGTTTATATTATAATTCAATTTCTAAAAGTTTAGACGCAAAATTTAATATTTAGAAATACTTTTTTTAAATCCACATTCTTCTCAAATGCTTTCCCTGAAATTAAATTTTCTGAAAATATTAAATTATTTACACTTTACAGAATTTTTATTATTTCAATTCATGAAACATTTTCTCGAAATTTCAACGTTTAAATAAGTGGGAATATTTTTTTCCTTTTTGAATATTTTTTATTTTTACTTTCTTGTCAAGTTTAAAATGAAAATTCTTCTGTTTGATGATTTCTTTGGGGAGAAATTTGTAAATTGAAATATTTTTCCGTCTTCTAATATTTTTACATTTTTTTAGAATATTAAAATAAAAATTAGTCAATTTGACGATTTTTGGCAATTTTTTTACTATTTTTCAGAGTAAAAGTTAAAAGGATCCAAGTAAAAAATGAAATTCAAGCGAACAGCGAAATTCACTTTAAAAATTGTAGAAATTGACGGAAATTCGCAAAATTTCCAGCCAATTTTGATTCAAAATCCTAATTCAATTCTTTTGAAGAATTTCTTTGAATTTTTGTTAAATAATCTATTTTCTTTGATGATTTTAATTGAAAATTTTGAAAGTAATTGAAATTTATGAGGAATTTTCTTTTAAGTTTTTAAAATTTTTGTCGAAAAGTTTTATTAAAAGTGGAAAAATTTTTTACTGAATTCTTGAGTGAAATTTTATTAAAAAATTGTCATAAATTATTTTTATAAACAAGTTGTGTCACCTTTTAATTATTAAAGAAAATTAATTTTTTTTCAAGAATTTTCTTAAAAATTTGGAAAATATTTGAATTTTTAAAATAAAGTTTGCAGACAATCTTAAAAATAATTGATTTTTTGTGAATCAATCAGTTGTAGAATTTTTTTGAAGAGAATTAAATATTTGCAAAGACTTTACTGAATAATTCGATTATTGCAATGAATTTATGCAAATTTCCGAGAATAATTGAATTTTTTTCATGAAATTTTATTGAAATTTTACTTTGAAAATAATTTAATTTCGGCCTAGAATTTTACTATTTATGAAAATAATTGAATTCTTCCCAAGAATTTTACTATTTGTGGAAATAATTGAATTTTTACCAAGAATTTTACTATTTATGAAAATAAATTGAAATCCACGGAGAATTTTATTATGTATGTAAATAATTAAATTTTTTTCAAGAGTTTTTTTTTAATTGTTGAAAATATAAATTTGAAAATTAAAATGTTTGTAATTTGCATTAAAAAAAATTCAAAATCGCGCCCAAAATTTGCTAGTTAATTATATAACAATAATAATAATAATAATAATAATAATTAAAAATTAAGAATTAAGAATGTAAAATATGAATTATATTTTTAATAATTTATCATTTTTTAATAAAAAAAAATTTCTTTTTTATTTTTCCGCAATTATCCACAAATAATTGGCAATGATTTTAATTTTTTTGGTGATATTCCAGATACAGTGCAAAAGAAATTGAAGAGAAGGTGGAAAGTTATCGTTCAATGCTGAGGGGAAAGGATGAGAGGCCCTCGGTACCGACAGACGAATTTGGAAGAGTGACGTATGTAAATTTCTAAAAAGAATTCCACTTATCTATTTTTATATAATTTATTTCAATTTTGTCAAAATTTATCTATTTAAATTTTGGCAAACATCAATTTTTCTAGAATTCGTTCAAAAATGAACAAAATTTATTTCCCTTTTCTTCAAATTGAAATTTTATTCTCAATACTTTTATCACATTTTTTTTCTAAAAAGAATAACATTAATTTTTAAATTTAAATTTATTGCAATTTATTAGTAATTTTTTGAAATTTATTAATAATTTTTTGAAAATTATTAGTAATTTTTCGGAAACTTCGTTTCAAGTTTGAACGTTCAACGAAAAAAACTCGTTGATTAGAAAATTTCTATTGAAAACCGTTTTCTTCCTTAATAACAATTTTAAGGGAAGTTTTAAGAAAAATCTTTTCTCTAAAAACTCAAAACGTTCTTGAATTGAAATAAAAAATCCGAAAAATGATTTATTTACCCTCCGGTGGAAAGTAATATGCTGGCTTTTAAAATCTTTGCCTCCTTCTCTCTGTCTGCATTTTAATATCGAAGAGTTCGAAATTCGGTTTTGCACCGAAAAGTCTTAAATCCCTCACGTATTAAAGAAACGTAAATTCTCGTTCAAGTTTCGATGAGTGTAAAATTTCCAGCGCAAGTAAGAGAAAAAGGTTGAAACATTTTTCTTTTCCTTCCGCTAGAAATTTTACTCTTATCGAAACTTGGACTAGAATTATAAAGCTGCATATCGTTTTTTTTATTTGCGAAAGTATTAAAATTATTGAAAATTATTTTTTGGCACTATTTTATTATTATTGTTTTATCAAAAGTGTTTTCAAATGAGTATTTAAAAAAGTTTTGAATCGTTTTGAAAAGAATTTCGAAAGGAGAATTTAGAAGCGTTTTGAAAAGAGTACTTTAGAATCGTTTTGAATAATTAAAAGAAAAGAATGAATGAAACATTATTTTAGCCCAGGAAGGAAATTGATTTTGACGAAAGTAATAATGTTCATCTTTTGCCGCCCCCGGAGCACTCGGGGTGCAGAACGTTGTGTGCATATGGGAGATATTGACTTCGCTTGGCGCCGGCGCTTCTCCATGAGAAGAGGAGAAAAGGATGGGCAGCAATCGCTTTCTCTCCAAAAAGGGGCTATGGGGGAGAGGAGGACGACGAGAGAAAAGGGAGAAATTATTGTAAGGCAGGGGGTTTGCCCTCCTCTTTCTCTCTTCTCCAATATTAGAGATTTTGCCTCAGTATGAGAATGGACCGATGTCGCGACGTCACGCGTCGCCCTTGTGGCAGAGATTTTGCTCGTAATTTTCACCGACTAGTTTAAAACTAGTCAACTACCGATCATGTAGCACTCTCGACAAAAAGCGAGTCATTCACAAAATCACTCCAGTCTTCCATTAGTGTTTAAACATTTATCTTTAGAAGTTAGTTTTTAATCGCAATAAAAATCGTGTCAGAATATTCGCTTTCATTCGAAGTCGACGATTTTTTACTCCAAGAAGAAGAAGAAGAGGAGAGAGTTAATTGAGAAGAAATTGGAAAAATAAAGAAGGGGGTGAGAAAATAAACGAGCTGAGAAAATAAAAGAAGGAACAGAGAAAATAAAGGAAAAAAATCGGAACTAAAGAAGGAAAAGAGAAAAGAAAGAAGAAACATTGGAACTAAAGAATAAGCAGAGAAAATAAGGAAAAAACATCGAAACTAAGGAAGGAACAGGGAAAAGAAAAAAAGAAGGAGAAACTAAAGAAGGAACATAAAATAAAGAAAAAATATTCGAACTAAAGAAGGAACAGAGAAAAATTAAAATTAAAAAAAGGAAAAAGCATTGAAACTAAGGAAGGAACACAGAAAAGAAAAAAGAAGGAACGGAAAAAAGAAAGAGAAAACAAAAAAGAAGTAGCGAAACTAAAGAAGAAATAGAAAAGAAAAGGAAGAAAATAAAAAAGTAGAGAAATAAAAGAAACGGAAAAATAGAAGAAAAACGAAAATAGCTAAATTAAGAAAAATTTTCCAAAAAAAAAGAGTCGAGAAAGAATTAAATCCACGTGTCTCCGATAATTAGACTAAGATTATAATTAAGAAAATTAGAGAAAAAACTTTTTGGATTGTGCCTGAGGTCCAACGTCTTCCAGTAGAAAAAAATTTTCGAAACGAAAATTAGTAATTTCTACTAATCTACCAATTAAGATAAAGTAAATTTTTACAAATATATTTAAGAAAATCGAATCAAATTACAAATTCCAAAATTTGTAATTTTCCTTGTTTTTCCGAAAATTTTGCAATATTCCGATAATATCGACTGTGAAATGACGAAAAGAATTTATTTTTAAATATCAAGAAAGAAAATATATTTTTTAATATAAAAGAAAATAACTACCTATAATTTTAATCGAGAATTTTCGCAAAAATTTAAATTTAAAGTGCGGTTCGGGAATTTGAAAAATTTTATTATTTCCAAAGAGATGTTGCTGAAATAATTCTTTCTTTAAATTTAAAAGAGTTCGTGAAATTGAAAAATTTGCAGTCTAGAAGTTTTTAGCATTTGAGAATTTTCACGTGGATAATTTTTGTAATTTCAAGAAGTTCGAGAATTTGAAAACAATCGGAGTCGAAGAAATCAAGAATTTTGCGGAATTCGAAGAGACTTCGAGAATTTTGAATTATTGGTGATAAAAAATTTTACTAATCGCAACTTTTCAGGGGAATAAATTTTTGCAATTCAAACCAGTTCGAGAATTTGTAAAATTAAAGTCGAAAAAAATTGACAATTCCACTTTTTCACGAGAATAATTTTTGAAATTTAAACCAGTTTAAGAATTTGAGAAATCGGATTTAACAAATTTGACTATTCGAAGAATTTTCAGGAGAGTAATTTTGGAAATTTAAACCAGTTTAAGAATTTGAAAAACCAGATTTGAAAAATTTGACTATTCGAAGAATTTTCACGAGAATAATTTTTAAAAATTCGCAAAAAAATTCGAAAATTGGTGAAAAATTGGAGCTTAAAAAATAGTTAAAGAATATTTATCAAAAATTTGAAAATTCAAAGAGCATTGGAAAAATTTCGCCAGCAAAAAAATAATTGTCAACAATAGAAAATTCAAGATTCAAGATTTTTTGCCAGAAGAAAAAATTGTCAAAAAGGGAAAATTTAAGAATTTTTGCCAGAAGAAAAAAATTCTCAAAAATCGAAAACTCAAGAACGTTTAAAAATTATTGTGAAAAAAATCATTACAAATAGAAATAGAGGAAAAATTTTCAAGTGGCGAAAAAAAATTCTTTTTTGTAAATTAATTTTGCAAAAAATTGGATGTAAAAAATTTTTTAATGAACCAAAGAGAGATATCGTGATGAAGAGTATTTAAAAAAAATTTTTTTCTGCCTGAGCTTTTTAGTAAGATTGCGAAAGCTTATGAAAGCAGAGGCGCACGATATTACAAAAGACAGACTGCTATAAGTAGGAAGGAAACTATTATATCCCCTTCTACTTCTCACTCACAGTCGCAGTGGAAAATTCTCCCTCAACGTAAAGTTCAAATTTACAACAAAAACCAATTTTCAACAAACTTGGAGGGAATAAATCACGATAATCTCCAATTAAATTGGAATTGGTAATAATTCTACTAATAAATCGTTTAATTGATTTATTCGCTAAATTATCAATTGGGAAATATTCGACAAAAATAATTATTTTCTCAACTGGATATTTGTAATTATTGATATTTAATAGTATTCAGCACTCTATTGATATTTATTACTGTATTGCTAATAAATTGCCGCTGAGAGAAAATCGATATTTATCAGAAAATTGATATTGGAGTAAAATTGACATTGAAACAAAATTGATATTGGTGCAAAATTGACATTGAAACGAAATTGATATTGAAACAAAATTGATTAGTGCAAAATTGCCATTGAAACAAAATTGATATTAGTGCAAAATTGACATTGAAACAAAATTGATATTGAAAAAAAATTGACATTAAAAAAAAATTAATATTAATACAAAATTAATGTTAATACAAAATTAATGTTAATACTAAATTGACATTTATACTAATTGAAATTTTTACTAAATCAGCATTTATACTATATTGATAATCGATGCAAAAATGATAATGATAAAAAAATAATTATAAAAAATTACAATGATACAGAAATAATTACAAAAAATGATAATGATACAAAAATAATTATAAAAAATGCTAACGATAAAAAAATAATTATAAAAAATGATAATGATAGAAAAATGACAATGATACTAAATTGATATTTACCACTACATTGATATTGATATTTACTACGACTATAATATAAAAAAATATAAAATATATTTATTACAACTATTGTATAAAAATATATTTATTACGATTCAAGTGTAAAAAAAATTTACTACGATCATCATAATATAAAGAATATATTTATAATAAAAAGAAAAATCGTGTCGATAAATTTCATAAATTTAATGCATTTAATAAATTGAATAAATTTAATAAATTCAAATAAATTTGATAAATTGAAAATAAATTCTCATTGAAAATTACGAGAGCGAATGTCAATGACAATGGCAGCGACAAATCAAGTGATAAAGACGGCGAGAGGACGAGGCCCAGCGGATGGCAGGGCATTTTTCGAGAGACTCTGGCGAGGGAATTTCTTTCTCGATCGGCAAAAAGTTTGCAAACGTTCGCGAAAACGTAAAGTTCAGGCCAAAAATGCAGGCAGAAAAAAGGCACAGAACAACAAGCAACATTGTTGTTGTTGTCAGAGAATTCAACTTCACCTGCTGGCTGGACGACGAAACAACATTCGTTCCGTTGTTAGGTGATAAATTTTTTTCAATATTATAAATTCTACTGATATTTATAAATAATTATAATAGAAAAAAAATTTTTTTTTCCTTCTATTTATATTTATTTATAAAGAGAATTCTATTCTTTATGGGAATAAAAATTAATTTCTTTTCATGAAATTTTTCCTCTTGAAAAAAATAATTATCAAAATAATTTTTAAGGAAATTCTTCTTCTGTTTCTAATTTTCTTTTTAATTATATTAATTTTCTTCACTATTAACTAATTCAAGAATTTTTGAGCAGAAAAAAAATTAATTTGCAAATAGAGAAAATTCAAGAACATTGAAAAATTCCTGGCCATGGAAATTATTGCAAAATGGAAATAAAGGAAAAATTTTCTAGTGGAGAAAAAAATGTTATTTGGGAATTTTGAAAAAAAAATTGGAGGTAGAAAAATAATTATTTTTTTAATTTTTCCATCTTGAAGACTGGAAAAAGTTTCCGATTTGAAATTACGCGAGTGTGATTAAACGTGAAAAATTGATGTTTCTAAATAAATAATTATAGTTTTGATGGAATCAGATTTATTAGGGGGATTTAGATTTCAATGGTCGAGCGTATGTTCTTGATACTTTGTCATTCACACTCGAGAGAGGTATTCGATATTCTTGGGGGGGTTAAAATTCCCCTTTTATTTGTCAGTCGGTAGCCGAAGCCTTAGCAAATTACATTTAATAGTTGACTTACTTTTATTTTGTTATTTTAATTTTTCATTATTTAAAATTATTAATTGGGTATTTTTATTTTTAAAAATAGTTTCTTTATATTAATTATTATTTAAAAAATTATTATTTTACTTTTTATTTATACTTTTATTTTATTATTTTAATGTTTTGTTATTTAACATTATTAATTAGGTATTTTTATTTTACTATTTATAAATATAATGATAATAATAATAATAATAATAATAATAATTTTTTAAATAATAATTAAGGTAAATACCTTAATTATTATTTAAAAAATTATTTTTATTTTACTTTTTACTTTTATTTTATCATTTTAATATTTTGCTACTTAAAATTATTAATTAGGTATTTTTATATAAACAAATTGTTTATTTATATTAATTATTATTTAAAAAATTATTTTTTTCAGTTTTGAACGAAAATTGGAAAATCTTGGGAAATTTAGAGTAAACTTGCTGGATAATTAGAATTGTTTTTTTTTTAGAAAAATATATTGAAAAAAATAAAAAGATTTGCCACACATCCCATAATGTCTTATAGGGGGAAAAGTGGAACATGTCAATGTGTGTTAAACTTGTAAGGTTTCGATTATCCTTTCGTTAAATCATGCAAATAAAATCAAGGTATTAAAACGGAGTATTTTTTGTTTTTTATTCATAATGGAATTTTAAATTGAAATTTATAATTGACTAATTTTCGTCACTGTTTTTTTTTCGAAAAGTAGGAACTTTTTAAATAATTTTATTTCCTTCTTTATTATTATTTAAATTTTAATTAATATTTTTTATTAAAATTTTTTTATTCTTTTCTATATTTTTATTTCCTTTTTTATTATTATTTAAATTTTTATTAATATATTTTATTTAAATTTTTTTATTCTTTTTTATATTTTTATTTCCTTTTTTATTATTATTTAAATTTCTATTAATATTGTTTATTTATATTTTTTTTCTTTTTTTATATTTTTATTTTCATTTTTATTTAAATTTTTATTTTCAATCTTTTTGCAAAGTTCCTTTTTTTACTATAATTTTCCTTTGTTATAAATTAATATTACTTGTTTTTTCACGGCTTTATTTGGAAAAATGGATTATTTCTCCCCTTTTAATTCTACAATATAATTTTATTTGGCAGATTTCCTTCAAATTTTTTTCCCAATATTAATGCACCGTAAAAATAATTTTTCCCACCCTCTTCAACCATCAGTTATCTAAATCCGTCAGTGACATGCTCTTCAATAAAAAAAAATGACATATTGATTCTTTATTTTATCAAAAATTGAATGACATTTGCAGAACTCGATTAGCATTTGAATATATTGATCGAGAATATTTTGTATGCAATTTTTCGTCTGTTTGCTTTTATAATTCTTTCGAGAAATTTTATTCAAATTACTGACAGAGGAAATTCAGTTCTTTTCAATAAATTTATTTCGAGTTTTTTTTTAATAAAAATTTTTTTTTAATAAAATTAAATTAATTTGAAAGGGTTTTTTAAATTTATTGAAAATAATGAACTTATTTTTTTTTTTTAGAATTATTTTTTAAATGAAAATTTAGAAAATTAAATAATTGAAAATTACAAGAAATTTTAACGAAACTTTTGAGAGTATTTTAATTCTTAGCATGAATTTTATTAATATTTATGAAAATAATTGAAATCCTGTGAGCAATTTGATTATTTATGAAAATAATTGAATTTCTGTGAGGAATTTTATTATTTATTTATGGAAATAAATTGAAATCCTTGGAGAATTTTATTAAATTTTTTTTGAAAATGATTGAAATCTTGAAAAAAAATTAATTATTTACCAAAATAATTAAATGCTTGCAACGTATTTTATATAATTTTTTCTAAATAATTGAATTTCTGCAAAAAATTTGATGATTTATAAAAATAATTGAATTCTAGCGAAGAATTTTTTTTCGACAATTTTATTTAAATTTTTTAAAATAATAATAATAATTTAATGTTTAGGAAGAATTTTATTACGTTGAAGAAAATGTTATGTTAAAAAAATTCTATTGAAATTCTTTTCAATGTAATTAAGTTCATGCAAATAATTTTTTTTATAAAAATAATTAAATTATTTTGAGAATTTTATTAAATTTTTTAAAATAATTAAATTCTATCAAGAAATTTTAATAAAATTAAATTCAAAACAATTGAATTGAAAAATTGAATTGTGTTAAAATGTTTATTTAAATTTCTCGAAGTATAATATAATTTTTTAAAACAATTTTTATTGGAAATTTTGACAGTAATTGCATTTTATAATGAATAATTAATTTTATAATTAATTTTTTTTGTTGCAATTGCATCGCGGAAATAATTGAATTTCTGAAGAAGAATTTAATTATTATTTTGATTCTTTGATAAAAATGAAAAACAAATTTGATTCTTGTATAAAATTTTGTAAATTTTATCTCGAAATATTTTTGTTGTTGATTATTTCTTTATTTCTTCTTTTTCGAAATTTTTTAATAATTTCTTTTAATTCTAGGGGAATTTTTCTCGCCGGTCTACGATTATATAGAGAAACGTCGCCTTAGAAGTTCACAGAATTTTTATGATCAACGATTGAAAGAAATGAAAAAATACGAAAACATTTTCTCTTCTCGAAAATAATCAAAATGTAACGTTCTTCAATTTTTTCCTTCTCTAAATAATTATTTACTGGAAAAATTATTTTTAAAAAACCTCGTTTTAGACAAAAAGTGGAGAAAATTATTTTTTTTCTAAATCGTTTATTGTAAACGAATTATTTTAATAATTAATTCTACTTTCTTCGCATAAATTGGAAATTTACTTAGTTTTTATCTAAAAGGAACTAAAACAAATCCAAGACATTCTCATTTTTGATGAGAATGTAAGAAAGTAGAATTAATGGAAATAATTTTCTCTCTCGATTTCAATTAGGAAATGAGAAAACAATGAATTTTTTCCTTTTCTAAATTATTATTTATTGGAAAAATGATAAAAAAAAACATTTTTTGAGACAAAAAGTGTAGAAAATTTGTTTTTTTTTCTAAATCGTTGATTATGAAGGTGTGTTATTTTAATTAATTTTACTTTTTCCCTAAATTGGTAAAATTAGTAAATTTTTATCTGAAAAGAATCAAAAAAAGTAAAATTAATTGAAATAATTTCCTCTTTCTCTCGATGTCAATTAGGAAAGGAAGAAGAGAAATGATTGTTAATTTCATGAAATGAGTCATGAAGATAAGTTTTTTTTTCTTTTTTTATTTTGCACATGCGTGATTTATAATCTATGATCAGTTTCCTTTTTATAATATATTCCCCCTCTGCCCCCGCGTTTGCTTGGTCATTTGTAAGTGGCATGCAGGGGTGAAAAGAGAGATGCTAGGAAAAGAGAACAGCTGGATTGTATTGATCCATCGTACGAGCTGTAGTTTAAGGGTGGCTCTGCCTGGCTTTACGTTCAGTTTTCTCCACACTAGCCGATCAGTGTGTTATGTCATTTCTTCATTCTTAGATTCTTATTATTTAACGAGACACAATTTTTCTCGTTCGGTCTTGATAGCAAAAAAACAAATTATTTTTTTTTCATTCGTTGTTTGGGAAAATAATTTCTTAGCAATAATTTTCACACAAAAATTGTCGTCGTCGATTATTGACAACGTCCACATGGATTGGTTTCAGTGACATAAGAGAGAAATTCACAGGTTTCTTTAAAGATGACTGTGAAAATCTCGACTCGGTATGTCGATTTAAATCGCTCTTTAAATCCCTTGTTTTCATTTTTAATTTCTGTTTATTTATTTTTTTTTTTTTTTGAGTTTAATTTTTTATTTTCTTACTATTTTTCTTTTTTGACTAATTTATATTTTATTCTAAAGAATTTAAAACTATTTACAAAGAGAGCTCGATTTTTTAACGAAATAAATTCTAATTCAATAAATAATTTTTAATGAATGAACTAAATTATAATTCAATAAATAATTTTTAGTGAAATAAATTTCAATTCAATAAATAATTTTTAATGAAATAAATTCCAATTCAATAAATAATTTTTAATGAAATAAATTCTAATTCAATAAATAATATTATAAATAATATTAATAATAATAATATTATAAATAATATTAATAATAATAATATTATAAATAATATTAATAATAATAATATTATAAATAATATTAATAATAATATTATTATAAATAATATTAATAATAATAATATTATAAATAATAATAATAATAATTTAATAAATATCAAAAATAATTCATTGGAAAATTTTCGAAATTTTTCTTCTGAATTCTGGCAAAGTATTTATTAAAATAGTTTTAAATAATTTCATACATTTGATGGATTTTATCAAAAGTTTTTTAAATAATTCAATTCATTCGAGAAATTTCATTAAAATTGTATTGAAAATACCGAAACTCTCGCAAAGAATAATATTATTAATAGAAAATAATCGAATTCTCCAAAAGAATGTTATTAAAATTGTACTGCTAATAATTTAATTGATTGAAGAATGTATTTCAATTTTTTTAAAAACTATTTTTATTAGATATTTTCAATGAAATTGATTTTATGGAAAATTTCTGTTAATTTGTAAAAATATTCGTGTTTATTATTAAATTTGCATAGAGAATAATTTCATTATTAAATTTTGGTAAAGTTACTGAAATAAAATTAAATTCATTTCATAAATTCTATTTGTTTTAATAAATATTTAAATGTTTTTTCAAGATTTTTTTCTAAACTTCGTAAAAATAATTTTATTTTATTTTGTTTAAATAATTTTAATTGAAAATTTTGAAAATAATTGAATTTTTCAGAAAAATTTCAATACAGTTTATAAAAATAATTGTTATTTACGAAGCATTTTAGAATTTAGAGAATCAATTAAATTCTTGGGAAAAATTTTACAATTTATAAAAAATAATTGAATGTTTTGAAAGAATTTAATTAAAATGTTTTAAAATAATTGAATTTAAAAACAATTCTACTCCTGCGACTCCTTCTGGTGCTAAAATATGTTATTTATTTATTTATTTTGTAAAACAGCCACAAAACATTTTTTTCACAAATTTTTACAGTTTAAAAAATGTTCTATTTTGAAATTTTGTAAAAAATTCTCCATTTTCTAAAAAAAAATCATTTTTCGACTATAGTTTCTTTTTTAATTTGAAAAAAAATTAAAACTTTCAATTGTATAAAATTTTTAAAAAAATTATTTTTGGGAATTCAATTATTATGTTCGACAAATTATAATTACAATTTTATAAACAATTTTTTATTATAAACAATTTCAATACAAAAAACTTTCGAAATTGAATTATTTTAAAAAAATTACAATTCACAAAATTTTCAAAGAAATTAAATTCATGCTAAGATTAATTAAATAGTCTTTAACGTCCGAGATACTTCATAAATAAGTCAAATTAATGAAAACGAAAATAAAATTAAAAATAAAATGTTACTTTGTCCGAATGTTTTCGTTTTCATTAATTTGACTTATTCATGCTAAGAATTTAATTATTAAAATAATCTAATTCTAATAAAAAAATTAAATATGGAAATTTTTTTAAAGTACTTAAATTTATACGAAAAAATTTATTATTAATGAAAATAATTAAATTCCTAAGAAGAATTTTATTATTTTTTGAAATAATTCAATTTTTGCCAAGGATTTTATTTAATTTTTTGAATTTCTGAGAAGAATTTTATTACTTTTTGAAATAATTGAATATTTGCTAAGAATTTTATTATTTCTTGAAATAATTGAATTTTTGCTAAAAATTTGTTGCATATTTAAAAATAATTAAATTTCTGAGAACTCTGAATATTTATAGAAAAAATAAATTTGTTTAAAAAATTTTATTGAAATTCTATTTAAAATAATTGAACGTCATCGAAGAATTTTATTATTTCTTGAAGTAATATTGAATTTTTGTCTAAAATTTGATTGAAATTTATTACAATAATTGAATTTTTTAGAAGAGTTTTGATTATTTAGAAAAATAAATTTATTCCTGAGAAGAATTTTATTATTACTTGAAATATTTGAATTTTTGCTAAGAATTTAATTAAAATTTCTAAAAAGAATTGAGTTTCAGAAAACAATTTTGTTATTCATTAAATAATTGAAATCTTGAGAAGATCATTTGTTATTTATGGCAAAAATTCTATAAATTAAATTTTTTTTATTGAATTCTATTTAAAATAATTGTATTTCTTGGAAGAATTTTATTGGTCATAAAAATAATTTTATTTCTAAGAAGAATTTTATTATTTCATGAAATAATTGAATTTTCGCTAAGAATTTTATTGAAATTTAAAAATAATTGAATTTCTGATAATTCTGAGTATTTGTAGAAAAAATAAATTTGTTTAAAATATTTTATTGAAATTCCATTTAAAATAATTGAACGTCAGCGAAGAATTTGATTATTTCTTGAAATAATTGAATTTTTGCTAAGAATTTGATTGAAATTTTTTTTAAATATTGAATTTTAGAGAAGATATTTGATTATTTAGGAAAATAAAATTGAATTCTTCTAAAAAAATATTTTTTATCAGAGTAATTGAATTCGTAGGAAAATTTTTTCAATTTATCAATCAAGAATATTTAAGTCTGCACTTAATAATTGAATTCTTTAAATTTGGGATAATTTTTTTTTTCATTCTAATTTAAGAATTTTAATTTAATAAGAGAATAAGAATAAATATAAAAAATTATCAACTTGGTCATTAATTTTTTGTTTTTTTTCCTTTGCAGTGTTCGAGAAACGCATCAAATCGCCGAGGCGCAGCAGGAGAAAAATGCAATGCTGCGACAAGCTTTTGGAATATCGGAATATTTTATGGAAGGCAGCAGTTTAGATCCGGAGCGTCATGCACGTGAGGCTGAAGCGAAGGCGGCTGCATTGGCGGCTGCGGCGGCCGCCGCCGCTGCTGCTAATAGTAAAGTTTACAAGATTGTTCGCACGCCGAGTCCAGTTCCCGAAGAAATAACAGTGCCGGAGAAAAAGGAAAAGCGAAAACGCTCGGGAAGCACGACGAAGAAAAAGAAGAAGAAAAACAAAAGAGAACGGTAAATTCTTCAATTACGTCTCAAGTCGAAAAAGCCTCGAGTCGCTGAAACTTTTGTTGCCTAATTTTGTCTTCTTCTTCGTCTTCTTATCAATTGGCCAAAAAATCTCCTCCTTCTTCTTCTATTTAATTTGGAAATTTTAAATTTTTAAACTTGAAACTTGAATAAGTTTTTTTTTTGAGAATTTTCCAAAATGTCAAGATTAACGAAATTTCTTATTCAAAATTTACTTTCTTATTTCGAATTCAGTTTGTCGAAAGAAAAATTATATCTCTATTTAATTTGTACATTTTTAAATTTATAAATTCGGACCAAACTTTTCTTTCTTTTATTTACTATTTTGCGAAATATTCTTAACCAACAAAAAGTTTTTCCGCTTTTACAAAATTAATCTTTCTTATTATTCGAAATTGTAATATTTTATCAAAATTCAAGTATTTAGTAAAAAAAAATCTGAAAAATGATTTGAAGTCCAATTTTCCGGCTAATTTATATTTTTTTTTGACAAAAATACAAAAAGTATCTATTTTCCTTTTTAAAATAATGAAATAAAGGAAACAAATTCGAAATTGGAAATTGAAGATTGAAAAGGCTTAAGATTTTGAAAAAAATTAAAGAGGAATTTAATAGACAGCAATGGATCAGAAGATTCAAGGCTTCGAGACTAGATCCTTGTAGAGATCCTGAAAAACAAAAAATTCCCATTGAATGATTTTCTCCTTTTACAATTTTTATTAAACATTTCGTTCATATTTATTCCCTCGCTCTCCAATTGATTTGCTTGGACGGTTACTGACTCATAAGTCTCATTGTATTTCACCTACTATTTCATATCCCAAACACCTTTCTCTGTTTCAAACAGAACTGAGGAGGACTGAGTGCCTACTGAGTAGGCCAAGTAGGTAAGTGTGGTGTCGCGTCTAATTTCCTCAGTTTTTTTAAAAAAAAATCTCTTTTCTTTCAAAAATTTCTTTAAAAAAACGAAACAGTAAAAAAAGCATTAATCTCTTTCTCTTTCAGAACGATATCGATTTGAAGTAATAAAAATAAAAACAAAATATTGTTTTCTATGAGAATTCTTTTTTAATGTTAATTCTTTTATAATTTCGAATTTCGTAATAATTGAATTCTTATAAAGAAATAAAAAAAAATTTACATATAATTAAATTTCTTGCCAACAGTTTTAATTGCTAAGAAATATTTGTCTAAATTTTTTTTTTCTAATTTCCAATCTTGAAATAATTGAATTCTTGTTTGAAGAAATTTATACAATTTTTTCAAAATAATACAATTTCTTGCGAAAAATTTTATTAAATTCTTTAAAAATAAGTTAAAATAATAATTACAAATTTTTGTAAAAATTTTTCTTAAAATTCTACTAAAATTAGGCAAAACAATGAATTTTATCAAAAATTTTACAAAATAATTGAATCATCTGCAAAGAATTTTATTATTGAAGAAAAGAATTAAATTTTTTTAAAGTATTCAATACAAAATTATTTTTCTATAAAGAATTTTAGTAAAAATTTTTCCAATTAATAAAAATTTTCTTTGATAAAGAATTTTATTACAAAATTATCCAAATAATAAAAATTTTTTTTTGATAAAGAATTTTATTAAAAATTTTTCCAAATAATAAAAATTTGTCCGAAAGACTTTCATGCAAACGTTTAAAATAATTAAAATCCTTTAAAAAATTAGATTAATTATGAAAATATTTTGAAATATTTTGAATTATTAATAATTAAATTCCTAAGAAGAATTTTATTATTTTTTGAAATAATTGAATTTTTGCCAAGAATTTAATTTAATTTTTTGAATTTCTGAGAAGAATTTTATTACTTTTTGAAATTTGAATATTTGTTAAGAATTTTATTATTTCTTGAAATAATTGAATTTTTGCTAAGAATTTAATTAAAATTTCTTGAAATAATTGAATTTCTGAAAACAATTTTGTTATTTATTAAATAATTGAAGTCTTGAAAAGAATTTTTTTATTTATGGAAAAATACTATTCATTGAAAAATTTGTATTAAAATTCTATTTAAAATAATTGAATTTTTTGGAAGAATGTTATTATTTACGAAAAAAATTGAATTTTAAAGAGGAATTTTATTGTTTCTTGAAATAATTGAATTTTTGCTAAGAATTTAATTAAAATTTCTGATAATAATTGAATTTCTCAAAACAATTGCGGTATTTATTAAATAATTGAAGTCTTGAAAAAAATTTTTTAATTTATGGAAAAATACTATTCATTGAAAAATTTGTATTAAAATTCTAGTTAAAATAATTGAAAGTTAGCGAAGAATTTTATTATTTACGAAAAAAATTGAATTTTAACGATGAATTTTATTGTTTCTTGAAATAATTGAATTTTTGCTGAGAATTTGTTTGATATTTAAAAATAATTGAATTTCTGAGAACTCTGAGTATTTATTGAAAAAATAAATTTGTTTAAAAAATTTTATTAAAATTCTATTTAAAATAATTGAACGTCATCGAAGAATTTTATTATTTCTTGAAATAATATTGAATTTTTGTCTAAAATTTAATTGAAATTTATTACAATAATTGATTTTTCTAGAGGAATTTTGATTATTTAGAAAAATAATTTATTAAAAATTTTTCCAAATAATAAAAATTTGTTCGAAAGACTTTAATGCAAAACCTTTAAAATAATTAAAATCCTTCAAAAAATTTGATTAATTATAAAAAAATATTTTAATCTTAATATTTTAATCTTGATAAGAATTTAATTTAAAATTTTGAAAATAATTGAATTTTTAAAATAATTTTGTTACAAATATTCTGAGAAATCGACATCGTTCAAATTTTTTAGTATTAAATTTCTTTTCCACTAGAAAGATTATTAATCGACATTCTTTGAAATTAAAAATTAAATTTGAAATTCATTTCGTGATCCTATTTTTTTTTTTATAAATTCGGGCACTTATAGTAGCCAACGAGCCATCGAAATAAATGTTTGCTAACAAATTTAATACAAATTAACAATTTTCTCAAATCCATATCTTAATTATTATAATTATTAATTTTTCCTATTTAAAAGAAATATAAACTTTCAAATTGAATAATTTGCAAAAAAAAATTTAAGTTTGCGCTAAAATTTAAAAAACGTTTACAAAAAAAATAATGATAAAAATTTGTAGAAAACCATTCAAAAAATACAAATATAATATTTATATTTACAAATAATATTTATTTTTATAAATAATATTTATAAAAAATATAATTTAAGAAATTAATTCAGTGATCAATTATTAAATCAAGGAACTAATTTCTTAACTACTAATTACGTTTTTTTAACACTAGGCAAACATTTATTTACAATAAGGCTCAAACCAAAAAATTTTGTTGGAGAATTGAATTATTTATCTTTGTTGTTGTTTATCGATAAAGCCTGTTGTTAATGTCATATCTCTATTTTTTTTCTGACAAGTCCGTCCCTATCGATGGTTATCAAGGTAATACTAATCCCATATTATATCAATACTCCTCATATTTTTTACGTACTTGTCATTTGTAATATTTTTGGAAGATGCGATTTTTTCAGCAATTATTGTCTTAATTGTACTCGAAATTTTTTCTTCCTCTCTTCCTTACTTTTTGATCGAAAATTATTAAATTGAAATCAATTTTCTAACATTAAATTTAATTAAATTCAATTTTCTACTATTTAATTTAATGAAAATGAATTTTCTAGTATTTAATTTAGTGAAAATGAATTTTCTACTATTTAATCTAATGAAAATGAATTTTCTACTATTTAATTTAATGAAAATGAATTTTCTACTATTTAATTTTATGAAAATGAATTTTAATTAAAAAAAAATCGCGTCAAAAATTGCATCTTTCAAAAAAATACTGTTTTTGTAGTTGATTTCTTAGCTGTAGCCCAAAGTGTTGCAAATTATCGTGAAAATGCAGTGAATAAAATTCTTATCACGAGCACACTCAAATTCTATTCATAATAAATATTTGAGAACTTTTCCTTTATCAAAACAATAATTATTCATTGTGCAAAAAGTATTCATGGGATGAACCTTTTTAAAAATTTCACCAAAAAAAATCAGTGGGATTTCTTATTCATTTTAACTATTCAAATAATATTCAAATTCAAAGGAATTTTTTTTTGTATTGCATTTTTAAAATTAAAAAGTCAATAGAAAGTATCACTTAATTTTGTTTGTCAATTTTTTCTCGAATATCAAAAATAAACATGCAATTAAAATTTTCTTTTTAATATTCACGTGTCTGAATCGATAGGAACATCACTTGAAGATGAAAAATGTAAAAAAAAAACAAATCATCTGATATCAATTTCACTGTTGTGTTTATAATTTTCATTTAATGCATTTAATTGACTTGTTTTTCTCTCTCTCTCTCTCTCTCTTGAAATTCAATAAAATTCTATCCATTTTTCAAAGTGCAATTATTTTTATTGTCCATCTTAGATTAAAGTTTCGATTACAATAAAAAAACAAACAAATCATTTGTCCACAAAGGTTCAGTACAAATAGCTTTTATATTGTCAGCACAAGGTTCGCACTTGTTAAACATCAGGAAGACGTCCATTGCAAGTTTCTAAACTTTTTTCAATATTTGCAATGTCGAAAAATGAAGTTTTTGTTCAAATTTCCCAATTCCCAATGACTCGTTGAATAATTTCCATTTGGTTTTGTAATAGATCCGAGTCGCCGAAAGCCAGTAAAAAGAAAGAAAAAACGAAGAAAAAGAAAAAGGAGAAGAAACACAAAAAGGCTGAGACTAGTTCGTCTGATAATGAGTCGAGCGACGATAGCGATGATAGCAGGTAATTTTCAACAATTAAAATGAAAATTGAATTAAAATTATTAATTAAAATCGAAAAATCGAATTAAAAAATAAAATCTAACTCTTTTAATATGTTTTTTTTTGTTTTTTTACAGTTCTTCGGAGGTTGAATCGAAAAAGAAGAAGCGAAAGAAGAAGAAATCAAAGACAGAATCGAAGGAAAAATCGGAGGTAGGAAATACGCAGGTCTTTTATTAATGAAAAGTATATAAAGAAAAGAGAGAGAAAAATTTTTAAAATTGAAAAGAAATATTTTTCTATTTATCTTGGCACGAAATTCGGGCGCATGCAAAAACTTAGTTACAGTTTTTTTTTCAAAATATTTACTAGATGCCTATCAACAATTTTTTTTTTCTAAATTACAAAATTCTCTGTTGTCACCTGTCCATGAAATCGCATGAATCATTGCTTCTTAATTTTTTGTTGTTGTAAAAAACCACAAAAAAAAAAATTAATTTGAAAGTTAACGATCATTATTTCAAAATGTAAATCTCAGTATTGTTTGTAATTATCAGCGCCATTTGACAGGATATATTCCCTGAGTGAGTACCCGATATGCCGCTACTCAATGTAATAATAATAATAATAATAATAATAATAATAATTTCGTAAAAATTCTCGTTCAAAAAAAAGGAAAAAAAATCAATTTTTGCGACTCTTGTACATTTTTTCACTTGTTTTGTGTCAAGCACCAGTTTTTAAAGCAAAATGAAAACGTTATAAATTCCAAATAGTGTGCGTATTTGATAAGAAGAAGTATTTAAAAAAAAGTTGTATTTGAAAAAATAATTTTTGTTCAAGAATATATTTATTTCTTTCTTTCCAAATTGAAATAAAAATTTCTTTATCAAATAAGCAGACTTGAAAATTGAAAATTTAAGAATATTAAGACTTTCTTGTGAAAATGCATGATGAGTGTTAATTTAAAAATTAACGATCTTGATTGGAAGATTTTTACGTTGTTTTTTTTTCTTTTAGAAAAAGAAGGCCGCTAGTAAAAGGAAACGACAGACTTCTGAAAGCTCCTCTGATAGGTGAGAATTTTTCTCTATATTCAGACTTTGTAATTATTTACTAAAATCCTATTTGGAAATTTTTTTTATTTGCAATAAGTTTCAAAACGTGAAGAAAATTTTTTCGATAAAACGTCTCAACAGGTATTTACGATTCTATTTAATAAATTAATTTTCGAGTAGAATTGTTATTTTTTTTTAAAAAGGGTCATGAGAAATCTAAATCTCTGCCATGGTGATTAAAATGAGAGAATAAATGAATAGATTTGTGAAAATTCTGTTTCAGTTCGATAGAGAAGCCAAAGAAATCGAAACACAGCAAAGAGATTGACAAGACGGAGAATGATAATGAAAAATCTGCCGCTCCTTCGCAAAAATTGCCAAAGAATAAGGACAAGAGTCGTAATGAGAGTTCGTTGTCAAAAAAGAAGGATTCACCGGCGAAGAAAATTGTCAATGAACAACAGCGTAAGGAACGATCGCCGATTGTCGAGAAAAGTCACAAGAAGAGTCGCGAAAGATCGCACTCGAGAAATAGAAGCGATCGTGGAAGATCAGGAAGACGCGGCACCGCTGTCTCACCATCGTCGAGAAGACGTCGCATTTCCCGATCGTCAAGACGCAATAATCGCTATTCACTGTCCCGCAGTCGAAGTCACTCGAGAATCGATCGCAATTATCGTTCCCGAAGGCGAGCCTCGCGAAGATCACGATCTCCCTCCCGTCGAAGATCAATTTCCTGGCGTCGATCCGAATCACGAAGAAGATCCTACTCCCGAAGATCCCGATCCGATTCACGCCGAAGATCCCGCTCCGAATCGAGAAAACGCTCCACCTCGCGAGTGTCGAGATCCAGACACAGATCGAATTCCCGAAGACGTTCAAGATCGAGGCGACGTTCCTCGAATTCACGCCGGCGATCGAAATCCCCGAGAAACAAGAGTCGAAGGGAGAGATCGCGTGAACGTCGCCGTTCACGATCGACACTCAGTTATTCGCCGGTGAGAAAGAATCCCGAGCGATACGTCGATATCCTCCAGGAGGAGAAGAAGAAGAAATCGTCGCGAAGATCGCGATCGAGAAGCAAGAAGAGGCAAATTGTCGCTCCGCGAGTGAGTCTTCGATCGTCGAGCGAGGACGAGGGGCAAATTGTCGACGACGAACCAAAGCAGGAGGACGACGAGCAACGACAGCGGGAAATTATCACCTTGCGTCGCCTTCAATCGGGTCTCGCCGCCAAGGCTCGCGAATCCCTCGGCAAGAAGGTCATCAGTCCGATTAAAATAAAAATCGAGACCGAGAACATCCTCGACATTGCTCTTCCGAAGGACGATCCTCTAAAGTCCGTGCAAATGCCCGATGGGCCAGAGAGTGAAGCGAATAAAGCGCAGGAAACGAATAAAATGAATCAATTGAATCAAATGAGTCAACTAAATCAACAAAATCAACTGAATCAACTAAATCAATTGAATCAACTAAATCAATTGAATCAAATGAATCAAGTGAATAAAATGACTCAATTGAATCAACTAAATCAACTGAATCAAATGAATAAAATGACTCAATTGAATCAACCGAATAAAGTGAACGAACTGAACAGAACGAATAAAATGAACATAATCCTCCCGCTAACGCTCCCGGCGGTACAATCGCCACTCTCGAGTCGCTCTCCATCGCCAGCTCTGCCCTTGACTCGCGAGGAAGCAACAATTAAAATCCGCTCACCATGCGAATCGCCACCAAATTCATCCACAAAGGAAATTGTCGAACTAAAATCCACGAGTGGAATTTTCAATTCCTCCTCGCCGTCGAGAAAGACGCAAACATCGTCTTCGATAATTCCCCTCACGCAGAGTGTGATTTCGAATAAAATCATCATCATCCCGTCGTCGCCTTGTAATTCAAAGAAGAGTTCACCGACCGACTCGCGAAAGCATTGCTCGCCGAGGAATAAGTCGTCGTACTCGCGATCACGCTCAAGATCCTATACACGATCGTTGTCGCCTGAAAAGCGATCGAATCGGTCGCATTCCGGCGGCTCGAGGGACGATAGACTGCGATCATTGTCGAAGGAGAGGAAATCGAGATCGCCGAGGGATAATCGTTCAAGATCACGGGAATCGGAGAAATTTGTCAAGCGATCGAAGTCGAGATCAAGATCGAGATCATCGTCGCGATCAAAGTCGAGATCTATTTCACGATCGAAGAAATCGAATTCACGATCGCCGGCGAAATTGAGATCGAGAAGTCGTACGCCGTCGAAAAAGTCGAGGAGTCGCTCGCGATCCGGTTCGAGAAGTTCGCGATCTTCCATCAGGTATTTATGAATTGAAAATTAAAATTTCTTTATTTCTTTTTTTCAAATGGTTCTCTTTTTTTAGAAAATAAGTATTTTATTTCTTATTCTTTCTTGAAATTATAATTGAATTCTCGCAGTTGAATTTTTGAGGGAAATTAAATTAAAGAGCAAAAATTAAATTATTTTAAATAGAATTTAAATACAAAATTTTTCATAAATAGTATTTTTTCCATAAATAACAAAATTCTTCTCAAGATTAAAATTATTCAATAAATAACAAAATTATTTTCAGAAATTCAATTATTTTCATAAATTTTCATTAAATTCTAAGCAAAAATTCATTTATTTCAAGAAATAATAAAATTCTTTCAAAAAATTCAATTATTTTAAATAGAATTTTAATACAAATTTTTCAATGAATAGTATTTTTCCATAAATAAAAAATTCTTTTTAAGACTTCAATTATTTAATAAATAACAAAATTGTTTTCAGAAATTCAATTATTTCAAGAAATTTTAATTAAATTCTTAGTAAAAATTCATTTATTTCAAGAAATAATAAAATTCTTCCAAAAAATTCAATTTTTTTAAATAGAATTTTAATACAAAATTTTTCATGAATAGTATTTTTTCTATAAATAACAAAATTCTTCTCAAGATTTCAATTATTTAATAAATAACAAAATTGTTTTTAAAAATTCAATTATTTTCATAAATTTTAATTAATTTCTTAGCAAAAATTCAATTATTTTAAGAATTAATAAAATTTTTCTCGGGAGTAAAATTATTTTATAAATAATAGAATTCTTCAGAGAAATTTAATTATTATTTCATAAATTTCATTAAAATTTTTATAAAAAATTCAATATTATTTCAAGAAATAATAAAAATTCAATTTTTTTTTTTAGATTTTAGTCAAATTCGTAGCAAAAATTTCAATTATTCCAAAAATTTATTAAATTCTTCTCAGGAATAAAATTAGTTTTATAAACAATAAAATTCTTCCAAGAAATTCAATTATTTTTAATAGAATTTAACAAAAAAAATTTTAATTTATAGAATTTTTGCCATAACTAACAAATATTCTTCTCAAGATTTCAATTATTCAATAAATAACAAAATTGTCTTCAAAAATTCAATTATTTCCATAAATTTTCTTCTCAGGAATAAAATTTTTTTTATAAATAATCAAAATTCTTATTTAAAATTCAATTATTATAATAAATTTCAATCAAATTTTAGACAAAAATTCAATATTACTTCAAGAAATAATAAAATTCTTAGCTTACGTTCAATTATTTTAAATGGAATTTCAATAAAATTTTTTTTAACAATTTTATTTTTTCTATAAATATTCAGAGTTCTCAGAAATTCTATTATTTTTAAATATGCAACAAATTTTTAGCAAAAATTCAATTATTTCAAGAAATAATAAAATTCTTTCTAAAATTTCAATTTTCTTCGTAAATAATAAAATTCTTTGCGAAAATTCAATTATTTGAAATAGAATTTTAATACAAACTTTTCAATGAATAGTATTTTTTTCATAAATAACAAAATTCTTTTCAAGACTTCAATTATTTAATAAATAACAAAATTGTTTTCAAAAATTCAATTATTTCAAGAAATTTTAATTAAATTCTTAGTAAAAATTCAATTATTTCAAGAAACAATAAAATTCATCGTTAAAATTCAATTTTTTTCGTAAATATTAAAATTTTTCGCTGAAATACAATTATTTTAAATAGAATTGTAATACAAATTTTTCAATGAATAGTATTTTTTCCGTAAATAAACAAATTCTTTTCAAGACTTCAATTATTTAATAAATAACAAAATTGTTTACAGAAATTCAATTATTTCAAGAAATTTTAATTAAATTTTTAGCAAAAATTCAATTATTTCAAGAAATTTTTATTAAATTCTTTGCAAAACTTCAATTATTTCAAGAAATAATAAATTTCTTAGCAAACATTCAATGATTTCCAAAATTAATAAAATTCTTCTCAGAAATTCAAGAATTTAAATAAAATTTTCAGCAAAAATTCAATTTCGTCAAGAAATAATAAAATTCTTCTTAGGAATTTAATTATTTTCATTAATAATAAAATTTTTCGTGTAAATTCAATTAATTTAAAAAACTTTCACATATAATTTTTTTTATCTTTGAAAATTTTGAGAATTGTAATTATATTTTAATAATTCAATTTCGAAAGATTTTTATTGAATTAGTTTAAAATTCAAATTTCCGTGGAAGAAATGGATAAGAGTATATTTTTAAATGTTTGTTTAACAAAAACAATTGTTTGCTTTTTTTGAGTAATTTAATTTAGAAATTCTGAACATTTTTTTCTTGGATAAAATTGTAATTACAATTTCTTGAACCTGATAATTGAATTCTCAATAATAATTTTTTAGTTAAATTTAAACAATTGAATGTTTTGATTTTGTCTCTAAATGTTTTTCTAAATTAAAAAACAAACTGTAGTGGAAAATTTATTTTCTTTTATAAAATTGAGAATATCTTTACAAAATTTCAAAATAGAAAATTTTTTTAACGTGTAAAAAGTTATGGAAAAAATTGTTGTTTTGACTGTTTTACAAAATGAATAAAGTAATTCAATTTTTTTTAGCACCAGAAGGAGTCGCAGGAGTTTCTCAAGTTCATCCCGCTCATCAAGCAGTGTTTCGTCGCGATCATCACGATCGTCATCAAGCAGTTCCCAATCGAGAGCATCGCGATCACCATCGATACCCCGTCGACATGGCTCTCCAAGTTTTCTCGATAGACGTCGTATCACCAGGTAAACACAATCGGTTACAATATATTAATATTTCGTTTCAATGTTTAGTGTAGCTTTTTTTTTCTTCTCAACATTGATTGATTTTTTTTCAATTGCACTAAATTCATAATTATATATTGTGTATTATTATTATTTTTTCTTCACAGTTGCATCTGTGAAAAATATAGTCGATTGTAGTCTTGTACATTATTTTTTTGTTCTCCAATTATATATTATATTCGCTTTCTTATAGAATTCATAATTGATAATTATAAAACTGTTAGTTTTAATATACAAAAATAATATTAATTAGAAAAAAATTTTCTTTTTGAAAATTTTCTCTTGGGAAATTTTCTATCCGAAGATTTTCTTTTGGAAAATTTTTGTTGAGATTTTCTTTTGGAAAATGTTTGTTAGATTTTCTTTTGGAAAATTTTTCTCTAGAAAAAAATTGTTTTGAGGAAGAGTTCACCTTTTTTCTGGTGTATATGCGCCATTAATATACAAAATAAAAACTAGTTTACGATCGAATTTTGAAAAATTGTTTTCAAGAAAAATAAATTACCGTATATTGAATAATAAATAAATGTTATGAATATAATTTATGCATAATCTAGATGTAGCATGCGTGTATTTCCCTAAGTTATTCGTTTATTCACTACATTGAAGTAGTTTTGCGCCTATTTAATTTAAGTCAATCACGAATAAAACGAAAGGGTTCCACGAGAGTAAAGCAAGCATTTTATTTTTTACTTAGTACATTTTCTGTTGTTGTTTTAAGAAATTTTTTTTGTGTTGTAGTTTAAGTCTCTTTTAATCAGCTACTTTTTTTAAGAAACCAAAAAGAAAACCAAAAAAAAATAAGGTAAGTAATGTAAATTTTATTTTGCGCTTTTACAATTCTTTTTTGCCTTCTATTGCATGAATTCACGAATTTTTCTGCATGATTTCGTTTTTATTTTTGTAACTTTGCCGCTGTAGTGCGAAAAAATTGTTTTATTTTTAAATTTGTTTTCATTTTCTCTTTAAAAAAATCTTTATAGGAATTAAATTCATTATCAGGACAATTTTTTTACTACTTTGTTTTTAGTTTGAAAGCTAGATTTTTCAAAATTAATTATCGAGATGCGAAGTCCGCGGCTAGAAAAATATTTAGTCTAAAAATCGTTTGAATTAAATATTAAAAAAATTAATTTACTAACATTAAATTTACTTCAACAAAAAAAATTAACATTAAATTAACTTAAACAAAAAACAAAATTAACATTAAATTAACTTTTAAGTGTTTATAATTAAAATTTCTCATTAAAAAAACTAATATCAATTCTCATCTATACTAATATTTTTCAAAACCTATATAACATTTTATTTTCAACTAATTCCTATAGGCAAGGAAACAGAAATTTTTTCTCCACTCGATTTTTTCCAATAATAATAATTTGAAAAATTAATTTATAATTTGTAATTTTTTATTTTCTCAATTTATAGCAATTTGAAAAACTAATTTCTAATTTTTTATTTTCTCAATTTATAACAATTTGAAAAATTAATTTCTAATTTTTGATTTTTTCAATTTAAAGAATTTGTGGAAATTATTTTATAAGTACGTAATATTAAATAAACTAAAAAAGCAAACATTTTTTTTGTTCACTATTTATTCGAGTGCGAATTAAAAACTTCTGTAAACTTGAATTTCTTTTCTTTTTTTCTTTTTTTTTTAAAGATAATTTATTAATAAACATTTATTTTAGTGCTAGAAAGAGACCGATTCCTTATCATCGGCCAACGCCATCACCTCCATCATCGCCAAGCAGTTCCGAGAGTAGCAGACATTCCGATTGGTCTAGTCCAAGTCATAAATCTAGTCGATCACCAACTCGTAGTCCATCTTATATTCGTTAATTATTTTTCTTCTTTTAAAAAAAAAAAATCAAAGATGGAAAACGATTTTTGATCCGCAATATTCAAGAAAAAATTGTTCCTAATTTTTATTCTTTCGATTAAAATCAAAATTCTGCTTTCTAATCCAAAAAGAATAAAAATTCCCGACAATTTTTATTATAAATTTAATTTTTAACATAGAGAATTTTTTTACCTATTTTTTTTTTTAATGTTAAAAATAATTTATTCGAATTCCGCAATTTTCAAGAAACTACATTCCATTTATTTAATTTTCGAAAAAGAAATTATCTTTATATTTGGAAGATAATTCTGTTCTAGAATTTTTTTCTCCTTTAATGGAAAAAAATCATTTTAAAGGTAAATTTTACACGAATTTATACAACTATTGAAAGTCCTGAGATTTTTATATAGTCGAGAAAATTTTTCCCAGACGTGGCTGGGAAAACTTCCAAGACTTCTTGCTCTTTAGTCAAAAAAAAAGGAAAAAAAATAGGCAAGACACGTCTTGTATTAATATCGAATAATTTTTAATTAAATTAAATTAATTCTCAACATAAAATTGAATTAATTGCTACAAATTGAAGTTAATTAAATTTTGAAATTCAAATTGAGATTGAAATTTAAATTGAGATTGAAATTTAAATTGAAATTGAGATTGAAATTTAAATTGAAATTAAGATTGAAATTGAAATTAAAATCGAAATTTAATTAATTCCAATTGTAAAAGAAAAAATTAATTTCAATTGAAAAATGTACTTAAGAAATTGGAAATTATATTTATATATATAAAATAATTAAATTTAATTAAAAATAATGAATGATTCTAAATAGTTGAAAATCTGGTTAATCAGACCACGAAGCTCATTAAATTAGTTGCTACTATTGGCAATTTTTTTTCTCCTAAAAAAGAAAATGCCACATAGTATTTTTATCTTGTAGATTCTCATTTTCCAAAGAAAGAATGAAAAGAAAAGAAAAAAAAAGAAGTAAATATATTATATAATTAAATAATTTCTCTCTAGTCTGATGTATATTTAGGGCGATTTAAACTCTTATGTTTGTTATACAAACATAAAATCTAGTCGAATTTTTACGCGTCTCCTTCGATATAAATTTAGGCGAAATATTTCCCTCAAACTTTTTATTAATTGATCAATGTCTGAGAAAAAAGAAAAATTATTGTGATTCGATATTTTTAGTGCAATGTTATTCAGAAAATTTTCCTGTGCGTACATGAAAAAGTGCATATTTTTAGCGTAATTCTCAAATTTTTTTTAATTACCAAATTCTCTTTTTTAAAGTGAAATTGGTAAATTTTACGCCATGCATTCCATTATTTCTTTTAGGAATTATAAATTATTTAACTATAAATGATAATAGAAAATAGTCCTATTTATTTCTCAATTTTGTATTATTTTTTTTTACACGTTTTGTTTTTATTTATTTTGTTTTTCTTATTTACTAAAATTAAATTATACCTATTTATTTATTAAATTATTTCTATCTGAATAAAATTTTATATTTATTTATTTCTAAAAATTGTACATAAAAGTGAATTTTTTTCATTTGTTTATCAATCCAAAAAAATGATATTCGTCAGAAACTTTGCAATACTCAAGAAAAGGCATCGAACTAATGAAAAAAGGAACGTTTATACAAAACGAAAAAAGTAAACATGTTTTTTATAGATCAGCTCAATGAATCTCGATGCCTGGAAAAGTTCTAGTCATTGATATTAATTAAGTAATTTATTTATTTAACGACCAAAAGGTCAGGCAGAATAATCACAATTTTTATTTATTTATTTATTTGTTTTCATTTTGTTGAAAAAGTCTCCCTTAAAATGTGAAAAAAAACTTAACCCTTAAATCCAACGACTGAATGTTTATCTCTTCGTGCTCGAAATCTTTCGTCGTGCCAAGCGGAAAAGAAATTTAAAAACAAAACAATTTGTAAATTGTATTTTAATTTTTTGTAACGTTCGATTTTATTGGCTAACGACAGAAAATTATAAGCTTTTTCTAATTTGTTATGACAAAAAAAACAAACAAACAGAAAAGAAAAAAAAATTCATACACGAATTACGATTATTTCAATGACGCCAGAAAAAAAATGTTATTATCGTCGTTAAAGTGGAGATCTTATATCTGTAATATACTCTGTATTGTTGTTGTGTGATTAAATCAAACTGCTTACAGAAATTGGATCAAGAATTTTCCTTTTTCTCATTTTTCGGTAAATGTTATTTTTTAAAACATAATTTCTGAATTTTTTTAATATTCAACAAAGTGAGGATTTTTTTACTATAATTTCGTTTCGTTTCCCCTTCTAAATTTTTTTAATAATAAAGAATATGTAATTTTGTTTTCTGCAAAAAATAATAACAACATTCTTGCCGAGGAATTCACCAATTTTCATAAATAACCATTTTTCGTATAGAAATTCAGTTATTCAATTAAATTTAATTTTCTTTTAATTAGTTTTAATTAAAATTAATTTTAAATTTAATTTTCTTTTAATTAAAGTTTTAATCAAAGTTAATTTTAAATTTAATTTAAAAAATGAAGTTGAATCTTCAATCAAGACTGGAAGGTAATTTTTATTAACAATTTATTTTTTGCTTATTTCCTTTAATAGCAAATCAGTTTCGTTTCCTAGAAAATTATTATTAATAAAACACTCTTACTCAATATTCTGGAAGTAATTTTTTATTTGGAATTTACTTAAAATTGATACAAATTTTTACAAATAAAAATTGATTGTAAATTCACTGTTTATTTTCTACATTGGAATGTAATGTTTAAATCGCTTTAATAAAGAACTTTCTTTAAAATAAAATAACGCTCTAAATAACTATTTAAAAATGTTTCACTCTCTTAGTGAAACATTTTTTTCTTTTGGGTAAAAACATAAAAATATTAATAATAAAACTCAATGTCTTTGATATAATTCTTTCGTAGAAAAGACATTGTGGAAGAGTTTTCTTTTAAAAATATGATATAAATTTGAGAACCTTAACCATTTGGAAGTGAAAAATAAAGGAGGAAATAAAATATCGTCAGTTTATATAAAATTGTAAAATATCACCTTTTTCTTGAATTGCTTTCATTATCAATAGTCCGGAGCAATTTATGGAAATTTAGTTTTTCTTTTTTTTGCTGATTATGGAGAGAAATTTACATATTTCTCGATCTGTCTCTCGTCACTTTGGCACGTTGATTGGCAAGGTAAATTGACCAGAGTAAACCAACCACGTTGACGAATAAAACACGTAACTGTAATGAAACGAATAAATTATTTTTAAAAAAAATTTAATTAAATTTCTAAGCGAAAATTCAATTATTTTCAAAATTGATAAAATTCTTCTAGGGAAAAAAAATTATTTTTATAAATAATACAAAATTCTTCTCTAAAATTCAATTATTATAATAAATTTCAATCAAACTTTAGACAAAAATTCAATACTATTTCAAGAAATAGTAAAATTCTTCGCTAACGTTCAATTATTTTAAATAGATTTTCAGTAAAATTTATTTTTTTAATTTATTTTTTCTATAAATAGTCAGAGTTTTACGAAAGTCATTTATTTTTCAATATTAAACAAATTCTTAGCAAAACTTCAATTGTTTCAAGAAATAATAAAATTCTTCGTTACAATTCGATTTTTTTCAAAAATTTCAATCAAATTCTCAGCAAAAATTCAATTATTTCAAGAATTAATAAAATTCTTTGCAGGAATAAAATTAATTTTATAACCAATAACATTCTTCCAAGAAATTCAATTATTTTAAATAGAATTTTAAAAAAAATTTTAATTTAGAGAATTTTTGCCATAAACAACAAATATTCTTCTCAAGATTTCAATTATTTAATAAATAACGAAATTGTTTTCTGAAATTCAATTATTTTCATAAATTTTCATTAAATTCTAAGCAAACATTCAAATATTTAAAGAAATAATAAAATTCTTCTCAGGAATAAAATTATTTTTTAAAATAATCAAAATTCTTCTCTAAAATTTAATTATTTTTATAAATAGTCAAAATTCTTCTTTAAATTGAATTATTTTTTATAAATTTCAATCAAATTTTAGACAAAAATTTAATATTATTTCAAGAAATAATAAAATACTTCGCTGACGTTCAATTATTTTAAATGGAATTTCAATAAAAATTTTTAAACAAATTTTTTTTCTGTAAATAATAATCAGAGTTCTTAGAAATTTAATTATTTTAAAATATTAAATAAATTTTTAGCAAAAATTCAATTGTTTCAAGAAATAATAAAATTATTCGTTAAAATTTATTTTTTTTTCAAAAATTTCAATCAAATTCTCAGAAAAAATTCAATTATTCCAAGAATTAATAAAATTTTTCGCAGGAATAAAATTAATTTTATAACCAATAACATTCTTCCAAGAAATTCAATTATTTTAAATAGAATTAGAAAAAAATTTTAATTTAGACAATTTTTGCCATAAACAACAAATATTCTTCTCAAGATTTCAATTATTTAATAAATAACGAAATTGTTTTCTGAAATTCAATTATTTTCATAAATTTTCATTAAATTCTAAGCAAACATTCAAATATTTAAAGAAATAATAAAATTCTTCTCAGGAATAAAATTATTTTTTAAAATAATCAAAATTCTTCTCTAAAATTTAATTATTTTTATAAATAGTCAAAATTCTTCTCTAAAATTTAATTATTTTTATAAATAGTCAAAATTCTTCTCTAAAATTCAATTTTATTATTGTAATAAATTTCAATCAAATTTTAGACAAAAATTCAATATTATTTCAAGAAATAATAAAATACTTCGCTGACGTTCAATTATTTTAAATGGAATTTCAATAAAATTTTTTAAACAAATTTTTTTTCTATAAATAATAATCAGACTTCTCAGAAATTCAATTATTTTTAAATATTCAACAAATTCTTAGCAGAACTTCAATTGCTTCAAGAAATAATAAAATTCTTCGTTAAAATTCAATTATTTTCAAAAATTTCAATCAAATTCTGAGAAAAAATTTAAATATTCCAAGAATTAATAAAATTCTTCGCAGGAATAAAATTAATTTTATAACCAATAACATTCTTCCAAAAAATTCAATTATTCAATAAGTAACGAAATATTTTTCTGAAATTCAATTATTTTCATAAATTTTCATTAAATTCTAAGCAAAAATTAAATTATTTAATAATAATAAAATTATTTTTATAAATAATCAAAATTTTTCTCTAAAATTCAATTATTATAATAAATTTCAATCAAATTTTAGACAAAAATTCAATATTATTTCAAGCAATGATAAAATTCTTCGCTGAAATGCAATTTTTTTAAATAGAATTTTAATACAAAATTTTCAATGAATAGTATTTTTTCTATAAAAAACAAAATTCTTCTCAAGACTTCAATTATTTAAGGATAAAATTTTATTTCCTTTCGTTTTGTTATTATTTTTTCTCAATTAATAGCGAAGAAAATAGGAAAAAAATTGAAGTCAATTGAAACAAATTTTCTAAAAATGAGACAAAATTTAGACAAAAAAAAATAAATTTATAACAAATTATCTATAAATTTTTTAGACAAGAAAAAAATGATTTTAAAAAAATGTTCTTTAGACGTCTTAGAGAAGAAATAAATTGAAGTCGATTTAAAACAAATTTTCTGTAAACATTTCATGAAAAATAAAGTTGAATTTAAGTTTTTAATTTATATTTTCTGAAAATTATTATAATTACCACTGGAGGAACAAATCGGATATTTATGTACTGCAATAGCGTTAGATATTTGAGATTTGCCACAAGAGTTGGCCAATAGAGTATCTTCAATTGTTCTTGTGAGACTTCGTGCGATTTTCCCTAAAAAAAAGAAGAGAGAAATGAAGAAAATTTAAGTAGAATTTTTATTATTTATTTTCTAATTCAGATAAAAGGAAAAATAATATTCTTTTCAGAGATTTTTATACCTCGAATCGAGCAAGCATGTAAAGAGCCAGAGCTACAAATCCTGGAGTGTAAAGTAATCTTTCAATAAGTAAAAAACCCAGTGGATGTCGAACGAATCGCGTTACGTACATATAAAAATAATGCGGAACTGGACCACCAATTAAAAGACTGAAAAAAAGTTATTAATTAATTAGTTTCAATAGTAAAAATAGTAAAAAAAGTAATTAATTACTTTCAATTATTGAAAAAATAAAAACAAAGTAATTAATTACTTTCAATTATTGTAAAAATAGAAAAAAAGTAATTAATTACTTTCAATTATTGTAAAAATAGAGAAAAAGGAATTTATTACTTTTAATTATTGTAAAAATAGAAAAAAAGTAATTAATTACTTTCAATTATTGAAAAAATAAAAACAATGTAATTAATTACTTTTAAATATTGTAAAAATAGAAAAAAGTAATTAATTGCCTTCAATTGTAAAAATATGAAAAAAAGTAATTAATTACTTTCAATTATTGTAAAAATTGAAAAAGTAATTAATTACTTTCAATTATAGTAAAAATAGAAAAAAAGTAATTAATTACTTTTAATTATTGTAAAAATAGAAAAAAGTAATTAATTACTTTTAATTATTGTAAAAATAGAAAAAAAGTAATTAATTACTTACAATTATTGTAAAAATAGAAAAAAAGTAATTAATTACTTTCAATTGTAAAAACAAAAAAAAACTTTCTTTAAAGAAATAAAGTAAAAATTAAATCCTTTGTTCGTTCAAATAAATGAAATAATCAAATATTAATTGAATAATAATTAAATAACTAAGTAATAATTATATAATAATTAAAAAACTAAATAACAATTATATAATAATTAAAAAACTAAATGATAATTATATAATTGTAATAATAAAAATAATAACGTCAAATTAAAAAATATTTTAAATTCAGAAACTCATTTTTTTTACAGAGAAGTAAAATTACTGCAATAAAAATATAATTTTAAAGAAGAAAGAAAGAAAATTCGTTTATTTAAACTCTCTGAATATTTACTAATTCAATTTTAGAGATATTTTCGTAAAAAAAATTAATATTTTGCAATTTAAGTACAGTGATGATTAAATAATAAAATAAATACTTTGCAATTAAAGTACAGTGATGATTAAATAATAAAATAAAAAAATATTAATAATAATAATAATTAAATTAATGGAAACTGAAAAAATTGTCTAACACTAAAATATCAATTGCCATTCCAAAAATACTCACCCAAATAAAGCAAAGGCCACTAAACTGTCTTGATTCAAATACTTCGTTCCCGACAATTTTTGAGAAATTAAATTTCCCAAAGTGGCAAAAACACAACTGTAAATAAATTTTTTTTTTCAATTTTCAACATAACTGAATTTTTGCGAAGAATTTTATTACTTTTGAAAATAATTGAATTTCTCCAAATATTTTTCTAAAATCTCCAAAGAGATTCTCCAAAGTATGGAGCAGAAAAAAAAATTCTCCAGTATGGAGTACTTTTATTAAAATGAAAATTCGATTATTCTGAAGTTCCAAAATTCAAAAAAGGTGGGGGAAAAATGTGAAATACCCAAAAAAACTAACCTTGTAAGTGCTTTTGTTTTCACTGGACTTGTATAGAGTCGTTGAAAATAAGCTCCTACTAGTTCATAAATAATATCTCGTGGCTTTGATAGAACCATTTTTACAAAAAAAAAAACAATAATGGAGAAGGCCTTTAAACAATTAAAACACTTATTTTCTCACTAGAATTATCTCAATGTTGAAATAATTTAAATAAAAATGTTGAACGATCAAAGGGCATTTAGACTGTTTTTTATCTTTCTCCTTTTTATCTGATTTGACAGATTAATTTTTTTTATATTTTACAGCACTTTTGTACTTGACACTTTTTTTTGCACTAAACACACTGTATATTATAGATAATAATACGATTCTATTTTTACGTAAAAAAAAAAATTAAAATACACTTCACACTTGTTCACAATATCACCGGTTCATTAAAAAACATTAACAATTATAGAAACTTGTGTAACCTAACCTATAAACGACCGATCTCACCGCGATTAATAAAAAACATAAAAATATATGAAATATTTAGAAGACTTATTTCTTTCGATTTTGTAAATGACTGTGTTTTTAAATAATTTTTATATTACGTTATACATAGAAGTTGTGTTTATTTTATGTATTATTTAATTTTGTGAATATTCAATTGTTTTTGACATCTGTTTTTTAATGCTAATTTTCTCATTTGAATAAAATGTCACTAGATAGCGCTATAGGTAATTTCTGGTGAAAATTCGCAAGTATTTCTAAAATATGAATTTTAATATTTAATATTCAATGAAAACGTGTTATAATAAATAAATTCGACAGAAATATAAAACATTGTTGTTTTATTGTATTAATTTTATTTAAAAAATTAACTAAATATTTATATTTTCGGATAAACTGATTTACTGATGTGGAAATAAGCGCCGTGAAGTTGGTTGACGGTTGAAGCAGTGTGACCAACCGCAGAAGTAGAGATGGTCACGACTTTTAAAGATGGCCGCCCTTCAGTTTCCAACGTTTCCCATAAGGAACGTGAAGAGGGCGTTGGAAATTTCGTGATTTTCCTGCTCCCTTTCGGCGCACGTGGATTATGTTTTCATCTCAAAAGACGAGAAATTACAATAGAAAATCACACAATACAGTTATAAAGTAACTCACATTGTTTTCGATAATTCTTGTAAAAAAGTATACATTATTTATTTATTACTTTAACACAATTATTTAAGGTAAGTGAAGGAAAATTTCTCTTTCTAACCTTCAAATAACAATCCCAGATGCTTTATATAAATATATAATTAAAAAGAAAACTGTCATTGTTGATAATATTTTAGCAAAAATAGTTACTGGAAAATAAGAAAAAAAGGCTTTTATTATTGCAAACTTTAATTACTCGATTGTTGAAATAATTTTCTTGTTCTTTTTGTTTTTCTATAAAAAAAAAAATGAAAGATGTCTATTGTTTCGTCACGAGTAAGCAGTGTGGCTTCTATTTTGAAGACACCAGGTTCGAGATCGTCTCTTCTCGATCAACCGAAACGGATTCGTTTCAAGCTTCCCGATGATCTTAGAAATGTTCTTCTCAATTTCGAAACAGGAGCTGATAGTCAAATGTACAAAGACTTAGTGTGTATATTACGAGATTCGAATCTAAAGGTAAGGTTTTTAAAATGTTTACAAATTTATCATTAAGTAGAAAATAAGTAAATTGGTCAATAATTTCAGTGATTGAAAGATGAAAAAGTAATTCAAATTCTATTCGATTTCAAAATTGAAATATAAGAAAATAGAAATATTGATTAGTTGATTAAAAAATATTGTGCAATGTCGCGTAATTTTTGTATTTTTTTTTATTCACTTGATTTTTACCTATAGCTATTAATAATTTATTGACTTGACAACGTTTACAATCAGTGAATAATGTAACGGGAAAATATTTTTCTCGAAGGTAATGAATTTTTTCTCTTTAAAATAATTGATAATTCAACATTTTTTTAAGGGAAAAATATAAAAATTTACCAATTAGTTATCTAATTAATTTAGTAGTTTCGTAAACTAATTAATTAGTTTTCCAATTAGCGAAACTTTAAAGAAAATAGCAATTTAAAATTATGAAATTCAATTTTATTGGGAATTTGAAAGAAAAATTCATTTTTAAAGTTAAAAATTTCAATTTTTTTTTTGGAAATTTTAAAGAACTTTGGTCTGTTTTTTTAGGACAATGAACTTCTGTCGTTGTTGTCCGATGTTCAGCAGTGTATAACTTTGCTTAATGAACGACATAGACTATTAATCGAAGCACTACTCAACATTTCTTGGACTGATCGTTCCCCGGAAGTGACCACAGCTTACAAAAGATTCGTTGAAGAACTTTTGGTTGCACATGTTTATCATTCGAAATTCGTCATGGATAAATTAATTCAAAAATTTAAACCAGGTACGAAGAAGTTTTTTCGTTTTTTTAAAATTACGCAAGAATTTCTCCGATTAGAGAAAACTATAAATAGAAAATTCAATTTCTAAAGTTAAGATTTAAAGAAAATTTAATTTTTTAGTGAATTCTTCGGACCCTGAATGGGATAATGGAAAACCAAGATCAGAAGATTTGCAGAGATTAAATCACGTTCATGATATTCTTCAAAGATTTTTACACGTTATTCCCATGTAAGTCGTGTTTTTTTTATTCATTGAAATCTTGTCAAGAATTTAGTTAATTATTTTTTACTTAGTAAATGTAATTTTTATAAATCCTTTAAAATAATTAAATTATTCTTATAAATAGTAAAATTCTTCGCAAGAATTCAATTAATTTTGTAAATAGTAAAAATTTATGCAGGATTTCAATTATTTTCAAAACAATTTTAATTGAATTCCTCGGATGAATTCAAATATTTAAAAATATTTTCATAAATTTTATTCATTTCTTAAAATTTTAATAAATTCTTCGAAACAATTCAATTATTTTTCTAAATACTACAATTCTTTGAAGGAATTAAATTATTTTTAATCCAATTTAAATCAATTTACACGAAAAAATTCAATTTCAACAAGAATTTTTGAATTCTTCAAAAATAATTCAATTATAGTCAAAATATTTATAAAAAAGAAAAAAAATTTCATTATTTTCAATTATTTCTACAAAATTCTTCATAACAATTTAATTATTTCTCAAAATTTTAATAAATTCTTCGAAACATTTCAATTACTTTTATAAATAGTAAAATTCTTTGCAAGAATTCGATTAATTTTATAAATAGTAAAATTCTTTGCAGGAATTCAATTATTTTCAAAATAATTTTAATTAAATTCCTCGGATGAATTCAAATATTTAAAAATATTTTCATAAATTTCATTTATTTACTAAAATTTTAATAAATTCTCTAAACAATTGAATTATTTTTATAAATATTACAATTCCTTGAAGGGATTGAATTATTTTTAATCCATTTTAAATAAAATTACACAAAAGAATTTAATTAATTTGAAAAATTTCCATAAAATTCAATTTCAACAAGAATTTTAGAATTCTTCAAAAATAATTCAATTATTGCCAAAATATTTATAAAAAAGAAAAAAAGGTTAAGTATTTTCAAATATTTCTATAAAATTCTTCATAACAATTTAATTATTTTTCAAAATTTTAATAAATTCTTTGAAACATTTCAATTGTTTTTATAAATAGTAAAATTCTTTGCAATAATTCGTTTATGTTTGTAAATAGTAAAATCCTTTGCAGAAATTTAATTATTTTTAAAACAATTCTAATAGAATTTCTCGAATGAATTTTAATTTTCAAATATTAGCATAAAATTAATTTATTTTCTAAAATGTTTGACGAATTCTTTGGAATAATTCAATTATTTTTATAAATAGTATTAAAATTCTTCGCAAGAATTCAATTATTTTTAATACAATTTTAATAAAATTCTTCTTCATAAAATCCAATTGCTTTTAAAATTTCCAATTAAAATTTTTAAAGAAACTTCATTAGTTTAAAAAAAATTCAAAGAAATTCTTCAAAAGAATTTAATTAGGATTTTCGAAAAATTGTAATAAAATTCTTCACGAGAATTTAATAACATTTTTAGAAGAAATTCTATTATTATAAAATTTTTTCATAAAATTCTTTGCAATAATTCGATGATTTTCAAGACAATAATTTTAAAATTAAAAATATTTGAAAAGAAAAATTATAAAAAATGTTAAGAAACGAAAAGCAAACAACAACTAACTTCAAACTGCAAACAGATTACCAGATAACGAACTTTATTTATAGAAGATTGAAAATAATTGAAATCTCGCCAAGAATTTTCTTATAAAAATTTTAAAAAATCCTAATTAAATTCTTCTGAAGAATTTCTTTTTTTTAAATACTGTAGTGTTTTGAATAATTGTAATTAAAAGTGTTTAAAATAATAGAATTTAACAAAGATTTGTTTCAACTTACTAAAATAATCGTGATTATTTGGTTTTTTCAAGTTTTTATTAAAATCGTATTGAAAATAATTAGATCAGAAAAATTTTATTATTTACAAAAAAAATAATTTAATTTTTCAGATGAATTTTACGTCTAAACAATTTCAAATCAATTCTTTAGAATAATTTAATTTTTTACGAAAATAATTGAATTCTTATAAGTAATTTTATTCAATTATTATTATTATTATTATTATTTTATTATTATTTATTTATTATTCAAATCCAACAAAAACCTGGATTAAATAAGAAAATAATTGAAATCTTCAAAAGAATTTTGTTTTTTATGAAGATAATGTAATTCTTGAGAAGAATTTTATTCAAATTTTTGAAAATAATTTAAATCCTCCAAAGAATTTTATTATTTAAAAAAAATAATTGAAATCCGTCAAAGAATTTTATTTTTTTATGAAGATATGATAATTAAATTTATGGCAAGAATTTGTTTGAGATTTTTTTGAAAATAATTAAAATCCTCCGACGAATTTTATTATTAATGACAATAATTGAATTTTTGGGAAGTATTTAAACAAATTTTTTGAAAATAATTGAAATCACCGACGAATTTTATTATTAATGACAATAATTGAATTTTTAGGAAGAATTTAAAAAAATTTTTTGAAAATAATTGAAATCACCGACGAATTTTATTATTAATGACAATAATTGAATTTTTATGAAGAATTTAAAAAAAAATTTGAAAATAATTGAAATCACCGACGAATTTTATTATTAATGACAATAATTGAATTTTTAGGAAGAATTTAAAAAAAAATTTTGAAAATAATTGAAATCACCGACGAATTTTATTATTTAAGAGAATAATTGAATTTTTAGGAAGAATTTAAAAAAATTTTTTGATAATAATTGAAATCACCGACGAATTTTATTATTTAAGAGAATAATTGAATTTTTAGGAAGAATTTAAAAAAATTTTTTGATAATTGAAATCACCGACGAATTTTGTTATTTAAGAGAATAATTAAAATCTTGAAAATAATTTTATTTTTTACGAAGATAATTGAATTTTCAAAGAGAGTTTTCTTCTTTTCCAGGTGCCAAGATGTTTTAATGCAATCATTAACATCGGCTTATCCACACATGTCCCTCGGGACACATTCTCACGAATTATACGTTTACGCCTTACTTCAAATTACCGAATACGCGCCTAAAATTCGACGAGCGATTTTACATCTAATAGTTCACAGGTAGGATAATTTTTTTCTCTTCAATTTTCCAAAGTTAATTAATGAAACAAAATAATATTCTGCAATGTAAAAATTTCCTTGTCGACTTTTAGATTAGTAGAATTGGACGCAAACGCATCGCCCTCGGACATTCACTCCTATGAGGAGGACGAGGACGAGCCAATGGAGGAGGATGGTGCAATATTTAATTTAGAAGTTAGTCAGGACGAGAAATTGGCAACGAACGAAGGAAAAAGGGAAACAAAACATCCAATTGCTCGTACTCTCGACGTTTGTATGGAGCAAATGTTTATCTTCATTTACAATTCGTGTCACGTGAATGAAAAATTGGAAATTGATCTTCTAAAAACGATATACAATGATTTGTTGAATATTTTCGAGGAACTAATTCTGCCGACCTGTGGACATCACGTTCAATATCTTCTCTTCTATTTGTGCAGTTTTCGAACGGCCGTCTCGGAGGCTTTCGTGAAATTCCTCTGGCAAAAGGTCTCTAATCCAAATGTGCCACATTTCTTGCGACAACAAGCTGTCGCGTATGTTGTTGGTTTACTCGCCAGGGCCACATTTATTCCGCTGAATTTACTTCAAGGTATTTTTTTTCTTCTCTTCTTTTCTTCTCTTCTTCTTCTTTTTCTTCTTCTTCTCTTCTTTTTTATAAATTTTGAAAAGAAAAATTTAACAATTTAATATTTATTCCGTTGAATTTACTTCAAGGTATTTTTCTCAATCTTCCTCTTTTTAAATTTGAAAAGAAAAACTTACAAATTTAATATTTAACAAAAAATTACTACAAACATCAATATTAAGAAAAAAAATTACTTGAATTGAAATATTTTTTTAACAATACATAAATCAGGGTTGCCACACGTCAAGGAATTCAGGAAAAAGTCAGAGAAAGTAAAATTGGTCAGGGAAGTCAGGGATTTTTACTAAAAGTACTAGAAAAAATTGAACTCTTAAAATTCATGAAAAAACTGAATTTTTTTTCTTTTTTTTTGACTCGTAAACTATGAAATTACCACAAATTTTAATAAAAAACCTTCAATTTTTTCTATTTCTGACAATAATTTCTTTTTAAATAACTCAAATTTTTAAAAACTATCATAAAATTAATTATAAATAATAAATAAATAATAATTAAATAAAATTATAAATAACTATCACAAATTATGACTTATAAATTATTTTATGAATAATTTTTACAATTTTCATAAATACTAGATTGATGAAAGAATTTTAGTTAAAAATACTAAAAAAAATTGATTTTGTAAAAGTTACAAATTATTACAGAAATTCAATTATTTTTAAAAGTTACAAAAATTTTTCGCAAAATTGCAATTATGTTTAGAAATTTAAAAACAATTCTCGTCAAAATTACAATTATTTTTATAAATAATAAAATAATTAAAATTCAATTATTTTTAAAAGTTTTAATAAAATTCTTGACAAAATTCCACAAGAATTCAATTATTCAATTTTTAATAAATTTCTTCAAAATAATTAAATTATTTTCATAAGTTGTAATAAAATTTTTCACAGGAATTCAATTATTTAAAATACAAAATTTAATAAAACTTATCGAAAAATATCAATTATATAAAAATATTTTTATAAACACTAAAATTCTTCACCGAAATTCAATTATTTTTATAAACTTGAATAAAATTCGTTGTAAGAATTCAATTATTTATATAAACTTGAATAAACATCTTTGGAAGAATTAAATTATTTTCAAAATTAATAAAATTCTTCGCAATAATTCAATTCTCAAAAATTAAACAAAAATATTTTCAGACTTTCAATTATATTTATAAATAAAAAAATTCTTCATCTAAATTCAATTATATTTAAAAATTTTAATAGAATTATTGGCAAAATTTTGTAGCAATTCAATTTTAATGAATTCAGAATAATTCCATCATTTTCATAAGTAATAAAATTTTCACTGCAATTCAATTATTTTAAAATACAAAATTTTATAAAATTTTTCGAAAAATATAAATTATTCAAAAAATTCTTCACCGAAATTCAATTATTTTTATAAACTGGAATAATATCCTCTGTAAAAATTCAATTATTTATATAAATAATAACATTCTTCACATAAATACAGTTATTTTTATAAATTTGAATAAAATTCGTTGGAAGAATTAAATTATTTTTAAAATGTAATAAAATTCTTCGCAAAAATCCAATTGTGTTCGAAAATTAAAAAAAAAATTCTTGTTAAAATTCCAAGTAACTTTATGAATAATAAAATTTTTCTCCAAAATTCAAGTATTTTATGGAAATTTTAAGAAAATTTAAATTATTTTCGTAAGTAATAAAACTCATCGCAGAATTTTAATAATTTTTTAAACAATATATATTTTAATCAAATTTCTCGAAAAATGTAATTATTCTTAAAAATTTTATTAAAGTTTGTCAAATTAAATTTATATATTTAAAAATTTATTGATAAAATTCTTTATGAGAATTAAATTTTAACAAAGAACATTCTATTCTTCAATAAATTATTTATTTTTTAATTTAAATAATTGAATTTTTCTAGAATTTTTTATTAAAAATTTATTTAAAAATGAATTAACGGATAATCGATTTATTATTATTTTTGAAAGTAATTGAATTATTGCCACGAATTTTATTACATTTTTTAAAAATAATTTAAATTTTTTGAGAAATTTTGCTGCTTGTAAAAGTAATTGAATTCTTGCGAAGGATTTTTTTAGGATTTTTGTAAATAATTAACCTATTCTGAAAAATGTTATAGTAATTCAAATCATTATAAAAAATGAAGAAGGCGATCGCCTTTTTTGTGTTTTGTAATAATATTCTTAATAAGTTGTTCAATTTAAAATGGTTTGAATTTGAATGTTTTGAAGAATTTTAATTCCTACCGAAAAATAATAATCATTAAATATTTATTTTAAAAAGAAGTTATTGATGTTTTTGAATAATTTTACAATTAATGAAATTTGTAAATAAATATAATAGAACATTTTTTCATGATTATCTACTAATTTTTAGAGTGAATCAGAATATTCTTTGGGGTCAGGGAAAAAGTGAAAATTTTGTCTGGAAATGAGGGAAATGTTAGGGAAAAATAAAATTAAATATTTGTGGCAACCCTGTAAATTTAAAATATGTTTTCAAATCGAATTTTCCAACTTTTCCTGCGTTTTTTAAAGTCAATTAGAGACGAAACACGTTTTTCAAATTTTAATTTTGAGAACTCTTTGGAAATATTTGTATTTGACGATAAAATTTAATTTTACTTTCCAGGTATTTTGGGCGAAATGGCAAATTGGATTCACAGTTATATTTATTCGCAAGATAGTCTTGAATGCGTGAATAACGATATTCGGGTTCACATTGTTTTCTATTCAATTTGCCAGGGATTATTTTATTTACTCGCCTTTCGTCACAAGGAAATAATGAACGGCCGGAAAAGTAAGTGAATTCCATTTTCCTTTCTCTTTTTTCAATTTTTTCCCCAGAAAAAATAAATTTTCCTTGGGGGGAATTTTATGAAAAAGAACTGGAAAAAATTAATTTTTTAGAATGATTTTGAATTATTTAAAGTTTTTAATTTAAATTATTATTTTATTTTTTAAAATTTATGATAAAAAAAAACTTTCTTTTTCTAGATCTACTATTCTTGCAAGGACTGAATTTAAATAAAATCGTCAGCTGCCGACTAAATCCATTGAGAGTGTGTCAAACGGCGGTTGTACAAAATTTCGCCGCAGTAACGAGAAAATATCAATTGGCATATTGCTACACAGTTATTGAGCATAATTCAAGGAGTAATTTGCCCGTTTATAATATGGGCAATATAATGACAATAACGCTCGAGCCATTTTTTCCCTTTGATCCATATTTGTTGGCGCTTAGCGAACAAAGAATAATTCATCTCTACTATAATAGTCAATGTATGACATTGAATGTTGAGAGTAAGAAAGCCAATCAGTACGAGGACGATGACGATTTCATTGACGAATCATTCTCGTCCGATACTACGAATTCCCACAGTTATTTGGAGAAATTTTCATATGGCACGTCACCGGGTTTTGTCCATACGTGAGTGTAATGATTATTTGCAAAAAAAAAATTTCAGAATAAAAAAACAGAAAATAAGAGAAAAAAATTGTATTTTTTTGTATGGATCTTTTTTAAGTGCTTGTAAAAAAGGAGAAACTTTTTTTCCGACTTGAAACAAAAAACGTTTCTCTTTATTTCCGATTTGAAACAAAAAAAGTTTCTCTTTATTTCCGATTTGAAGCAAAAAAGAGTTTTCCCTTTTTTTCGATTTGAAACTAATTTTGATGCACTTTTTTTGTAAAACAATGAAAAATTAATATTTATTCGTAAACGGAAAAACTCTTTTCATTTTTATATTAAATTGTATATTGTAGATAAAAATATTAATTTTTCATTGTTCATTATTGTTCGAATTTAATTTTTGAAAATTCTAACATTTGTTCGAATTTAATTAGTTTTTTTGAAATGCGATAATTTTTGTCGGTTTTGAGAACAAAAACGCAATTTTAAGTATCAAATTTTTTTTATAATATTTGTAATAACTAAGTACTATTTATTTACATAAATTATTTAAGTATAAAAATGGGAAGTGAAACAAGCCTCACGTAATTCTTACATCAAGCATAGTTTTCTCTATCGAACCTCTGTTTCTTTGTTTTTACAAAATCACTTTCGAATTTATGAAAAATATTTCTATTTTCATTCAATTTTCAACGAAAAAATATTTCTATTTTAATTTAATTTTCAACGAAAAAATATTTCTATTTTCATTCAATTTTCAACGAAATAAATATGATTGCTAATAAAATATTTTCGAAATTGAATTGAAAAATATTTTACATATTTAGTTCACATTAATTTTTAGTCGCACTAAATATATTCAGTTTCGTAAAGTGTTTTTTCAATAATCATATTTTTTTCACTTAAAAAGATTTTTTTTTACTATCTTTTTTGTTTAAACTAACTTTTGTTTGTTTTTTTACTATCTTTTTGCTGAAAAGATATTCGTATTTCTTTTTCTTTAAAGTAATTAACAATTTTTCTATTTTTGGAGCAACGAATACAAAAGATGGACAAATTTTTTCTTTCCAAAATGCAGAAATGAATAAATTGATGACAATTTTTTTGTTTTTTGATTTTCGTCAAATTGTGGCTTGGAGTAAGGATTTAATTTTTTTTTCGAATTCTAATGAAAGATGATGATTCTCCTTTGGCTATAATGAATCAATGTACAATGGCGATTCGTCCTGTTGTTTAATTAATGTCGATAGTGCTCGTTCCAAATTTTCTGGCAAATGATCGAGAAGCATTCTTGGCATCACTGACATTTCCATAAAATCCTCGGCCTGCGCCCAACGCATTTTGTATTTTTGATCTTTGCTCTTTGTCTTTCTGTAGAGGAAAACACAAAGAAACACAAAAATTAGGGAAAATTTGAAAACAAAATTTTTTTAATTAAAAAAATTAGATTAAACATTAAATTAAAATTTTAAAAAATTAAATTTTAATTAAAAAATGATGGAAAATTAAAAAAAAAAATTAGAAAAATTTAAAAAAGAAAAATTTAATTAGAAAAATTTTAAAAAGAAAAATTATGCCTTAGTTTTTTAGTTTCTATTAAAAAAAAACTATAGTCTCGTTGTCATATATGTAATTTTATTGTATTAAGTAAATCCTCATTGTTGAAAGTTTCGTCAATGGAAAAAAGAAACGAAATTGTAGCAAGGACTGAATTATTATTAATATTATGATTATTGTTAGAGAATAAAGGAAAGGAAAGGAAAAATTTACGTACTTCTTTTTATCTGTCGACGAATTCTTGCATCTCACAAGGTGAAGAATTCGTCCTGCTGTGTATAGACGAACTTTTGAAAATCTCCTCCTCGATAGATCTCGCTCTAAAATTCTCGTTTCCTGGAAGGAAAATTTTTTTTTTTTTAAATGGGAAACAAAGTGGGACAAGTAAAAACAAAAATAAAGTTGAAAAGAAAATTGAAACAGAATAGAAAACAAAAAATAAAAATTGAAAAGAAAATAGAAAAGAATAGAAAGCAAAAAAAAAGAAAAAAAAGGAAACAAAACAAAAAAATAGAAAACAAATAGAAATAAAAAGAAAATATAGAGAAAATAGAAAACAGAAACAAAAAAATAGGAGAAAAATTAGAAAACAGAATAGAAAGCAGAATAGAAATGAAAATATTTTCTCAATTTAATATTACGAATGTAAATTGAAAGAATAAAAAAAAAAAATTATTCATACTCTTTGGCTTGTTGAACCATTTTCTACCAAAAGGGGCAATTGTCCTGGAATTGAATTAATTGTATTGCCATTCCTCCAGGTTCTATTGAGATCTCGATCGGGAACGCCAAACAGCATGTAACCGAATCCATTTAATACGACTCGATACTGAAAAAAGAAAATATTTTTTTTTAAACAAGAAAACATTTTATTTTTTTTAAAGAAAATATTTTTTTTAAACAAGAAAACCATTTATTTTTTTTAAAGAAAATATTTTTTTTAAACAAGAAAACATTTTATTTTTTTTAAAGAAAATATTTTTTTTTAAACAAGAAAATATTTTATTTTTTTTCTACATCAATTGAGAAAAAAAGAAGAAGATTAAATGGAGAAATTACCTTCGGCAATTGGCAAGCTTGAAGCGTGATTAGTAACGAAGTTCTAAAATTTTCAGTACTGTCAACACTCAATCTCATTATGAAATCATCTCCCAGTCCTACTGTCAGTACAAATTCTTCCGTTACTCTTGCAGCCTCTCTACTTAGAAGTCCAGCTAAGAAAAAATTTATTATTCACAAAAATAGGTAATTGAAAAAAATTCTTATCGATTGAAATTATTAGTTTGTAAAAATCGCAATTTTCCAAAAAAATTGTCATCAAAAAAATTCTTATCGATGAAAATTGAAATTACAGTAAAATTGTAATTGGAAAAAAATTCTTATTGACAGTATTGTAATTGGAAAAGAATTCTTATTGAAAAGATTGTAATTACAGAAAAATTCTCATTGAAAAATTAATTAATTACAAGAGAAAACGTAATTATACAGAAAAATTGGAATTGAATGTAAATAACTTGTAATTTTCAAGAATTCAAGTTCAAGAAGTTTTGAAAAAGTTTGCAAGGGAAAAAGTAAGAGATGAAAGAACAATAATAAAAAAAGGTGTAATTTAAAAAAAAATCGGAAAAAAGTTATTTTAATATTTACCTGGAGTCGCGAATGCATAGACTTTTAATTCTGGATATTTAGGACGAATCAGAAGACCTAATAAAACCGCTAAACCAGCTCCCAAACTGTGACCTAAAAATTTACGATATTGAATTGAATTAAAATTAAAAAAAATGGAAAATTTAATTCATTTTAAAACAACAATTACATAATTAGATAAAAAAAAATTTTCCCACCTGTTAATGTTAAATTGTAATTGGGATACTTTTCGAAAGCCTTCTCCAAAATTTTAAACTGGTTCAATTGTTTCAAAAGAACTTTTGCTCCCACAATCATACCTTTGTGTGCCTAAAAATATTTGCAAGAAAAAAATTAAGCAAGTAATAAAATTTGAATAAGAAAAATAATTTTTTATTATAATTATATTCTTAATTAACTGTAATGAAAATATTTTAATTTTACAATTCTCCGATACGTCTATTTAATTTAGTTAAAATTTAATAAATGAATAATTTTCAAAAAAAAAATAAATGAATTGAAATATTTTAATTTATTTTATTTTTTAATAGTTTTTTTTTGGAGTTGATTAAATGTTTAAGACTCACCATACTGCCAGCGGGAAGACCTTCAATTTCAAATGTATCAGAAGCTGCGGTAATATCCGTAATGACATCCCTTAATGATAAGGAACCGCGAATAATAATTACAATACTCGACGTTTTATGATCCGCAATTACGCAAAATGGTATCTGATAAAATTAAAAAATTATTTTTTGTAATTATTTTAACAAAAATTTAAATACTTATGAATAGTATTTTATTATTTCATTAATTACGTTAATTACGTTAATTGCAGAAAATGATAGATGAAAAGTAAGATATTAAATGTTAGAATAAATTTTTTACTGAATATTAACAAAAATTACAATATTATTATGTTAATTAACAATTAATTGATAACAAATTAAATACAGAAGAATGTGGTATTCAATTTGTTAATGTTATGCAAACTGTAAAATTTTTTATTTTCAAAAACAAATTTTTTAAATAATTTCATAGTCAAAATTTGGAAAAAATCATTTAAGTACAAAATTATTTACTATTGTTCATATTTAGAAAATTTTAATAAAATTTCGCGAAAGAATTCAATAATTTTTTTTAAATTTTCATAAATCCTTCTAAACAATTTAATTATTTTTTTAGGTAGTAAAATCTTTAAAAAAATTCAATTATTTTTAAAACAATTTTAATTGAATTCCTCGGAAGAGATCAATTTAAAAAAAAATTTAAGTCACTTCGAAAAAATTCATTTTTATTCAAAAATTTTAATTAATTCTTCGAAATAATTAAATTATTTTTATAAACAAGTAAAATTCTTCGCAAAAAATCAATTAATTTTATAAATAGTAAAATTCTTTGCAGGAATTCAATTATTTCAAAACAATTTTAATTAAATTCCTCGGATGAATTCAAATATTTTAAAATATTTTCAAGAATTTCATTTATTTACTAAAATTTTAATAAATTCTTCAAAACAATTGAATTATTTTTAAAAATATTACAATTTTTGGAAGGGATTCAATTGTTTTTAATCCAATTTAAAAAAAGTTAGACGAAAGAATTTAATTATTTTCAAAAATTTCTATAAAATTCAATTTCAACGAGAATTTTTGAATTGTTAAAAAATAATTCAATTGTTGTCAAAATATTTATTAAAAAAATGGCATTATTTTCAATTATTTCTATAAAATTCTTCATAACAATTTAATTATTTCTCAACATTTTAATAAATTGTTCGATACATTTCAATTATTTCTCAAAATTTTACTAAATTGTTCGAAACATTTCAATTATTTTTATGAATAGTAAAATTCTTTGCAAAAAAATCCTTTGCAGAAATTTAATTCTTTTCAAAACAATTCTAATAGAATTTTTCAAAAGAATTTTAATCTTCAAATATCGACATAAAACTAATTTATTTTCTAAATTTTTTTGATAAATTCTTCACAACAATTCAATTATTTTTATAAATAGAAATAAAATTCTTCGTAAGAATTCAATTATTTATAATAAAATTTTAATAAAATTCCTCTTCATAAAATCCAATTGCTTTCAAAATTTTCAATTAAAGTTTTTTAAGAAACTCCATTAGTTTTAAAAAAGTTCAAAGAAATTCTTCAAAAGAATTTAATAAAGATTTTCAAAACAGTTTTAAAAAAATTCTTCTCGAGATGAATTTAGGTAGTAATATTTTAGAAAATTTTTTTAAATACTATTTTTATAAATATTAAAATTTTAGAAATTTTCTTAAATATTATTTTTATAAATGGGAAAATTTTAGAGAATTTTCTTAAATACTATTTTTATAAATGGTAATATTTTAGACAATTTTCTTAAATACTATTTTTATAAATGGTAATATTTTAGAGAATTTTCTTAAATACTATTTTTATAAATATTAAAATTTTAGAAATTTTCTTAAATACTATTTTTATAAATGGTAATATTTTAGAGAATTTTCTTAAATACTATTTTTATAAATATTAAAATTTTAGAAATTTTCTTAAATACTATTTTTATAAATGGTAATATTTTAGAGAACTTTCTTAAATACTATTTTTATAAATGGTAATATTTTAGAAATTTTTCTCAAATACTATTTTTATAATTACAGTATTTTAAAAAATAAATATGTACTTTAAAAAATATTTTTATATTTTAGAAAATTTTCTTAAATACAAACTGGACTTTTTCTTGTGAATATTTTTCCGTGTGGGAAAAATTTCGTATTCACTTACCTCACAGAGATGATTTCTGAAGGATGCGAATAGGATATCATCTTCAGACACTTTCGAAAGATATTTAATGCCAGAAAGGTTGCACAAGCAACAATTGTCTTCTATAATTATGTTACGTTTTCTCCTGCGAAATAAAATAAATAAAAAACAGAACTTGAATTTTACTGTTATATTGTAGAATAAAAAAATATATATATTAAAAAGCGTATTAGACAATAATAAAAGTGCCTATTAATGACCTAGGGTAATAATGTACGTTTTATTCACCTTTCGTAGGTCAATAAAGTACTCATTGTTACCCAAGGATAATAATAATCGCTCGTAGGTCAATAAAGTACCCATTATTACCCTAGGGTAATAATTCATCACTCGTAGGTCAATAAAGGACTCATTATTACCCTAGGGTAATAATTCACCGCTCGTAGGTCAATAAAGTACTCATTATTACCCTAGGGTAATAATTCATCACTGGTAGGTCAATAAAGTACCCATTTTTTCCCTAGGGTAATAATTCACCGCTCGTAGGTCAATAAAGTACCCATTTTTTCCCTAGGGTAATAATTCACCGCTCGTAGGTCAATAAAGCACTCATTACCACCCTAGGGCGATAACAAGCACTTTTTTCACCTAGGGCAATAATTTATCCCGATGATAATAGAAAATTAAAAGAAAAAAAATATTTCCTTACCTAAAACATGCACAACATGTCATTCCCTTAATTAAACGGAAACATCCAGTACAAGCGTGTTGATAAACAACAAAAAGCCATCCATAGGAGGCAATTGATAATTGCATGTAGTGTTGTGCCAAATCTAATGACATCCAATTTGGTGTGCCAGCAAATATATTTTGAGAATCTGTAAATTTTTATTTATTTCATTTAGTTTCATTTATATTGTAATTACCAAACAATTGTTATTGTTTTTGTTTGTTTTTGTTATGCATAAAAATACTGCAAAAATGCAATAATTTGCATTTTTATTTTTTTATTTTTTTGCATGAGTGTTAATTTCTTGAAGGAAAATTGAGAGTGAAAATTTGCATACCCGATGTATATTTCGGCCTCTCCAGAATGTTAAGTCGCCTTAATTCGAGGTTCTCGCGTTTCTGTCTCACTCTTAGAAGGACACATCCAGCCAGCACGTCCGATGGAACCAAATCAGTACCACGAAAAAGGGAACTCATTAAACCTGTTCAAAAAAAAAGTTCAATTTCGCAATTTTTATTTTCTTCTTCTCTTAATACTGCGAAAATTAATTTATGAGAGAATTTTTAATAACTAACTACAAAAAAAAATTTTAACATTTTAATATTTTTTTATAACATTATAACATTTTTTTGTAACATTATAACTATAATTATAACATTATAATATTAAAACATTATAACATAATATTTTTTTATAAAATTATAACATTTTTTTGTAACATTATAATATTAAAACATTATAACATTATAACATTATAATATTTTTTTTATAAAATTATAACATTTTTTGTAACATTATAACTATAATTATAACATTATAATATTAAAATTATATAGTTATAATATAATTATAATATTATATATAATATATAATATTATATATTAAAACATAATATTATAACATTATAACATTTTTTTGAAACATTATAACTACACTGAAAAAAAAAATTTATTTGATTGAAATAACCGATTATTTGACTATTATCAAATAAATATTTACTTGAATCAAATAATTTTTATTTGAATCAATTAAATAGTACTTGCTTCAAATACTGAAATATTCGATTCAAATACAATTTATTTGATTCAAATACAATTTATTTTAATCAAATAAAAATTATGCGATTCAAGTAAATATTTATTTGATAATAGTCAAATAATCGGTTATTTGAATCAAATAAATTTTTTTTTCAGTACATAATTACAACTTTAATTATAACATTATAACATTATAATTAAAATATTATAACAATTTTTTAATACAATTATTTTATGCCTTAATATGAACCAGTTGGTCAACAAAAGTGCTCATTATTGCCCTAGGATGATAATTGGTTTATTGCCCTAGGGCAATAGGTGAAAATATTTCGTTAAAAAAACATTTCTCTAGACGAATACGTAATGGCATTTTTATGAAATGAACACAAATGAATATTTAATTAATCGCAATTATTTTTTGCGTCCATGAGTACAACTTATTATCACAATATGTGCGCAAAAGAAATATTTTGCAATTATGTTAATATGGTTACTGTAATTGTGCGCTTCTTTATATTCTTTGCAGTGAATAATTTGTTTGGGTTTAAAAAATTTTCGAGAAATAACGTGACGAATACTGTTTTAGCAATTTTTGCATATTTATTCTTTTTAGAATTGAAAAGTGAATTTTTTAAACTACAGAATACTTTCAGGTTATTAATAACAAAAATTGTGAATTAAAAAAAACATTTTAGAATTGAAAGAAGAATTAGAATTGAAGAATATTTTTAAGAATTGAAAAAAAAGAAAAAAAAAGAATTGGATAACACTATTCAGAATTGAAAGAGACAAAATTCGAATTGAAAAATATTTTTAAGAATTGAAAAACACTTTTCAGATTTGAAAGAAGCAAAATTTGAATTGAAGAATATTTTTAAGAATTGAAAAACACTTTTCAGAAATGATTGAAACGAAATTAGAATTGAAAAACATTTTTAAGAACTGAAAAATGAAAAAGAATTGAAAAACACTTTCAGAATTGACAGAAATAAAATTCGAATTGAAAAATATTTTTAGGGATTGAAAAAAGAAAAAGAAATGAAAAACACTTTTGAGAATTGAAAAATAAATAGAATTGAAGAATATTTTTAAGAATTGAAAAACACTTTTTTGAATTAAAAGAAACAAAATTCGAATTAAAGAATATTTTTAAGCATTGAAAAAAGAAAAAAAGAATTGAAAAACACTCTTCAGAATTAAAAAAGACAAAATTCGAATTGAAAAATATTTTTAAGAATTGAAAAGCACTTTTCAGAATTGAAAGAAACAAAATTCGAATTGAAAAATATTTTTAGGGATTGAAAAAAGAAAAAGAAATGAAAAACACTTTTGAGAATTGAAAAATTAATAGAAATGAAGAATATTTTTAAGAATTGAAGAACACTTTTTTGAATTGAAAGAAACAAAATTCGAATTGAAGAATATTTTTATGAATTGAAAAGAGAAAAAGAATTGAAAAACACTTTTCCGAATTGAAAGAAACAAAATTAGAATTAAAGAATATTTTGAAGAATTGTAAAAAGAAAAAGAATTGTAATACACTTTTCAGAATTGAAAAAAATGGAATTGAAGAATATTTTTAAGAATTGAAAAAAACTTTTCTGAATTGAAAGAAACAAAATTCGAATTGAAGAATATTTTTATGAATTGAAAAAAGAAAAAAAGAATTGAAAAACATTTTTCATAATTGAAAGAAACAAAATTCGAATTTAAGAATATTTTTAAGAATTGAAAAAATAAAAAAGAAAAAGAACTGAAAAATTCTTTTGAGAATTGAAAGTAACAAAATTCGAATTGCAGTAGATTTTTGAAGAATTGAAAAGAGAAAAAGAATTGAAAAACACTTTTCCGAATTGAAGAAAACAAAATTAGAATTAGAGAATATTTTTACGAATTGAAAAACATTTTTCAGAGTTGAATGAAACGAAATTAGAATTGAAGAATATTTTGAAGAATTGAAAAATGAAAAAGAATTGAAAAACACTTTCAGAATTGAAAGAAATAAAATTTGAATTTAAGAATATTTTTAAGAATTGAAAAAATAAAAAAGGAAAAGAACTGAAAAATCCTTTTGGGAATTGAAAGTAACAAAATTCGAATTGCAGAAGATTTTTAAGAATTGAAAAGAGAAAAAGAATTGAAAAACACTTTTCCGAATTGAAAGAAACAAAATTAGAATTAAAGAATATTTTTAAGAATTGAAAAACACTTTTCTAAATTGAAAGAATAAAAATTCGAATTGAAGAATATTTTTATGAATTGAAAAATGAAAAAAAGAAAAAGAATTGAAAAACACTTTTTAGAATTAAAAGAAACAAAATTCGAATTCAAAAATATTTTTAAGAATTGAAAAACACTTTTCAGATTTGAAAGAAATAAAATTCCAATTTGAAGAATATTTTTGAGAATTGAAAAACACTTTTCAGAATTGAATGAAACGAAATTAGAATTGAAGAATATTTTTAAGAATTGAAAAATGAAAAAGAATTGAAAAACACTTTCAGAATTGAGAGAAATAAAATTCGAATTGAAGAATATTTTTAAGAATTGAAAAACAGTTTACTGAATTGAATAAAACAAAATTCGAATTAAAAATATTTTTAAGAATTGAAAAAAAGAAAATAAAAATACTTGAAAAACTTTTTTCATAATTGAAAGAAACAAAATTCGAATTGAAGAATATTTTTAAGAATTGAAAAACACTTTTCAGAATTGAATGAAACAAAATTCGAATTCAAAAATATTTTTAGGAATTGAAAAAAGAAGAAAAGAAGAATAATTGAAAAACACTTTTCATAATTGAAAGAAACAAAATTCGAATTGAAGAATATTTCTAAGAATTGAAAAAATAAAAAAGAAAAAGAACTGAAAACTACTTTTGAGAATGGAAAGAAACAAAATTCTAATTAAAGAATATTTTTAAGAATTGAAAAAAGAAAAAAAAGAAAAAAAAGAAAAAAAAGAAAAAAAAGAAAAAAAAGAAAAAAAGAGAAAAAAAGGAAAAGAAGAAAAAAAAGAAAAAAGGGAGAATTTGGTAATTATTGCGGAGAATTTATTAGTTTTCTTGCTCTACCTATGTCTCACCAGCAACATGTTGAAAGGTTTCGTTTGCACTTTCATCTCTTCTCATCCACCAGAAAAACTTGAATCGTCGAAGCCAAATTCTGGAGACTTTTTTGTGTTCAATTGCATCCTCGAGGACCTTGTCCTCCATCCCAAATGTACCGAGTGGATCGAAGACCAGAGCCAGGCCAAGTATCGCCAGGCCAATTAGCACCCAGTCGAAAAATATCAAAACCTTCACGACAGTTATTGTATAATGATCGTGATTGCAGTCGATATTCTCACTGAAAACCCACAACGAGCCAAGAATGTTCCACACAATCTCCAATGGTATCAACAGAATTCTAAAAAAAAATTGGAAAAGTGAAAAAGAAAATATTTTATTCAATTTTAATACTCTAATTTTATTATTATACGAATTAATTTAGTTTTTATTATTATCAACTAATTATGATTCTATTATTACAAATCAATTTAGTTTTTATTATTACCAAGCACTTTAAGTTTTAATTACTCTCTAAATTTGAATTAGTAAAAATGTTGACTAATTTAAATTAGTGACTGACTTTATGCTTTTAAATTAGTAAATTTTACTAATAAATAGTGATTTCTACTAATTTATTAGTAAAGTTTACTAATTCAAGAGCAAAAAGTCAGTCACTAATTCAAATTATTAAACATTTTTACTAATTCAAATTTAGAAAGTACTAATTAATTTAGTTTTAATCAACTAATTATTTGTTGTTTTTAATTTACAATACAAATTAATTCACTTGTAAAAATCAAATAAACTGTATATTAAATAAACTAAAATTTATCTATTTCTATTTATTTATTTTATTTATGTTTTATTTACTTTTTTATTTTTTTTTAAATATATAAATTTTAATTTCAAATAATAAATTTTCAACTAAAAGTAATTAACTAAAAAACCAAATTAGCATAAATTTAATTAGTAAAGTTCACTACTAAATTGACTAAAAACTCACTAAATAAACTAAAACTAAATAAAAGTGGTTTTATCATTATTGCAACGTCAATTTTCATTATTAATTAATTTTTTTAAATTGAAAAATAAATTTTAATAAATTTTAGTAAATAAACTAAGTAGGAAAATAAATTGACATAACTAAAAAATGAATTTTAATGAAAATAATTTAATTCTCTCGAAAAATTTTATTAAAAAGTTTCAAAATCCTGATTAAATTTTTTTGAAGAATTTCTTTGATTTTTTTTTGTAATTATCTATTTTTTTTAAATAATTTTAATTAAAAATTTTGAATGTAATTGAATTTTATGAAAAATTTTATTCCAAACTTTTAAAATAATCGCTTCTGTTAAAAATTATAAACACTTTATTGTTGAATTTTATTAAAATTGTTTTGAATATAATATTGAATTCATGTAAAAAATGTTATTCTCTATAGAAATAATTTAACCCTTGCGAAGAGTTTTAAAATTTTTTTTGAAAATATAAATAAATATAAACAAATATTTACATAATAAGTGAATTTTTAATATTTTCACTAGGAATTTATCAAAAAATTTAATTTTGAAAATAAAAAATCTTGCAATTTGCACAAAATTAAAGTAAAAAATAAAATCAATTAAATTTTAATAAATAAAGAAAAAAAAGGCGATGAAAATAAATGAACGAAAACTATATAAAAGTATTTCTTTTCTTAATAAAGTAAATTTTTATCATAAACAATATCGATTAAATGAAATGAAATAAAAAATCAAAATTAAATAATTTTTAATAAAGGAAAAAAATAATTAAACTTAAATTAAACTAAATTTAATTAAATAATTAAATAATTAAAACTTAAAATTAAATAAAAAAATAAAATAATAAAAAAGTAAGTAAAAAAATATAATGTAAAAATATTCTGCAAAATAAATGAAATAGAAAAATAGAAATAAAAACAAATTTCCCCAACGAGTAAACTATATTTCTCAGTATATGTCACCTGTCATAAAATTGAAATCGAATAAATATTCTTTTCAGAATTAAACATTCAAGAGATATACTATATTCTATATAAAAATAAGTGAATCACTTATTGGAAAATTTAAATATTGTATAATTGTTTTAATAATAATTCAAGGAAACGAGATTACTAACGAGTTGTAGTCTCGTTTCCTTGGATTATTATTAAAACAAATTAATTACCAAGAAGAATTCTTGAATAAGAATTAAGTAAAAAAGAAATGTTAAATACAAATTATTCTATTTTTTCTATTTTTTACAATTATGAATCGATATATTTATAGTTAAATTTTTATTTCTTCTTTTTTCTTCAAAAACAAATTTAATACTTTAAATCTTTTTTTTAATTAACTATAAATATTTGAAGTTTGAAATTTAACGATCACTCAAAGTGAAATTGTATTCTTTCTTGTTTTCTTTATTCGGATTTATGGTAACTTTTTTTTATTGAAAAGGAACAAGTGATAGAATTATTTTTTTTCAAATTAAAATTCTCTTCATATTTTTTTATGTAAATTCTACCCATTTGTTCTTAATTCTTGAATTAATTCTGTTTTTAAATTGATTATAGGAAATAAATTAAAATTAATTTTTAAATTGGTTATAGAACATAAATTAAAATTAATTTTTAAATCGGTTATAGAACATAAATTAAAATTAATTTTTATAAAATACTTTCGATGAAATCAAATAAAAAGAGTCTTTTTGCAAAGACGCTATAATCTCTCCACCTGAGAACGCCAAGGTCATCACCAGATGGCGAGGGGAATTCCAAGAATGGTATAGTTACTTCTTGGAATTTCTCCCGCCATCTAGCGGTGACCTTGGCGTTCTCAGGTGGAGAGTTCTTAAATATACAGCAATTTTTTTGGTAAAAAAAATTCTTGATAAAAGTATTCAATCAGGTTTAGAGCGAATTTGAAAGTTAAAAGTTTAACTCGATCTTTTTTTAGCTTTTTCTTTAATTAAATGGAATTTTTGTTTGGAAAATGAAAAAAAATTGTTTTTCAACTCACTTGACTGTTAGAAGAGGTTGAACGAAACGACGGGCATAAGTGTCGGTAATTGAACCTCTTGCACTGTGATTAACAATGAAACATACTAAAATAGTTATAATTCCTAGCATCACTATTTCTCCAACTAAATAAACTCTGATTAAACCACCTCCTGATTGACAATTCCACGTTTCGTCATAATATTTTAAGCATGCGATTCCTATTAATATAATCCTGAAACATCACATCGAAAGGACAAAATTAATAATACATTCTACAATTTTTATTTTAATATTTATTTTAATTGGAATTTTCAATGGAAATTTCTATGAAAACTTCAATGGAAATTTCAATGGAAATTTCAATTGAAATTTCTATGGAAATTTCAATGGAAACTTCAATGGAAATTTCTATGGGAATTTCAATGGATATTTCTATGGAAATTCCAATGGAATTTTTTATGGAAATTTCTATGGGAATTTCAATAGAAATTTCTATGAAAACTTCAATGGAATTTTTTATGGAAATTTCTATGGGAATTTAAATGGAAATTTCTTTGAGATTTTTTATTGAAATTTCTATGGGAATTTAAATAAAAATTTCTATGGAAATTCCAATAAAATTTTTTATGGAAATTTCTATGGGAATTTAAATGGAAATTTCTTTGAGATTTTTTATTGAAATTTCTATGGGAATTTCAATGGAAATTTCTTTGAGATTTTTAATGGAAATTTCTATGGTAATTTCAATGAAAACTTTTTTTGAAAGAAAAAAAAAATTTTTCCCTCCACATGATGCTGTAATATTTAGACAACTTTAACTGCAACATTTCCTCACACGCGAAATTCTAAACATGAATTATTCATTTCAGTTTTTCATTGTCTACAATTCATATACTTTGTAAGACAAGAATTTTTTTATTACAATTTTTTTTTCTTTTCGAAACACAGTTAATTAATTTTTATTCATTATAATATCACTGACTCAATAGGAGGGAAAAAAAATCAAATGCAAAAATTTCTATACGTACGAAATTTGCATATTTTTATAAAAAAAATGAAAAATTTTCAACAAATTCTGGGGAATGTAATAAACATATTAAAAAATAATAATAATAACTACAACAATTACTATATAATATTAATTATATTAAATATTATAATATTTTGCACTTTAAATTTATATTCTGTAATTTTTTTAAAGAAAGTTTTAGTAACAAATTCATTTGTGCTTTATAATAAAAATAATAATAATTATTATTAATTAATTAATTAATTAATAGTAAATTGTGGTGAAAAAAATTATTATATTTATTATACAATTATTCGTCAGGTGAATATGTAAATAAATAACGTAAATAATGTTATAAATACAAAAAAAAATAATAAAAATAATAATAAAATAATAATAAAAATAATAATAAAAATAATAATAAAATAATAATAAAAATAATAATAAAAATAATAATAATAATAATAATAATAATAATAAAAATAATAATAATGGTCACAATAATAATATAATAGTAATAATAATAGTAAAAAAAATAAAAATAATAACAATGTAATAATAATAATAATAATAATAAAAATAATAAAAAAAATAAAAATAATGACAAAGAAGTAGAAATTTTTCGTCAAGAATTTGGCTTATAATTAATTAACTAACGAAGGTTAATAATAAGAAATATGTGATTTCAACGAGAAACATTATAATGACATACAAAATGCAAATCAACATAGAAATTGAGTTTTATCTTTGGTCTTGGCCTTTTATTCCCAGTAAGGAAACCGGTTTTGAAGACACTAAGTCATAAAATTCTTTTTTTTTCTCTCCAATTTTTTTTTTTTTTTGAGATGTTAACGTGCTCTTAATATCCTTGATATCACTTTTGATATGAACTTTTTTCTTATATTAACCTTGAAATATAACTCTTTTTTTTAAAAAAAACTTTTTTCTTAAAATTTGAAATTAGTTACTTTGAAGTTTTTTTTTTTATTAAAGAGATTCATTTCTCACCAAGTAATGCGAATGAATATTTCAAATAGTCCCGGATATACAAGATCGTCAGTAGCAGCTAACCACTTCCTTCCAAATAGCATTAACGCCGGCATCTCTTCCTTTAATTAAAATGAAAAAGTAAATTAGTCATCGAATAGAAATTGAAAAATGAAAATGAAAATAAAAACAGAAATAAAAATTAAAATAAGAATAAAACTAAAAATAAAAGCTAATTAAAAGTAAACACAAAAATAAAAATAAGAGTTAATTAAAAGTAAAAATGAAAACAAAAATAAAAATAAAAACAAAAATAAAAACAAAAATAAAAATATGAGCTAAAATAAAAGTAAAAACGGAAAAAAACAAAAATAAAAATAAGAGCTAAAATAAAAGTAAAAACGTAAAAAAAACAAAAATAAAAATAAGAGCTTAAATAAAAGTAAAACGAAAATAAAAACAATAATAAAAACAAAAATAAACAAAAATAAAAATCAAATCAAATATAAGAATAAAAAAAAATTATATAATTTTGTATAATACAATTTATCAATATAGTAATAATATGGAAAGAAAATAAATAAAAAAATCTTGCTCCTAATTTGAAACTTGTTTTCAAAAAAGTTAAGAACAAAAATTTTTTCTCTCCAAAAGTTTATTATTTAGCTTGTTGGTTAGACTCCTTGTTTAGAGTCCGACGAATCAAGGTTCAATTCCCAGTAGCTTCGAGAATTTATTTCTTAAAATTTTTCATCAACGTTAACTTCCAAAATGCATCAATTCTAATTTTATCATTAACATAAAAATCAAAAAAATCTTTCAATTCAAAAAGCAAAAAAAAAAAAAAACAAAAACAAAACATAAAATTTTCATAAAATAAAATAAATTTTTTAAAAATTTGCAGCAAGTTTATTGCTGTAAGCTTGGTAAGATTGCATGTTAAACTTGTGGCAATTTTGTTGTAAGCTTTATTATTATTATTATTATTATTATTATTATCATTATTATTATTATTATTTGGGAATAATAATTCTATAAAGGCGCTGCTGTTGCTAAAATTAAAAATGTGGCGCGAATTTTGAAAATTTAAAATTAAAATTGCTTTATAAAATTAAAGCTATGCGGAAATAGTTCGGAAAAAGTGTTTTTGCAAATAATAATAATAATTATTATCAATATTATAAATATTATTGTTGTAAAAATCATAAGTTTTTTTTTTATTATATTATTATTTTGGAAATAACTAAATAAAATTTCTATGGAATTAAATTAGATTATTATTGTTTTAGGTTTAGAATAAAAATAACAATAAAAAATAAAAATATTAATAATAATAATAATAATAATAATAAAGAAAAAGATGATAATAATAATAATAATAATAATAATAATAATAATAATAATAATAATAAAGAAAAAGATGATAATAATAATAATAATAATAATAATAATAATAATAATAATAATAATAATAATAATAATAATAGTTATTATTATTATAATAAAAATCTTCAACACGTGTCAACTATTTTCTAATGCTAAGTAAAGAAAAAGAACTCACTCATAAATTCAAATCACTATAATTTTAAAGACTCAAAAATTCAAATAAAAAAAAACTTGATTTCGTAATCAATTTAGAAAAAAAATTTATTATTAACCGGAAATGTATGATTGATTCACATGCAATTTTGCGCACACACGTGAAGCTATTTCAGCAAATTATTTTCACTGCAGAACAAAAAAGAAAAAAATCTGAATTTACAGTTGTGATTTTTTTTTTTTTGAAATTATTTCCAAAGCATAATTATACTCTGTAAAAATAAATAAGAAAATAAAAATTAGAGTGTAAATATATAATTGCAAAAGGAGAATTACAAAAAGAATAATGACCTTTCACTTGGGGATTTTTTTTTTTTATTGTTTTGTAGACAATTTTTTCTTGGGGGGAGAGGTGGAAAATATTAATTTTGCCTGTCATTTTATATATTTTCGGTAAAATTTTTCTTACGTGTACATGTATTTGTGTGAGAATTGTTGAAAAGTAAAAGTAACTTAAAATTTTTACTCTCCTTTTTTTTGCGTCTCCTTGAAAATGTACATTCTCATATATGGAATGTAGAGAAATGCTTTTATGTAAAGTAAACAATTTATTGTATTTTGAAAAATACTAGGGTGGAGATTTATATGATTCTAGTAAATTTTTCTTTTTTTTTGATTCTTTATAAAGATTTTAGTTGATTCAGGCAAATTTTTTTTTCAAATTATTTTTTAGTGGAAGATATAGTTCTAAATTTATTTTTAGGTAAAGATTTAGTTCTAAATTTATTTTTAAGTAAAAATTGAGTTCTAAATTTATTTTTAGGTAAAGATTTAGTTCTAAATTTGTTTTTAAGTAAAAATTTTGTTCTAAATTTGTTTTTAAGTAAAAATTTAGTTCTAAATATATTTTTAAGTGAAGGTTTAGTTCTAAGTAATAAACATTTATTTTTAATTGATTTAGGCAAATTTCTTTTTTCAAATTATCTTTTAGTAAAGATTTTGTTCTAAATTTATTTTTAGGTAAAGATTTAGTTCTAAATTTGATTTTAAGTAAAAATTAAGTTCTAAATTTATTTTTAAGTGAAGATTTAGTTCTAAATTTATTTTTAGGTAAAGATTTAGTTCAAAACTTATTTTTAAGTAAAGATTTAGTTCTAAATTTATTTTTAAGTAAAGATTTAGTTCTAAGTAATAAATATTTATTTTTTAGAAAAGATTTAATTCTAAGTAAACATTTGTGACGCGCTTCCAAGAAAGGTTAAGAAACAAATAAATTATAGGTTAGGTTCGTGTTAGATTTATTTTGATTAAAAGTTTATTTCTGATTATTTGAATTTGAAAGCAACTTTCAGTGAATATTTTGGATGTAAAAAACTTGAAGATCAATAAATTTTTAATTAATTATTGATTTTCTTTCGATATTTTTACTCAAAAAATAAAAAACATAACCTCAAAATTTTTGCTTTTTAGGTACCTTTTCTTTGCGGAGCGTGACACATTTATTTTTGAGTAAAGATTTAGTTCTATAAGTGAACATTTATTTTTAAGTGAAAATTTTGTTCTAAACCTGAACATTTACTTTTAAGTAAAGATTTAGTAATTACACATTAAAATGATTCATAATTTTCCATTTAAGACCAAAAGATTATAAATTAAAAAATTTAAAAAAATTTAAAAAATTAAAAAATTAAAAAATTTATTAACTGAATCATTAAAATGATTCCGTTATAAATAAAAGTTAAAAATTCTCAGTTTATACAAAAAGTAAACATACTTAGTTGAAGAAAATATAAAAACTTTGTACATAGTAAAAATTAGCTTTAAATATTTATAATTGTGAATTAATCACAATGTTAGTGTTTAAATTAAAAAAAAAACAACTCAATATACAAATCTTATATATACAAAGCATCGATTAAAAAATTTATCACCTATAAAAGTTAATCGTTATAAAAGTGTAATTTTTTCGGTCCCTTTTTTTCAAAAAAAAAAAAAAAAATTCTTTATGCCATAAACATTGACTGTAAAATACATAAATATATACAATAAGTATAGAAGAAAATGATTTATAGTCATAAGAAATGAGAAAATTTTATTCTCACATTGACGAGAGATTTAATAGTGCAATCGTTAATGATTATATTACTATTACTATTGTGTAATTTTGTAGTTGAACCATGTCACTAGAAATATAAGTTAAAGAGCGAGAGAGAAAGAGAGAGAGGCATTGGCAAGTTAATAAATTGCTAACGGGTCTATCTCCCGCGTGTTTCCAACTGACCGAGATATTGCTTCTCCATGAAAATAATGTTGCACTGACTACATAGAAATGCCTTTGAAATTACAAGAAAGAAAATAAAGAAAAAAAGAGAAACGACAAGAACAACAAAAAAAAAAACACATTTATGCACTTTACATACTTGTTTGTTTTGCGTAAACGGGATTTTCATGATCAGATTTTGTATATAATTTTTCTTTTTATTTTCTCTGTATATAAAAGCTGAAAATTCAAAAATGGCTAAATTAATATTGGGCGGAGACAGTAAGAAAAATTTCCATATGGGTTCCAATAAGGACAAAAATTGTAAATTATATGAGAAATGAAAATTTCCATATGGGTTCCTATGAGGACAAAAATTGTAAATTATATGAGAAATGAAAATTTCCATATGGGTTCCTATGAGGACAAAAATTGTAAATTATATGAGAAATGAAAATTTCCATATGGGTTCCTATAAGGACAAAAATTGTAAATTATATGAGAACCCATATGGAAATGTAAATTTCCATATGGGTTCCTATAAGAACAAAAATTGTAATTTATATGAGAACCCATAACAATTATCCTCTAGGTTCCTATTAGTTTTAGTACAGGAACCCATACAGTGTATGTACTCATTTGTATTTTTTTCGAATGACACAGCGAATACTACTAATCCATATTTGGGAACCCATACGAATGTCAATAGGAGAACACGATACATAAGTTCAAATTCAAAATAAAATTACCCATATAGAAAGCTATATGGTTCATAATTCGTGACTTCAATTGAATTTTAATTTACCAGCCCATATGGAAACTTCTATGGGTTCCCATATAGTTTTCAATTGGAGTATACCGGTAGGAACCCATTGAGGAAATTTTCTATGCGTTCTCCTAAATAGATTTCAATTTGGATATATCTGTATGAACCCATAGTGAAATTTCTATGGGTCATCCTAAATATATTTCAATTTGGGAAAGCGTAGGAACCCATATGAGAATTTCTATATGAGTCCTCCTAAATAGATTTCAATTTGGGTGCCTCTAGGAACCCGTATGTGAATTTCTATGGGTTCCCAAGTAGATTTCAATTTTGAATTGAAATCAATTTACATTTCATCTGTATAAACCCATAGTGAAATTTCTATGGGTTCTCATAAATATATTTCAATTGTGACGCCTATAGAAACCCATATGAGAATTTCTATGGGTTTTAATAAATAGATTTGTATTTTGGCGCCTATAGGAACCCAAATGGGAATTTCAATGGGTTCTCATAAATAGATTTCAATTTTTGGAGCCCAAAAGAAACCGAAATAGGAATTTCTATGGGTTCACAAATAGATTTTCATTTGGATATACCTACAGGAACCCACAAGGAAATTTATATGGGTTCTCATGAATAGATTTCAATTTTGGCGCCTATTGAAACCCATATGGGAATTTCCGTGAGTCCTCCTATATAGATTTCAATTTGGGTGCCTGTAGGAACCCACATGGGAATTTCTATGGGTTCCCAAATAAATTTCAATTTGGATATACCTACAGGAACCCATAAGGAAATTTGTATGGGTTCTCATGAATAGATTTTAATTTTGACGCCTATAGAAACCCATATGGGAATTTCTATGGGTTCTGACATATATGTTTCAATTTTGGCGCCTATAGGAACCAAAATGGGAATTTCTATGGGTTTTAATAAATAGATTTGTATTTTGGCGCCTATAGGAAATTTGGGTGCCTCTAGGAACCCGTATGGAAATTTCTATGGGTTCTCATATATAGGTTTCAATTTGGAGGCGTGTAGAACTATTTACTATACGATACAGGTTTTTAAAAATTCAAAATGATGGATCCAATATGGAGGAAATTTTTTTAAATCCAAATAAACTTTTGTTTTTTCTTTCAAAAGGTGATTGAATTTGTATAGAACTTATGTTATACCCGAGAGTCTTCGGGGTCGTAAATTATGAATTTGGTATTTATTCTTCAAAATTCAAAATGGCGATTTCAATATGGCGGACATGTTATTAAAAATCGTCTGCAAATTCACTTCTTGTCTTCGGTATTTATTTTCGAATTGAAAGTATATTAATTTCAGAGTTATAAAAGTTGAAAGAAAATAATAATAATAATAATAATAAAAATAAAATCAAAAATAAGAATAAGAATAAAAAAAATAATAATGATAATAATAATGATAATAATAATATTAATAATAGTAATAATAATAACAATAACAATAAAAATAAAAATAAAGAAAAAATAATAATAAAAGTAAAAATAAAAGCTAAAATAAAAGTAAAAACGAAAACAAAAAGAAGAATAAAAATAAAATCAAAAATAAGAATAAGATTAAAAAATAATAATAATAATAGTAATAATAATAATAATAATAATAATAATAGCTAATAAGAATAGTAAATACATAAGTATATGGAGATAATAACAATTTATGATGGAAAGTTCATAAAGTTTGATGGGACATTTATGTCTCGTTAGAAAATTTGTAATCGACTCTATTTTCGAATGAATGTTTGCATAATATTTATAGTAATCTACATAATAAAATACAAATGCGTATAAATATATTTTCACCTGCAAAACTTGATATCTATACTAACAATATTAACGTTCTTTTTCTCTCTCTCTCTCTCTCCCTCTCTCTCTGTTTTTCTTTCTCTTTCTCTCTGATTCCTTCAGAGCATCGTAAATAATGTGGTTTCTTGCAACATAGTTGACTACTACTCTGTGTCAGCAGAAATGCAAAATCCAAATCGCTTACGGTACTCTTCATGAAATAAGAATTATATTTATCAAGAGAAATTTTTCCTCTGTTTAAAAAAAAAGAATTTTTTTTTTTTACTAAATTTAGTATTTATTGTTTAGAGCAATTTTCTTGTATTATATTAAAGAATTTTCTTCCTGTATTCTGTAACTTATAAGTATTCTTACTTTAAAATAATGTTTCAATATTATTTCACGCACAATATTTATATATTTTAAAGAAAATTATTATTTTATTTAAAATTTGTAATAATTAATACAATAATTGTAATTATAGATTGTAATAATTATATTTAACTTGTTGTAGTATTTAATTTGTAAATTATAAGAATTATAATATAATTGTGATATATAACTACAATTATAATTTTTAATTATGATTATAATAATTACAATTATATATACTATATATATATATATATATATATATATATATATATATATATATATATATATATATATATATGTATATATATAATTAAAACTATAATTAATTATATATAAGTTTAATATAATATAATATAATATAATATTATAAATACACTGAAAAAAAATTTATTTGATTGAAGTAAATATTTATTTGATAATAGTCAAATAATCGGTTATTTGAATCAAATATATTTTTTTTTCAGTGTATAATTAAAAATTATAATTATAATAATTACAATTATATATAATTAAAATTATAATTAATTGTATATAATTAGAATATAATATTATAATTATAATTTCGAATTATAATTTCCAATTATAATTATAATTTCGAATTATAATTTCCAATTATAATTATAATTTCCAATTATAATTATAATTTCGAATTATAATTTCCAATTATAATTATAATTTCGAATTATAATTTCCAATTATAATTATAATAATTACCATTGTAATTTATAATATTATACATTCAGTAAAGAAACTTATTGAATATTGTCAAAATTTGTTATTGACAAAATAATTTCGTTAAAATATTTTTGTTAACTATTATAATATTATTACTAATATCAAAATATAATTACTATATATTGTATACTTAAATTTATAATAACATGATATATAATATATAATTATCTAATAATATAATTTTTACTGTATAACTTAAGTCTTAAGTAATAATGATTGTTAATAATAATTGCTTATTATAATAATAAGCAATAATTAATAGTAAGCAATTATTATTATTGCTTATTATTATAATAAGCAATTATTATTAACAATCATTATTACTTAAGATTTAATAAGTAATGAGGTTACTTCTCTATATTTTTTTTCAATATATTATAACCTTTTTCTAAATATAAAACATTTGCCATCACTTGTATAATTATCTATAATTCATGGCAATTTTATATTTAAATTTTTTCGTTTTTTGCGCATATTTTGATTAGAAAATCATTGATTATTTTGTATGCACAAAATCATCATTAGAAAGTTTACGTTCCGTTTAAGTAAAATTTCTAATTAATTGGTACAAATTAAATGTCTATATACAAGACATTTCTAACGGTGTATCTAATTCTTTTTTTCTGGCTTTGAAAACAAATTGTTTTTTTTTTAATTTTCCTCTGTAAAGAAAACATTTGACTCGATTTGTAAACATTTTTAATTTTTCTCTTATAAGTAATTAAAAAATAGTGTTTTTTTATTATAAAAAACTAATTAAGTTCTAATTTTACAAAAACTAATGAATTCTAATTTTATGAAGAGTAATTAAACTTTAATTTCATGAAAAACTAATTAAATTTTAATTTTATGAAAAATAGATAAAGTTTTGTTTCATGAAAACCAGTCAAATTTTTATTTAATGTAAACCAGTTAAATTTTTGGTTTATTAAGACTTAACTAATGTTTGCTTTCATTAAAATTAATTAATGTTTAATTCGGTCAAAATTAAATAACATTAGTTTAACTTAAATTAATTAATATTTCGTTAAATCAAAATTATTAATATTTAGTTCAATCAAAATTAATTAATATTTAGTTTAATCAAAGTTAAGTAATATTTAGTTTAATTAAAATTAATTATTATTATATTGGGTCAAAATTAATTAATTTTGAATTAAAAATTTTGAAGTCAAAATTAATTAATGGTTAATAAGGTCAAAATTAATTAATATTTAATTTGGTCAAAATTAATTAATGTTTAATTTGGTCAAAATTAATTAATATTTAATTTGGTCAAAATTAATTAATGTTTAATTTGGTCAAAATTAATTAATGTTTAATTTGGTCAAAATTAATTAATATTTAGTCTAATAAAAATTAAATAATATTTAGTTTAATCAAAATTAATTAAAATTTAATTTAGTCAAAATTAATTAATGGTTAATTAGGTCAAAATTAATTAATGTTTAATTAGATAAAAATTAATTAATGTTTAATTAGATAAAAATTAATTAATGTTTAATTTGGTCAAAATTAATTAAAAATTTCAAATTTTAATTGATGTTCAATTCGGTAGAAATTAATTAATATTTAATTTATTCAAAATTAATTCACGTTTAATTTAAATTTGACAAAAATTAATTAATTTTCTATTTATTTGAAAGTTTTTAGTTTTTTATTTAATGTGTTTACTTTTTTTATTTTTCCATCCAAACCTAATAAATTAGTTTTTAGATGTTTTTTTAAAAAAAACTAATTTAATTCCTAGAAAGAAGTGATTTTCGTTTTGACTCATGAGATTTCTTGGAAACATTTTTTTTAAAATAATTATCGCACTTAAAAATTCAGAAGCATCGAGAGAAGCAGAAAAAGGAATGAAAAATAATTTACTATTCATGGTGATGTCGTAAGATTTGACACCTGGTAAATTATATGAGTTCAAGAGTCAAAGTCTTTTTATTTACTTATTACTGATTTTTTCACTTTCTTCATTACTGTTTCGATAAAGAAAATAATAATAACAATCGATAAACATTGAATCAATTTGCAAAAAAAAAAAATATTTATTATTTTCTTCAATGTTAAATTCATTTATTTACATTTTGTTATTAAAATGGAAATTTTATTTCGACTTTGATTCTGACTTCTACTTCGACTTTAATTTCGATTTTTAATTTAGAATTAAACTTTGATTTTGACTTTGATTCTGACTTTTATTGTGACTTTGACTTTAATTTTCTTTTGACATCGATTTCGATTTTGATTTCGATTTTGAATATTTGACATTGATTCTGACTTTGATTTCGACTTTGATTTCGAATTTGTCTTTGACTTTGATTCTGAATTTTATTTTGACTTTGACCTTGATTTCGATTTTGATTTTGAGTATAACTTTAATTTTGACTTTGATTTTTATTTTAATTTTGACTTTGATTTCAAATTTAACTTTGATTTTTACATTGATTCTGACTTTGATTTAATTTCGAATTTGATTTTAAATTTTACTTTAATTTTGACATTGATTCTGAATTATTTTGACTTTGATTTTGACTTTTATTTTGACTTTGACTTTGATTTTAAATTTTACTATAATTTTGACACTAATTCTGACTTTAATTTTGACTTTGACTTCGATTTCGACTTTTATTTTGACTTTGCCTTTAATTTCGACTTTTATTTTAATTTTGACTTTCATTTCGACTTTTATTTTAATTTTGATTTTGACTTTAACTTTAATTTCGACTTTCACTTTGATTGCGACTTATACTTTGACTTGAATTTTAACATTTGATTTAAACCAAAAATCAAAATCAAATTAAAAGTAAAAGTCAAAATGGAAATTAAAAAAAGCAAATTCAAAGTGAAAATTAAAGTTAAAGTCGAGATCAAAGTGAAAACAACAAATGCGAACAAAAATCAAAACGAAAGATAAATTCAAAGTAGAAAATTTCAAGAAAAATAATTTAAAAGTAAAAATCAATAAGAAATTATAAATTAAAATCATTCTCTAAATTCAATTTGTAGCCCGAGGGTCGATTAGATCGAGAGAAAAAAAATTAATCAAATGCACATATTTTATCTACAAACATATAAATTTTTACCATTCACAAAAAAAAAAAAACCTCCAGTCAATTTATCAATAACGTCTACATGCGTAATAAGAAACATTACATCAAATCGAAGGAGAATCCTCGATATTGAGAATATTTCTATTTTTTTTACATAACAAAAAAAAAAATAATAATAATAAGTAAATTACAAAAAAAGGAAAGACACAATCGCATAAATGAGAGAATAACTAATATATGGAAAATTTATAATATACAGACAAATGAATGTATAGTATAGCTATTAACAAATTACGATACAAGTTTATCAATTATAAACATTGAAAACTAGAATAATGTTCATATGTGATAAAATGAAAAAGGTGAAAAATGTCAAGAATATAAATTAATTTCAACGAGACAAATTGCGATTAACGTTTATTTAAATACAGATAAACATTGTGGATATATACAAACACGATATATATATATATATATATATATATATATATATATATATATATATATATATATATATTAATATTATAAAGAAGCATTAAATAATTACATAAGTTGAAAAGTAAATTAGTTTCAATTTATATCATTTTTTTTCTCTAATTAATTTATTATATAATCATATATTTATATATGTAAGTATTTAAAGGGTAGCTTTCACTTTTTTTGTTAGAAGATAAGATTAAAGTGCAATAATTTATACATCTGTTTAAAATGTTCCCAAAGGGGGATATACAAACACACACATACATAAATAATATAATTAATATAATAATAATATAATATAAAATAATATAATATAATATAATATAATATAATATAATATAATATAATATAATATAATATAATATAATATAATATAATATAATATAATATAATATAATATAATATAATATAATATAATATAATTAATATAATAATAATATAATAATATAATATAATATAGAATAATTTATTATACATAAATATTATTTTATATATAATTATATAATCAAAATAATATTAATTATTTTAAAATTTTTTAAAGAAAGGAATTTTTCTAATAATGTAATTTCTCTCGCAATATAAAAAATAAAAAAAAATACATTAAATAAAGACAAGTGTCTACTGTCGAAAGAAAAAACCCAGTAAAAATAAAAAAAACAAAAAAATTAAAAATTTAAACAATTGAATAAATTATATAAATATTTATTTAATTCCTTTTAGTAGATTCTTAAAATAATAAAGCCCTCGCATACTTGGAAATTATAAATAATAAATGAAAATAATAATAAATTCATTTTATAATATTTATATTATAATTAAAGAATATAATATTAATATTATAATTAAAGAATATAATATCAATATTATATTTGTGAATTTATTATTATTATAATATTTATTACAACTTTAATATTATTATTAATAATTATACGATTTTACTACTCGGTTGTTTTGAATATTTAATAAAACATTGAATTTAACGATTAAAAATTTACTGACTCGGAATGATCGATAAATTCAATGTTTTATTAAATATTATTATTATTATTATTAATATAATATTAATATTTTATAATTTATAAATTAATTAGGTAGGTGGTCACTTTTTCTAAAAAGTATTTTCTAATCCTTTTTGCATAAAAAAAAGTCATTTCTAATAAAATCTAATTTCTAAAAAAAGTTTTTATAATGAGTTTTAATTTCTAAAAAAAGTTTTTCTAATGAGTTTCTAATGAGTTTAGGGAAAAAGTGCAACAAACAAAAATTTTGATATAAAAAATGAAAAATCTTTAAAAAAAGTTCTTTAAAAAGTTGTGATTTCTAATATTCATTTTCCTAAAATTTGTAAAATTCCATAAATTTTTTATAAAAGTTAGAAAATTGGTGAAAAGAACTAAAATTAAAAAAAAAAATGATCATATTTTCTGTTTTTTACTGATAATTCTGTTTACATAATTAGTTACCTTTTGAAAAAGAAGAGAAATTTTTATAAAATAACTATTTGTTAATAAAAATTTTATTCTTAAAAAAATAATTCTCATAATTTTTTGGAATTATAATTTGTATAATTTCTAATAATTTTTTATTACAATTTTTCAACGAAATTTTAAGTATTTTTTTAAAAGAATTAAAACATTTTTGTAAACTTTATTTTTTAATCACGTACCTATTAATTGTTATTATAGAAATTAAATGTAGTTAGGAAGAAATTTTTTTGAAATTTTTCTTTATTTAATTTTCCTTTCTTGATAAGAAATTTTTAGAAAATAGCCTTTATTAGAAGAAAGAAAATTAGAAAATCACCTTCATTAGAAAAAAGTTTTTTTAGAAATTCACCTTTATTAGAAAGAATAATTTTAGAAAATAAAAAATTAGAAAATACGTTTTAGAAAAACTGTATCATAATCAATTAATTAATATATTAAAATTTATATAACTGTTAAACAAATGAAATGTTAAATAATATAAATAATTAAATAGTAAAGTTAGAAATATTTAATAAATTATTAAATACACAATTTTCTTGAAAGTATCAAATTGATACTAAAGTGAATGAAATTGATGCCAAAAATCAGTAAAAATTTTTTATATGATCCACATTTCTGGTATCAATCTGTTGCCATTTGATACTTTTATGTTAACAGTATAAACTTTTCAATTACTTTTTCAATTAAATATTTCAACATAAAGAATATATTTTGTTTATGTTAGTATTGTTGTTAATTAAATATTTTAACTAAATATTTCAAAAAAATAATAAAGATTGTCAATTAAATATTTATAAATAAATATTTACTTTCGTAATCGATAAATAATAAATATTTTCAATTAAATATTTGTAAATAAATATTTACTTTACAATAGACAAATAATAAATATTTCCTAGTTGAATATTTATAAATAAATATTCACTTTACAATAGACAAATAATAACTATTTTCAATTAAATATTTATAAATAAATATTTACTTTATAATAGACAAGTAAACGTTTATTTGAGGCAAATAAAATTCTTTTCATACATTTTATATGTATGGAGAGATATAAATGTAAATTTTAAATAAAATAATATACATTTTTTTTACTCACTAAAATTAAAAATAAATATTTTTTCACATGGGGAAAAATTTTACTTTCGGGATGTTGAGGACAGAGAAAGTGTCAAGTGAAAGTTGTATATATATATATATGTATATATAGTACTGCTAACTGAAAATATACGTTTGTATTGATATAATGTTACAGATGCAAAACATCGTTGATTATTTCATCCCAAACAAGATGACTGTAACGTGAACATGTAATTCATGGAATAACGTTGCACGCGATTTTTTTTTAAACCAAAAAAAAAGTTAATCCAATATTTATTTTAATGAATAATTTTTTTTACCTTTCAATTTATATAATTAAACGAAAATTAATCACAATCGAAAGAATTTTAATTTTTTAAGAATATTTTTATTTATACATTTAAACGAAAATTAATCACAATCGAAAGAATTTTTAATTTTTTGAAAATATTTTTATTTATACATTTAAACAAAAATAAATCACAATCGAAAGAATTTTTATTTTTTAAGAATATTTTTATTTATACATTTAAACGAAAATAAATCACAATCAAAAGAATTTTAATTTTTTAAAAATATTTAAAAAACGTGTACTTTATTTTTATAATTATTATTATTTATTTGTTTTTTTATATTTTATTTTTTTATATTTTATATTTTCATTATCAGAAATGGAAATAATTTTAAAAAAGTAGCTTAAGGACAGAAAAAATATAATTAAAAAGTAACTATCGAAAAATTAAACTTAACCTCTCAATTTTTTATAATTTTTCAATTACATTCGAAAAATAGAATAATTTTCTATAATTTCTCAATTGCATTAAAAAAAAGAATAATTTTTTGAAAATAAACATTTAAAAACCGATTTTATATTGTATTTGGAAAGAAAAATATTTCAAATGATTTCAATGAAACTTTGTTTCTTTGGAAATATATTTGTATTTATTTTTAACATTAATCGTTTGCATTATTTAACATTTTATTTATCTATTTAAGAATTGTGGAAGAAATTACTTTAGATTGTTTAAAAAAATGGTTTTCCTTAGAAAAAAGTTTTTAATTCGTTGGTTATTAAAGGTCTAAAGAGAGAAGAAGCGAAGCGCAGGCGCGAAGAGTGGGGGTAACGAGAGCGAGAGAGAAACACGGGAATGTCTCTCTCGCTCTCATTATCCCCACCCCAGCGCCTGCGCTCCACTCCTCAGTTAAGTGCCTTACACGCCGCTTTAAATATATTCTTCAACAATTAAAAAAACGATGCTTTTCATATTTTCATTTCTGAAAATTAAAATATTGTCCAAATAGTTATTTTTATCTAATAACCATTTAAATATTTAAAATTAATTAATATAATTAATTAATTTATTTATTTTTAATTATTTTATTTTTTTTATTTAAATATTTTAATTTTTTATTATAATTTTTATTATTATAATATTTTTTATATAATATTTTATTTATTGTAAATTACAAATTTATTATTTAAGGGAATTTGAACCATTTTGACGTCATAGTTAAAAAAAATACTTTCAATACATTATTACGTCACAATAGTTCAAATGCCCTGAAATATTTTTATTTAATATTTAATTAATAAATTTGTCATAATAATAATAATAATAATAATAATAATAGTAATAATAACAAAAATAATAATAAATATCAATAAACATTATAAATGTATTAAAAGTGCGAAACTAAATATCAATTTAAATGTATAAATAATATTTTTTACATTGAAATGTAAATAAAATGAAAACATCAAATTTCTTATTTTTTTTCAAAATATATGTTCCAATTATTATTGTAAAAGAATTTGAGTACAATGTGTTGTAATTTTTCTCCTTAAATATTCAGTATTTTTATAATGAAAAATCAAACTGGTAAGAGGCGTAAAAATTTATTATTATTTGACATTAAAAAAAAAATTCATGCGAATATGTTTATTTGTAATAGTGTGAGTGTCAAAATGCTGAAATAAGAGCCTGTCAAATATTATTATTTTAAAAACTTCAACAGACCTGCTATTAAGGCGGTAAGCAAATATAAATTGCGCACTATAAGAGGAAAGGTTGAACACAAAAATTCTTTCTTTTTTTTCTCATGAAACTTCTATAAATCTATATATGATTCATCACAATAATATTTATATACTCCAATATATTGAAATCAATTCTCAGTAAAATTACGTGAATTGTCTTCATCAAATATACTTTATTTGAAAATTATTTTTTAAAAATTATTTATTAAAATTATTTTTTATTATTTATTAAAATTATTTTTTATTTTATATTTTTATTTATTTATTATTTATTTATTATTCATTAAAATTATTTTTTATTTTATATTTTTATTTATTTATTATTTATTAAAATTAATTTTTATTTTATATTTTTATTTATTTATTATTTATGAAAATTAATTTTTATTTTATATTTTTATTTATTTTTTTTATTTATATTTTTAATTATTTATTATTTATTACAACTATTATTTTTTTTTAAATTAACTTTTATTTTTTTTTAATTCTACTATTTATTTAACGCTTTCTTATTTAATAATTTAGAACAAAAGTATTGTACTGTAAATAGAAAATTTTTTTTGGCTAAAATGATTATAATTTAGTTTATAATATTTAATTCATGCCGTGTGTTATTACCGAAAGTGATATGAGCAAACAAAAATTAACATAAGTAAAATGATTTCAAAATAACTAATACTATTTTAATGGAAAGAAATTTCTATGATATTTTTTTTTCGTGGAAATACATTATAGAATATTTTTTTCCATAAATTCCTTTTTAAAAGGAAAGTTTTATATTTACGCTATACACACAAACTATTTGTATAATATTGTAATAAAGTATTATATTAAATTACCGTGATTTCAAGTATTAATAAAATTTTAACTCAATGATCGTAATCGTAGGAACAGTTTCTAGACACTAAAACCGTTAAGATTGAAGTTTTATTCTCTGAAAAAAAACAGGAATTTTTTTTCACTCGTCGCTAAAGGAAAATAAAATAGTAATTAATACTTAATTTAATAGAATCGTTGTGTTTTTTTCTGAGTAGTATTTTGTGAGAGTAAAATGTTTCTATAATCTAAATTGAATATTTAATTTTTTGTTTATATATTGTTTTTAATTATTTTTCTATTTTTCGATTCATTTTTTAAAAGAATTTTTTATTTTTTCAAAATAATAAAATAGAAAAAAATGAGAAATTTAAAAATAGTAAATACGATATAAATTCTGATTTACAAATAATTAAATTCTTTTTTTTGTAAAAAAAGGCGATTCGGCCTTAGTTTTGTGCTTAAAGAGGTTATGTCTCGAAAAAAGGCGGGAATTCCCCAACGATCCTAACGGTCAAAATTAAGCGCGAATTTTTGAAATTCTTTTCAAAACGAGAATGATGAAAGTCATAAAATGTGTAAAAATAATAGAATAATAATAAAAATAGTAGAAAGAATAAAAATAATACAAAAAGGATAAAAATAATGAAAAAAAAATAAAAAAGGAAAAAATAAAAAAAGAAATAGTAAAAAAATGAAAAAGGAAAAAATAAAAAAAGAAATAGTAAAAAAATGAAAAAAGAAATAATAAAAAATAAAAAGGAAAAAATAAACACAATGAAAAACAATTAATCGAATAACAAAATAAGTACAAATCTTGAAGAAAATTCTCCTTTTTATAAAATCAATCTATCAAAGTAGAAATAAAAAAAAATGATATAAAATTGACATTTCACCGGGGTTTTTTTTCTAAATTATGATAATAAGTGAATACAATTGAAAAAAAGTAACAAAGTTTCCTTATTTTTCTATTAAAATGTTACAAATGTAAATGCATATAATAAATGACGTTAGTTGGAAGAAGGATGTTTTGTCTTTTATACAAACTTTTTTTTCCCCCCAGCAATCATGAAAAATGATAAACACCGAGATAAAAACAAATAATTACAGATATTCACTTTTTTCTTAAATAGTCATTAATTTTAATTTTTTCTTTGGTTTAAATCAATTGCAAAATGAAATATTTAGAAAAAAAAATTCTACTCTACATTTATATATGTGAATGTGTAAATTCTTAACTCATCCTCTAAATTTAACATTTGTTTTTAGTGCCATTTGGTAGAAAATTAATTTGAAAATATAATTGAAAATTGTTACTTGAAAATTAATTAGAAATAATAAATATTTAAAATTAACAAAAAATAATACATTTAAAATTAATTGAAAATAATAAATTTAAAATTAATTGAAAATAATAAATTTGAAATTCGTTAAAAATAATAAATTTGAAATTAATTTAAGATAATAAATTTCAAATTAATTGAAAATTATTAATTAAAAATAATTGATTGAAAATAGAATATTATAAATAATTGAAAAAAAATTGAAAATAATGTTCCAAAATAGATTATTATAAATAATTAAATAAATAAATTAAAATCATTTAATTAACTAATTAAAATAATTAAAAAAAATAAATTGAATATAATTGTTTCAATATAAATTATATTAAATAATTAAAAAACTAATTTTTAAGAAATTATGATAAATAAATAAGTTAAAATAATTTTATAAAAATAATTGAATAAAAGTAATTAATTGAAAGTATTTAAATAAATAAATTAAAATCATTTAAATAACTAATTAAAATCATTTAATTAACTAATTAAAATAATTTATAACAATAAATTGAAAATAATTGTTTCAAAATAAATTATTATAAATAATTAAAAAACTAATTTTTAAAAAATTATCATAATTAAATGAGTTTAAATAATTTTATAAGAATAATTAACTAAAAGCAATTAACTGAATAATTAAATAAATTAAAACCATTTAATTTAATTAACTAATTAAAATAATTAAAAATTCATCAACTGATAATAATAATTGATTAAAAATAGTTTATAAAACAATTGAATAAAATAAATTTAATCTGATTGTTCAAACATAAATTATTATAAATAATTGAATGAAAATAATTTAAAATTATTTATTAAATATACAAAAATATAAATAATTTAGTAAAAAAAATTTACAAAAATAGATATAAATATAAAAAATTCATTTCAATAAATAATAATTGTAAATAATTTACTAAAAATACATTAATAAAAATTAAATGAAAACAATGAAAAATAATTAACTGAATTTTATTAATTGAAAATAATTGTCTGACTGAAGTAAAAATAATTTACTAAAATTAATTAAATAGAATAATTTTGAAAATTATTAAAAATATTCCATTCAAAATGTAACGAATTCAGAATAATTAAAAGCAAAAGACATTTTTAAAAAAATATTTCAATGTTTAAATAAAATAAATTTTTTTTGTTCAAAATTACAAAAAAAATTTTTATTTTAATTAATTAAATAAGAATAATTTTGAAAATTATTGAAAATATTCAATTCAAAATGTGTAACGAATTCAGAATAATTAAAAGCAAAAGACATTTGAAAAAAATATTTCAATGTTTCAATAAAAAAAAAATTTTTTAATGTTTGTTAAATGTAGTAAACAAATAAATAAAAAAAAAGTATGCACGAAGTGCAAAAAAAGAAAATTCTTGCTAAGTGTTTATATTGTCATCCTGCCTGTCATTTTTTTCTCAGCTTTGTTTATAATGATTCCTATAAACATAAATTCTTTCTAAATTATAATTTTTAAGAAGAAAAAACAAAAATTTTTAATCAAAATAATAATTTTAGAATATTTAAAAATTTCTATCGACTTTTTTCTTTCAGAAGTCAACATTACAACTATACACAACATTTCACCTGATTACTTTAAAACGTCCTACTTTTTTTTTCTCGTAACCATCACCGTATCGGACTCTTAAAATGCATGAAAGTTTAAGACAATAATTTTTCTTCTAAATGTAAATTTTCACTAATTGCAAAAAAACTACTAAAAAAATACAGAAAAATAATGAATAATGAAAATAATGAATAATGAAAATAATGAATAATGAAAAATAATGAAACATATTATGAAAAATAATAACTTATAGAGAGAATAAAATTTTTCCCTTTATCTATTTTTAAAAATAAAGTATTAACAAATAACTCACCGGGTTTAGATAAATAATTTTTGTCACAAAATTCAGGTACAATTAAAGGTGTTTTGCTCAACGTGGCAAACAAGTTGTCCTGTGAGTGAAGCTGTAATGGAAGATTTATCAATTTTTCTCTCTTTCTTTCTTTCCTTCTTTCTTTCTTTATTTTTTTTTGATGATTAACAGTTATACACAATAAATATGGAAATAAGAAAAGAAGAAAAAGAAGGGGACTAAAAATCGAGTCACTGGGGAAACTCCACTTTTTAAATAAAGAATATATCAAACATATATATCCGGAAAAAAAAATTAACCGAGATTTGAAATTTTTCCTATAATGTAGATATGAAAGAAAATAAAAATTAAAAAGTACGATAAGATTTTAAAGGGGAAAAAATTTAGACTAATTATTAATGGTAATGTGAGAAATATTTGACTTCTTGTACCATGTGTTCGTTTCGCGCGCGCGTGTATATCTATGCGACTCGTTCACTTTTGTGTTTCTTGCGTTCGTTGGATCACTTTCCTCTCACCAATAAAACGCCACAACTTGGGGGCCCAACTTGGGCCTCACCTTGAAGAAGGGCAAGTCAAGTACCTTCGGAGTTATTATTATTATTTTGCGTCGCGCACTTCGTCATTTATTTTTTTTTTGTTTATTATTTTCTCTCTTTTTCTCTTGCTTCAATTATTTTCTTTTTTAAAATTATTTTTAATTACATTTGTAGAAAAATAATTATTTTTTAATTTAAAGAATAATAATAATAATAATAATAATAATGTGTAGTGGTAACAAAAAATATTTATAGCCATAAGACTAAGACAAATACTACTACTAGTACTGCAACTATTAGTAGTAGTAATAGTAATACAACTAGTACTACTAATAGTACTATTATTAGTACTATAACTATTATTATTATTATAAATATTATTATTATTATTCTTATTATTTTTATTATTATAAATATTATTATTATTATTCTTATTATTATTATTATTATTATTATTATTATTATTATTATTATTATTATTATTATTATAAATATTATTATTATTATTCTTATTATTATTATTATTATAAATATTATTATTATTCTTATTATTATTATTATTTTACTATTACTACCAATAACCCTATCACTAGTAGTGTTTGAACTATTATTACTACTAATACTAGTGCTAATACTAATACTCGTCTTTTTATTATAAAATAATTAAAAAACGGATTTTGTAAAAAGTAAATATTAAATAATATTAATAAACTATTGAACTTTTATTTACTCACCTTTAACGTAGTAGGGTTCAAGGATCCAATTACAACACTTATATAAACTAAATATAAAAAAAATGTCATTTAAATTACAAAAACAATATAATATAATAATAAATAAAATTGTGACGCGATCTGAAGAAAGGGACCTTAGAAGCAAAAAATTGTAGGTTATGTTTGCAATTTTTTAAATGAAAATACAAAAAGAGAATCAACTGACAATATAAATTATTGATGATTAAGTTTTCATTATAACTGAAATATTTAATAAATACTGATTTTAATTTGCAAAAAGTAAAAAGAAACTTTTAATCAACAAATAGGTAAGATTAACATAACCTTAAGGTGATTTGCTTCTAAGGTCCCTTTCTTCAGATCGCGTCACAAATATAATGTTATAATAATATTAAAAAATAATTTTCAGGAATTATAATTATATTGTAATTATTATAATTATTATAATTATTATAATTATTATAATTATTGTAACTATAATTTAATTATAATAATAAATAAATATAATATTATAATAATATGAAAAATGCAATAGTTAAAATATCAAATAACAATATAAACCATAAAATAAAAAGAATATTAATCACAATAATTAATTATTATTATAAATTATAATTATTATAATATAATTATTATATTATTATAATTTTTGGTTTGAAAATTGTATTAATTTTTATTTTTTTATATTTATTAATATTATTCTAATAATTAATTATTAAAATAATACATTTAGGTAATTAATTAATTATTGCTTTAAAAATTTTATTTGTTTATTTATTCACTATAGAAAAGTTGTAATATTCACAAAAATCTTCCGAATGGACTTTATAATATTTTTAAGATAAGATTATTTTGTGCCTGAAATGAATCATTTTTGTTTCTCTAGCAAATGATCCAAAATTCACTTAATTAATTGTTAAATTTAACATATAATTACATATAAGTTGCGTATTTATACGTAGACAATATGTAGTATTATTTTTTTAAAATATTTATAGTTTTTGTTTTGAAAATAGTCGGCGATACTTTTGAAATAATAATTCTATTTACAAAAATTTTTCCCCCAAAAAATATGTTTAACAAAAAAGAATGTTTAACAAAAAATTGTTTTCCTTTATATGCGAAATCATTATTTGAAAATAATTATTTGTCAATAAATACTGCATTATCGACAAAATATCGAAAGTGTCACATGGGTTCGAGAATCAATTTAAAGATTGAGCCACAAGCGAATGGTGAAGTTACCTGGATTACCAGTAAGAAAATATAAAAATTAAATTTTAGAAATTTTTACCGAAATTGTCTTTCTGATTTTGGGGGATGAGAAAAAATTGTTTTTTCTTAATTGAAAAGAATAATTTTTTGAAAAAAAAAATGTTTTTTTTTTAAATTAGAAAGTCGTCGTGGAAACGTTTGAGTCGGGAATTTGAAGATGGAGCTACGAGTGAGTTTTTACAGTCAAAGTGTATGTACATTCTTTATTTTTAAAATTTTGCCCCCCTTCGAGAATACCTTAAGGTCACGTGGGGGAAAAAAATTATTTAATTCACTTTTCACTTAAAAGAAAAATAAAAATTAAAAAAGAAATAAAATTATTTTGAGTATTAAAAGAAATGGAAAATATTTCAAATTCGAATTTTTAGAAAGTGCTAAAGGAACGTAAAAAATTTAATTAGTTAATAGTAATAATAATAATAATAATAATAATAATAATAATAATAATAATAATAATAATAATAATAATAATAATAAAAATAATAATAACATTAATAATAACATTTATAATAATAATATGATATTAATAAATTTCCTTACTTGGAATGGATATCAAAAATACAAGCAAAATTTATAATAATAACAATTAGAATAATAATAATTATAATAATATTAATAATAATAATAATAATTAGAAAGTCAACGAAATAAATTTATTATTATTATTATAAATAATTATAATTAGTTATTATACTCTCTAAATTAATTAGTAAAATGAATTAGTAAAAATGTTTACTAATTTGAATTAGTAACTGACTTTTTGCTTTTAAATTAGTAAATTTTACTAAAAAATTCATAAAAATAAAATATAGTCATAAGTCATAAAAGTGACTTTTTATTAGTAAAATTTACTAATTCAAAAGCAAAAAGCTAGTCACTAATTCAAATTAGTGAATTAGTAAAAGTAAAAGCAAAAGCAAAAAGTCAGTCACTAATTAAAATTAGTGAATTAGTAAATTTTACTAATATATAGTCATTTCTACTAATTTATTAGTAAAATTTACTAATTCAAAAGCAACATGTCAGTCACTAATTCAAATTTGTCAACATTTTTACTAATTCGAATTTAGAGAGGATAATAACTAATTATAAGTATTTATTATAATAAATTTATTTCGTCGACTTTCTAATTATTATTATTATTATTATTATTATTATTATTTTTATTATTATTATTATTATTATTATTAATATTATTATTATTATAATTTGTTATTATTATAATTTTTATTATTATTATTTTTGTTTGTATTTTTGATATCCATTCCAAGTAAGGAAATTTATTAACAGTATATTATTATGTAATTTAACGTTAATTTCAAACAATTCCAAAGCGAAATAATTTTTCACACTTTCCCCAATGCAAACAATCTTAATTTGTAATTAAAATAAAATTAATTACTTTTAATTAAAATGATGCGTCTAGAAAAATTTTCCGCTTCCAAAAAGAGTTTTATAATCGTTTTACAAGCGCGGAATTTTTTATTAAAAAAAAATTGTTCACTCCAAATTGTATTAACGATTATTATGATTCGGAAAATAAGAAATTGGTTGTTTGAAATAAATTTTTTTCTCGAGTGTTATACATAAATATGGTCTATTATACTATATATAGAGGGGAGAGCAGATCAAGTGTGTAATATCTTTAAACGATTATAGGGGAAATTCGATCGAGTGTTCAAATGTGACCAGGGAGGATGTAAGGGTCGAAGAATTGATGAGATGATTTATGAACTTGCTCTCCGAATATATATCATTCGTTGAGGACTGTATTAAAAATACATTTTTGACACTGTACGTTAACATCAAAAGTCCACCATATATGCTTTTAATTTTTCTTAAATAAATACCATTTTTAATTTCTTAAGAAGAACAAAAACAATCAATTTTAAGTTAGGCAATAAATAAAAAATTGTCTTTAATCTTGTATTGATGCTTAATTAACTCTGGGGGATTTTTAAACGTCCCTTTATTTTTACTTTACTTCTTAACCCTTTATTTTTGAAAAAAAATTATTATACAAGAGAATCAAATTTACGAAATGTCCTCAAAGTTTTAACTTTTTTTTTATTAATTTATTCTATAATATCCGTAAAAAAATATTCATATGTCCTTAAAGTTTTAATTTTTTAAAAATTTATTCTATAACTTCCGTACAAAAGTTTACATATGTTCTTAAAGTTTTAACATTTTTAAATTAATTTATTCTATAATTGCCGTAAAATTTCAAAATTTCTCAAAGTTATCTTCAATTTTCTAAAAATTACCGTTTTTCCCTATTCGGATTTTGATTATTGTAGGAAATTCTTACTGAATTCTTCTACTTTAGAGGATAAATTACCGGTTTATTACTAAAGTTTCATAAATTACCGATAAATTTCCTCCTTCTTTTGGGTAATTTTCCAAATTTTAAATTTAGTTAAAGTCCATTGCAAAAATTCATATAAGTTCCCGGTAAATTTTCTCCGCGTCTTTTTGATAATTTTCCTAAAACTGTATAAATTCGGTTACTATTCATTGAGAGAAGTACTATCACTTGTAATTTACTAAATTTTAACCTCTAATTGGGAATGTTTTAAAATTTCATAAATTTCCAACCTTACAGAGTAATATTTCCAAAGAAAAAGAAATTGTCTATTTACTTAAAACTCTTATCGGAATTATGAATTTAGTTATACTGTCGATTGACAAATACTTTCTCTTTCAATTTCCTAAATTTTCAAACTTTATTGGTAATATTTCAAAATTACTTAAATTTCCAAACTTACAGGGTAATTCTTTCAAATAAAAAAATTATCTGCTAAAACTTTTATCGAAAGTATATATGTAGTTACTATCGGTTGTAAAATATTTTCTCTTTCAATTCACTAAATTTTTAACCTTAATTGGTAATATTTTAAAATTTCATAAATTTCCAACTTTACTGTGTAATATTTTTGAATAAAAAAAATTGTCCATTTAATTAAAACTTTTATCGGAATCATAAATTTAATTATACTGTCGATTTAGAAATACTTTCTCTTTCAATTGACTAAATTTCCAAAGTTAATTGATAATATTTCAATATTTCTTAAATTTCCAACCTAACGGGGTAATTTTTCCGAATAAAAAAAATTGTCCACTAAAACTTCTATCGGAATTATAAATTTAGTTGTGCTGTCGATTGACAAATACTTTCTCTTTCAATTCATTAAATTTTCAACCTTAATTGGTAATATTTCAAAATTTCTTAAATTTCCAACCTTACGGGGCAATATTTCCAAATTAAAAAGATTGTTTGCCAAAACTTCCATCGGAACTATAAGTTTAGTTACAATCGATTGACAAATATTTTCTCTTTCAATTCACTAAATTTTCAACTTTAATTGATAATATTTTCAAATTTCTTAAATTTCCAACCTTACGGGGTAATATTTCCAAATTAAAAAGATTGTTAACCAAAACTTCCATCGGAACTATAAATTTAGTTACAATCGGTTGACAAATACTTTCTCATTCAATTCACTAAATTTTCAACCTTAATTGGTAATATTTCAAAATTTCTTAAATTTCCAACCTTACGGGGTAATTTTTCCGAATTAAAAAAAAGTTCAATTAAAACTTCCATCGGAATTAACGTCCTTAGATATTTTTATTTTGGGAATTTCCTTCATTGTCCTTAGTTCGTGGGGCGAATTTATTTATAATGTTAGCCACGAACAGTCAGAGTGATAGATAGGCCACGGTTTACAAAAAACTTTGCAAACCGAAAGTTCAACATACAAGCTGTAAGTAAAGTGGACTGGTGGGGGTGCCGCGTAATTTAGAAATCAAGTTTTAGTTCCAGCCGCTAACTAGTGGAGCGCTGCGGTCAATTAGCGTGGACCGGCAACTACACTCAACTGCACATATGCTCTTCTTTTGGTTTGATATCGTTTGCCAAAATTCGTGTCAGATTTATCAAAATTTTCCTAGTTCCTGCGCTCATACGTCATGGACTAACAAGATATAGAAGTGTCACGACTTTTGGAGAACGTCATCCTGAAGGTCAGTACATATGCATATTATCTTACACAATTATCTACCTAGTGAAAAACGATGACAGAGCCTCCGATTGAAAAAATCGAGTTCGAACCCTAAAGGTCTGGTCAACTCATGAATACGGACCAAAAGACCCAAAAGTTGAAAATGAAAAACCTTGGAATTGAGAAAAACAAGGAGTTTTTTCGGTAGGACAAAGAGGGTGAAAAAAGTGGTTCCACACCCGAACACGCGTGCAATGTACACATTCGAGGCATCAACGAACGGATATATAGGACGGACGGCAAACTCGAGCCTGCCTGGAGGACAGAAGACGAGGATTCTCGGGGGGCATTTCCTCCTGACAACCCATCTCCCGCCACCCATTTTAACATCGAGGGGGATTTTGCGAGTGAGGAGTGGGTCATACAGGAGGATAGCGGGTTGCCGGTTTTAAGGGTGGCTCGTGGTGGTGGAGAGTGGGCCGAGCTTAAGACGAAGCGTAATGACGCCCTGAATCAATATGTGGGGGCCACTGAGATATGCATACGAACTAAGACAACCGCCGTACCGACGGTTTTCTCCAGGCGTCCGCGTCTCACTCACTCTCTCTCTCTCTCTCTTACTCGCATTGAAAATCTTTTATCTTTCTTGCTCGGCCGTTTCGTAAAAAGGGGCAGTGGAGAGTGTGGGGGCAACAGGAAGCTCTCGACTCTCAACAGGGGTAAAAGAGGTAGAAGGGAAAGCGGGTGTACAACTCCGAGGGTGGTGATGGTGGTGGTGAACGAAGAAAAGAGGAGGTGGAGAGAAATTAAAGACGAGGCAGGCACAAAAATAACGACCCGCGAGCGCAGACCTACCCCCTCCCCCTTCTCGCTCTTGCCCCATTCCAGAATTCTTAACGTCCTTACACCCGCGTCGAGCCACCCCTCATCTATCCCCTTGGGTTTCTCCATCGGCTATGTACCTTCTCCCTCTTTTCTTTCTCACTCACTCTTATCTTTCTTTTTTTACTCTCTCACTCTCTTTCTTCATTTCTCTCTCTTCCTCTCTCTCTCTTTCTTACTCTTTTTCTCTTTCTTTCCCTTTCTCTCTCTCTCTCTCTTTCTTACTCTTTTTCTCCATCTCTCTCTTTTTCTCATTCCTTCCCTCTCCCACACACCTAATGTCTTCCCTCCTTGTCCATCTCGCACAGGTAGGTAGAATTATCCTTCTCCTTCGTTTAAGAAGTAAAAGCGAGATGAGGACGAAGGGAAAAATGAGTGGGGGTGGAGAAGGCGTATGGTATAATCTCCTACACGTCGTAAAACTGGAGGGTAAAAACTGTAAGAGCGAATCGGATTTTCTACGCGCGCAAGAGAGTTGTGTATTGCGATGTAAGTTTTATGGGTTGGGTTGTCTGCATAGACACTATTTTTTTCTATTTTTTTCTCTCTACAAGATATCTGCGAATATGTTTTAAATTTGTATTTGCCGTAGTCGTCGGCAAAATGGTTTCCCTTGATAATTAATCTAAAGTGACGCGGCGCACTTGGAAGGGGGAAGGTACGTGAAAAGAAAACTATCCGCGAAAAAAGGTAAGTGAGAGAAATTTATAGGTTATGTCCAATGTAACGACTAGAAAAATTCTAGATGTTGGCATTCGCACTAGGTGCTCCGTTGAGGAAGTACAGAAACAAAAATTTACCAAAACCATTATTCTACTATGTATACTTCTTCTGCAAAAGAAATATTTTTTTTGATGATCAAGATAGACTGGAATTTTTTATTTCAATCACTGAGAAGGCCGCAATCACTGCAGCAGTGGGACAAATTTTTTGGACGTTCGGGAGATGGCGAATAACTTTTAAAAAAAATACAATATTTTTCTTTCTAAAAATTACGAATGGATCACTAGTAATAGACATATACAAGTAAAAAAACCTCAAAACATTTGACGCAATAAATTCTCTGGAAAAAAATTCCTAAAGATCACCGTTTCTTTAGGTACTCACACTAGGTGTGCCCCTTAAATTTATTATACACAAATTGTACGTCAATTATCGATTTACCATGAGGCAAAGTTCATTGCAAGGCCTTAGGCAAACTAACTGAAGATCTCATCACATAATTAAAATCATCTCCTGACAAATTGTTCCCTACGCCCGGTCTTCAATCTTTCAAAGTATAAATAATTCTTTAATTTCTATTTTTTCGCCACCAGATCATAATCAGTAATTAAATTTACTTGAACCATTGAAATTATTTCGTTTTTGTCGATAATTTTTCTCCCTCCCATAGAAGTACATTATATGCAAACCCTATTAGAATCCACTTTCCTCTTTTTCTATCGTCAGCTTGTGTATGTACATCTATATATACGTAAAAGAATACAATTAGCTTCTAAAATAAGTTTTATACGATCTGGCATATTCAGAGATAACAAGCTTGTCGATCGTTTGAATTATTAAAAAAAGGGAATTGTGTACGAGAAATCCAGACATATATGCATTTAGAATTATCAGCATCAATAGCTGCTGCTGCTGCTTCATATATGTGTGTGGGAGAAAAGGAAAGAATTTTTTTTCCAAACTCTCAACTGTCTAGCATAAGGGAAAATGAACACACGTTTTTAATTACATTCTAACGAGATATGTTTCGAAAAAATTTTCTATAGAATATTACCCATATAATTTTTGTACAAAAATTTCCACCATTATTGTTGTAATGAATGAAAAGTGTTCGCATTCCAATTAACAGATATGGTAATTATTGTTAAAGTTAGCGTTAAGGAATAAAAACGTTTCTGAAAGCTAATGAAGAAAATTATAGTAATTCTAACTTTGAATATTTAGAATTTTTTTTGTTAAATGTAAAAAGTATGAGTATTAGAAGTAGTGGAAGTAAATTCATGACGGGACGTTATAGGAAAAATGTATCAAGAAAGTTAAAGTGACAAGAAATTGGATGAAAAAAATGCCTCAACATTGAGGCGCTTGATTCTAATGTAACTTAATTTGAAGTTTGTTGAACAACAAGGAACAGAATTCGCGAAGATAGTTTTGAAATTAGTGCCCAAGGGTACTAGGACTTTTAGGGGACCCTAATTTCTAGCGGTATGTTTAGGTCATCATTCAATGGTAAGAGACACCTGGAGGAGAATAGTTTTTGTTTGCAGGAGGAAATCAGCAAAATTGGAAAGATCGATTAACGTCAACTTAGACATGAAATGAAGAAAGTGCGAAAACAAAACGTTGTATTAAAATCATTATTCTACTATCTTCTTCATTAAAAATAAGATTTCGAACTTTGCAGAACCATTAAAAATGGTATTTTAACCAATCGCAACCGTCATGGTATTTTAACTAATCACGACCGTCATCATGGAATTTCATCTAATTTGTCATTACCACTTTCTGAAAAATACAGAAAACAATTAACTTTACATTCCATTTGAAAAGTGTACAAAAAACTTTGTCAATTTATTCAATGATAACGTAGCGTACTCAATTAGAACAAGAAGCAACAAAAACGAATTCAACTCATTTCTTTTGACATTTATTAGAAGCGACTGAAACTGAATGTATAATATATTAACATTTTTGAAGCATACAAATGTCAAGTTCACAAATGTATAATATTGATTGAGAGAAGGACAATATAAACTTCTTTTATAATTTGGAGTGTTTTTATTTTCATTGTGAAATGTCCCCTTATATGCAAAAGCGTTTTTTGTTCGGGAGAGTGAAAAGTGAAGGGGAAATCGCGGGGTGGTTTGATTTAAGTATCTTCTCTCTCTATGTCGCATTCTTGCTCTCTTTCTCGCTCATTCAGAAAAAAAGAATACTTCTGTCTAGTGAAATTTAAAGGTTTTTTCAGGCGTCTTCTTCTCTTAGAGAAATCGTTAAAAGAAAACCTAACTTTTAACCCATGAACCTCCCTTCTTTTTTCTCAGCCTCACTTACAATGCGAGGGATCCTTTTTCGCGCTCCATTTCCAATTCGCGTTTCGCACTAATCGCAAAAGAGGAATCGATAGGTATGTAGATCGTTTCTTTTTTTTCTTCATTCCACTCTGTCGACACCCTGTTGGGAAATCTATTAGGGTTGGTATCTCTAAGAGATTTCGATTTTAAATATATCAAATGTTTTAGCGGGGATTTTACTCTAATTTGCGTGCGGGGAAACCAGAATTGATTTCTTTGGGGTTTAATGTCGAAAATGTGGTGGTTGATGATGGAACATTTTCAATTATAAGCCTACAGAAATCGGACTGAATTGGTGATGGACCCTGCCAACTTCTATATTGGTTAGACCAAAATATCAACTACTTATCACTATCGCTTTTATTTAAACGATCAATCATTAAAAATGATTTTTCCAGCGTCTATATTGGTGAGACCAAAATATCAACTACTTATCATTATCACTATTATTTACACGTTCAATTATAAAAAATAATAAACGTCTATATTGGTGAGACCAAAATATCAACTACTAATCACTATCGCTTTTATTTAAACGAACAATCATTAAAAATGATTTTTCCAACGTCTATATTGGTGAGACCAAAATATCAACTACTTATCATTATCACTATTATTTACACGTTCAATTATAAAAAATAATAAACGTCTATATTGGTGATACCAAAAAATCAACTACTAATCACTATCGCTTTTATTTAAACGAACAATAATGAAAAATGATTTTTCCAACGTCTATATTGATGATACCAAAATGTCAACTACTTATCACTATCAATTTTATTTACACGCGTAATTTTTAAAAATTACTATGCCAAAGTCTATATTGGTGAGACCAAAATATCAACTACTTATCACTATCACTTTTATTTAAACGATCAATCATTAAAAATGATTTTTCCAACATCTATATTGGTGAGACCAAAATATCAACTACTTATCATTATCACTATTATTTACACGTTCAATTATAAAAAATAATAAACGTCTATATTGGTGAGACCAAAATATCAACTACTAATCACTATCGCTTTTATTTAAACGAACAATAATGAAAAATGATTTTTCCAACGTCTATATTGGTGATACCAAAATGTCAACTACTTATCACTATCGCTTTTATTTAAACGAACAATCATTAAAAATGATTTTTCCAACGTCTATATTGGTGAGACCAAAATATCAACTACTTATCATTATCACTATTATTTACACGTTCAATTATAAAAAATAATAAACGTCTATATTGGTGAGACCAAAATATCAACTACTTATCACTATCGCTTTTATTTAAACGAATAATAATTAAATTAGCATTATAGTTCCAAATTATTATCAGTTCTTCAAACACATTTCTTCAAATCTTGACTGTGGTACATTCCTTTTTCAATTTTTGATTTGGCACCCCATAGAATATAAGTACCTTTCTTAATTTCGTAAGGTCCCTCATAGACTTGAAGAAACTTCGAAGTAATTTTCTTTTTTTTATTTGATTTGTTTAGTAATTGTATTAGATTGTATTAGTACTTGATCTCCAACTTTAAATTCAGATAACTTATGCGAAATATCAAATCTTCCCTTTCTTACAGACCTTGTCATATGCTAATTCCAATTTTCGTTCATAATCTATTTCTTTCGAAATTGGAGGTAAATCTTACCATTTTTCCCACACTCGTTTTGGCTTTTTCTTGAGGGGGCGTACAAGGTCCAAAATTAAAATTTACCAAAATTGACAAGCCAGACACAAGATGTTAGTAATTAATGGATTTTAATTTAATCAACGACTTTCGCTTGGCTGAAAAAACAGTCGGCAGGGAAAGGCCATAAAACAATAATCATTAATGGCTGTCGAGGAAATCGAAGACCTTTTTTCCTTTCGCAGCATCACACGAGAAAGATCTTTGCCCTCCTGACGTCCCCCTTTTGAATACACAGGCCATGTATATCTATATGGAAGTAAGCATCCCTCGTTGATCTCGCGCTTTTACGCACCCCGTGTCTACGGGATGAGAGGGGCGACTAGGGATGTTAATTTTTCGCTAATCAATACTTTTAAAAGTCTAAAATGTCTCGCGTGTGTGGTAGTTTGCCTGCGTGCAAGGAGAGGAAGAAAGAAAAAGAAAGAGAGAGACACAGTGAGTAAGTACGAGTCCACGTTGATGGTGAATGGCGAGAGGGGGTTGAACAAGAAGACGCGAGGGCCGTTAAGGGGAGAGATGAGGGTGGGGTGCTAGAGGCACAACCTAAGGAAAAGAGAGAAAGAGTCTTGGCGACGGGTAGTTGGGTGAAACCCACTGGTTAGCGGTGTTGGTGCCCGAGAAGGATGCAGAGAAGGGGCTTTCGGTCGGTTTGTAACGGGGTGACGTTGGCTAGAGGTGTAGAGAGGTCGGCGGAAAGGAAAAAAGGTAGGGGTGGGTGTAAGGAGAACGCGGGGGTCTACTAAAAGAGGTGGAGGTTCTCATTAAGCAGCCCGGGCTCCGCGCGTCGGGGATCAAATAAGAAGAAGAAGAGTCCTGGAAGAAGGGAGAAAAGGAGAAGAAAGCAGTAAGACTAAGACGCGGAGGGTTGCAAAAGTCCCCTTCTTTTTTCCGTTGGAGTAAGCGAGAAACTTGAGATGAAGAAAAAGAGAGAGCGAGAAAGAGTGAGATAGAAAGAGTTTTCGACGGAGAAAGAGAGTTTCAAAGAGTGAGTGAGAGGGGTGGGGAATTATCAGGACTTGTGCTCTTCGTCCTAGGGGTTTTGGAGGCCAGGAGTGGCAATATGGCCGCCGCTGATGAGCGATGCCGTAACCCTTACTGCCTATCTTTCCCCTAACGAATGCGCGTCATGATGGGCTATATAGAGCAAACGGGATGCGTGACGACGCACTCACTCGCTCGACACTTGACACTCTCGATGGTGCTTGCTTCGCTTAAGCTCAACTCTCAAAGGACAGTCGGCTTCCTTTTATTGTCTGATGATTGCGCAAGGAAACATTTCTCTCTGTCAAAGATTTTTACGAGAAAATTTTTTTCTTCCTTTTCTCAAGGAACAAATAAAGAATCTCAAGTGTTGAAGGGGATTATTTGCAGTTTAGTTAATTGTATATTTTTCAGAAAAACTTGTTTTTTAGGGAGGAAGGCAATCTCAATTTCTGGAGGGTCAAAAGAAAAGGGTTCTTTTATCATTGAATAGTAGAATAATGGCTTTGGTATTACTTTAAGACGATGATGATTTTCTTGAACGTTGGTCATGAAAAGTGTCCACCTTGTTTCAGTGTCTCTTGAAGACTGTTATTGTCGTTTATAAAAATACATAGTCTATATTGGTTAGACTAAAATATCAACTACTTTTCACTATCACTTTTATTTACAAGCACAGTTATTAAAAATTACTGTGGCAACGTCTATATTGGTGAGACCAAAATATCAACTACTTATCACTATCGCTTTTATTTAAACGAAACAGCAGTTAAAAAAGACTATGCCAAGGTCTAAATTGGTGAGGCTAAAATATCAACTACTTATCACTATCGCTTTTATTTAAACGAACAATCATTAAAAATGATTTTTCCAACGTCTATATTGGTGAGACCAAAATATCAACTACTTATCACTATCAATTTTATTTAAACGAACAATAATGAAAAATGACTTTTTCAACGTCTATATTGGTGAGACCAAAATATCAACTACTTATCACTATCGCTTTTATTTAAACGAACAATCATTAAAAATTACTATGCCAAGGTCTAAATTGGTGAGGCTAAAATATCAATTACTTATCATTATCACTATTATTTACACGCATAATTATAAAAAATAATAAACGTCTATATTGGTGAGATTAAAATATCAACTACTTATCATTATCGCTTTTATTTACACGAACAATAATTAAAAATGACTTTTTCAACGTCTATATTGGTGAGACCAAATGTCAACTACTTATCATTATCACTTTTATTTACACGCACAATTATTAAAAATTACTGTGCATTTACACTATCAGTTTCATCGGTAAACTAAAATTCAAATCATATGAACAGAATGTCAATATCAAGAAGCAGCTTCAAACTCAAAATGATGAAATCTTCTTAAATCTTAATCGAATTAAAATAATTAGATTAAGGAATAAATTTTTATTAATAACTGATATCTGTTGAGGTTACATTTGTCGATTTAAAGAGAAAAAATGATTTGTTTTGATAAAAGGAATGTAAAATGGAGACATTAATTGAAATTGACTTGGGACATGGATCGATGTGTTTCATTAAAAAAGGAGTGGTATTGAGATTAAACCGTCGGGGATACAATAAGAGAAGCTGAAGACATTTTATAGCCGAAGTTCAATTTCCAGACTAATCAATTTTAAACTGTAAAACTTGTTCCAAGAAAATATACTCGAAACGTTTTATTCATTAGTCGTATTTGTTTTAAAAACAAACAAATAGAGTAAGTCAAAATAGTTTATCTTATGTTTAAGTTTCTCGAAGGAACAATTTTCCTTGAAAGTCCTACTAGTTTTTGGAAATTCGAACATTTCCTTCTGAAAATAGTATTTATTTGTTGCTTTAAAGAAGAATGGTAAATTTCAGAGTTGTAAAGGAAATGAAGAATGTGTTAATATTTTTTTTAAATGTTCTAAAATAAAAGTACTGACTCGATTTGTTAGCCCTTTATGGGAAAAATTTGCTTCGACAAAGTTTTGTAAATTCAATAAACACCATGAACGATAAGGAGATGAGGCGAGAATAGAATGTTAAAGTGTTTTTCTCAGAAACAAATGTGGGAAACGGATTTCTTTTTCTTTTCAGTAAATAATTTAGAGATTGTTTACGCTTTTTATCTGAGTAGATTGTTCCTTACGGTCCTTATGTTCTCGATCGTCAGGGGAACGATAATTCGCTGAAGGAGTCATCTGGGGAGCTTTAAAAATTCAATAAGCGCGGCACCGGGAAAATCTTCTCTTGGTTTATGATTAGCAAATCTCATGCAAATTATTTTACCTCACCTTTGAGATTTTTCTACGTAGTGTTTTTTACTAGTTTAAAAATCTCTTCGTAGTATTGGACGACGGAATTAATTTATTGGGTTTGGTTTTTTAAATCTTGTTCTGGGGGGTAATACAAACAGAAGGGTCAAAAGAACCTTTTATGGTTTGAAAGTAGAATAACGGTTTTGATAAATTGTTGAAGACTTTTCGGATTTTCTTGAACTTCGGGTCGGGTTGGAAAAGTGTTCAACCTTTTGTATTGTCTTCTGACGATTGGTGGACGTTCTTGTCGTTGATGAATCTAGATGGTAGAATAATGGTTTTCGTACTACTTTTCCATGAGATAGTTTTGATTTCAAACTGACTCATCGACAAGGTTACTAGTTCTCAATTTTAGAACTACTTGTTCCATTTTCTGAAAACAAAACAAGATCGTTGGGGAATTGTTTAAAAATTCCAAATCTCTGAATTCCTCGACAAAATCCGGCAAGTACTGGACATTTAAGATCTAACATATTTCAAAACGACACGGTCCATAAAGCTGGCTTTGTATGTGCATCAACGAAATGAACGTGACTAGTATACACGCACACAAGAATCTAAGAGTAGGAAAGCGCCTGTAAGCCCCGTCTTGTAGTCCGGTACCTTAAGGTGGTACAAGCCACAAGGTGGGTTTGGGAGTGTATTGGTGTGATTTTAGAGAGAGTATGAGTGCACGCACGTGTGCGTGAGAGCGCTTGGCAAAGACGGACAACAAAGTACCATATATAGCGATGGTAAAAGATAGGGGGGTGAGTTGTCCGGGAGTCTGAAGAAGGATGCCAGGGGGGCAGGGGAAGGGAGAGGAAGCGAGTTTGACGACGGAGGGGAATGCAAATTAGAAACGCTTGGGCAGAAAGCAGTGTGGAGGGGAAGGTGGGGTGCGGTGTCTAAGGGAGGATGAGGTGTGTGGGTGGGTGGTTGGTGGTTCCTGGGGTAGGGGGAGGGGGGTGGAATAGTCTTCCAATGGGGGTGGCCAAGGAGCTTCACTTATGTAAACGCCCGGTTGGTTCTCCCTGCACTCGTGCATCTATGTACCGCGCACCTTTCTCAGAACAAATCCTCCCTCCCCCTCTTCTTTAGCGTCACGACGCCTCACACCACCCTCTCCCCCCACCTCTTTCCCTTTTGCCCATGTATTTCAAGCCAGCCACAAAACCCCCCTTTTCGACCCAAACTATATACGATATACTCTCTGCCATGATTGCGTGCGTGTATAGTATATGCGTGTGTGTATCGATTGCCGGCCAAGACATCCCCCTCCCCTGTAGTAATTATTGTGTCTCCCACTCACACACATGTGTAGATACACGATTATATATGTATATATATATACGTCACTATAATCTCTACATCCTTCAATTGGCTCTTGTGTATCTGTGCTTCACTAAAACACGCATACGTGCAAGTTAGTACTTCCTTACTTGCCTTGTCCGATGTGGCTGTCTTCCTCTTCTACCCCCACACTTCCTCTTCTCAGCAACTTGGCGTCCCCGATACACAAGCGACTTAACGGGTGTCATCGCCACAAAACGAAGCTATATAGCTTCCTTCAAACTCCCCCTCTCTCTCTTTCTCTTAGGATCGATGCTTCTCAAATCAGTATTGTTATGGAAAGAGGGATGAATGGTATTTGCATTTTGTACTTTATAAGATTGTGAAAAATTTCTTCCTGACCCTTTTTTTGTTTAAAAACAGTAGTCGTAGTTAGGAGAGAAGAAAACAAGCATCCATTAAGTTTATTGATGTTTTCGGCAAAAAAGGGATAGTTCCTCAACGTGATTCGATATTTAGTAGCTTAATAATTCGGAGGCAGATTGAAGAAAAAAATTCCAGGAGATAAATTATAAATTACTTTGGTACATTGAAGAACATTGAGTTTTTTTGAAGACATTGCTGGTGGACTCTACTTTCTCGGCGTCGAATCATTATTCACACTACCTAAAAATTTATTAAAACCATTATTCTACTATATATTTTCTTAAGAAAAAAATGAATAAATATGAAAATCGAGCTTATCGAGAAATGTTTACTGTCAAATTTTTCTGGGGGAAAACTCCTCAAAATCTCGGTGACGTAAATTTTAATAAAAGGAATTTCTAAATTAGTAAATTTCCACTAAGAAGCTCTGGGAATTTTCCCCCAACAAAAGAAAGAAAATTGAGAAGTAATTTTCTTCTAAAACCTTGTGGAATTTTCCCCTTAGAATCATTGGGAATTTACCTTTTTTGAAATCCTGGGAAACTTTCTTTTCAAAATCATGGTGAATTTTCTCTTTAAATCTTGAAAAACTTTCCCTTTTAAATCATGATGAATTTTCTCTTTAAATCTTGAGAAAATTTTCTCTTTAAATTCTTGTGGAACTGCCCCTTTAGAATATTGAGAAATCCCTTTCAAAATCATGGGGTATTTTCTCTGTAAAATCTTTTTTAAGTTTAAAAGAATTTTCCCTTCTGAATCATAGGGAATTTTTTCCTCGAAAAATGTATATTTGTCCAACGTTTCAAAATCTCAACGATTTTCTCTGCAGGGAACCGAAATAAATCAATGATATTGTTTACATCATCTTTTTCAAATCGTCATAAAAATATAAAAATCGTCAATATGAGAAAAAATCGTCAAATATGAAAATTTGTCAATTTCTACACAAAACCGAAAAACGTTGGAAAATAATAGGAATTGGAGTCAATAATAACAACAAGAAAGATAGAAACTATTTACAAAAATCACAAAAAATAAATTTCATGAATAGACAAAACATTGTTATCACACAAGACATTAAAGAATAATAAATAAATTATAATATAAACACACAAGCTAATAAATTTAATTAAACGTGGACAAACGAAAAAAATTAAATAAAATTTTAACTTGTGTCAGCTATTAAGTCACAATTACAATTACAATTCATTGAAAGTATGTAATAACTAAAATTTAACAATAATGGCTAATAAAAAGTGGTAATCATTTGCTTTTTAATTATTCTTTTAACATCAATATTGTCAAATTCTCATTTTTATGTATTTAATTGAAAAAGTTTAGAAAAAAATTATTTTCATGAAAAAATAAAAAATACTCTATATACTTTATAAAGGAAAACATTTATCTTTCTTAAGGGGGCATATTTATAGTCATGAGGCCAAAAAAGTCGCTTCTTCTTAATTTTTCATCTCTTGAATGGTTCAATATATTTATTTAAAACTCTTTGCATATTATTAATAATGTTTTAAACAAGAGACTTTTATAATATTAATAACGTCCTTAGTTATATTAACAATTATTTTATATGACTTTGAAAAATCGATATTTCGCGTGGATACGATTAAAGATGTCAGGATCATCAGAAATCAAAAAGCAAAAAAGATTTTGTTATTAGAGTCCTTTCTCTGGGGACGAAGAATTTTCAAAAAATTGATATTTTCATTTTTTAGATAAGTTTAAATTTTAACTAGTGAGTTTTGTTTCAAAAATTTGGCTATTTTGGGTTGTAAAATGTGTAAAATGATAATAAAATAAAAGTAAAATAATAATAGTAAAATTATTATTAAATACTGTTAAATTATTATCCATTTCACTGTATAATAAACGTAGTAGATTAAATAACTTAAAAGATCCTTCTCACAATTCAGTTTCATTATGCTACCTATACAAGTTATCCTAAAATCATTATTCTACTATACTTCTTCTTCAAAAACAAAAATTTATTTTTTGTTCCGAATTATTTACGGAATTTACAAAAATGTAGTTTTAAGTTTAAAAATTAATATAATACGGACATTATTAGCTGAAATGTTTGTATATATACGTTTTGTAGGACAGTAAACACTCCCAAAAATATTAATCAAAAGCCTATAGGGCAAATTCTAAAAATTCCAATATTCATAATGTCATGTATGAAATATTTCACAGACATCAAAATTTAAATGTTATTGAGAAAGATAAGATTGATATATATTTTTTCTCAAGACTACACACTACTGTATCATGAAATCAATTACAATATTAAAGTAGCATTTCAAAGTTTAAATAGAAATAGAAAATGTTGTCTAGCATGCAATTTAGAGATATATATGTGTGGTTAAAATTCTCCTTTTGTTTAGATTTTTTGCATTTTGCTGATGGATTATTAATAGGAAGTGAAAAATGTCTTTTGAACGAATGAAGATTGTATGAGATTATATAGTAAACGCCAGACTGAGAATCTTCGATGCATTATAGCACATGACATGTCTGATTTATGAAGGACATAATCCGACATGCAAGTACGCCCTGACGATTAATAGAATACAAGGGACGCGACGTTTCAAAACCTTTCGGATATCAAACGTTTTTATTGATGCGCATTATATTTTTTCGAAACGAAACTAAACACTTTTGTCTACTTTTGCTTTTTTCAGAACACTTGTTCATAGTTTTCTATTTTATATCATTTGGGTTTTTATGTTCTCTAACTCGAAAACCAATTATCCGATCGGGTTGATTTTTGTCTTTTATTTAGTATTATTTTCTCCGTACAATGAGGTTTGTTTTTGGATGAAAAATAAAATTTTGGGATGCCAAAAACTATCGGATTTTTTAGGCGAAATTTATAAGCTTTTTTTAAAACTCGAATGTTGCAAATTGGATTTTTTGATGGTCAGTTAATCATTAAAGGATGTACCAGTTTGGAAGGTGAAAATTTCTAGTGGTACTTTTCATATTTAGATTTTTCGACACGATAAGGTCGACACGATCCAAGGTCCCTTCAAAAATTCAAGAACCAGAGGAGTATAATTTCGCAGTACTCATGTCTTTAAAAAAAAGAGAGACTTATACGACGACGAGGGATCGGAGATGGTTTCTTCGAAGGAAGTACACACAGAGGCGAGTCGAGTTCTCGTCAAGTGCAAGAACATCCCATCCACCCTTTCGGACTTTAAAGGACATGAGGAGTGGAGAGTGGTTAGGCGACAGGACGAAGGATGCTGGGCAGCAGCAGCAACCCTATCTTGCGACGCACAACCACAAGTCACCCTTTACCCCTTCTGGTTTTCTCTACCATCCTCGTACCGACCTCTCAAACCATCCTTACATGTACTTCTCTCCAGTTTTCACCCTACAATCTTACTCCCTTTTACCTCCACCTTCTCTCTCTTCGTGACCGTCATCTTCCGTCCCCCCACCCACCTAGTTTCGCCGTGGCAACGCTATTTCTCTCTCTCTCTTCTCTTCGTTCTGAGACCTTGTAGGCAATCAACCCTTCGTCTTACTGCATTACTGACCACCTCGAAAAGGGTTCCCTGTCGGAATTCATGGCGACAACGAACAAGACGAAACCAGAATCGATAATACATCGTATGTCAAATCCATCGATTCGTAATAATAATTATTGTCATATACAATTCCAAATTTACATTCGGTTGTATTTTGGAATTCAAAATCATGTTCCTGCACTCTTCACCTAGAAAATCTAATTAGACAGTGTTCTTTTACTTAAAATTTGAATTGTGATCAAAACTATCTAAAGCAAGTAGGCCATGTAACCAAAAAGGAGACCATTTGATAAATTGCAATCTTTAAAAGAACAGTTGTACTAAGCTCCTATTTAGTCTTGAGCGGATGTTGCAAACAGTTTAAAATTCCCCACAAGGCTTGGTCGGGCCGAAGGATTAAAGATCATATTTAAAATTTATCAAAACCACTATTCTACTAGAAATTTTTTTCTACAAATACTTCAGTTCTTCAAAAACTGATAAATAATTTACAACAATCTCTAAAGGATTGACAGATATATTATAATTCTGGTCTTTAAGAGTCGGGATTCTGAATTGTACCCAGAAGCAAAAGGTATAATTAAATTATAATCAAAAAATAAATAAGCAAAACGGAAAAAAGTTAGAATTGGAAAAAATGCCCCACAAGGCTTGGTCGGGCCAAAGTATTAAAGATCATATTTAAAACTTATCAAAACCATTATTCTACTAGAATTTTTTTCTACAAATACTTCAGTTCTTCAAAAACTGATAAATAATTTTCCAAACACTGGGACTTATTTTTCAATTTTCTTTAATCGTGAACAAGTTTTTTTTATTTAATAAAACGTTGAATTTAACAAATATTCCGAGTGAGAAAATGTGGAAATAAAACAACAAATTTTTTTAGTTTTACTTCAAAATTTCCATAATATGTAATCAACTGATTACTTTTGGTAATGTACTTAAAGATACAGCTTTGATCTGGTAATTAATTTAATTAATTGAACAGAAAAAATTTTCATTTAACAATAGATAAGTTTTCGATTTCAACACAATTATTAATTAAAGTCAATGCCTTTTAAATTATTCGAAATCGATCACTATTTAAATTTTACATAAAGTTTGTTTATTCCTGCAAGTTCATTACACTCCGAATTATCTATAAAATTAAAATTTTATATAATATTGTAAAGTTTAAAATACATCGACAAGTCTAGTCGCGGATTATTAAGAATACCTCTTTTCTTGGTGAGTATTTGTTACAAACTAAAAATAATCCATCAACCCATGGATTTTAAATACTTGAGGATGATAGACGTTTTTCTTCGCCAAATCATCAAGGCCTTCAAAAAGGGTATTAAAACCTATCTACTATCATTTCTATGATTGCTTTATTATTTATTTTATTACCAACTAATAATTCACTAAATCAAAATTATCCGAACTAAAATTTATTTTCAATTCTTTCAGTGTCACTGGAACAGGTTGGTTGTTTTTCTGTACCAAACCTACAAAATCTCAAACTAATAACAAAATCATTATTCTACTATTTTTGAAAGAGGTTTTTTAAATAACAGACTTAAGTTATTAATTATTTTTTAAATGATTTTTATGATCTCTTTGATTACTTAATGAATCACTAAGTAATGATTCATTAACTTAAATTCCTTCAAACCAAAAATTGTTTGTTAGTCTCTTAAAAATATTGGAACATGTTGGACGTTTTTCTGTACTAAACCAACAAAGTCTTAAACTATTATCAAAACCATTATTCTACTATTTTTTAAATGTGTTTTTAAATACTGGGTTTAAGTTATTCATTATTTTTTAAATAAATTTCATGATCTCTTTGATTACTTAATGAATCACTAAGTAATGATTCACTAACTTAGGTTTCTTCAAACCAAAAATCATTTGTTAGTCTTTCATTGACACTGGAACATGTTGGACGTTTTTGTGAACAAAACCAACAAGGTCTTAAACTATTATCAAAACCATTATTCTACTATTTTTGAAATGTGATATTGAAGCAACAGTTTTAAATTATTCTATTATTTTTACAATCATTTTTATGATGTGTTTCATTACTAAAGACATCACTAACTGATGATTCATTAACTGAGTCTTTCTATAATTAATTATTTTTTAAATCATTTTTACGAATAGTTTCATTACTAATGTACCACAAACTAATGATTCACTAACTTAGATTCGCTTGAATAAAAAATTATTTGTCAGTCTTTCAAAGAAACTAAAACATGTTGGACGTTTTTTTGTTCCAAACCAAGAAAGTCGTAAAGCAATATTAAAACCATTATTCTACTATTTTTGAAATACCTTTTTTAAATACTAGGTTTAAGTTATTCATTATTTTTGAAATCAGTTTCATGATCTGTTTGATTACTTAATAAATCACTAAGTAATGATTCACTAACTTAGTTTTCCGCGAACCAAAAATTATTTCTTAGTCTTTCAAAGAAACTGGAACATGTTCGACGTTTTTTTGTTCCAAACCAACAAAGTCTAGAATTAATATCAAAACCATTATTCTACTATTTTTGAAATGTGGTTTTTAAATAATGAATTTAAGTTATTTTACATAATATATTATAAGTTTAAAATACATCGACACGTCTAGTCGTCGATTATTAAGAATACCTCTTTTATTGGTAATTATTTGTAACAAACTAAAAATAATCCATCAACTGTCCCGTGGTTTTTAAATACGTCAATACGTTCAAATCTATTTCGAAAGAAAATCTTTATTTGGACCTTAGGAAATTGAGTTGCTATAATGTAGAATGATTATAGAAATAATTAAATGATTTTAGAATTATAAATTAAAATTTGGATTGTTAAGTTAGAATTGAAGTAGAAATAATAATAATAATGAATAATTACTCGAGATGTTAAATTGGGAAAAGAAAACGTTCGTCCCCTGCTAATAAGGACAATGACCATTCCAATTTATTTTTTTTTCTAACCCGAGGCGTTTTTTTCGCAAAATCAAATGGAGAAGCAATCAATACTGATAATTAATTAGAAAATTCTGAAAACTCTTGAAGCCGGAGAGTTCCGAAACGAGCGGTGTAGAAAAATTTTGCCCGAGGCTTTGGTTTGACTTTCACATCCCGTTTACTCTGCACCCTTCGTCCTTCTTTATAGAACATCAGACTCTCTTTACTCTCTATCCTTCTCTCACTCACCCAACGAACCCTAACCCCAGCTCTTTCTTTTACGCTTTGGGCTCTCATCTCTTACGATATACACCCTGTCCCTCTCTTACTCTCTCGCTCATTTTAACCCTCTTTCTTTCTCACTTTTTCATGCTCCTTTACCACCGAATAAATTAACGTTTTCAGTCCTCCGATATTCTGTGCGCGAGCGAATCTTTATCTTCATCTCTGAAAGAACCTACAGCTCTTCTTTCCATTTCTTATATTTCTTTTTAGTCTCATTTTTCCTATTTCTTGATCTGCTTCTTTTTTCTTTTTGAAAAAAAAAATATTTTCTTTTTTTGCATCTCTTAACCGTGCCGGTTTACCACATTCATTCACGTATACGCTGTTTTTGAAAAGGGGAAAAAAAATGTTTGCTTAATAACGTTGAAAACTTCTACTTATGTTTAATACAAACAATAAAAAATAAATGTATAAAAGGCATGGACGAGTGCGCGTTGATTGGATCGAAGTTCTTTTTTTTTTGCTTTCTTACTATTCAAAAGAAATATGACTGGTTCAAATTTTCAAGATCCGCACTCCATTGCGTATTACATTTCATTTGTTCCATTTTTGTTATTCATCAGGAAAAAAGGAAATTGTGGAATTAAATGAAATTAAGTTCTGCATTTCTCCAAGGATTTCTGAAGATTCTTTCTCAACTGAGAAGTCTAATTATGATTCATTTTTTGCAGACATCTTAACGTGGATATAGGAGAGCTGGAAATGTGATGATCCTGATGAAATTTGAATATTTTTTAAAAAAAATTAATAACATTTGGAGTGAAGAAAAGGACTGTGGATTATTATTGAAAAAATACCGAAAGCTGGAAATATTAATGTTTTGTAGTCACTGGAGGATGATTGAGGTTTTTCATTACTAAAATTTATTTTTTATTCCTTCTGTGCCACTGGAACATCTTGGACGTTTTTGTTTACTAAACCAACAGTTTTAAAATTATATCAAAACCATTATTCTACTATTTTTGAAATGTGATATTGAAGCAACGGATTTAAATTATTCTAGTATTTTTACAATCATTTCTATGATCTGTTTGATTACTTAATGAATCACTAACTAATGATTTATCAGCTTACAGTCTTTCTATTCAACCTATTATTCGTCAACTTTGAAGAGACACTGGAACCTCTCGACGCTTGTGTTTACCATACCAACAATATCTTAAAATTTTATCAAAACCATTATTCTACTATTTTTGAAATCATTCTTATGATCCGTTTTATTACATAATGTACAACAAACGAATGATTCCCTAATTGAAAGTCCGGCAAGCCAAAAATTATTTGTTACTCTTTCAAAAACAGTGGAACATCTTGGACATTTCTGTGCACCAAAGCATCGTAGCCTTAAATACTTTTAAAAGACTTTTTAAAAGACTATCAGACATAGTTTTTAGTCTAACGCTATTTCCGTAAATCTACTAAAGTGAATTATACATCTTCCGAACTGTAAAGTACTTTAACTGAAAGGATCTGGTTATGATTATTATTCTTATTTGACCCGAGAAGCAGATGTTATATAGTTACAATTAGCGCACGTTGTAACTTTTGACATCCATGTAACTCCCGAAGCAAATCGGTAGCAAGGGTTTCGAAAACCCCGTGATAACTCTACTATACTGTACATAACTTCTAGTGTTTGTGCACTTGCTTCGTTAGCAGGAAAATCGAAGATGTTGTATATAATGTGTAAATATAAATTAAAGACATAACGAATTGAAAAGTAAATAATAAAATTCTCTTTTTTTGTTCAAATGCTACTACCGAATAGCATACATTCATTATTTTATAATCGTATTTCAAAAATAGTAGAATAATGGTTTTAATAATTTTTCAATCACCAAATAATTATTACTTTGGAACACAAAGATTAGCAAAGAGATTTACAACAATCTCTAAAGGATTGCCAGATATATTATAATTCTGGTCTTTAAGAGTCGGGATTCTGAATTGTACCCAGAAGCAAAAGGTATAATTAAATTATAATCAAATAATAAATAAGCAAAACGGAAAAAGTTAGAATTGGAAAAAATTGGTGTGGAACAGTTATGGAATAGTTGTTGAATAGTTATTGAATAGTTATGGAATAGTTATGGAATACTCTATGGTTATTTAGGAGACTAATAAAATTTAATTGTATAAAAATGATTGAATTGTATTGACAATGGAGTAAGCAAATTTTAGCTTTCGGTTATCTTAATCCTTTATAGCACAGACGTTGAGAGAGAACTCTAAAGGCGATTCGGTCCATCACGAATGCAGATATAGGAAGCAACATTGCCATTCTATTGATTGCGAGGGTGTTACTTAGCGAATGTTGTATCCCTTATTCCGTCCTGGCAGATTCACTTCAAGATTATACACTCTTCGAAGATCAACCCTCGCTTCATTCGCTTTAATCGCAAATCAATTCTTTTTGTTGCTTTATTCGCCGGAAGATATTACGAAATTTAATTCCAACTGGGAAAATTATTTGCACTGATTATTTAGAACATTGAAACTTTTTGTATTTTTACAAAACTATTACAGTAGTGTTTTAATGTTATGACAATACTAATTGGTGGATTAAGGGTCCCAAAAAACAGGAGTGGTTTTTAGTGGGTCTTCCAGAACACCACATAACCTATGATTCATTACTCAAGTATCTGAATTCGCAGACTTTCCACTTCGGACTAGAAAAAAAGTAGAGGGATTAATTTTAATAGTTAAAATTATTTTTTAATTAAAAAAACAGGAGTCGTAGTTCTTGACAATCAAAACGAAAACTGCAAAATCCTGTTTGGGGGCGAGGACGAAGTTAAATTTTTTGGGATCCTTTCTTTTTGAAATCAATTTATTATTCATCATCTACTATGAAAATCTTTTACTGAACTATTTGGTAGCTCTTGGTAGTTTGGAATTGTTTCCCTTTGTTCAAAAGTGCATGTTGAAAGTGCATCCTCTTCAAGTCGCAATATGTTATTCATCATCTAGTATGAAAATCTTTTACTGTAGTATTTGGTAAATTTCTTCGAACTTTGGAATGGTTTGTAACTTGTAATTAATTTTAATAGTTAAAATTATTTTTTAATTTTTAATTAAAAAAGAAGTGGTTTTTACTGGGTCTACAAGAACATCACATAACCTATGATTCATTACTCAGGTATCTGAATTCGCAGACTTTCCACTTCGGACTAGAAAAAAGTAGGGGTGGGTAATTTTAATAGCTAAGTTACAAAATCTGTCTTGAATAAGATTTTATTGTATAAGAGGTGTCGAGGTGACGTAAAGTTTTTCTTTTTTCGAAATATAGCCATTAATCTGAAGGATTATCTTCTGGGCAGTTCTCATTCCACTTGACAAATAAAATCAACCTTTACTCACACCCTCTTTCGGCAGACAAGGGGTGATGATGGTTTGAGGGGCGCGTGCCGCACGTCCACTATCAATTTATCACTCAAGCCAACCGGCGGACTTTCGCTTTCTCGGACCTGGTGCCTTCTCTCTTTTTTTTCTTTCCTTTTTTCCCCAGACGTCCTTGCTCTTTCTCTTCCTTTCCATTTCACTACCCCTTTTTCGCTATCCTCTTCCAACCCTCTGGACGTTCATTGTCTGCTCATCATTGTTTCTCTCTCACCCTCTCTCTCTTCTTTTTTTTCAGCGAGGGGCAGAGGGGAGTATTCGAAGAAAAAGAAAGTGAGAGGAAGACCTCGTCGGGAGAGAGAGAGTGGAATCTGTGGGGGGAAGGAAATAAAGAGAGAGAGAGAGAAGTTAGAACTTGCAGTGGTGGTGGTGGAATAAGGACGGACAACGGATGGGAAAAGAGAAAAAGTCAGATGATGAAAAAGAGAGAAAGAGAACCTTAGTCGGCCGGGGCCATGACCAGCACAATCTGACGGTGGTCAGTTACGAGTTCAGATCTCACCGACCTACTCCATCACCCTTTAAATACACAGTACGCGATTCAAAGAGTATATACCGTCCTCCTGTTTACGACGAGTTGGTTATTTACATGTAAACCTGTTTTCACTATGGTCTCGAGGTTATATACCTGAATTGGATGGGACGAACGCTATGCAAATTATCTTCCAAGAGGGCTTTCATTAGTGGCTGAAGAAGGACTTTTACTCCATACATGATTTTTCTGTTTTCGAAAATAATTAAAATACTAATTGTTCTTGAAACAGTAAACTCTACCAAGTCTTCAGAGAACAATCCAATAGGTGGTCGAAGTTGGCCAAGCCCCCAAAAACCTAATCACTCTTTTTTCTGTTACAGTTTATATTCAACTACTTTTCTATTTCCAGAAGAACACTAAGCAGCATCATTATGGTAAGAAAAAATAATACTAAGCTAGAAACAAAAAAAGGTTTATTGTATCCGGGATTCTACTATTTTCCCCACTATTTATATTTTCAAAAACTATTTTTGACGCAGCCTAGATGAAAAATTAACATACCGAGATTCTAGCTCTTCCACTATTTTACATTTTGGAAAAGTTCTTATTAATAAACAGCAAAGTAATTGAAAAAAGGTTTATTGTATCCGGGATTCTACTATTTTCCCCACTATTTATATTTTCAAAAACTATTTTTGACGCAGCCTAGATGAAAAATTAACATACCGAAATTCTAGCTCTTCCACTATTTTACATTTTGGAAAAGTTCTTATTAATAAACAGTAATGTAATAAAAAAAGGTTTATTGTATCCGGGATTCTACTATGCCCCACTATTCTATTTGCCCCACTATTCATATTTTCAAAAACTATTTTTGACACAAACTAGATGAAAAATTAACATACCGAGATTCTAGCTCTTCCACTATTTTACATTTTGGAAAAGTTTTTAATAATAAACAGCAAAGCTAATAAAAAAGTTTTATTGTATCCGGGATTCTACTATTTTCCCCACTATTTATATTTTCAAAAACTATTTTTGACGCAGCCTAGATGAAAAATTAACATAACCCAAATTCTAGTTCTTCCACTATTTTACATTTTGGAAAAGTTTTTGATAATAAACAGCAAAGCTATTATTTCTCCCTACATCCTTTGGCTTAAAAGTAAAATATTTCATCACCCATTTCGCGAAGTGTTTAATTTTTCATTTAATTCTTAAAAAATAATTTAGTTTTTGAAATTTTCTGTAAAACAAATTAAAAGAGACATAAAACGAGCGTCTTCAGTTGGCCAAGTTTTCTTATTAATGAATAACAACGTAGAAAATTTTTTTTCGCAAATTTTCTAATCAAGCTGACATCGTGTCAAATTACAGAAGACATAGAAAATTGACTTAAAATTTAAATCAAATTACACCGACAAGTTTAAAAAGTAATAAACTCGCTTGAGTGTCTCCTGTAATAATTGAGTTTGCCAGCTAAAGTTCTTCCACACAGTGCAATCTATAGTATAAATATATAGTCTACGCGATAATCAACTTCTATTTTTTAATGAACTCGTATTATAAAAATTAAGAAATTTTTTTAAATTTTCCAATTTAAAAAATTTTTAAAGAAGGGAATGAAAATGATAAAAATGTAAAGTAGAAGCAAACGAAATGAAAAGATTGAAGTAAATAAGAATATAGTTTAGGTTTAACAAATGCTTCCTAATTTCAAATTTTTTACTTGGAATTACTAATGTTTAGGGATTAATTAATTGTTATAAATTATAAATTACATAATCCGCGGTCACGATACGAAATCCACTTAAATTTTGTTTATTAATAATTTAAACAGTCCACTTAAATATAATAGACTTCCGTCCCATGCGTATATTCCGAAAAGTTATAGGGAGGGGAATTCAGAAGTGGTGGATAACAAAAGGGCTGAAGCACGGCATGAACGTGAACGACACGCGAGGGTCGAAACGCCAATGTGTGTATTAGTATATTACGGTAAATCACCAATTTTACCTAAATATCAAAACTTTACCTTTTATTTTCCCGGAATAAAATCAAATTACAAACTTTTTTATAATACTAATTAACCAGACGAAATAGTTTCATTAGGCTGGAATTATTGTTCACGTCGCAATAAATCTTACTTTATTTGCAATAAGGAACGAGAAAGTCATGGACGTTTTTTTTAACTAAATCATCAAAGTCTTAAAAAAGAATATCAAAACCATTATTCTACTATCAATTCTATTATTTTCATATTATTTAATGTATGATAATGATGATTAACTAATGATTCACTAAGTTAGAGTTATTTGGACTAAAAATTATTCTTTATTCTTTACGATTTACCGAAACATCTAGGACTTTTTTGTTTACCAAACCAACAAAGTCTTAAAGTAATATCAAAACCGTTATTCTACTATTTTTGAAATGTGTTTTTTAAATAATGGATCTAAGTTATTCATTATTTTTTAAATCATTTTTATGATCTACATTACTCAATGTGCCATAAACTAATGATTCACTAACTCAGAGTCACCCGAACCTAAAATTATTTGTTGGTCTTTCAAAGACAACAGGTTGGATGTTTTTCTGTACCAAACCAACAAAGTCTTAAACTATTATCAAAATCATTATTCTACTATTTTTTAAATGTGTTTTTTAAATACTGGGTTTAAGTTATTCATTATTTTTGAAATAATTTTCATGATCTGTTTGATTACTTAATGAATCACTAAGTAATGATTTACTAACTTAGGTTCCTTCGAACCAAAAATCATTTGTTAGTCTTTCAAAGACACTGGAACATGTTGGACGTTTTTGTGCATCAAACCAACAAAGTCTTAAACTATTATTAAAACCATTATTCTACTATTTTTGAAATGTGATATTGAAGCCAAAGTTTTAAATTATTCTATTATTTTTACAATCATTTTTATGATCTGTTTCATTACTTAAGGATTCTCTAACTAATGATTCATTAACTCAGAGACTTTCTATTATTCATTATTTTTGAAATCATTTTTACAAATTGTTTGATTACTTAATGAATCACTAATTAATGATTCACTAACTTAGATTCCCTCGAACAAAAAATTGTTTTTTAGTCTTTTGAAGACTCTGGAACAGGTTGGACGTTTTTTTAATCCAAACCAACAAAGTCTTAGAGTTATATCAAAACCATTATTCTACTATTTTTAAAAAGGCTTTTTTAAATTATGGATTTAAGTTATTTATTATTTTTGAAATCAGTTTCATGATCTGCTTTATTACTTAATGATTCACTAAGTAATGATTCACTAACTTAGATTCCCTCGAACCAAAAATTATTTGTTAGTCTTTTAAAAATACTGGAACATGTTGGACCTTCATGTTTACCAAACAAACAAATTAAAGTAATATCAAAACCATTATTCTACTGTTTTTGAAATGCATTTTTTAAATAACAGACTCAAGTTATTCGGTATTTTTTAAAATCATTTATATGATCGTAAAAATATTTAAAGGATCACTAGTTAGTGTTCCTTAGTAATTATTTACTATCTCAGTGAATTAGGAAAAAGAATACGAATGTACGAAGTAAAAATTATTTACCCTACCTTTCCTTAATTATTCCTTAATTTATCCAAAAGTTAAGAATTTAACAAATTTGGGCCCTTACTTCTAAAACATTTTTTTCTACTAATATATACGAAACGTATGAGAAAATCTGAAGAAGCTTGAAAATGAGCTTTAAAAAAGAGCAACGATAAAACATTCATTGAGTAGAACTGATTTGGTCAGTTAACGAGGCAAAGTTGAAGAAGAAAAAAAAATGTTTGATGCATGCAGTGGGTAGTTATATAAGAACTTATGTATATGACGTGATATGGGGAAAATACGTGATATGAAATAACGGAAAATAAATATACAGAAAGCAGTCGTAGAAAAATAAAAAAATAAAAGCGAAAAGAGGGTTTTTTTTAAAGGGGCAATAAAATCAAGCTCCAAGACTTTCACAACCCTTCCGACGGTTCTTGAGAGTCGTAATCTTGCTTACTGCCAGAGGGAGAATCTTACGAGATCTCATTTTCGTTTCCGTCGAGCTAATTAATTCTCATTGGCAAATTGTGTATAATATGAGTTTCGTAGTAAGGTGTCGCACTCTATTACTCTTATTTCATCTCGCACTTCGCCCCTACCATTTTTTTTATCAAATTCCAACTCCACCAGTATATTAAAATTTAAATTATAACCAAGTTTGTGAAAATCTCATTACTCTCTCATCTTAGCGAGAAAATTGTAACATTCTAAAAATATACAGCTTTTCAGTAGACATACATTTAGTGTCAGGAGTTCGGTAATGAATACTTAATAGTGTGAATTATAATTTTGTTCTTCTTTCAATTTTTTTTGGTTTGACATTTGAATTTCCCGGTAGGTGAGGTGGTGCCATCTACAGGAGGCGTCATTGAACTAAATTAGCTCAAATTACAATCATTAGAGTTACAAAATAACTGGAATATTAAGAATTTTTTTTGTCTCGTAAGGGAAGGAGCAGAAGTTTTCGATCAGCTTCTATAAAAAAAAGTTAAACTAACTACCAGCATCGTTTTAATATTATGCCGTGCAAAAATTAATTACATTGGTCTTTAAAAACTTTACTAGTTCAATTATTTATGTTTATAAATAGCATAGATGTTGAATTTCTTTTTTTCGTGGATAAAATTATAGCGTGTCCTTGGTTTTTTTTAGTACAGCATATGACGTCAAGATTATTTTTTTTAAATGCATGCGAATGCGGCAAGAATCCAAGTACTTCCGCAGCGACGATGGGAGTTTTGTTGGAGGCATAGGGGAGAAGCTCCTGAGAAGAAGAAGAAAGAAGAGAGCAAAAGAGATGGGAAATGGAGGAAGTTAAAAAGAAGAAAAGAGAAAGGGCTAGTGGATTGTTGGGAGGGAAGAAAATTAAGCAGAGCCCGGTAATTTGAGGTATTGATTTTTATAGTCTCTCTCGGCAAGCATATATTAGAGCCCCTCTTTGTCTCTAGAAACCCCCCTTCCACCCTCACGGTACCGGCCCTCCTCCCGCAATCTACCCTTATTCCACAGTCTTAGCAGCCCTTCTTCGAGGGGCTGGGCGACACGAACAAGGCACTGCCTGGCGATCAGCCACCCCTAACTCATACTTTTTATCTCTTTTCTTTCCTTTCTTTTTTAATTTTCACCACCACCCCCCTCCCCCTTGTCTCCCTTAAGTACACTCTACCACGATCGGTCACACACTTGTTTATTCACCTTTTATCAGATTTCAAAACCAAATCTCCTTTAGTCGAGAATTCTAATCATTTTTTTTCCTCAATATTCTCCGCCCGATGGCAACTTTAAGCCGAAGGTAATGAAAAAAATTATTTTTTCGGCGCATGAAAAATGAATGATTTGAAATTGAATTTTATCAGACGTGCGATGTAATAATTTTTAAAAGTGAAAATATATATGTTCTTTATGATGAGAATTTCCTTGGGAAGTGTCGAGAATTAAGGAAGTTAGTCACAGAGGAATAAATCGAAAGAAAAAATTTTTCGAAGTAAGTTATGCACTTGTAGATAAGATGTTATAGAGACATGCATTAAGTTTTGAGTTTGGTTATAATGGATATTGGCAGTGCAGCTGATAAACGCTATATAAAAAAAAACGAAGCCCTTACAAATTGTCAGATAACACGAAGCGTGCACTCATGGAGGGCAAGGAGAAAATAAAAAGGTTCATCGATCGTTTTCGACTTGCACGCATGTTCCAGTCTATAAATGAAGTAACGTGCAGATCAGTGTGTGACGGAGTTTTAATTTTTATTCACGTAGAGACCATGGAGGGGAATTACTATTCAGCTTAGTGGTACATGTAACATGTGCGCACATGTTTGTAGCGTAATGTTTAATAATTTTTTGTATTCTGTTTCAGAGATTATAGTTTGTTACAGATCATTGGAAGTAAATTTGAACAAATAAAGCTTTGCCTAACTTCCAATTAGTCTTTAAGGGACATTCGCACAAGACGGTCAACTTCTAGGAGAGGCTTCTTTAAGAGAAGTTGACCAAATCAAAAATTAAAGTGATATTAAAACCATTATTCTACTTTTTGTACTATGTGGTGCAGATTATAATTTGGTATACGTATCATTAAAACTCGACTGTCAAGCAATCGGTTGAATTCCGGGAAAGGTTTTCCTCTTCCTTGGAGAAGCTCCTTCAAGACATATTAACTAAATCAAAAATTAAACAGGCATTAAAGCCATTATTCCACTTTTCCTACTATGTCATACAGATCACTGTTTGGTACATATAATTAAAACTCGATTGTCGATTAACTGGTTGTATTCCGGGAAGGGTTTCCTACTTGCTTGGAGAGGCTCCTTCATGACATGTTAACCAAATAAAAAAATAAAAAAGGTATTAAAGCCATTATTCCTCTTTTTCTACTATGTGATATAGATGATTGTTTGGTACATATCATTAAAGCTCGACTGTCAAAAAATCGGTTGTTTTTTGGAAAGCGTTTTCTACTTGCTTGGAGAGGCTCCTAGAAGGCAAGTTAACCAAATAAAAAATTAAAGCATTATTAAAACCATTATTACACTGTTTCTACTATGTGATACAGATCATTGTTTGGTACATATCATTAAAGCTCGACTGTCAAAAAATCGGTTGTTTTTTGGAAAGCGTTTTCTACTTGCTTGGAGAGGCTCCTAGAAGGCAAGTTAACCAAATAAAAAATTAAAGCATTATTAAAACCATTATTCCACTGTTTCTACTATGTGATACAGATCATTGTTTGGTACATGTCATTAAAACTCGACTGTCAAAAAATCGGTTGTTTTTTGGGAAGGGTTTTCTACTTACTTGGAGAGGCTCCTTCAAGACATATTAGCCAAATAAAAAATTAAAGCATTATTAAAGCCATTATTCCACTTTTTCTACTATGTGATACAGATCATTGTTTGGTCCATGTCATTAAAGCTCGACTGTCAAAAAATCGGTTGTTTTTTGGGAAGGGTTTTCTACTTGCTTGGAGAGGCTCCTAGAAGGCAAGTTAACCAAATCAAAAATTAAACAGGCATTAAAGCCATTATTCCACTTTTTCTACTATGTCATACAGATCACTGTTTGGTACACATCATTAAAACTCGACTGTCGATGAACTCGTTGTATTCCGGAAAGGGTTTTCTACTTGCTTGGAGAGGCTCCTTCATGACATGTTAACCAAATAAAAAATTAAACAAGTATTAAAGCCATTATTCTACTTTTTGTACTATGTGATACAGATTATTGTTTGGTACGTATTATTAAAACTCGAAAAAAATTGGGTGCATTCCGGGAAAGGTTTTCCACTTTCTTGAAAAGGCTCCTACAAAACAAGTTTACCAAATCAAAAATCAAAAAGGTATTAAAGCAATTATTCCACTTTTCCTACTATGTGATACAGATCATAGTTTTGGTACATATCATCAAAACTCGACTATCATTAACCTGTTTGAATTCCGGAAAGGTTTTTCAGTTTCTCCTCTCACCCTCCAAAGTCTTCATAAACCCCCTTCATGACAAGTTAACCAAATCAAAAATTAAAGTAATATTAAACCCATTATTCTACACCTTCTTGAATTCAAAACTCATTTCAGAATCTATAACTCAACCATAAAGGTAGTAAAACAAAATCAGAATCATCAAAAAGTTTTTCTTCATAAGTCGTCCTATGATGCTTTGAGTACATCCAACTCTTTGTGACCGAATTTATTAAGCAACACTAACAAAAACACGACACGACAATAGATGCAGCAAATCAGTCGAGAATCTAAAAGTTAATGCTGTTATAAAAGTAAATAGAGACGGTAAAATGAGTGTAGCAACTAGAACTTAAAATAGAGATCCAAAAGTAATGGATCCGCTCGTACCGTAATTAGCTTGAGACAAAAGCAACGAGAGCATTCCATACGTGCGACGAAGCATGTAACTGTACGTAAATGTTACCCTCGAATGGAATGTACATGTGAGGGTACACGAGGTCGTGACTTACTCGTTCTGTGCTCCTAAGTGTAGAGTATGGATGCACATCTTCAAGCTACCTACAGCATCGATAAATTCTTCTTTTACATTCACTATGTAATCCCGCGCCCATTCGTCAATTTCCCTATAATTTTTTTTCTCGATCTTCCTTTCTGTCTCTATCAAGAGCAAAAAAAAATTTAATTAAAAAAAAAGTTCTATTCCTACAAAAACCGCTTTCATTCTTAACTTTCTCCGATTAATAAAAGACAAGTTTTTGATTTCGAATAAGAATGTTAATGAATGTTAAGAATGTTTATATCACATGAGTTAATAACATAATAACATATAAATAACATTTAATAACATAAGTAAATATAATATTTTAATAACATAATTCAAGCATAAACATTATGTCACGTTCGAATAATTCCACTTGTGTTTATTTTTATTCGCCAATAAATTGAAATCACTGGGGAATAAATAATGGGAAATTCTTTACGGTACGTGGAATTGAGGAAAGGGACGTTTCGATAGTTTATTTTTGCGGGGAAAAAAGACTTTTCAGTTTAATGGGGTATGTGGGCTATAAAGAGAGGAGATGGAGAAGAATGGACTTGAACCGTGCGAATCTATACAGGGATTATATAGGTACATATAACGTACAGAGAAAGAAGAGTGGAGGATGAAAACGAAGAAGAGTGAACTTCGTTCCCAGTTCATATGTGAGCGTCGATTTCGCGGTCCGCTGCGCCGCGTGAGTGGCTTGCTTGCCGCTTTAAAGAGTCAAGACAACGTTGCTAGCGATGGACCCCAACATCTCTGAAATTCGTTCAACAATTATTGCCACAAACAGTTGAACAGTCTACTATGAAAATTCACTTCTGTTAGAAAAAGAGGAATTTTGATATTGGGTAGACATGCTTTTTGTTACTTTATTTATATTTTTTAATGCCCAATTTTTTGGCGCTGAAGGTGATTTTTAGCATGGAGCATCACAAATTTCCCATAAACGGAATCATAAGGAATAAAAGGAATCAAAAACATTCTTCTATTTTTGGAATCACTTTTGTGATCTGTTCGATTACCTGATGTATCACTAACTAATGATTCATTAACTATAAATAACTAAGTATTAAATAATTATTAAGTCCTCTGTGCCAAAATTATTTGTCTGTCCTTCAGTGGCACTGGAACATCTAGGACCTTGTTCTGTACAAAACCTACAAAATCTGAAACTAATATCAAAACCATTATTCTACTATTTTTGAAACGTGATATTCAAGCAACAGTTTTGAATTATTGTATTATTTTTACAATCATTTTTATGATCTGCTTCATTACTTAAGGAATCACTAACTAATGATTCACTAACTTAGATTCCCTCGAGCAAAAAATTGTTTGTTAGTCTTTTAAAAATACTGGAACATGTTGGACGTTTTTCTAATCCAAACCAACAAAGCCTTAAAGTTATATCAAAACCAATATTCTACTATTTTTAAAAAGGCTTTTTAAAAAAGGCTTTTTTAAAAAGGCTTTTTAAATTATGGATTTAAGTTATTCATTATTTTTGAAATCATTTTCATGAACTGCTGGATTACTTAATGATTCACTAATTAATGATTCACTAACTTAGATTCCGTCGAACCAAAAATTGTTTGTTAATCTTTTAAAGACACTGGAACATGTTGGACGTATTTCTGTACCAAACCAACACAGTCGTAAAGTAATATCAAAACCATTATTCTACTATTTTTAAAACGGCTTTTTTAAATGATGGATTTAAGTTATTAATTATTTTTGAAATCATTTTCATGATCTGTTTGATTACTTAATGAATCACTAATTAATGTTTCACTAACTTAGATTCCGTCGAACCAAAAATTGTTTGTTAGTCTTTTAAAGACACTGGAACATGTTGGACGTTTTTGTCAACCAAACCAACAAAGTCTTAAACTATTATCAAAACCATTATTCTACTATTTTTAAAATCTAATATTGAAGCAACGGATTTAAATTATTCTATTATTTTTACAATCATCTCTAAGATCTGTTTGATTACTTAATGAATCACAAAGTAATGATTCACTAACCTATGATTCACTAATGATTACTATAAATAAGTAAATGGTATAAATAATGATTCCCTCAAACCAAAAATTATTTGTTTGTCTTTTAAAGACACTAGAACATGTTGGACGTTTTTCCGAACCAAATCAAAAAAGTTTTAAAGTGATATCAAAACCATTATTCTACTATTTTTAAAATCTAATATTGAAGCAACGGATTTAAATTGTTCTATTATTTTTACAATCATCTCTATGATCTGTTTGATTACTTAATGAATCACAAAAAAAATTAATGATTCACTAACCAATGATATAAATAAGTAAATGGTATAAATAATGATTTTCTCAAACCAAAAATTATTTGTTTGTCTTTTAAAGAAACTGGAACATGTTGGACGTTTTTCCGAACCAAACCAAAAGAGTCTTAAACTATTATAAAACCATTATTCTACTATTTTTGAAATGCATTTTTTAAATAACAGTTTTATAATTATCCAGTCCTTTTAAAATCATTTTTTCGATCTGGTTTACTATACTTAATGTATCTTTAATGATTCACTTGTTCAGTTTCCAGGAGCAATTGATTTCCTTCATTACAGTTTTCGACAATTAGAAAAAAGGGGAAAATTTTATTTACTATAAGAACCAGTGAAAATAGTGGATTAGAAGAAAAATCACTGAAAAGATATTTTTCTTTGTAAGCCACATTTTCAACGATCTTTTCCGGAAGGTGGTATAGTGTCAAGGTTGGCGATGCACCTGTTGCTTCTATTCATCCCTCCAAATCGAAGGTCTACTCCAATATATGTATAGCTAGACTATGTTCGAAGAAACTTTGCACCTTGAATCATCATCACCTTTGCACTTTTCGCACTTACATTTATAATCCATTTGCCAAGTTTCGCAAATGATTAAATTGCCGCGCACCACAAAATCCCCGTGGTATACATTATACAATATTTATTATACATTAGTAATTAATTATGTTTTTAATAAAGTATTTTTGTCTAAATTTTCTCTAAAAAACCCTGTTTTGATCAAGATATAATATAAATACAATGGAATATAATGAATTATTTTTAATCTTGCTATAAAAAGATTATCATTTTATTTGCAAATTGAAAGAGTTCCTTTAACTAATTTGTCGTAAAAAGTAAGTGATGAAAAATAAGTAAACTAAATAAAAGCTTGAAATTTGAATTTGATCGTTGAGCGTGTGTTTGAATCCATCATTACGTGAGTACTGAACAACGTATACCTATTCCCGAGACAAGGTAAAAATTCTGATGCCAGACCAGCGTGGGGTCTGGACTTGTGCACGCTTCAAGATCCCGGATATTTTGGATTTAACCAAGTTCTCCGTACGAGTAAATAATCACTTTGCAATTACGATCCCTTTTCTATTAATTAAACTCCACTTTCGTACCGGTTCTATATTTCTCATTCTCCTTTGATTACAGTTCCCCTGTCTCTCTTGCACTGAAATGATTAATAATGACAATGAAGGAATGGAGAGAAAAGTTTTCTATTTAGAAAAAAAAGACATTCCTTAATACATGAAACTAAAAGACCCAATGATAATAACTTTAGCTTAAAATAAGTTAGAAAAATGAAATTAAATATTTAAAACCATTCCAGTTGTGATAAAATATTTTTAGTGACATAATGTTTATATGTAGAAATAAAATATGGTTAATAATAAATAATGGTTTTTTTTAAGTACAGGAGTATTAAAATTGAAGGGTAGCCTGATTTATTTTGCCTGTGAAACAGTTTTATGTTTGGGTCTATCTTTTAGAATTTAAAAAAATTATTTTCTAAAAATTGCCCCTTGTGTGCTAGAACATAAAGAATGCTGTGTAACACCGCAAATAAATCATGCGTTGAAATACAAGTTTTGAATAAAATAATATTTTTACAGCCGCTAGGAATTGTTGTAGTCGAAAAATAAGGAAAGGAACTTTGTGTGGTTCGATTTTTAAATATCAACAACTCCAAGTTGTTGATTAAGAGTTCCTGCATCTGAAAGGTCCTGGAGTTATTTTGTCGATGAAGGGAATACTTAAATTATAATCTGCAACTGAAGAAATTAATTTCTCATAAACATTTCGTGCAAATTTAATGATCTGAAGAAATTAATTTCTAATAAATAGTTCGTGGAAATTTAATGATTTTAATGCACTTGGAAATTGAATTAATTCAAAAACAGACTGAGGAAAGTCACATAAATAATACAGAAGCGATAATGCGACCAATAGAGAAATTGGAAGGAGAATTTTCTCGAGTTGACTTATCGTGGGAATATTGTGTGAAGGATGGAGGAGAATGAAGCACGAGGGAGGAAATTCGTGTGCCGGTTGCCGGAAAGGAAAAAAGTGCCTAGACATCCAAGAAAACATACACACTACAGAGCCACATACAGATATAAATGTATACACCTATGTACAGACACAAAAGACGTTTGGTCCAACAAAGGATCGAGAAGATCGCTCTACTTCCCTCTCTCGAGGAACATGATGTGCTCTCCTCCCCATGCTCCTCTTTCTTTTTCTCTCGATCTCCGCCCGTTGATCATCTCACTGCCTTAACAGCGCAGCAACACGTACCTTGTAGGTGAGTCAGGCCTCAGGAAACACTTGCCTCTCTTTCTCTCTTTGAATACTGAAGATCACTCTTGGCCTTGACAAATGAGAAAATGCCACAGAGGTCATTTCGGAACCATCATCAATGAGCCAACATCCCAAAAAAATCTGTTACGCATCTCGCCTTACATGATCAGTTAAAAAAAAACCATCTCATTACGAAATAACCGGATTTGCGGTTCGCAACTTTCTAGCTAATTCGTTTCATAAAAATCATTTCTATCCGAAAGTAACTCTTGCATCTCCTAAAACCCTTGGGCCTAGTATTTTTGTAACATCAAAACAATTATTCTACTTTTTCCCTAAAAAAAATCCTAAAAATTCGAAAGTATTCCAGAAGAACCCAATTTCTCCATCAAAGAGAAACAATAAGAGAATTTCTTTTTTAACATTGTTTTTTTCCTTGTAACCCAAACAAAAACGAAATAGCAATTGATGGTCAATATCTTGTATCGCGAAAACAATGATTAATAGGTGCCCATAACTATGATCGTTGATCTGATGACCCCCTCCCGATCATCTCAAGAGGTCAAGCAGCGCGAACGCCCACATGGGAACCAGGAATTTAATAGGGGAGCCATCAACCGTGCACGAATCTTTGCGATTAATCCTTTACTAATCGATACCAATTGAGCTTCGATCAATGCCACGATTAATAATCCCGATGAACATCCCCATTTTCCTTTTAACGTTCCATCTCCATTTGAGATAAAGTTTTTGATAAATTGCAAGAAAAAAAAAAGGATTTTACTCCATTTCATAAACGGGGCAATAAAATAATTAAATAAGACATGATAGCGGCGTAATTAATGAGTGATATTGTATCTTTTAAGTGTTTCGGTACTTTTGTTTGTATCATTAATTTAATAATGATGGAATTAAATGGAAATAAAAGGTGGAGTTGCAATGTTCTATTAGGAGAACTTCTATTAGAAAACTAACTTCGAATTTGTATTTAATTTCCCTTCTGTATGACTGCATGACTCTTCTCTAAGTAAGCAAGATTAAATTTTTCTCGGAATTACTTGTGATAAAATTCGGTATACAAAATACATACATTTAGGTAATTAGAATTAGAATCATCAGCAAACCAAATCATGAAAATAATAAAACTGTGCCTAACATCCTGTCAGTCTTTAGTTAACAAGTGAAAAAGACGGTCGCTGTTGTTGATTGAACCAAATCATCAAAAAGGTAAAATTGGATCTAAGATCCTCTCAGTCCTTAGATGATAATGTGACATGGTGGTCACTTTTGTTCAACAATTAATGATTAACAAATCATTAAAAAGAAACCAAATCATTAAAAATACAAAATTGGATCAAATCCATTATTCTACTCTATTCTAGCATATCAACCAAGATGCTTGATTTCTTTATTACAAAATTGGGTAAACTAGGAATCTTAAAACTGATTAATTATAATTAGCATCATCAGTTCATTATTAATTGATGATCGCGTAATTATTTTTATTAATTACAACTGTACAGGAATCTTCAGAAGATAGTTCAATTGGGTGGACCCTTTTCTTCTAAATACTTGATAACAAATCATCAAAAAGGATAAAACTGTTCCTAAGATCCTATCAGTCTTTAGAAGATATTCTAACAAGACTAAATATTCTACTGAATACCGATATTCTACTGAACTAAATCATTATACATATAAAATTGTATGAAATCCATTATTCACATTCAAGATTTTAGATTTCCCCCAGAATTGCTTCTATTAAAATTGGGTATTCTTCTAAAATCATTAGCATATTATTAATCGATAATCATGTAATTATTTTTATGATATTCATTACAACAGTCCACGAATCTTTAGAAGACTGTGGAACTTGGTGGGTTATTTTAGCTTCATCAAGCTATTTGATACTAAATCATTAGAAAGAATAAAGTTGTGCCTAAGATCCTGTCAGTCTTTAGAAGATGATGAAACAAAACATTTCTTTTTATCGACTAAACCAAATCATTATGAACATAAAGTAGTATCAAAGCCATTATTCTACTTTAGCATATAAACAAAAATTCCAGATTTCATTATTATAAAATTGGGTATACTATCAATGCTAAAACCGATTAATTATAATTAGCATCATCCGTACATTATTAATTGATAATTACGTAATTATATTTATTAATTACAGCAGTACATGAATCTTCAGAAGATAGTCCAATAAGGTGGATCATTTTCTTTATAAAGTTACATGATACCAAATCATCAGAAGGATAAAACTTTGCCTAAGGTCCTGTCAGTATTTAGAAGACTTTGGAACCATATGGTCACTTTTATCTACTGAACTAAATCATTAAATACAAACAAATATCAAATCCATTATTCTACTCTTCTGTATCAAAGTAATCAAGATTCCAGATTTTGTCCTGAATTACTTGGTACAAAATTAAATATACCTAACTATTAGGTAATTAAAATCATCTTTTTCAATTATTAATATTAAAATATTAATTTTAAATATTAATTGGTAACTATCTAAATTCTTTATAGTGTATTAATTACAACAGATCATCAATTTTCAGAAGACATTGGGACACTACTTTTTCATCTAAATACTTGATACCAAATCATCAAAAAGAATAAAATTGTGCCTAAGATCCTGTTACTCATCAAAAAACATTGGGACAAGGCAGTCACTTTTATCTATTGAACCAAATCATTAAATAAATACAAAAATTTATCAAATTCATTATTCTACTCTTCTCTATCATAGTATGCAAGATTAAAAAATTCCCTCCGAATCGCTTCTTCCAAAATTTAGGTATACTTTAAAAATCATCAGCATATTATTAATAAATAATCACGTAACCAATTTAATTAATTACAACAGTTCATAAATCTTTAAAACAGAGTCAAATAAGGTGGATCCTTTCCTTCATGAAGTAACTTGATACCAAATCATCAAAAGGATAAAACTTTGCCTAAGATCCTGTCAGTCTTTAGAAGCCATTGGGACAAGACATTTGGTCACTTTTAACTAATGAACCAAATCCATTAAATACAATGTAATATCAAATTCATTATTCTACTCTAATCTAGCATATCAACCAAGATTTTAGATTTCTTTATTATACAATTGGGTATACTATGAATCTAGGTATATTAATTGGGTATACTATCATTCTAAGTATATCAATTGGGTATCCTAACAATCTAGGTAAATCAATTCGGCATACTGTCAATCTTAATGCTGATTAATAATAACTAGCATCATCAGCATATTATTAATTGATAGTCAAGTTATTATTTGTAATAATTACAATAGTTCATCATTCTTCAGAAGACAGTGAAGTAAGGTTGACCCTTTTCTTCATGAAGTTACTTGATACCAAATCATCAAACAAATAAAACTGTTCCTAAAATTCTATCAGTCTTTAGAAGACATCGAACAAGTCTGGGGTCACTCTTATCTATTGAACCAAATCATTAAATACAAACAAATATCACATCCATTATTCTACTCTAATTTAGCATATCAACCAAGATTTTAGATTTCCTTACTACAAAATTATACTATCAATTTATGTATATCAATTGGGTAAACTAGGAATCTTAAAGCTGATTAATTATAATTAGCATCATCAGTTCATTATTAATTGATGATCACGTAATTATTTTTATTAATTACAACTGTACAGGAATCTTCCAAAGATATAGTCTAATCAGATGGACTCTTTTATTCATGAAGTTATTTGATACCAAATCATCAAAAGGATAAAACTTTGCCTAAGATCCTGTCAGTTTTTAGAAGACATTGGGGCAAGACAATCGCTCTTGTCTATTGATGCAAATTCATTAAATACAAAGTTATATCAAATCCATTATTTTACTCTAATCTAGCATATCAACCAAGATTTTAGATTTCTTTATTATAAAATTGGGTATAGGATCAATCTAGGTATATTAATTTGGGTATACTATCAATCTAGGTATATCAATTGGGTATCGTATCAATCTTAATGTTGATTAATTATAATTAGCATCAATTGGGTATACTATCAATCTAGGTATATCAATTAGGTATACTGTCAATCTTAAAGCTGATTAATTATAATTAGCATCATCAGCATATTATTAATTGATAGTCAAGTTATTTTTTGTAATAATTACAATAGTTCATCATTCTTTAGAAGACAGTCAAGTAAGGTTGACCCTTTTCTTCACGAAGCAACTTGATACCAAATCATCAAACGGAAAAAACTGTTCCTAAAATTCTATTAGTCTTTAGAAGACATTGAACAAGTTTGGGGTCACTCTTATCTATTGAACCAAAGCATCAAATACAAAGTAGTATCAAATCCATTATTCTAATCTTCTCCATCACATTTAGCACGAATATCATTTATATTTAGTATCATACATATTTAAAGAAAAAATATAATTATTCAAATAGAAGTAATTAGAAGTGTAATACGGCTAAGTTTTGATACCTCAATTAACGCCTAGTTTTGCGGAAGTAAATCCTAGAGAATAAAACCCGGAAGCTACCTTTAGCTCCCGCCCTCCCTCTCTCTCTCTCTTTCTCCTTGCGCTTTACTACAGTTGAGATATTTTTTAACCTTATGAATAAATTCCTTTCTTCTTATTTACGAGCGAGCAAAAAAGGAAAGAGTATATAGTGGAGACTGGACAATGTAGAACACACGAGACGATGCTCGGAGTCGAGGAATATTATGTATGAGTTTCGAAGGGGGATTCAGTTGCGTGGAAAAGGACGACTCCTCTACACAAGAGAAGAGTGAGAATGTATATATACACAGGGTCGTCACGCGTCAGAGAACTCTGTAGCTTCTTTCTTCTTAGATGCTGGATGGACCAATGCCCATTGGCCACCTCTTTACATGTGTACATACCCGTAAAGTAGAATATAAACACGCTCGATCAGCCAAAACTATACTTATAACAATAGATATATCTTGAATCGAACACCTGCATAATATTAGAATAATTCTCTTTCATTTTTCATCATGTATTATTCCATACCGCCGCTGCTGCCGCTTTAAAGTATATATATATATAACCGTAATTTGGTATGTATAACATTATGACTTGTTAAAAGCGTAAAATCATCCAATGGGATTATTACAACAGGAACAAAAAAGATGCCATCGTCTTTATGTTTGCTAAACTTCCAGGAATATATATATTCCTTTCAAGATATTTATAAAAAAATATATATATCTGCCTCTCGCAAAACTTAAAGAAATAGAGACAATTTAGGTATATGTATGTGTAGATTATGTTCCCGCGCGCGCGCACGCTTTAAAAAAAACAACAATTATTCCTCTACGAAGAATTGTATATGTATTGTGCAGCAAATATTGTTGAAGAACAAGCAATTTTATTTCTGTTTCTCGGGAAAATGTATTATTGGAATTTCGCCTCACTCGAGCTGTAAATTTAATACACATACTTATAAAAATCAGAAAGGAGGTTAAGAAAATGGTAATTCCTAGAAGAGCAAACATACTCCACATATCCTTTCAGATTTCTAACATTTTTGAAAAATAAGTTCAAATACAAAAAAAAAGAAATGGAAAAGAATACAAATTGAAAGAAAAAAAAACAAAAATTCCCTCTAAGAAACAATTAAACTTATTCCTGGTAAATAAACATTTTTTTTTCTCTGCATATTCATTAATTTCATCCGGAGCAAAATATATATATATATATATACATAAAAAGTGTATTTTCAATTTTACAGAAAATCTTTGAGGAGAGCTGCTTTCAAACTCAAGTTGCATTAAAATTCATGAGAAACGTTGATTTCAATTTAAACTCGGGGAAAATTTAATCGTATGCTTGTTTTAATCATTATGAGGACAATCGAAAATTTCTTGTACTCATTGTTGTGGGTAAAAGAATTTCCATTTTTCGCAATCAATTTTTCTTTTCATTTTTTTTGCACGGGATTTTAGATTACTTTAACACTTGTTTTCTTATCTCTTGGTATACCTTAAGTTGATATTGTTGTTTCGATGATAATTCTCATTGATTTCGAAAAATAGGAAATAAATATCTATTCAGCCTTTGACGATATTGATATTTAAAAAATCAAAAAGGCCGATCCAATATGGCGGACGATTGTTTTTTGAAAATTGATCGAATTCGTTTGAAACTTGTCACCCCTGGGGTTTTTTGGATCGTTGGGACAGAAAATGGAATCAGTTTTTCAAAATTAAAAATGGTGGGTTCAATATGGCGGACGAATTTTTAAAACTTGATGGATTTCTATAAAAATATATGTTTCTGATGGTTTGTGATTTGCTTACTTATTTGCAGAATTTAATTCCTAATCAACGACCCTGAAAATCTTTCGAGTAACATAAGTTTCGAACGAATTCGTTCAATTTAAAAAAAAAAATAGTCCGACATATTGGATCCGTCATTTTTGATTTTGAAAAATTGACATTGGATTTGTAATAATCGAATACAAAAATCCCTAAATAACATGATTAAAGTGAATTTAGTCAATTTAAAAAAAAATTTGATCTGACATTTAAAATTTTAAAACATTGACATCGAATTTGTAAATAACGATTTAAAAAAACCATAGATACCAAGATTCAAGAAGTTTCAAGAATTTTGATTAATTTTGATTTTTTAATTGACATGGAATTATTAAACATCGATTACAAAAAACCCTAAATAACAAGTTTCAAAAATTTTGAAAAGTTAATATAGAATTTTTAAATATCTAATATGAAAAACCAAAAAAAAAACAAGTTTCCAGTGAATTGGATCAATTTTAAAAAATTTGTCAGCCATATTGGAACCGCCATTTTTAATTTTGAAAAATTGACATTAAATTTGTAAATATCGATTTAAAAAAACCGTAAATATCAAGATTTAAGAAGTTTCTAGAATTTTGAAAAATTGATATTGAATTTTCAAATATTGATTACAAAAAAATCCTAAATTACAACATTCAAGTGAATTCTGTCAATTTAAAAAAAAAATTGGTCCTCCATTTTAAATTTTTAAAAATTGACATTAAATTTGTAAATATCGATTAAAAAAACAGTAAATAACAAGATTCAACAAGTTTCAAGAATTTTTAAAAATTTCACTGCGAATTTGTAAATATCGATTACAAAAAACCCTTAATAACAAGATTCAAGTGAATTTAGTCAATTTTAAAAAATTCGTCCGCCATATTGGATCCGTCATTTTTTATTTTGAAAAATTAACATTGAATTCGTAAATATCGATAACAAAAAACTCTAAATAACAAATTTCAAAAAGTTTCATGAATTTCGAAAAATTGATATCGAATTTGTAAATATTGATTTACAAAACCTTTAAATAAAAAGTTTCAAGTGAATTCAGTCAATTTTGAAAAAGATTTATCCAACATTTTAAATTTTGAATAATTTCTATAGAATTAGTAAAAATATTGATTAAAAAAATCGTAAATAACAAATTTTAAAAAGTTTCAAGAATTTTTCAAAATTGAAATCGAATTTTTAAATATCAATAACAAGAAACTCCAAATAACAAATTTCAAGTGAATTCAGTCAATTTTGAAAAAAATGTATTCGCCATTTTGAATTTTGAAAAATTGACATCGAATTTTTAAATATCGATTACAAAAAATCTAAAATAACAAGTTTCAAATAGTTTCCAAGAAATTTTGAAAAAATTTCATCGAATTTGTAAATATCAATTAAAAAACCCCCGAATAACAAGTTTAAAGTGAATTCGATCAATTTTCAAAAATTTTTCCGTTATATTGGATCCGTCATTTTTTATTTTGAAAAATTGACATTGAATTCGTAAATTTCGATTACAAAAAACCCTAAATAACAAATTTTAAAAAGTTTCATGAATTTTGAAAAATTGATATCGAATTTGTAAATATTGATTTAAAAAAAAACCCTAAATAAAAGGTTTCAAGTGAATTCAGTCAATTTTGAAAAAAAATTTATCCAACATTTCGAATTTTAAATAATTTCTATGGAATTTGTAAATATTGATTAAAAAAATCGTAAATAACAAGTTTTAAAAAGTTTCAAGAATTTTTCAAAATTGATATCGAATTTTTAAATATCGATAACAAAAAACTCCAAATAACAAATTTCAAGTGAATTCAGTCAATTTTGAAAAAAAAATTATCCAACATTTTGAATTTTGAATAATTTCTATAGAATTTGTAAATATTGATTAAAAAAACCCGAAATAACAAGTTTCAAAAAGTTTCAATTGATATCAAATTTTGAAATGTCGATAACAAAAAACTCCAAATAACAAATTTCAAGTGAATTCAGTCAATTTTGGAAAAAAATGTATTCACCATTTTGAATTTTGTAAAATTGACATCGAATTTTTAAATATCGATTACAAAAAATCTAAAATAACAAGTTTCAAATAGTTTCCAAGAAATTTTGAAAAAATGCCATCGAATTTGTAAATATCGATTTAAAAAACCCCCGAATAACAAGTTTAAAGTGAATTCGATCAATTTTCAAAAATTGTCCGCCATATTGGATCCGCCATTTTGAATTTTGTAAAATTGACGCCGAATTGGAAATTGTCGACTACAAAGATCCCGAAATAACAAGTTTCCAGTAAATTTGATCAGTGTTTAAAAAATTTTTTCGCCATATTTAATCAAACTCATTATTTAACCAAATTAATTGAATTTTGAAAAGCTGTCATCGGATTTCTAAGCAACGACTCCAAAAATCAGTAAATACACAGGATGACAAAAATTGCATTTTTAAAAAAAAATTAAGACGTCAAAGAAAGGGAGAAAAATCTAAACTATTCATGAACTATATGAATTCTTTAATTTATTTTAAAATGAGTCTAAATTTTAATCAGCCCAAGTTTCGGAATTTTCAAAAATACCCATAAAAAACGTATATTTTCGTAAATTCTCGACTTGACGTCTATTTGTCTTATACATTTCTAACCAATAGATTTTATTCAATTTGTAAAAAGCTTATCTTGCAATAAGAAGATAAACAAGTAACACAAAACGGATTTTAACCTATAAAGAGAAGAGAGGTTTTTTTTTCGTCGGGTTTGAGGTGTCTTCGAGCTGATATCATTTGTATCGCAACCCTCATCCAGAATGTTTTTCTCTCCCTTTAAATCTTTCTTACACTCACTCCTCGCTTATACTAAAAAAGAAAAATTCTACCTTCATTTCGTTTGGTTCTTTATTTGAATACACATCTGTAGATATATATTTACATACAAATAGTATATACACATATAAATCCGTGAAGAACCTCGACTATCTTGTATTTATATTTCACCTTTCGTAATATTATATATATATATATTCACAGTTATGCATATGGATGTATATGAAAGGACATAGTTGCGCATATATGTGCGTCTGTGAGAGCCCGTAGTCTCGGGAATCCTTCCGCGATTTTATTTTATTTGGATGCCATTCACTTTAACAGCTTGGCGTATTTCATCGTGTTACGCGCCTTTACGCGCGCAAGCTGTTGAGTTATTTGAAATTCGACACAAAAAAATATAGAAATAAGGTGTATCTAAAAAGCACTTGTGTATTTTTAATTTTTTGTCCTTACGGTTTTATTCCAAGTAAATATTGTTTTGAAATAATTCTTTATTTATTTATTTATTCAAGTCACAGTCCGTAATCACAAAGATCATTAATGGGCAATACAAGCCAGAAAATATAACATAATAATAGTAAAAGATCGCAATGATATAGAAACAAATTAAAAGGAAAAATTATAAAGTGTAATTTTCAGAACAGAAAAATTAAGATGTGTTTAAACATAAATTTGTTAATTGTTTTACAATTACAGAAGACGTAGTGGTAAATCAATCTGGAACTTTAAAGTTGGCAGACGATAACAATTCTGGACAGTTAATTGAGTTCTTTATAAGATTTGTTATAAACTTGAAATTAGCGACGTTACTCCGTTGGTCAAAGGTGAGAACATGTTCTTTACAAAGTAAAAGATAATCAGAGCCCCGAGGGGGATAATTTTTAGTTTTGAGTAGAGTACAATAAGAAAGCGTTTTTGTATTTTTTCAAGAAGTAGTAAATCTTTTTTAAAATGTGGTTCCCAAACGAGCCAAGCATATTCACTTTTGCTTCTAACAAATAGGCTAAAAAGAATAGATAAAACATTAATATTTTTAAAATTACGAGTGTTTCTTAAAAGATTACTTAAGACCCTAGATATGCCGAGTTGTAAACATCTAAAATATGATCGTGAAAAATTAAATTGTAACTAAAAATTACCCCAAGGTCACGAATTGACTGTTTTCCCAGTATTGTCGTCCCCTGAATTGTGTAATTAGATAATATAGGTAAAAAGTTTGATTTGAAATAAGATATTACACAGCATTTGAGTGAATTAACAGAGATTTTATTAGAGGTGCACCAATCAAAGTGTCAAGGTTTTTTTTTGCAAGAGTACAACGTCGCTTGAAGAACGAATAGTAGCAAAAATCTTAAAGTCATCAACAAATAACAGTTTCTCAACATCAAGTGTGTCCACAACGTCATCAATATAAATAGTAAACAAAACAGTGCCTAAAACAGAACCTTGTGAAACGCCCGAGAAAAAAAGATTTTGATGAAAATCCCATATAGTTTACAAAATTTGTTCTATTAGTTAAATAAGATTGAAGGGTTTTAATTAAGGTATGGTTAGAAATATATGTTTTCAAAATCGTGCAATTATAAAGTAATTAAATTACCACTAGGGACTTTGGTACAGAAATTATAAAATCAATGCGGGACCAGCATGTGCGTGCTGTTCGGAAATATCTTTACAAGTTGCAAAAACCGGTTCGAAGTTATTTCCCCAGCGATAAAATTTTCGTGTACACATGTCATACGTGTTTCCACCCGACAGTAAATATTAGAGTGCCTCTCGTTTCTCTCTAATTTATCACACATGAAGCAGGACTCACATTCCGCGATTCAAATTTCAATATCCTTCACAGTGCGCAGACGGAAAATTTATACGAGGAATCAAAATTTAAAAAAACAAACCAGCAAACAAACCATTTTTTACAAATTTTTTTCTTCTTCCAAAAATGCAATGGACTATTCAAAACCCTCATGTTAAAGTATATATGCAAACAGATTTTAAGGAGGTTCGACATAATTTTGTTACTATCTTGAAAATTGTAGCTTCAAGTACTGACTGATGCCTCGCGAAATCTTCAAACTGAGCGTAACATTTGATTTACACCGCATAAACCGTAAATAATATGGTAGTCGAAAGGTCGGGATCCCTCTTGAAGCACATATGTAGGTACTTACCAGCGATACATTATGAGGTGTAGGAGCGAGAGAGGAGAAAGGAGAGACAGATCTGTGTATATATATAGCGTATGTAACGTAAGCGTCACGAACGGTCACGACTGCGACATGGCCTCATCTTTCTTAAAGCCCTCCAGTACTTTAGAGTAGGTACTTACTTGAGTACTCTTCCAACAGCTTTGTATGCATACATACGTCAAGCACACATGCAGCATGGGTGTTACGTTACTCTAACCCTTTGGGGCTGCTTCACAGTTTGAAAAGACAGATAAGACACAACGATGTCTTATATTAAAGTCTTGTGCTCATCTCAAGCCACTAAAATTGTGCTTCGAGGAATTTTTTTTAGAATTTTTTTATACCCTTTTTATCTTGCTCTGTAATCCAAGCTTTAATGTAATCCAATGTTTGGAAGTTCTTTTGATTAAAGATGACTAAATGTTAGAAGGTTTTTTATTTGGTAATTCTTTCTTCTAATTTCTGATACCTTTGATATTTAATAAATTCCTTTCAGGAATAGGAGTGGAGAATTTTTGATAAGATAAAAACTACCCTATCAAAGGAATCAAGATTCTAGGTTTCCTTCGGAATTACTTGGTACAAAATTAAATACACCCAAGAATTAGATAATTAAAATCATCCGCATTTTATTAAATAATAATTAGGTAATTCTTTGTAGTGTATTAATTACAACAGATCATCAATTTTCAGAAGACATTAGGCCAAGTGGACACTACTTTTCATCTATATACTTGAAACCAAATCGTCAAAAAGAATAAAATTGTGCCTAAGATCTTGTTATTCATCAGAAAACATTGGAACAATACAATCACTTTTATCTATTGAACCAAACCATTAAATAAATACAAAAATTTATCAAATTCATTATTCTACTCTTTTCTATCATAGTAAAGATTGGATACTTCTACCAGAATTGCTTGTGCCAAAATTGGGTATACTTTTAAAATCATCAGCATATTCTTAATAGATAATCAAGTTATTTTTATTAACTACAACAGTTCATAAATCTTTAAAACAGAGTCAAATTAGGTGGATCCTTTTCTTCATGAAGTAACTTGATACCAAATCATCAAAGGGTAAAACTTTGCCTAAGATCCTGTTATTCATCAGAAAACATTGGGACAATGCAGTCACTTTTAACTAATGAACCAAATCCATTAAATACAATGTAATATCAAATTTATTATTCTACTCTTATCTAGCATATCAACCAAGATTTTAGATTTCTTTATTATAAAATTGGGTATACTATCAATCTAGGTATATTATTTTGGGGATACTATCAATCTAGGTATATCAATTGGGTATCCTAACAATCTAGGTATATCAATTGGGTATCCTATCAATCTTGAATCTGATTAATTATAATTAGCATCATCAGCATTTTATTAATTGATAGTCACTGTAATAAACAATTTAAATTGTTAACAATAATTTATTTTAAAGGAATGTTACACGAAAATATTCGAAACCTTCAAACCTATTTGTTAGTGGATCCCTCCTTCCTACTTATTGTTCAAGTAGTGAGGTGAGAATCTCTACTGTTTGGAAATAGTGGATTTTAGGGTTTTGGAAATGTTGTGTAGATGTTAATAAAGTTAAACAAATTTACAATATAATGAGAATATATTATGACTTCTAAATCCTAATACAATTATCTAAATTTCCCTTTTTTTTTACTTTATTTTAAGTATTACAATGTTTATTCTCTTTAAGTGTGTGATTCTACACAATATCTATTTTCTGATGCGCAATGTGTTTATGTGCATGTTTTGTATTTTAGTGTGTAAAACAACTATTATTCAGACCTTCAATTTAATTAAACAAACAAGGGCTTCGTACAATAACTTTATCTGGTATTATAGCCCTAAGTCTCCGTCTTGGTCACGCCGAGACACATGGGCAAATGCCCAGATTTCCCTGTGTCAATCGATTTTATTAATCGACATTACAGTGGTGAAATCATACTTTAGTTTATTGCACCTGCTCGTTGCCAGGCGCTTTTCTGCAAGCTTGCAGTTTTAGGCAGTGGTGTGATCATGGTTCAATAACCTAGACACACCACTCCTTAAATTTCACAATACATTGGTATCTGAAGCCTCATTCTTTTAATTAAAGTTAAATTCTTAATCTTTTTTAATGTAAATTTCTAAAAATGTGAAATATAATAAACTGCAATGATTGAGAGAAATATTATATTTTATTAATACTTAAACTCATTTTAATTAAGATTATAACGAATAGATGAACTATCATTCGATTTTGGTACTAACTCGTAATTTGGTTCTATTTAATTAGCGAAATTAGCTCTAATTTAGAACTCTCTTTTTACAGTGTACTTGTGATGAAATTATTTATACGTTCATCCTTAGAATTAAGTAATTAGAATTACAATCATCAGCAAATTATTCAATGATACCAACTGATACCTATAATTGACGGTAGGACCTACATAAGTATTTACATCCACTATACTACAATTTTCCCAATAGAAAATCATCCTTCTATACCATGAAGAAACACTTCCCCCAACAAAAAATAAATACTCCCATTTTCTACCTTGAGGGAAATCTCATTTTTAAATCCGCCACGCATGAGTGAAGAATAAACTACAAAAAATTACATATCCCGAATGAAAGGAAATAAAAATATTCCAAGGGTCAGAGGGGTGTCGTCGTGCATATGGAGCGCAACAATGCGTTCCGCAATAATACAGAATAAAACATGTACGATCAAACCACAAACCGATATTGAAATGGAATCACGCCTTCATCTGATCAAAGTACATTTTCTCCATTCGGTTTCATTCTCCACACGCCTTATAGTCTACGTGATAAAGCCGCCGAGTAGCCATCACATATTTACTAAACTCGAAACCACCGACATTCATATACACACACGTCATGTATGTGCGACTATAGGGCATGGCATTAATATATATATATATATATAAACTGAAATCAGAGAATGATGCAAACACCAACTTTCTCCTCTAACCTTATATTATCTTCTTCCATATTAATTTATCTCACATCTCATCAATTATAGTCGTAGTTTTGAAAAAATTTTTGACATTTTGATTATTGTGGAATATTGTTTTATTGAACAATATTCAATTCAATATTAAGAACGAAGCAATTGTTTCGGATTTCAATATTGGGTCGAGGAGGTTTGATAAATGTTAGATTAGGGATGTTATTTAGATTTTTAAGTTTCTTGGATGTTTCTTGGCGATTTTGAGTTTCTTGAACAATTGAAAATTGTTTTTTGCGTATAGGGCAGATTTCGGAAAATTTTTTTTTGTTTTATTTATGGCAAAGTATGGTAGTCTAGCGATTTAGATTGAGCTAAATAATAATTTTTTTTTGCAATCGAATGTAATGATTCTCGTGCTTGACTATTGGATGCACCTTGATGCAAAATTGATATCTACCATAAAGCCGGGACTTTTGAGAAATTGATGTGCATAGCAGTGCACATAATCGTCTCCCAGGGTTGTTCTTTCTGAACTATCTTCCTGTATTTCCCACACTCGTCCTCGAGCACGTATATAGAGATTGGTTTCAAGTCCTTATTCTCATCGAACTGAAACCCTCCTCCCGCTCTCATGCATTCGACTCGCTCAATGCTTCTGCACATTGCCAGTAGTTCGACTCAAACTTTTTTTTTTACATTTCCAGTGCCACGTTCAAGAATGCGAATCCTCGATTTTTAATATTTAGCATTTTGTTATGTCTTACCTTATTATTATTTTCCCTAGTGTTTCTTGATTTAACTTTAATTAAGAATAATTAAAGTTGGGACGTGGTTAGATAAATGACAAGAATAAATTTATTTGAACAAGATATATTTGAAAAAGATCAAAATTATGCAAAGATGAAATGAGCACCACTCAAGACTCACTGTTAGAAAAATAGTGAGTCTTAAATGGTAAATTAGGTCCGTTGAATAGGTATTATGTTTCTTTTAGCTTTTATCACAACTCGAACGATATTTCTAAATACCAAATTTGACTTCAAGATGAACTGAATTTAGAATTTCACGTATAGATCAGGACAACTAGTATACTGGTGTTGAGAGCACTGTCACGAAGAGAACCACTTGTTATGATTAAAATTTTCAGACTGATTTCTGTTTTGATAGTTTGGCTCCTTTTATACAAAATTCTGTCCATGCATTTTAGAAAATGTTCCCTAAGCCATGTATTTGAGAAAAAGTTCGCTAAGCCATGCATTTGGAGAAATCTATTGTTGCAGGAACACTTGTGGTGACTCACTATTAGATCACACGTGTTCATCCCATGTGTATTATTTTTAGTATATTATTACAATTTGTTTTTTTATAAATGTTGTTATAATTTTGGTGTTATAATTTTGTTTGTTATTACATTTTTGTTATTTATAATTTGCTATTATATTATTGTTATAATTAATTGGTTATTGATATAATTAAATGGTTATTGTTATAATTGTTTCAATTTATAATTATCTTATTATTATTGTTATAATTTATTATTATCTTATTATTATTAATTGGTCATTATTAATTCTTATTTTACATTTAATTACTATTACTTAATTTTCATTGTTGTTTTATCATTCTTATTATTATTTTCACTAATTATACATATTTGTTGTTTATTATTAATAATTGTTTATAATTGTTAATGATTTAAAGTTAAAATAACAATATTTTCATAACAATTATTTCTTGTTAAGTTTTGGGTTATTATTATCAATTATTATTTAAGATATTGATTATTTTTAATGTCATTGTTACTATCTCATTATTATTAATTGTACGCGTTAATATTGTTTGTTGTTTAATGTTAATAATTATTAATAGTTAAAAATATTAATATAAATATTGATTATTTTTAATGTCATTGTTATTATCTCATTATTATTAATTGTACGCGTTAATATTGTTTGTTGTTTAATGTTAATAATTATTAATAGTTAAAAATATTAATATAAATATTGATTATTTTTAATGTCATTGTTATTATCTCATTATTATTAATTGTACGCGTTAATATTGTTTGTTGTTTAATGTTAATAATTATTAATAGTTAAAAATTAATATGTTAATAACAATCACTTGTTAATTTATTAGTATCAATTATTCTTGCTATTGTTATTATCGCTATTATTATTGTTTTTAAACATTACTGAAAATACGTTACGATGACGTAACAAATTCGAGAAAAAAATTCGGTCTTGGAAATTAAGACAATTAGTAAAATTTTATTTTAATGATTTCAATGACTATTTCAAATAGAAACGTTTTTTAAAGGCAAGGTAAACAAAGATCGATTATAAAATTCATGAACTGTATTATATTGAATATTCAATTAGTTATTGGTATTTTTGTGCACTATGATCTTGAAAATAGATTAAAAATGGCTGTTGGAAATTTTGAAAAGACCGAAGGAAATGAAAGGGGTACAGAGGAGTATAGTGATGGAAATAAATTGAGTAAATTGAAGAGGGCTTTCGATAAAGGGACTGGGACACAAATCGCTCTAAGTAAAGTCTATTCCTAAGGTTCGCATTAACCTTGGATATGGCATGTCATTATGTTCCTTTCTGCAGCATCGAATACCTACGCGTGCACCTTGCGTGCTCCGAGTCATTTCTTTCAGACAATTCTTCCTTCTTTAAATTACCCACACTATTATTATCAAAAGGAGAAAAAATTAGTAATTTTTTTCTAAAAATTAATATTAATTTAACCAACACATGTTATTAGATATATTTTCGAGTTATGGGAATAATTTTTTCAATACTAGCCTAACCCCTCGTCACACTTCTCCTTGCAATGTCACAGCATCCCTATTTTCTCCCCCTTTTCTTCTACGGTGAATATTTTTGTGTTTTATGCTATTCGAGTCAAGCAAATTATATTCCGAGTTCTACTTATATATAAGCAGGCTCTTTAGAAGTATGTAACAGAAGTTTTTTTCAGGAGGGAGAATCCTTTTTTAGAAAACAATTTCTACTTGGACCTTGTTAGAAATATTAAACAAAATAATAATTCTCAGGATAAAGCAGATATGTGTTTTAATGTTAACACAAATAAAACACACTTTGTATCACTTTATAAAAGTATAATTTGCACCAAAACACAATTTACACGTGAGGTAATGGAAAAGATAATTTAAAAGTCTTTTATTAATTCTTTAGAATTGAAATCTGCTAAGTTTAGTTTAAGGGAAAAACGACAATCAACTGTACTCGACCGTAGTTAATTTTGCACTGAACCTTTTTGGTCCTTCAGGTATCTACGGTAGTTATAAACATAAACATGTAGTGTAGGTACAATTTTGTGTGACTATCTGTGTAGGTGTTTGTGAGAGTATCGTTGTAGTTTTTAAAATATTCAATAGACCTATCAGAATTAAATCATTTGTCTATGGAATTTTTTTGAGATTTATGTCTATGTCTATGGGGTTGGAGAATAGAAACTTAAAAGTTTTGTACAGAAGGAAAATATTGTCTATGTTGGAAACTGTGGAATGTGGATGTACATACCACATAAGTGTTTGGATATGCATTTACTTGCGGTAGCGAGCTCAGCGGTCGTAGCAAATCTTCGTTCAATTTACGATGATACAGATGAAGATCTTATTATTATACGTTGTGTGATGCACAGTCAAGTACGAGTTGCACCTGACCACTGAGACAACCCACTACTCTACCAATTGATCGATTATTTTCCATTAGCGACGCGTGAGAATAGAAATATTTCTACATGCAATATTGTAGTTTATTTCTTTTTCATTCGAATTTATCTTCTTAGACGTTTGCCTCTTTCTACCAACTCTGAGTATTTGGATATCAACCAAAATTCTTGATGCAATATATATATATATATCAAAAGTATTCTAAATGATGTGAAACAGTTCCATTGCATCAAATCATTAAAAATATGGATGAATATCAAATCCGTTATTCTACTATATCACTGTTAGGAAGAGTTTGATTGTTACAAAACCATTAACTTTACAATTAATTAAAAGAATTGGAATAATTATAATTCATTGTAATGATGATTTCAAATTTTGATACCAAATCGTTAGAAAGACAAAACTAAACCCAGGATCCTGTTAGTCTTTAGTTGACATTCGAACAGGATGGTCGTCGTTCTTAAATGAACCAAATCATCAAGATGATAAAACTGTACCTAAGATTTTGTTACCTTTTAGAAAACATTGGGACAAGACATTGGGTCACTTTTAACAAATGAAGCAAATCCATTAAATACAAAGTAATATCAAATCCATTATTCTACTTTTCTCTATCATAGTAAGCAAGATTAAATGTTACTTCCGGAATTTTTGTCACTTTTCGGTATGCTAAAATATTTTTACAATTAAGTAATTAGAATCATCAGCATATTGTTAATTGTTCATCATGTAATTATTTTATTATCAATTACAACAGTTCTTTTCTTCATGAAGTTACTTGGTACCAAATCATCAAAAGGATAAAACTTTGCCTAATTATCAAAACCATTATTCTACTCTCTAACAGAATTCTACTACTTCTACTTATAACAGAATTCTACATAAAAATTAGAAAAATACTGTTGAATTACAACACAAAATCCCCTTGGATTTTTCTTCACTAACTTTTAGCTATAGATTATTTATAATCTTATCTAATATTTAGATTTAGATTATCGACAATTGCAGCTTTAGTGTTTTCTGCTAAAAAAATTCCGCCTTCTTTTAAAATTAAAATCAACACCCTGAGAAATTATTATTTGTTTCATAAAACACAAATGCCCAACCTCTTATATGAAAGTTCATAAAAAAAACTTTCGTATATTTCCCTTTAAGAGAATTTCATATGCATGAGTGCGTGATATGTCAGTTTCCAAGCACTTTGCAGGTAGATATAATATTTCCTTATCGAGATGAAACGTCATTTATGTTAAGATGTACATACGTTATATTCACATTCAATGTGAAGAATGTGAATGGCCAGGCGATAAAGAAGTATAGAGAAAACTTTGTTGGTACAAATTATATACCTATCAACCTTGAAACTTTTTACTTTATCAAACCACAACCTTTTGAAGCGTTTCTTTCGAAAATCTTTCCGTTCAAAAAGTTAATAGTTTCTGGAAATATTATTCGAAATGTTAATAAACGTACACCTACAAATGTTATCGTACAAATGTCTTACTTACTATTTTTTTCTAGTTTTTAAAAATCCCTGCAGATATAGTATTTTTAAAATTATTCCAGGGGGTTATTATTATAATGGTAGAAGATTTTTAGGATTGGTAATTGTTCTGGTAAATATTAAGATAGTGTTAGGTTATTGTCATCATAATTGTGGAAGATTTTTAGGATTAGTAATGTTCTGGTAAATTTTAAAATAAAAATTAAAACCTAACACTACAGGTTATTGTTATCATAGTTGTGGAAGATTTTTAGGATTAGTAATGTTCTGGTAAATTTTAAAATAAAAATTAAAACCTAACACTACAGGTTATTGTTATCCTAGTTGTGGAAGATTTTTAGGATTAGTAATCTTCTGGTAAGTATTAAGATAAGTATTCCCAAAAAAATATTAGGATAAGCATTTGTTGAGATGAATACAAAGTTAAAAATTCCCAAGTTGTTTCAATTAAGATAAATATTTCCCAAGCACGCAGTGATTGAATAATTTTGATTCTATAATACGGTAATAAAGATATGTGGAAGATTAAAGTTGTGCACAAATTGGTCGTTGCTTGTCAGCTTTGGAGGCGTTACATCCTGATGGAAGTACCAGTTATAATTACTTCTAAAGTACCTAAGTACGAGGGAAAGTGCACAACTCGGTATTTGCAATATGTATGAACCTTCTCAAGTCTTCAGTTTGTGTCGTGTGCCACGTGGATCTCCTTTATATTAAGAAACCACCTGTAGTATATATGAGAACATTCCCTATATATACCAAAACTCTTCTTTGGCGAATTTTCATCTCAAAATTTATATTTTACATTACACTTTGAACTATTAAGACAACAAGTGTTCACATACTGAGAGGAAAAGGTTGAGCTGGAAAAATTTCGATATGTTTTTGTTTGACAAAAATTAATAAATAAAGAAATTCGGCTAAGTAACTTTTGGTTAAAAAAAAACCTTTTTTTCAATTGAATTTAATTCCCTACATATTATCATCATGAATATTTCAACACAGAGAAGAAATGTGTTGCGGAAAAAAAGGAAAAGTTTTTCAAAGTTAGAAAAAAGAAAATTAGAATAAAGATGTTTGAGGCGCATGAAATTTCATCAGTTCTGAGAAATACGTGCCTTGAAAATCAGCACACCATCTCTGCATATCGTTGAAAATCTTTTAAAGCAATGTGGATATAATAGTGTTTGCAATCTCGTGCCGCAGGGAGTCTCATTGAGCAGGTAAGCACGCGTTTATGATGATGATAATGCGCGATGACGAGAATGATCGGATAATAAAGTCGATCTAAACGATATAGAATAATTTACTACCGTTGAATATTATATACATATATATGGTAGCGTCGACTAACAAGCTCAACTCTTGATAAGAACTTTTTAAACTTATTTATTTTTATCTTCATCATGCGCGCACCTCCCTTTTGTCTCGCTTTGTCTATACAGAAACAAAAGATCAATGAATATCTATCTTCTTTGTAGTAGTTTCACTTTTTTTTTCTTTTGCAATATTAATTATTACATTAAACATGCGGAATCATTTAAATAAACAAACACCGTAATCACAATAGAGAGAAAACAAAATTAGAATAGAAAAAAAATACAGAAAAAATACAGAAAAAAATAGAGAAACAAATTACAATAGAAAAAAAATAGAGAAAAAATTACAAAATGATAATTGCAAGTTTTAAGATGCATGAAGAATCGTTTTGGTTAAATGATGACTGAATTTATAGTGGCATTATCTTTTGACAGATCAGATTGGAATTTTTGATTTCAAATAAAGGAACGATTAATTATTGTCGAGAAATATTTTGAGTGGTCTGATTGGTTTAGGAATACGTTCTCGGATCTGTCAAAGACGTCTATATTTTTGATGAAGCAACAAAAAGCGATGATGATAGACGAAAATAAATCTGAATCAATATTTCACGATTGTAATTATTATTCTACTCTTCTCTACCGTAGTAAGCAAGATTAAATATTTCTTCCGGAATTACTTGTGAATTGGGTATACCATCATCATTACAATTAGGTAATTAGAATCATCAGCATATTATCAATTTTTAATTGATACCAAGTATTATTATTAATTACTAACTGATACCTAATATTATTATCAATTATTAACTGATACCTAATATTATTATTAATTCTTAATTGATACCTAATCATGTAATTATTTTCAGTATGTTAATAACAAGAGTCAGTCAAGCGTTAGAAGAAGGTGGAACAAGGTGGACACTACTTTTCATCTAAATACTTGATTCCAAATCATCAAAAAGGATAAAATTGTGCCTAAAATCCTGTTACTCATCAGAAAACATTGTGACAAGACAGTCACTTTTATCTATTGAACCAAACCAAAAAAAAAATAAATACAAAAATACAAATACAAAAAAACAATACAAAAATTTATCAAATTCATTATTCTACTCTTTTCTATCACAGTATGCAAGATTAAAAAATTTCCCTCGAATTGCTTCTTCAAAAATTTAGGTATACTTTAAAAATCATCAGCATATTCTCAATATATAATCACGTAACTATTTTTATTAATTACAACAGTTCATAAATCTTTAAATTAGTCAAATTATGTGACCCTTTTCTTCATGAAGTTACTTGATACCAAATCATCAAAACTAAATACCAAATTTTATTAAATCTATTATTCTACTCTTCTACTATGATAGTTAAGAAGAAAAATTATTTCATCCAAAATCATTTGTGACAAAATTAGGTGTACTTTCATCCTGGCAATTAATTAATTAGAATTAGAATCATCAGCAAACTGAAGCATCAAAAAGAATAAAACTTTGCCTAAGATCCTCTGAGTCCTTAGATGATAATATCATAAGAGGGTCACTATTAGGTATTGAAGCGAATTCATTAAATACAAAGTAATATCAAATCCATTATTCTACTCTACTCTAGCATATCAACCAAGATGCTAGATTTCTTTATTACAAAAATTGGATATACTGTCGATCCTAAAACTGATTAATTATAATTACCATCATCAGCATATTATTAATTGCTGATCATGGAATTATTTTTATGATATTAATTATAACAGTCCATCAATGTTTTGAAGACTGGAAGTTGGTGAACACTTCTATTTATTAGGTTACTTGATACCAAATCATCAAAACAATAAACTATTCCTAATATCTTGACAGTCTTCAGAAGATAATAAAATAAGAAAATCTCTTTTATTTATGGAAGCAAATTATTGTAAATTTAAAGTTGTATCAAATCCATTATTCTACTCTTCTGTATCAAAGATGATGTTTAAAATTAGGAAAGATGGTTATTCTAGTTAATCATCAAATTAATTACGTTAGGTAACATCAGCTTTTCTCTACTTTATCCAAAATGGAATTATGATCATCATAAATTTAAATTCTGGTTGGGGTACCCTTTTTCTATACATAATTTGGACTCACTTTGTTCGACTCCTCCAATTGTAATTTATATAATGATCATAATTCCACTTTGGATAAGATAGAGAAATGCTGATGTTATCCAAATTAATTAAAGAAAGGAAAAGATTTTCTTGTAGATAAAAGATTCTTTTATCCAGAATTAAAGTAGAGGAATCACCTAGATACATATCTAAATTCTGGTTGGGGTACCCTTTTTCTCCATAACTTGAACTAACTTGTTTTTATTACTCCAATTGTTCTAAAATGTATTTAAGTGATTTCTCTACTTTAATTCTGTGAAAGAATCTTTTCGCCACAAGAAAATCTTTTCAAAAACTATTACATTTTTTTTGGCACAAGCAATTCTGGAAGAAGTATCCAATCATTACTATGATAGAGAAGAGTAGAATAATGAATTTGATAAGTTTTTGTATTTATTTAATGATTTGGTCCGATAGATAAAAGTGACTGCCTTGTCCCAATGTTTAATTTTTTTTTGTTTAAATTTGTAATTTAATAATTTTTGTAGAAGGAAAAGATCTACAAAAACTTAATAATTTTTGTAGAAGGAAAAGATCTTCTACAAAAACATAATAATTTTTGTAAAACGAAAAGATCTTCTACAAAAATTTAATAACTTTTGCAAAGAAAAAGATTAATACACACTACGAAGATAATTGTGAGATAAAAATCCGCACATATTACAATTTTTATTTTCGTCTATACCTTAGACGGAATAAATTTTTCCAACTCCACGCCTCTTTTTTTCAAACTTATATAGACCATCTCTCAAAGGAGGAAGGCGACAATTAGGGGCAACTGCACCTCTACCTGTCCATTTATGCACCGATCTTCAAAGAACAGGAAGACTAATGCCATTGGCAAGTAAAAAAAAAGAAAAACGAGGAGCGCAATTGTTTCACATGCGTGTGACAGAATGAGAGTGAGGAAGAAAGGTGGCAGTGACTGCTTCTGAAACAAGTCGTTGCATATATGTATATATAGCATTAATACTTTGTCCGCTCATATATTCTCTAGAGGTATACAAACACAAAAATGTATATGTATATATATATAAACATAAAAAAACAGAACAATACAAAAAGATCTCTCACACCAAACGGTACATACATATTATAGGTATTATGCATAGAGTGCGCGCATGAAGATCTTTGTGTATGTGAAAGAAAAGTACATAATATTACAATGTACATTGTTTCAGGAAGACGATTTCCAAACGAGTTGCATGTGGGCAGCGCCCTCTCTTGGTTTATGAAGCGAGACAAACGTGCGTTAAAACAGTTAGGTTTGTCGATGAATCTAATTCTTTTGCTGGAAAACAAAAATTCTTTTTCACACTATATCCGCGATTTGTGGAAAGAATTTCTATCCTAAGCTACAAGAGATTAACGAACAAAATTAATTTTTCAGCTAGGAATGATTGATAATTTTTAAATTTTCAATTCTCTTCTCTATTGGAATGGTTTTTGTTCTTTTTTCCCTTTTGACAGAGCAAAAAATTCAATTTTGGAAAAAAGAACTTTAATTCCTCTCTATATGTACAATTTTCTTCTTGACGCTATTCTAAACTAACGGGTAGAGAATTTAAAGAGGTAATTCGAATACTCGGACTCTGCGTCACTCGAAGATGTTTACTCGCGTGCGCAACCTTTCAGGGGGTCAAACCAATCTAGCTCGACCTCGCATTTCCTTCCTCTCGTTTTTTCCCATTACTGTATACTTGTGAATGCCTCCACCACTCTATCTCAAGAAAGAAGAGGATCAAGGAGGGTTGAAGAGGAAAATTAAAGGATGGCTCCTCTTTAAGGAAGTAAAACAAAAAAGTCATTCACTAGAAACAAATCACATTGTCATTTTCCCTCGGATTGTAAATTTATTAATGAAAATATTGGTATTGCAACGATATAACCAACTGGAAAAAGAGGCAACTTTAGGCAAATTTTATGACCGTCGTCCTATAGGTAGATTTAGACCCAAACCTAGGACATTGCTTGCAGTACACTGTCAATTTAGTAACTCGCCAGACTCGATGACGGAAAGATCTTAAACTTATTTTTTGTCATTGTTAAACAACTATATATATGTTACGGTAAATGTGCATAGTTGGTAAAGGTATACATTTACCGGTAAATGTGCACATTTACCAAAATAGACGTTTGTAGGTAGGTAAATGTGAGTATAGATAATATAATATTTAGTTCTGTCCACTTTTACCGGTAAAAGTACACATTTACCAAGTCGATTTGGTAAAAGTTAGAAATAAATTAAAACTCAAAAGTAAGGAAGGTAGTCTGAATATATTTTAAAAAAAGAAAATAGAAAATGAAAGAAATTATTTATTTTTGCGATTGAAGGTCAATTAGGTCCACTTGACATCTTGAATTAAATTCCGTAGTAAGTAGATGTTTTACAACCAAACCTCTTTTTTTACTTTTTGATTTTTTTAGACACGGTTCGCATAAACTTAAATACAACAATATCATTTCAACAGTCACGTTAATATATTTTTTATTTACTTCTTTTAATGTAATTTTTTTTCTTTACCAACGGTAATTACGTCAAATCGTTTTAATCGACGATAATCAATATCACTTTTATATTTTTGTTTTCCTTTTGCATCACACACTTCTTGAATTATTCTTAAATAGTCTTGTCCAGATAAAAAAACATTATTTTTATTTTTTTTATTATAATTTTTGCTGCACATTCATTAATTTTTTTTTTCATTTCCATATTTTCACTCATTTTAACTTCACGAATATAAAACTTGTACTTTTACTTTCACTATGAATAGCAAACTGAATTAATCACTGAAAATTTGAAAATATTCAAACAATTGATCATTGTACTTACTCCCTTTTCATTACTGTATATTATTTTGATTCATATCTAATTGAAATCGATACAAAACAAAATATTCACATTTACCAACCTACTATGGTTACTGTGCACATTTACCAATTTTCTTGGTAAATGTGCAAAATTTTTTCATTGAATATAGGATTATACACTTTTACCAAACAGCCTGGTCAATGTGCACATTTACCGGAGTGTGTACATTTATCGTAACATATATACATTTTGTATCTCAATTTGATAGCTCAATCACTTTATTTAATAAACAGTTATATACGAGTGCTTCTAACTAAAGATATCTCTTATCATTTAATCAACCTTTCTATTAATTTTTCTCTAAACTTCAATAATACTTCTAACAGAAAAGACATAATACTTCTTACTAACAAAAAACAAACGATAAGTAATTCCAATAGTTGTAATTTTTGGCAAAATTTTTCCATAGGGGAATTTTTGATAAATATAAAAAATTCTTCTTTAAACCACAAGGATATTTTTAGGAAGTTACAACTATTAGTTCGTCTACCTCTCTCTATGGTGGTTTCGGAGATTGACCGTGACATAGAACTTCGTGCAAGGATAGGAAGGCACGGTCGCTTCCCTTTTGAGACAAGGGGGTCAGAAGGCGCGGCTTTCTGTCAGCTAGGATTAAAGACAGTTTAAAGGCCAAAGTGTTGCTTCCTACAACAAAGCAGAACAGGTGAGAAACAGAGTAAGCAAATTACTGGCGTGTTAGAAACTACATTGAAGTACTGCAAACTCGAACAAAAGTAATTTCACATTAACAGGAAATTTTCTCCTCTTGAACTCTTCTCGATTTCTTTGTTCCCCTCTTTTACCTCAGTCTCTTTCTCTCTTCCTTAAAGAACGAAATCAGTGAAAATTGAATTGCCGATTGGAATTATTTTTCTCCCTTTTGTTTTAATTTAGATGCTAATGCAAATTTCGAAGTAGCTGTGTCTTGGGACAAAGTAGCAGTGGTTGAAACTAATTTCAGTCTTCTTCAATGATTTCGTCTTCAACATTTCGTCAGTTATGATTTGGGAATCGACGTGTACGTTAAATACCATTTAAACGTATCTACTGATCCAAATCATTAATAAGCTTAAAAGATAATTCTTCTTCTCTAATGCTTCTTAAAAAGAAGTTGTGCCTAAGATTCTGTTAATCATCAGAAAACCAATGGTCACTTTTAACTATTGAACCAAATCCATTAAATACAAAATAATATCAAATCCATTATTCTACTTTTCTCCATCATAATAAAGATTGGATACTTCTTCCGGAATTGCTTGTGCCAAAATTAGGTATACTTTTAAAATTAGGTGGACCCTTTTCTTTATGAAGTTATAATTGATACCAAATCATTAAAACCAAATACCAAATCTATATTATTCTACTCTTCTTTATCATAGTTACCAAATCATTAATAATGTAAAACTGTGCCTAAGATTATAAATGAAAAGTTGTATCAAATCAATTATTCTACTCTTCTCTAGGATAGTGAGCAAGATTAAAGAATTCCCCCGGAATTGCTTCTTCCAAAATTTAGGTATAGTTTGAAAATCATCAGCATATTCTTAAAAGATAATCACGTAAGTATTTTTATTAATTACAACAGTAAATCAATCTTCAGAAAGGAGTCAAATTAGGGGAACCCTTTTCTCTATGAAGTTACTTGATACCAAATCATTAAAACTAAATACCAATTTGTAACAAATTTATTATTCTACTTTTCTATCGTAGTTAGGAAGATTAAATATTTCTCCCGGAATCACTTTGATAAAATTAGGTGTATTTTTATCCTTAAAGTTAATTAATTAGAATTACAATCATCATCAAACAAAATCATCAAAAAGGATAAAACTTTGCCTAAGATCCTGTCAGTCTTTAGTTGACAACTGAATAAGACGGTCGCTATTCTTGATTGAACCAAACCGTCAAAATGATAAAACTGTGCCTAAGATCCTCTGTGTTCTTAGATGATAATTTGACAAGAGGGTCACTTTTATTTGTTGAACCAAATCATTATAAATACAAAATAATATCCAAACCATTATTCTACTCTACTCTAGCATTTTAATTAAAATTCGATTTTATCTATCGAACCAAATCACTAAATAAATAGAAAATTGTATCAAATCCATTATTCTACTCTTCTATCATAGTTAGCAAGATGATTCAATTTTTACTGCATCAAAATTGAATAAATGATTAAGTGCAGTTTGATGTTCATTAACTACAGATTCAATTTATTTATTTTTATGTTCTTTGATTCTTTTTTTCCAAACTGCATCTAGATTCACCGATGTAAGTAGCGGAACAATTATTACAGTTAAATTTATAAACAATAGCGGTTTGGTTCCATTTGTTAGTTGAATCTTTACCTAATTTAACAACTGAAGTCAAAGACTTTTTAACCATTGGAATTGACAATAAATTATAATCTTTTAAAATCTTTGACAATTGTGAGTAATTATCATTAAATGGAATGCAAATTTTCGGAGTGCGACTATAGATTAATGATTTGTCATAATTTTGATTATTGTTTAATGTAGACTTTTGTTTAAACAATCTAATTTTTTTATGTTTATTGATAAAGTCCAATGGATAATCATTCTTAAGCAGAATTTGGATCACCTTTTCTATATTACATTTGTGAAAAGATTCATGTGACAATAAGATAGAGCTCTATCCAACAAATTATAAATAATGTTTCTTTTTTGTTGGATTGGATGGCCTGAAAAGTAATTGATGATGATGATGATGGTTTTTGGAACCAATCAGTAATCGCTGTTCCTGGCTGAGGCAAATTATGAAAGTAATAAAACTGTGCCTAAGATCTTTTCAGTCCTTAGAAGATAATGTGCCAATAGGGTCACTATTATCTATTGAATCAAATGAGTGTATAAAGTTGTATCAAATCTATTATTCTACTCTACCATATCAACCAAGATCATCACGATATTCTTTTTATTAATTACAACTGTACAGGAATCTTCAGAAGATAGTCCAATTGGGTGGACCCTTTTCTTCATGAAGTTACTTGTTACCAAATCATCAGAAGGATAAAACTTTGCCTAAGATCTTATCAGTTTTTAGAAGACATTGGGGATACGATCAATCCTGAAACTGATTAATTGTAATTAGCATCATCGGCATATTAATTGATAATCAAGTAATTATTTTTATTAATTACAACAGTAGATGAATTTTCAGAAGCCACTTTATTTAGGGGACCCTTTTCTTCACGAAGTTACTTGATACCAAATCATCAGAAGGATAAAACTGTGCCTAAGGTCGTGCTCAGTTCTTTGAAGATAATGTGACAAGAGGGTCACTATTAGGTATTGAAGCAAATTCATTAGATACAAATTAATATCAAATCCATTATTCTACTCTGCTCTAGCATATCACCCAAGATGCTAGATTTCTTCATTACAAAATTGGGTATAGTATTAATCTAGGTATATTAATTTGGGTATACTATCAATCTAGGTATATCAATTGGGTGTACTATCAATCTAGGTATATCAATTAAGTATCCTATCAATCTAGGTATATCAATTAAGTATCCTATCAATCTAGGTATATCAATTAAGTATCCTATCAATCTAGGTATATCAATTGGGTATCCTATCAATCTTAAAGCTGATTAATTATAATCATAGCATCATCAGCATATTAATAATTGATAGTCAAGTTTTTATTTGTAGGAATTACAACAGTTCATGATTCTTTAGATGATAGGGAAGTTGGGGAACCCTTTTCTTCACGAAGCAACTTGATACCAAATCATTAAACGGATAAAACTGTTCCTAAGATCCTCTATCAGTCTTTAGTTGACTACTGAAAAAGACGATCGCTGCTCTTGATTGAACCCAATCATCAAAAAGATAAAACTGGTTCTAAGATCCTCTGAGTCCTTAGATGATAATTTGACAAGAGGGTCACTCTTTTCTATTGAAGCAAATCATAAATAAAAAGTTGTATCAAATCCATTATTCTACTATTTTTTATTGGCCGAAGGGTATATACCGAAGGGCCGAAGGGTATTTTTATACAAGTAAAAATTATCTAAGTCGATGTCAATTTCCTTTATTTAATGAATAACTTTTTAAGAACCACGGCTCCCTGGACTGTAGTGCGGTCTTAATTCAAAAATCCCTTTTTTCGCCAAGTTTTTCTTTTTTTTAATTTTCAAACCTCAGGACCACATGAGGGTTTCACCACAAAGCTAAAATATATGATGTGTGCCACTACTGTATCCCCATTTTACGAGCAGGTAATTCGTGGGCGCAACTGTATTAAATCCCGGCGCCTTTTGTATAGTCCGCGAATGATGGTGACAGTGGTTGGCGCGCGGTAAATGTGAAGTAGTCAGAGAAGTAAAATAAAAAAAAAGTAAAGAGTTGCGGTATATAGTATATCCTTTCGGTATCACCCACGTTCATTCTCTTTCTCTAAAGTATAAATATATATATATATAAAAGACGACTATTTCCTAGTGTGCTACCAAAGAATGAATGTACGGGACCAAAGACCAAACCAATGAACGCACCTTTACCAAGCTCAGTGATTACGAGCTGATTGGGCCGCGCAAGATGAGACGGCGGCGTCCTTCTGTCGACCGCAGCTCGTGACGAACGAGCTGTGCCGTAAGGCCCCCGGTTGACTGCAAGTGAATAAAAATCCAATGTGTGTGTGTGTTGGCAGGCTAAGTTTTATAAGAAAAGAGAGAGAGAGAGAAAGAGAGAGAGAGAGAGAGGAAAGGGAAAAAAAGAAGACAGGAAGTTGATTCCCTCTCTTTCTTTTCTTTCACGAGAGGGGAAAAGGGTGGTAGTTGCGGTGCGGATGACTGAAAAGGTTGTCGGGGGTGGAGGCCCCCGTAATTTCATATCACTGTGTGTACCCCCCGCGCGCACTATGATGTGCGGCGCAGAGTGGCGCAGGACAGGCGCCACGCCCACCTGTGTCTGTCTCCTCTGTGTATATGACCCTCTCTACTTTTCTCTTGGCGCCCTCACGTCCGCGTCGTCCTCGTCGTCGGTCCTCCTGTCGACCTCGCATCTCTCCTTGTGTCCTCTTTCTCTCTCTCTCTCTCTCTCTCTCTAACTCCCTCTTTTTCACTCTCTCTCTGTGTGTGTATACACTATAAAATCGTCAGGCGTGGCATCGGGGGGCCGGCCACAGTCTCCTCTCTTTGCTTTTACAAAAAGCAAGACACCTATACATAAGTTTTCCGGGAATTTCTCTCTTTTTTCCTTCATTTTCTTTACACACTGTGTGATGCTTATGAACTGATAATGCCTTCAATGTTGACACGTGTCCATTATTTGTACGGGGAGAATTATTATTTTTGAATTGGACCAAGATTTTTTTTTTTTTTTTTTGTTAAAGGGAATGTAATTATCCTACTTTTCTTGAATGATAATTCGACTAGTTTTTCTTTGGGGAATAGCATAGCTGCTTTTTTGAAGACTTAAAAAAAATTTAATAATTTAATTAATTTAATTTAATTTTTTTAATTTAATTTAATTTTTTTATTTTTTTTTAATTTAAAAACTTTAAAACTTAAAAAAAACATTAAAAAAAACTTTAAAACTTAAAAAAAACATTTAAAAAAAACTTTAAAACTTAAAAAAAACAATTAAAAAAAACTTTAAAACTTAAAAAAAATTAAAAAACAAAAAAAAACTTAAAAACAAAAAAAAACAAAAAAAAACTTAAAAACAAAAAAAAACATAAAAAACTTTGCTTATAGTTAACTGCAAAATTGAGGGAAAATAGATTCACTTTTATCTATTGAAGTAAACCAAGGAAAAAGAATTTTATCTGGAACAGCGATAAATTTCGCAAAAATAGCGAAAGTTTTAACTAAAACAACTAAAAATTTAACTAATCTAGCGAAATTTGTAGCTGTTCCAGGTGAATATTTTTTTCCGTGAATCATTAAAAATACAAAGTAATATCAAATCCATTATTCTACTTTTCTGTATCGAAGTAATAAAGATTCTAGATTTCGTTCTGAATTGCTTGGTACAAAATTAAATAGACCTAGCAATAAAGGAATTTAAATCATCTACATGTTATTAATTGGTAATTATGTCACTCTTTTTAGTTTATTAATTACAACAGATCATCAATTTAGTTTTTTTTTGGTATCAACTTAAGCTTACAATTTTTATTTGTATTAACTGAAACTTACAATTTTTATTTGTTTTCCAGAAAAATTAGTAAAAACTGTAAAATAGGCTTTATTTGAAAAAAAGAAAAATATCCGAAACTATGAAATAGGCTTTATACAATTTTTTTAGTTTACAATTTTTTTTTGTATTAACTTAAGCTTACAATTTTTAATTGTATTAACTTAAGCTTACAATTTGTATTTGTTTTCCAAAAAAGTGAGTAAAACCTGTAAAATATAGACTTTCCTTGTAAAAAAGAAAAATGTCCAAAACTGTGAAATAGGCTTTACAATTTTTTTTGTATTAACTTAAGTTTACAATTTTTATTTGTATTAACTGAAGCTTACAATTTTTATTTGTTTTCCAGAAAAATTAGTAAAAACTGTAAAATAGGCTTTATTTGAAAAAAAGAAAAATATCCGAAACTATGAAATAGGCTTTACAATTTTTTTAACTTACAATTTTTTTTTTGTATTAACTTAAGCTTACAATTTTTAATTGTATTAACTTAAGATTACAATTTGTATTTGTTTTCCAAAAAAATGAGTAAAACCTGTAAAATATACTTTCTTATTTGTAAAAAAAAAAATTTCCAAAACTATGAAATAGGCTTTACAATTTTTTTTGTATTAACTTAAGCTTACATTGTTTATTTCTTTTCTAAAAAATATAGTAAAAACTGTAAAATAGGCTTTATTTGTAAAAAAAGAAAAATGTCCCAAACTATGAAATAGCCTTTACAATTTTTTTATAGCTTACAATTTTGATTTGTATTAATTTAAGCTTACAATTTTTATTTGCATTAACTGAAGCTTACAATTTTTATTTATTTTCCATGAAAATTAGTAAAACTGTAAAATAGGCTTTATTTGTAAAAAAGAAAAATGTCCCAAACTATGAAATAGCCTTTATAATTTTTTTATAGCTTACAATTTTGATTTGTCTTAATTTAAGCTTACAATTTTTATTTGTATTATAACTGAAGCTTATACAATTTTTGTTTATTTTCCAGATAAATTAGTAAAACCTGTAAAATCGGTTTAATTTGTAAAAAAGAAAAATGTCCAAAACTATGAAATAGGCTTTACATTTATTGTTTTAAGAGTATAAAAATTTCAGAAGATTTTTCCATCGCTTATGATAATTAAAAGAAAAGTGATTTTTCACTTATGAGAAATTTTACTATACAATTTGATTAAAAAGAATTGCATTTCATTGGACAATTTTATTTAATGGAAATAATTGAATTCTTGCTAAGATATTTTTACTATTAAAAAAACTAATTCATATAGTTTTTCCGAAGAATTTTATCAGAATTTTTGAAAATAATTGAATTTCATTTATATATTTTTTAAATAATTGTATTTTTACCAAAAAAATTTGTACTACAATAAAATAACAAAAACAATTGCATTTGTTTGAATAATTTTTTTTGTAAAATCGAAATAATTCAATTCTTGCGAAGAATTTTATGAAAAATTTTCAAAATTCTGATTAAATTCATATGATGGATTTCTTTGAATTTTGTTAAACAATCTATTTTGTTTAATAATTTTACTTGAAAATTTCGAAAGTAATAATTGTATTTTATGAAGAATTTCTTTCATGTTTTTAAAATAATCGTTTGTGTTAACAAATTTTAATGAAATATTTTATTGTTGAAGTTTAAAAAATTTTTTTTTTTTTAAATTCTTCTCAATATAATTAAGTTTATGTGAAAAATTTTATTATTTATAGAAATAATTCAATTCTTGCGAAGAAATTTACTATATTTGAAAAAAACAATTCAGTTTTTTCGAAGATTTTTATCAGACTTTTTTGAAAATAGTTGAATTTAATTAATATTTTTAGAAATAATTGTATTTTTTCCAAAAAATGTATTACAATTTAATAAAAAATAATTGCATTCCTCTAAAGAATTTTATTATCAATCGAAATAATTCAGTTATTGCGAAGAATTTTATGAAAAATTTTCAATATTATCTGATTAAAATTTTTTTAAAGAAATTCTTTTAATTTTTTTAAATAATCTATTTTTTTAAAAATAATTTCAATTAAAAATTTTGAATGTAATTGAATTTTATGAAGAATTTCTTTCAAGTTTTTAAAATAATCGCTTCTGTTAAAAAATTATTATTAAATATTTTATTGTTAAAGTTAAAAAAAATTTTTTTTTTGTATCAATTTCAATTTAAAAAAAATAGTTTTAAATTTGAAAAAAATGAAAAAAATTCGTGTGAAAAATTTTATTATTTATAGAAATAATTCAATCCTAGCGAAAATTTTTACTATTTTTACAAAATAATTGAATTTTTTTCAAGAATTTATTAGATGTTTGGAAAAGAAATTAATTCTTTTCGAAAAATGTTATTAAAAATTGAAAAAAATTTTACTGCAACCTTCAGCTGAATTTTATTAAAAAATTGACGTTATAAAATTTTTCTAAACAAATTGTGCCATTTTTTGATTTTTAAAGAAAATAATTTAGAAAATTTTTTAAGAAAATAATTATTTTACGAGTTTTTTTAAAATTTTCTGAAAATAATTGAAGTTTTAAAATAAATTTTACAGACAATTGAAAAAATAATTAATTTTTTGAGATTAAATCACTTTTACAATTATTTTTAAGAGAACTAAATGTTTGCAAAGATTTTACTAAATATTTTACTAAATAATTGAATTGTTTTGATGTATTTATGCAAATTTCAAAAATTAATTGAATTCTTTCGTGAAATTTTATTAAAATCACAGTTTTCTTGAAAGTATCAAATGGATACTAAATTAGATCAAAATGATCACGTTTTTCTTTTAGGTATTAAATTGATACCAAATTGGATTAAAATGATACAAAAATTTGATTTAAATTATGATTTGATCCACTTTTTCATATCAATGCGTTACCATTTGATAATTTCAAGTTAACAGCTATTGTACTGAAAATAATTTAATTTCTGCGAAGAATTTTACTATTTATGAAAATAATTGAATTTTTCCGAAGAATGTTATTAAGTATATGTAAATAATTGAATTCTCGCGAAGAGTTTATTTTTTAAATTATCAAAAATATAAAGAAAAATAATTAAATATTCACTTAAAAAGTGAATTTTTCGAATTTAAATTATTAATTTATCCAATAATTCATATTTGAAAATAAAAAATTTTAGAAATTGTATTATAATAGTATAAATATATATTATATTATATTATATTATATTATATTTTATATTTTATTATATTTTATTATATTATATTATATTATATTATATAATATTATATTATATTATATTATATTATATTATATTATATTATATTATATTATATTATATTATATTATATTATATTATATTATATTATATTATATTATATTATATTATATATTGTAATATAATATTAATATAAACGATAAACGATGTATAATTAAAATAAAAATAAAAAAATTTGTTCTGCATTGATTTTAGAAATAGAAATAAAATGAAAATTTTTAATAAAATTTTCTAAATTACTCTCGACATATATTTACAATTTCCACTCAACAGTTTATTCCACTGTTTATTTCACAGTGACCAATAGTGTCGAAAATTTTCCCATCTCAATCTCCCTTCTCCGCGCCCTTGAATCACAATTAAACTTGAATCAACAAAACCTCAACGTTGAATTCGAGTTCAAGAGAAGCATTCGAACCGTAAACTTCCAAATTTCTCCTAAATAATACAAGTTATTTTTTTAATTACAATATTCCTCAATATTTATTTAAAAATTAAAAAAAATATTGTGTGATAACATTTTTTTTGTATTTTTATTTTTGCCAAGTAATTAAATCTATTTTGTCTCAAAAAAAAAAAAAATATATAATAAATCATCAAAAGAGAAAAGAAGAGAAATTTTCAACATGGAATCAATTGAGACAGTGAATATTAATAAATTAACAGGAAGTTTAAATTACGATATGTGGAAATTTGGCGTTTTACTTCTAATCGAAGCGAAGGGCCTGAGAGAATACATCGATGGCAATGCAAGTGAACCTGTGAAATTATTATCGCCACGTGAATGGAATTTGTGGAATGAAAAAAAATTGGAAACAGCAATGATTTTACTTGATACCGTTGATGAGTCAATGATTCCATTTTTAATTGATTGCAAGGAGCCAAAGGACATTTGGATACGTTTAGAGGCACTTTACGGGCAAAACATCACAACTTATCTCGACAATAAAAATTTCTACAATAATAACAACTACAACAATAACAAAAACAACGAAATAATGTTCAATAACGAGAGGGAGGGGGAGAATATAAAAAGAACGAAAAACAATATTTACTCGAAGAAAATTGCTGGCATTTGGAATGGAGCATGCGTCAAGGAGAATAAACGTGAGGAGCGAGAAATTGACAATTATTCGAGGAAAATGGCGAAAATTTGGAATTCAACGTCGTTAAACGAAGACGATAATGAGGATAAAAATGATGAAACAGAAAGTATGCAAAAAAATTGTTTTTTTCTTTATTAATTGTATTTTTGATTAATTTTATTTTTTGTTATTTTTATTTTTTGTTATTTTTATTTTTTGTTATTTTTTTAAATAATTTGTCAACAATTATTGATAATTAATGTTTTTTAACATTAATAATTGACACAACAAACTATTTCTGATGGCAAAATATTTTTTCCACCTTTTATTTCGAACTTTAAATGAGAAAAAAATGTTTTCTAAATACGCGTTCGTTGGCTTAGCGCAAAGTTCCTTGGTCTACAACTCCCTAGGTCGTAGGTTCGATTCCCCTGGTTGGTAATTTTTCAAAAAAATTTTTTTCTTCTTCACAGGCTGCCTGTCCCTGTCGTCAATTGACATTTACAGTGAGATGAAAAATAGTGCACTGGACAGAAATAATATTTGGCTAACGAACGCTGGAATCAAGAAGCATATGACGTCGAGGAGGGATTTTTTTTCACACTACGAGGAGTTTGATGAGATGTTTTTTGTCCGTGTTGGAGGGACTGTTATGAGAATATTTGGCACTGGCTCAATTAATTTTCAAGTGCATATCGACGGAATTCTTGAGGACCGGCAAATGATAAATGTCCTCTATGTGCCTGATTTGAAAATGAATTTATTTTCAATAATTGCCGTTCTTGAAAATGGCTATTCATTTCATTCGTATAAATTTCATTGCGAGGTGCGTGACAAAAATAATATGTTATCGTGTTCGGGTGTACGTTATAAAGTTAATGTATTTCGTTTATTTTTTCAAGTTCAAGTGCCTTGAATATATTTATAGTAATTAGTGTTTTTGTAAATGTTTTTGTAAATGTTTCTGTGAATGTTTCTGTAAATGCTTTTGTAAATGTCTTTGCAAAAGCTTTTGTATATATACGATGAGATTGTCGTTAATATTGAAAAATTGCGATTGATTTTGTATTTCTAGTCGATTGTATTTTCTAAATGAATTTTTAGCTCTCTTGACACTTTTTTTCGTCTTTTTTTAAATTTTTTTTATCGGCGATTTTTACAAATTGATTTCGTGTTTGTATAATAATTTTGTAATTTTAATTTATATTTATGTTAAATTAAATTAAATTAAATTAAATTAAATTAAATTAAATTAAATTAAATTTCCATGTAAAGAGCGAATCAAGGTTATTAGAAAATAATTTCTAGACACTTATGAAAGCCTATGTTATTGATTTCCAGTAAATAAAATTATTTATACAATGTCTTCACGAATTTCTTAATTCCTCATTAAACTTATTTTTTCTCTACTTAAAAAAAAATAATTGAAAATTCTTTATTTATTTTATTATTTTTGTTTTCTTCTTTTCCATCGAAGACAAATTTGTCAATTTTAAAAAAAGTACTATTTCATTAAAAGAAACTTCTTTCTCTACTTAAAAAAAAAATGAAAATTCTTTACTTATTTACTTATTTTTATAAATATTTATTTACTAATTTTTTTTTATTAAAATTTTGTAATAATTAAAATTGAAAATTTTTTTGGTTTTATTTTTTTAATGTAATTTTAAAATAGAATTATTTCAATATGATTATTTAATATAGTTTAATAATTATTTATATGTTGGTGTAAAAAATACAATAATTTAAAAAATATATATTTTAAAATTGAATAGAAATTAATATATATTTTTTAGTCAAAATTTTTTATTTTATAGTGAAAAAATTTTTAAAGTAAAATAAACTTTGATACAAATTATAAAATTTCTAGTCATGTATTTATATAATTTTTTCAATTGATAAGTTTTGTAAAATTTTTGTGAACAATAATTTTTTCAAAAATGCAATTCAGTTTTGAGACAAAACATTTTTTTACAAGAAAATTATGATTATTTTCACAATTTTTTTTACCTTTGGAATTTTGGCAAAAAAAATTTTTTTTAATTACGAAAAATTTTACATTTAGTTTTTAAAAAATATAATTCAAATGATTGAAAAGAAGTTAAAGTTAAAGGAAAAATAAACAATTTTCTCAAACAGTTGTTTCTTTGTTTATTTTGAATTCGAAGACGACTTATAGATAAATAGTATTTAATAATAATTATATCTGATTATTACTCATATAATATTGTACGATAATAATTTTCTACAGCTATAATTCTAAACCGCTTTGTATAACTATAAATTTTTTTAAAAATAAATAAATAAAAAAATAATAAATAACAAAAATAATAAATAAATAAAAATTAATTTTTTCTATGAAAATCAGTTTTAATATTACTATTAAACTGACTATATACTGAAACTTATCAATTGAACTGAACTTATTAATTAGTATTTAAGAAAAAAAAATAAAAATTGACTACGAGAATTAATAGTTTTTATAGAACAAAATTAAATATTACAAAAACTATAATCATTATATGCAATTTAAAATAATTGAGGGATTTTTTTATTCTGCCTGAAAGTTTAAATTGTAGAAAATAATAAAAAAATTTCTTTTTTAAAAAAATATAATAGAGTATGCTTCAGTTACTGCGCTTTTTTGAAAATTAAGACTCAAAGAAATGTATGAATGTTTCAATATTAAAAAATTATTAATTTTAAAAGTTATTTTGCACCAAACAATTTTCCATAAATAATTACATTTAAATTATGATAACTTTAATTATTTATAACTTAAAATTCAGACTTGCCACAGTAATTGAAACATGAGAGCGAACAAACGTGTTTCAATTACTGCGAGAAGTATAAAATCTACCTACATGTCTTTAATATAATTGACGCGCAGTATTAGAGACAAAAACTCAGTAATAGACACTATTTTTACGTCCTTTTTAATTATTTAGTAATTTAACATAATTTAGTAAATAATAACAATAATAATAATAATAATAATAATAATAATAATAATAATAATGATAGAATTTATCGATCATAATAATAATAATAGTTTTTTTTGTAAAAATTTCTTAATAACACAAACTATTAGTTTAAGGAATTTAAAGTTCCCTTTTATTTTACTTTTTTTACCTTTTTTTTGGGGGGGGGAGTTTATAAGAGAAGTTAATTATCCTTTAAATCAAATTTTATATTGAATATTTATTAATTTTTTTATTTTATTAACATGGATTGGGATAAAACCAATTGATTATCCTTATATATAGAAATTGGACAAATTTTATCTTTATTACATTTTATATATTTTTTTGTAAATTATTTAATTAAAAAAATTTGGAATTGATATTTGGTTTAGTTTTATAGTTTATTAAAAATTTTAAATTGCAAATTTAAAGAATTTATTTTAGATAAAACTTTTTAATAAATTTATATTAAATATTAATTTATAAATTTATTTAAATATATATATATATATATAATTTTATAGTAAATGTTTTAAATTATATTAGTATTATTAATTATTTTAGTATTAGTATTTTTAAGCCGCAGTAATTGATACACTTATACCCTAATAACAGAAAACATTCCCATATAAAAGGAATTAAAAAAATATCCAACGCTTTTTTAACACGAATGCGAATATAATAAAAAAATTTTTTTTTACTAATGTCAATATAAATCGCGCGATGAGTAATGAAAAATTCCCTTCAATGCGCACTAATGAAAAGAAGAAAAAAAAAACTAGTAAAAAGCAATAAATCTCCTTTTACAAAATTTCTGTCATTTACACATAATAAATAACGATGCGACAAGTTTTCTCGTCATTTGCAAGAAAAGAAATGGAAGGGAAGGGAAAGAGAGGGGAAAAAATAAAGGAGAAAAAGAAGGAAAAAAAAGAGAGGAGATAAGAGAGAGAGAGAGAGAGAAAAATGATACACCGGTGGTTTGATCCCACCGCTATTCTTTTCTTCTTTTGGTAAAGATCTATTCGCGGCTTCGCATCCGCACTGTGCATCAATTTTCAAGCCCGCAACGCCCGATGCCGCGCCGCACAAAACCGCAACACGTGACAGGCCTAACCTTTTCGTTTAAACTTTGAGCCCCTTTTACCCCCTTTTACCTCCTTTTTACCCCCATCCTCTCTCTCTCTTGAATCATTTCCCCCCTTTTAACCAATCCTCCTTCATCACCTAACTCTTCATTTCCCTCTTTTATACTTCCTTCCACAACTTTATAATCTCCCCCCTCCCCCCCTTCACCATTTCCTCCTCCCACCATTCTGTCGTTTATGATTCCACAATTTATATAATATATATATACCCATTGCATTTTTGCAAGTTCATTCAAGAGATTCGTTATTTTATTATTTGTGTACAGAGTATTCTTTACTACTTTTAACAATTACTTTTGTTTATAGAGAAGAAAAAAATTTTTTTTTTAATTATTACTTAATAATAAATAAAATAAATACATAATTAATGAATATTTTGAATATTTATTTATTTTTTCTATTTATTTATTTTTTTTATTTATTTATTTTTTATTTATTTATTTTTTATTTATTTCTATTTTATTTATTTCTTTTTAAATTTTTTTAAGTATTCTAATAATTTTAATTATCTCTAAAAGTTCGTTACTCGCCAACAAGACGATTTATGGGTTATTTAACCCTATTTTTTTGTCGTGAAATTGATGATTTTTCAAAAAAAAAAAAATTAGTCGCCATATTGCATCCGCCATTTTGAATTTTGTAAACCTGACCTAGCCCAAAAGTTCCCGAGTAGAAAGTTTCAAGTGAATGCAGATAAATTTTGAAAATACGACGGCCATGTTAAATCGGCCATTTTGAATTATGCAAATCTGACCTCAAAAAAAAGCCGAATTTAAGTAGTTTAAGTTAAGTTTAATTTAAGTTTCAAGCGATTTTAAGTAAATTTTTATGAACATACGACCGCACTATTTCGAATCTAAATATTCAAAATTAAATTTTTCGCAACCTTACCATAAGAAGAAAAATATACTAAAAAAATTAAAATACTGTAGTATTAAAAAATATGAATTTAGAAAATTTAATCTGCCATTTTCTTTTTGAATTACGAAATTTTCACATTCGGACTAATATTTTATTTAACAGTGTAAGTCAGATTTTTTCTTTGTTATTTGGGAAAAAATGAAGACATTATAGTGCTCGTAATATTAAGAGTTTATTCCCTTTAAATACAGTTATTAATTTTATAATATAATTGAAACTTTGGAAGTTTTTTTTAGTTATTATAGATATACTGCAGCGCTTCTAGAAAAGAATGGCGCCAATATTTTAAAATTGAAATTAAATGTTTGGAAATTTTTTGTAGTTACACATTTTTTGTATAGTTAAAATAAGACTTTAGTAATTAATATTGAGTGTTTGTCCTCTTTGTGTATTTATCAATTTTATAACCTCGTTTTTTAATTTGAAAAACTTCCGCCAGATTTTTACTTTTTAGCAACAGCAGCGCCTCTAGAGTAATGGCGCTAAAATTTGAAAACTGGAATTAAATGTTTGCAATTTTTTGCAGTTATACTATTAGTTTTCAAGGTTATTAAGTATTTCGCAAGTAACGAAAACTAGTAATTAATATTTAGAGTTTTCCCCTTTGACTGTTTAATAATTTTAAAACCGATTTTTAATTTTAAAATTTCCCGCCAAATTTTTAGATTTTAGCAACAACAGCGCAACTAGAATAATAGCGCCTAAATTTAAAAACTGAAATTAAATAACGGCGCCAAAATTTGTAAACTGGAATTAAAAGTTTGTTATTTTTTCTAGTTACAATATTAATTTTCAAGGTTATTAAGCAGTTTACAAGTAACGAAGGCTCAAGTAATTAAAATTTAGAGTTTTTCCCCTCTGAGTATTTATTAATTTTAAAACAGATTTTTAATTTTAAAATACTCCCGCCAAATTTTTAGATTTTAGCAACTGCAGCGCCACTAATATAATGGCGCCTCAAGGCGCACTCACAGCTAGTAGGCAGCAATACAAATTTGAATTTACTGTCTCTTTCACTCTAATGGACTTTCTCTCTTACTCCAATTACTGCCTGCGCAGGCAGGCAGAGCTGTGAGTGCTCCATAAGTTTAGAAACTAAAATTAAATAATGGCGCTAATATTTGAAAATAGAAATTTAAAGTTTGCAATTTTTTGTAGTTACACTATTAATTTTCAAGCTTATTAATTATTTTAAAAGCAACAAAAGACTTCAGTCATGGATATTGAGTATTTATTCCCTTTGTGTATTTTTCAATTTTATAACCTCTTTTTTTAATTTAAAAAATTACCGACAGAATTTTTAGTATTTAGCAACAGCAGCGCCTCTGGAGAAATGGCGCAAAAATTTGAAAACTGAAATTAAATAATGGCGTCAATATTTGAAAATAGAAATTAAATGTTTTAATTTTTTGTAGTTATGCTACTAATTTTCAAGGTTATTAAGTATTTTACAAGTAACGAAGAGTAATTAATATTTAGTTTAATTAGTTTTAATTAATTTAGTTTAATTTAATTAGTTAGTAATTAATATTTAGAGTTTGTCCCCCTTGAGTATTTATTAATTTTAAAACGGATTTTTAATTTTAAAAATTCCCGGCAGATTTTTACTTTTTAGCAACAGCAGCGCCTCTGGAGAAATGGCGCAAAAATTTGAAAACTGAAATTAAATAATGGCGTCAATATTTGAAAATAGAAATTAAATGTTTTAATTTTTTGTAGTTATGCTACTAATTTTCAAGGTTATTAAGTATTTTACAAGTAACGAAGACTTTAGTAATTAATATTTAGAGTTTTTCCCCCTTGAGTATTAATTAGTTTCAAAACGGATTTTGAATTTTAATAATTCCCGCCAGATTTTTACTTTTTGGCAACAGCAGCGCCTCTAGAGAAATGGCGCAAAAATTTGAAAACTGAAATTAAATAATGGCGTCAATATTTGAAAATAGAAATTAAATGTTTTAATTTTTTGTAGTTATGCTACTAATTTTCAAGGTTATTAAGTATTTTGCAAGTAACGAAGACCTTAGTAATTAATATTTAGAGTTTACCCCCTTGAGTATTTATTAATTTTAAAAATTCCCGCCAGATTTTTACTTTTTAGCAACAGCAGCGCCTCTAGATGAATGGCGCCAAAATTTGAAAACTGAAATTATCCGAAACTTAAAAATTATTAGAAAATACTTCAAAATTCTTCTTTTTTAAATTAAAAGTTCTTCTTTAGAGCAAAAATAAAATAAAAAAATAAAAAAATAAAGAAATAAAAAAATAAATAAAGAAAAATAAAGAAATAATGAGAAAGAAAGAAATAGAGGTGAAACTTGTAATTGGCGTTTATTTAAATAATCGCGGTATTTGACAGCTAGTGTGTATATATAGAGTGATGCTCGTGGAGGCATTGACCCGTGGCAGAAGGGGTAAGTACCATGGAGAACATCACTATTGTGTGTGTATACGTATATATTGCTTCCACACGACATGTAGAGAGGCGCCCCGTTATTACAGATCAGATAGATAGATCGAGTGCGATTAAGAAATCCGTGACTGGCACTGTTCTCGTCAAATCTTTTCCTTTCTTTCTTGCCTTTTTTCCTTTTTTTCCTTTTTTTCTCTCTTTATACGTATGTATACGTACTTTCTTCCACTCTTCCTCCTCCTCCTCAAAAAAAAAAAATTCTTGAACTTCAGCTCTTATACCTACGTTTTCTTGACTTTCATCTACGATACATCTTCTTGACTTTATTTCTCGTGTGTGAGTGTGTGAAATTTTACCAGCACTCGAGTCCTTTTCGTGTAAATTTTCGTCGACTAGACGCAGTAAAGTTTAAAAAAAATTGTATAACAGAAAAAATTTAAAAAAAAAGTTTATTAAAAAGTAAATTAAAGCAAATTAAACGAAAACATTCGGACAATGAATAAAATATTTATTTACTCCAACGTTTCGAAATCTAAATGATTTCCTCTTCAGGGAGTCTATCCAAAAAAATATACAAAAATAAAATATAAAATAAAATTACATAAGAAAAAAATAAAAGAAAAATGAAATTAGTTTAACAATAAATAAAACAATCATCTTATTAAAAAATAATAATTAAAATAGACGAAGACTTAAATTTTTATGCCCTGACGATGGAGTAGAGTCTGGAGTCATAAAATTATAAGGAACTTAATATTTAAAATAATTTAAAAAAATAATTGAAAAGATTTTAACATATAAATGACAAAAAATTATTAAAAATTGTGAAAATAATCAATAATAACATTAGTAACAAGTTAATACAAACTTAAATATTAATTTAATGAAAATAATAATTTTTGAACAAAAAAAAATTTTTATTTATAAAAATTAATAGATTTATTAAAAAGAAAAGTTAAAATAAAATTTTTTTTGGGACCCAGGGCTTAAAATTGAAAAGGAAATGTACCATATAGTGGAGACTTAAAGAAATACGTTTACTAACAAGTAAGGCTGCTTATAACAAAAATAATAAAAAATAAAAAAAAATAAAAAAGAATAAAAAAATAATAATAAATAACAACAATAGTAATAATGAATAAATAAAATCAATAAGCTCTTAATATTATTCACTAAAGTCTATATTACATTTTCAAATAGCTAATAACTTTGTAATCATAATAATAATTGAGAAAAACGCAGTGTTTTAATTTCTGATTTTAAATTTTGGCGCCATTACTCTAGAGGCGCTGCTGTTCTTAAAATCTAAAAGCTTGGCGGGAATTTTTAAAATTAAATATAGTTACATAAAGAAATTAACAAAAATTAATAATAATTTTCGTACAACTATTGTAATTAAAAATGAAATTATGTTCTGAACACTTGTATATTAGCATTAAATTATGTTTTTGTTTCTTTTCTATTAAAATCTCGATTGAAATTAAATTATTTAAGAATAGTAAACTTGTAAATTTGAAAACATGGCATTTATTATTTTAGAACTATGATAAAAATCGCTAAATATAGCTTACTAATATAGAGTTTACTTTAAGTATTTATAAAAAATATTTAAAATAAATAAATATTTAAAAAATATTTTTAAAAATATTTAAAGTAATAATTATTTTAGAAAATATTTAAAGTAAATAAATATTTTAGAAAATATTTAAAGTAATAATTATTTTAGAAAATATTTAAAGTAAATAAATATTTTAGAAAATATTTAAAGTAAATAAATATTTTAGAAAATATTTAAAGCAAATAAATATTTTTAAAAATATTTAACATAAATATTTTTTTTTTTGCTTAGGGACTTTTGGGAAATCTGCCTACAGATACCTTGGATTCCGCACTCCAAGGTTATGTGGGGTTGGTAAAATAAAAAAGGGAATATTAAAAAAAAGATAAATAAATAAATGTTATAATAAATTTAATAAACTGGCGACCTACTATTTAAAAAAATATTTAAAATAAATAAATATTTTTAAAAATATTTAAAAAACTATTTAAAATAAATAAATGTTTAAAAAAATAATTTTCAATAATAAAAAATAAAAATTCTAAAACTGGAACAACCCTAAAGAAGTAGAAAATTTAAAAGTAAAATTAATCAGCTTTTTTTAATTTGAAATTTTAAAAATTAATTTTAGTTTTTTTTATTATAATTTTGTTTTCTAGTTTATATTATATCGAAGCAAATGTTTCACATATATATACATGTAGGTATATATAAAAATAGCGAAAGGGGAGTGTGATGAAATGTGTGGCCAAAGGGAATGTCGCGAGGAATGAGATAGGATGAGAGTTTTGGAGTGGGGGAGAGAGGTATATATAGGAGAGAAAGAAAAAGAGACTGAGAGGAGAGGAGAGGCGTTAGGAGAGAGAAAGAGAGAACGAGAAAGAAAGAGAGAACATGAGAGAAAGAGATAAAGAGAGAGTATGTGAGCGGGAGAGAGAGAGAGCGAGAGAATTGAGAGGAACGTTGTCGCGCATTGAAGTCTCCAACGAAGGGGTGCGCAGCAAAGAGTATGAGATTTTATTTATTTTTTTTTATAGGGGGGTACATATTTTATTTCATTCAAATCGCATGTAAACATCCATTGAATTAATATAAATAGTCAATTGAGAGAGCTGCCTATTTATAATCAAATGTAGGCTCCCCATTTACCCCCCTAACAATATTGCAAAACATTTTATCGCATCATTCAATAATAGCTATGGGCTCAACCAATAAATAAATCTAATAATATGTATACTTTATCGCCCTTCTGCTCTCTCTCTTTTTCTCTCTTCTCTCTCTTTTCCCTTTTTTTCTACTACTATATATAGTTTTTTAAATACTAATAATAAATATTATTTATAATCCTGAAAAACCACAATTTCGTATGGTCAGTTTTCAAATATTGGCGCCATTATTCTAGAGGCGCTGTAGTTGCTAAAAAAATTTTAATTTGGCGGGAATACTGAAAAAAAATATATTATAAAGTTAATAAATAGAAGGAACTAAAATCTTATTATCATTCACTAAAGTCTTTATTAAATTTGAAAAAAAGTAATAACATTGTAATAATAATAATTATAATAATAATTGAGAAAACCGCTGATTTTTAATATTGACGCCATAATTTAATTTCTGTTTTCAAATTTGGGCGCCATTACTCTAGTGGCGCTGCTGTTGCTAAAATCTCAAAATTTGACGGGAATTTTTAAAATTAAAAATTGGTTTAAAACACTGTAAAAAGAATGTTCTAAATTAGAGCTGATTTCGGTACTAAAATAGAACCGAATTACGATTTAGTACAAAAATTGGTACTCAATTAATACCTTTCTTTTTACAGTGAAATGTATAAATACTCAAAGGAGACAAAGTTTATATATTAATTATTAAAGACTTCGTCGTTACTTGTAGAATACTTAATCACCTTGAAAATTAATAGCATAACTACAAGAAATGATAACTTTTAATTTCTATTTTCAAACATTGGCGCCATTATTCTAGAGGCGCTGCTGTTGCTAAAAAGTAAAAATCTGGCGGGAATTTTTAAAATTAAAAATTGGTTTAAAACACTGTAAAAAGAATTTTTTTCAAATTAAAAAAAGAGGTTATAAAATTGATAAATACAAAAAGGGGACAAACACTCAATATTAATTACTATAGTCTTATTTGTTATACTTTTAAAATAATTAATAACCTTGAAAATTAATAGTATAACTACAAAAAATGAAAACTCTTAATTTCTTTTTTTAAAAATTGGCGCCTTTATTGAATTTCAATTTTCAAATTTAGTCACCATTATTGCCAGGCGCTGCAGTTGCTAGAAAATAAGAATCTGGCGGGAATTTTAAAAATTAAAAATCCTTTTCAAAATTAATAAATACTTAGAAGGTACAAACTCTGAATATTATTCAGTAAAGTTTTCGTTACTTCTAAAATACTTAATGATCTTGAAAATTAATAGTATAACAACAAAAAATGAAAACTCTTAATTTCTATTTTCAAATATTGGCGCCATTATTGAATTTCAGTTTTCAAATTTAGTCGCCATTATTGCCAGGCGCTGCAGTTGCTAAATAATAAGAATCTGGCGCGAATTTTGAAAAATAAAATTAAAATTGAATAAATTGACTTCAAAAAATGAACAAAGAAATAAAATAAATTATATTATTCTATGTATAGTTATGAAATTAATAAAATTCTATGTTTATAGAATATAATAGAATAGAAAAAATACATAAAGAGAGAAATAAGGAAATAAGGTGGGGGAAATAAGGAAGCATACATTTAAAACAATTTCTCACTGTAATGATGTGAATCAAAGTGAACATTGTTTCAATATTCAAGATAACACTCGCGCACAATTCTTGAAACATTTCAATGCGTCTACAGGTGTATATATGTATATAGATATAAAATATTTAAAAATTGACCATTGTTCAGAGAAATGTAACCCAATGAATTCTCTATATATATAGTACAGTACATTTTTTTTCTTTTGTTTTTTTCTACTAAAAATAGGTTATGTGCTTCAATAAATATATTCTCTCTAATATATAGATAAAAATAATTTTCCCTACAAGAAATAAAAGGTTACAAATACTTATAGACTTTTCGATAAAAAATATATTTACCTCTATATTTTAAAATCTAAATCACTATTAATTAATTTGATAATTTATTTTATTTTCGAGCGCAGTGGGAAATTTATAAAAAACTATTTGAAAAAAGAGATTAAAGCGATAAAAATTTAACGATTAAATATGATGACAAAAATTAATTTATTTTTATCATTTCAAAATTAAAAAAAACTTTATTAATCTGTAATAAATATAAAAAGGGTTGTGAACTCTCAATATTAATAACTGAAGTCTTCGTTATTTGGAAAATAATTAACAACTGAAAAAATTTAATTTTTTTTTGTTAAAACGATAAGTTAAAAATGATAAAATTATAAAATTGATAGAATATTCGATATAATATGATTAAATAATATATACAACATGGAAGAATCGAACATCCTGTTTGGAATTGCGGCAGCACTGACCGATTTCTACTTTTTATGAGAGTCAGGTGAGAACTATAGTGATTTCTCTGTCGCGCACCTGGTCCGGAAAAACCTCACCTCGATAGATCAAAGCCGAACAGAATCGCTCATGCTACAAGTTCTTAACTTATTGTACAGACCACAGATAATTTACTTCTTACCCTTTTTTTCAACATTCGCCTTTTTTTAAAATTTTTTCTTTTTTAATGGACATTTTATTTTTCAACAAACTTTTTTTCACTTCTCAACACGCAAAATTGGACCTAACAAGACAAGAAATCCGCTTTTTTTAAAGATCCGAAAAAATTTCTCCTTTGGTCGCAGACGTTAAGGCGTCAAACAGCGTGAGTGTGGTCAGTGTTCGATTCTCGACGTGTTCACAAAAATTTTTTTTCACTCTTTCTTTATAATTTATAATAGAAATAATTAATTATTATATTAAATATATTATATATTATATTATTATAATATTATTGTACTAAATATCGATTTAATTTAGAATAGAAACATAAATAAATAATAATAAAATGTCAAAATGTTTAAACCAAATAAAAACTGAGGTAAAAATCGAAATTTAAGGTTCGTTCACAATTCAGAATAATTATTCTACTAAAAACTATGGGTAAATATATAAAAATAGCTCAAAAGCAAGAAGTTTATAATAAATATTAAAAATAATTAAACTTCGTTAAGTTGGAGAATATGTGCGGAAAAAAGGTGAAAGTCTTTGTGGTTCCAATTTTGTTTTCTCTCTCTCTCTCTAATAATGCGAATATGAAAAAAACAAATTTTTAGATTTTAGTTTAAAGGGAATAAGCCAGGAGATAAAGTTCTAAATTCTATTGTTCTGTTATGGACAGCAAACATGATTATCGATGAGATCATTAACTTTTCTACACAGTTCATAGATTCCATTGACTCGCTCCATTCACTTGGCAAATCCAAAGACTTTTGTATTCACTTTAAAACCTAATTAACGTGTAAAAATATATATAGATAAAGGTAAAACAATATTTTTCCAGCAAACATTATTCATCAAAAAAAAAAAAAAATTTTATTTTCTTTTATAGTTTAACAATTATTTTTAATTCTACAATTTGGACTTTCGCTTTTCACTGTGTATATTAAAATATATAGTATAGTAACTTGTGAATAATTTAATAATTAATTTGCAAAAAATGTGGGAAAATAATTTATTAAATAAATTTATATTTACTGAAGAATGGAGGATTTAGAAATTAATAGAAGTTAGGATAGGACATTTAATTGCAAAAAATTAAAAATTAAAAATTAAAAATTAAAAATTAAAAATTAAAAATTAAAAATTAAAAATTAAAAATTAAAAATTAAAAATTAAAAATTAAAAATTAAAAACTAAAAATTAAAAATTAAAAATTGAATATTTAAAATTAAAAATTGCAGAAACTTGTGTGAGAGGCGTGGTTAGGGAATTGGAGAAGATGAGCGGAGCGTAAGCGCGAAAGTGGGGGCAATGAGAAGGAGAGAGAAAAACGGAGATGTCTCTCTCACTCTCATTGCCCCAATTCTTGCGCATGCGCTCCGGTTTCTTATTCTTAAATACCTTACGAATCAGATTGCTTTGAAAATTTTATTTTATTTTAAATTATTTAATTTACTAATACAAGTCGACGTAATTTTTATATTCCTGAGATCACGTGTTTTCTAAATTATTTCAATTTAAAATTTTTATATTTCTTGTGCGTTGTAGTTAAATTATTATTCACTAACTATTATAGATTATGCTAAGAATAATCAATATTAAAATTACAGTTCTATTAATAATGTAGTAGTAAAAAACAAAACAATACTGAATACTATATTACTGTTAACATTATTATTAATTTTATTATTATTATTATTAATTTTGTGATTATTTTTATTATTATTATTCTTATTCTGATTATAATTATTTAATATTTATTTATTTATTAGTGTTTATGTTTATTATTGTTTTATTGTTAATATTATTATTATTTTGTATTGTTAATATTATTATTATTATTTTGTATTGTTAATATTATTATTATTTTGTATTGTTAATATTATTATTATGTTTCATTGTTAATATTATTATTATGTTTTTAGTGTTAATATTATTATTATGTTTTATTATTAGTTTTTATCATAATTATTATTATTGTTCACTAACTTGCGGTTTCATTTATATTAATCAATATTTATTCGTTTATTTTTATAGCTATAAATTTTGAATGAAAATTTATTATTCCAGATTAAAGAAAATTACAAACAATGTCAAATCAATAATAATTTTCTTATGTAGAATTTATTTTCAGATAAACAGAAATTCTGTTTATATAAGCAAGAGCTGCTGTGCTTGGATTTAGAAACAGGAAACAAATGATTGACCGCTTTGACCCGAATTGTAAATTATAAAATTTAAATATAACTTTGTCAATTCTTATGCATTTCGGCAATTTTTTTTTTTTATTAAAAATTGGAAAAAATCTTACTGAATCATTTAGTGAAATTTAATTGGAAAATTGATGTAATAAAATTTTTAAAAACAATCTGTGGCCATTTTTTACATTTTAATGGAAATAATTTAATATTTTTGTCAAAAATTTTCTTTAAAAATTTAGGAAAATAATAGAATTTCCTTTAAAAATTTAGGAAAATAATAGATTTTTTAAAATAAGTTTAGGAAAATAATACAAATTTTAAAATAAATTTAGGAAAATAATAGAATTTTTAAAACAAATTTAGGAAAATAATAGAATTTTTAAAATAAATTTTGGAAAATAATAGAATTTTTAAAATAAATTCTACAGACAATCTTATTAGAAATAAATTTTTGAGATTAAATCGCACTTTTAGAATTATTTTTAAGAGAATTAAATGTTTACCAAAACATTACTAAATAATTGAAAAGATTCAATGAATTTATGCAAATTTAAAAAAAAAATTGAATTCTTTCAGTAATTTTTATATTTAAATTGTACATTGAAAAATGTTATTAAAAAAGGGGCCAAAGAAATCGAAAAAACGTTTATAAAATTAAAAACTACTATAACAGAAATAAAACCAAAATATGACAATAAGATTAATGTTATCGCACTAAATTTGTAAAATAAAAATAATCATAAAAAAAGGAATAGTGGATTTCCGGTGATGGCAAAGACGTGATTTCTTTATTGGGGTTCAGCGCGAGAAGATTTTTATTTTTACAAACAAAAAATAATTCTACATCCTTTGCCCTTATATATACGGAATTAAATTGGCTGTGGTCGAATATTGCGGTGCGTAATACGCACACCATTTTTTAACACGTGTGATTTTCATTCTATATTATCATCTCCCGATATTTACTACGTCACGTATAGATTATATAGAAAAGAGAACGTTATACTTGCAACACTGAATATTCAATTTTTTTTATCCGAAAATTAACATTGGAAGTTTGAAAATTTCTTTCTTACACTATTGTTATTGTAATTATTGTTACTCACTGTGTTTAGTAGTCAAGTTTACAAAAAATAATTTTTATATTCCCATAGAGGAGAAAAATAGTAGAATAACGATTTTAATATACTTTTTTTCAAGTTGCTTTCTAATCATCTTTTTTTTTGTCAAAATAGAAAAATAGTAGAATAAGGATTAAAATATAACTATATATTTAAATATACAATTTATAAACAATACAATTTTGGTAGAAAGTATAGAAAAAATGGTAGAATAACGATTTTAATACAATTATTGTAGAAAGTAGAAAAAATAATAGAATAACGATTCAAATGCACTTTTTGCGTTAAGTTTTGAATCCCTAAACATTTTTTGTAGAAAATAGAAAAAGTTGTAGAATAACGATATTCAAATATCTCTCTTTTTGAGTTAATTCTTGATTTTCTACGTTTTTATAAAGTTGAAAGTAGATTAACGATTGAAATAAAATTTTGGTAGAAAGTAGAATTAATAGTAGAATAACGATTTTAATACAATTTTTAAGTTGAGTTTTGATTGTCTTTGTTTTTACAAGGTGGAAAAAAGTAGAACAACGATTTAATAATAGTAGAATAATGATTTTAATGCAACTTTTGTAGGAAGTAGAAAAAATAGTAGCATAACGATTTAAATACACTTTTAAAGTAATGTTTTTTTTCTCTTCACTTATGTATAAAGTGGAATGACGATTTAAATACAATTTTTAAGTTAAGTTTTAATTTTCTACATTTTTGTGCAGTAGAAATTAATAGTAGAATAACGATTTAAATACTCTCTTTTAGGTTTATTCTTGAATTTTACACTTTGTTGTAACAAGAAGAAAAAATAGTAGACAAACAGGTTTTAAATCCAATTTTTGTAGAATAAAGAAAAAATTGTCGAATAACGATCTAAATTCACTTTTCAAGTTAAGTTGTGATTCTCTACATTTTTGTAAAGTAGAAAAAGTAGTAGAATAACGATTTAAATACAACTTTTAAGTTAAGTTTTCATTTTCTATATTTTTATTGAGTAGAAATTAATAGTAGAATAACGGTTTAAATACTCCTTTTTGGTTGCGTTCTAATTTTATAAAGTTTTTTTTTACAATTGTATAGAGTAGAAAAAGTTGTAGAATAACGATTCAAATACCTTTCTTTTTGAGTTAATTCTTGATTTTCTACATTCTTGAAGAGTATAGAAATTAATAGGAAAATAACGATTTAAATACACTTTTCAAGTTAAGTTGTGATTCTCTACATTTTTGTAAAGTAGAAAAAGTAGTAGAATAACGATTTAAATACAACTTTTAAGTTAAGTTTTCATTTTCTATATTTTTATTGAGTAGAAATTAATAGTAGAATAACGGTTTAAATACCTCTCTTTTGGGTTCATTCTTCATTTTCTACATTTTTATAAAGTAAAAAATTATAGTAGAATAACGATTTAAATACAATTTTGGTAGAAAGTAGAAATAACAGTAGAATAACGATTTTAATACAATTTTTGTGGAAAGTAGAAAAAGTAGTAGAATAACGATTTTAATACAATTTTTGTGGAAAGTAGAAAAAGTAGTAGAATAACAATTCAAATACATGTTATTAAATTAATTTTTGATTTTCTACCCTTTTATAAAGTAGAAAAATAGTAGAATAACGAATTAAATATAATTTTTTGCAGAAAGTAGAAAAAATAGTAGAATAACAATTTAAATATATCTTTTTGTGTTAATTCTTGATTATCTACATTTTTATCAAGTGAAACATTATAGTAGAATAACGATTTAAATACAATTTTGGTAAAAGGTAAAAATAATAATAGAAGAACGATTTAAGTACAATTTTTGTAAAAGGTAGAAAAAATAGAAGATTAACGGTTAAGAACAATTTGTAAATAAAGTTTTAATTTTCAACTTTTTATAAAGTAGAAAAATATTAGAATAACCATTTAAATACAATTTTTAAGTTAAATTTTCATTTTCTACATTTTTATACAGAAGAAATTAAAGTGGAATAACGATTTAAATAAAGTTTTTGTAAAAAGTAGCAATTAATAGTAAAATAACGTTTTAAATACAATTTTCAAGTTACGTTTTGATTTTATACATTTTTATAAAGTAGAAAAATAGTAGAATAACGATTTAAATACAACTTTTAAGTTAAGTTTTCATTTTCTATATTTTTATAGAGTAGAAATTAATAGTAGAATAACGGTTTTAATACCTATCTTTTGGGTTCATTCTTCATTTTCTACATTTTTATAAAGTAAAAAATTATAGTAGAATAACGATTTAAATACAATTTTGGTAGAAAATAGAAATAACAGTAGATTAACGATTTTAATACAATTTTTGTGGAAAGTAAAAAAAGTAGTAGAATAACGTTTCAAATACATGTTATTAAATTAATTCTTGATTTTCTACACTTTTATAAAATTTAAAAAATAGTAGAATAACGATTAAAATACCATTTTTGTAAAAAAATAGAAAAAATAATAGAATAACAAATTAAATACAACTTTTTTTGTAGAACGTAGAAAAAATAGTATAGCATAACGATTGAAATTTACTTTTTGAATGTAGAAAAAATAGTAGAATAACAATTTATAAATTCAATTTTTGGAGAAAGTAGAAAAAATAGTAGATTAACGATTTAAATACAATTTTGGTTGAAAGTAGAAATAATAGTAGAATAAAGATTGTAATACATTTTTTTAAAGTTAAGTTTTGATTTTCTACATTTTTGTAGAAAGTAGAAAAAATAGTAGAATAACAATTTATAAATACAAATTTCTGTAGAAAGTAGAAAAAAAGCAGAATAACGATTTTAATTCAATTTTTGTAAAAAGTAGAAATTAATAGTAAAATAACGATTTAAATACAATTTTCAAGTTACGATTTGATTTTATACATTTTTATTGAGTAGAAAAATAGTAGAATTGCGATTTAAATACAATTTTTGAGTTAAGTTTCCATCTTCTTAATTTTTGTAAAGAAGAAATTAATAGTAGAATAACGATTTAAATGCCATTTTAGTAAAAAAAAAAATAGAAAAATAATAGAATAACGAATAAAATACAACTTTTTTGTAGAAAGTAGAAAAAATAGTATCATAACTATTGAAATTCACTTTTTAAGTTAAGTTTTGATTCCCTACATTTTTGTAGAAAGTAGAAAAAATAGTGAAATAACAATTTATAAATACAATTTTTGCAGAAAGTATTAAAAATCGTAGATTAACGATTTAAATACAACTTTAGTAGAAAGTAGAAATAATAGTAGAATAAAGATTTGTAACACATTTTTTTAAAGTTAAGTTTTGATTCCCTAAATTTTTGTAGAAAGTAGAAAAAATAGTAGAATAACAATTTATAAATACAATTTTTGTGGAAATTAGAAAAAGTAGTAGAATAACGATTCAAATACAATGTTATTAAATTAATTTTTGATTTTCTACATTTTTATAAATGAGAGTGGGGGCGGTTTGAATACGAAACATAGTAGAATAAGGATTTAAATCTCTACACGGAAAAAAAAGTCCATCAATCATTAATAGACTAGTATATTACTTTGAGACGGGACACAAAATCATTGAATGGATAACATACTTGGAGTCACAATATATAAAACTCGTTCACTAAAATTTAGAAAACTGTCTATTAAATTTTCCATGACTATCAAAAGCATTCAAAAAATTCAACTTATTCTTTCAGAATTATCCCTAATTTTAGACACTATTTGGTACAGAATAAACACATTTCTTCGTTGCACAGTTCCGATATTTTATTTACACTCTTAGACGCTTTAGACCAATACATTTTCGCACTTATAATAACTACACGTAGAAACGCACACTTATAACACTTTAAGTTTAGAAGCGAACTGTTCTTATATACCAAATAACAAAATTTTTCACAACTTGTGAGAAATGATTTTGCACTAATAACTACTTTTTAATTAGCGAGAAATATAAAAGAAAATATATTTTCATCGAGGTCAATTTCTAGACGCAATCAAACTGCAAATTATTAGTTAAGTTAAATATTCACATTGCACATAATAGTATATAGGGATTTGTATAGCAGACAGCAAAAACACATGGACTATAGAGAAACCGGAAGAAATGCGCATCGGTACACTGCGCAACAATGCGTTGGTGAAGAGCACCGATTTAGACTACGAGTCAACTAACGTTTCACAAACTTTACTAATGATTCGTAAACATTCAAACATCCATTGATATAATAATTCACCATTAAATCTAAAACAATTGGTCACATACTGGCATTCTAATCATTCCATGACTCTTTTTTAATACTTCAATGATGTTTTTCAATTGTTAAGTGAAGTTAAGTAACCATCAACGGAAAAAGAGTCCCGTCTCAAAGTAATATACTAATCCATTAATGGTTGATGGACTTTTTTTTTCCGTGTAACTCCTATGTTTCATTCTTATTAACCTAATATACGTTCTATGACTTAAAATAAATAATTAACTATAATTTTTATAATCAGCGACGAATGTAGAACCTAGGACAATATTTTTTTTCTCAAAACTCAGTTAACTTAGAGCCTAGGACAACATTTCGTTCTAAAAGTCGACTAACTATGTTGTCCTAGGCTCCAAGTTCGTTAATTATTTAAATTATCTTCTATTCTATCCTATTTAGTTAAAAACGAACAATTTTTAGTCAAAAGTATATGCCTATATAAATACTTTTGACTAAAAATTAAAATATATATATTTTTTTAAGTAAGACTTATTTTCTATACAGTGAAAGAAAATACCATTTACCATGAAGTAATTCTCACTTATTACCCTCAATAAGGCGAAAAAAGTGAATAAAGTGAATAAAGTGAATAAAGTGCAAAATGAAGGAATAAAAATAAAATTTCCCCAAATTAAAATCAATATTACGGGAGGGAGAGAGAGAGATAGTGAGAGGGACTATTTATATTTATAACCAGATGATGTTAATGGGTGATAATGAGTTGGACGGATCCGCAGCAAAGAGCAAAGAGCAAACATCCGTCGATACATTGTAACATGGTACAGCCAAGGGACTTTATGAGCAATCAACAGCGCTTTTGCCCACAAATTGTTTGTTCCTCAAACCCATTTAGCTCCATTCCGTGAAATTCTACTCGAATAATCACAGCTTTCGTGCCTACCAATTACGTTTTTCTCCGAGCACACCAGCAATAGTTTTGCCATACGGACGCGTTCCTTATATATATTTCAAGGAAATCTTTGTTATACCTTGTATAGACGTTCATTGAACAGTGTATATAACTCTTTGGCCCATCTTACTCTCTTTCCCCCCACTACAATCCCTTTTTTTCTCTTTTACCTACTTAAAATGTCTATTACTTCTCTTTCTCTCTCGCACTCAAGTCTCTCTATCATCATCATCTTACGAGAGATTTTTTTTTTATTTTTACAGCCCAAGGAAAACCAATTGGAAGAGTGCCGGTAAAATCGCAAAACAGGAATAGAGTGAAAACCTTGATAAGCCAAGAAAGTGTATCACATTTTTTTTTATCAACTACTATCGATAATCGATTAGAGATTAATTAACTTTCGAGTATAAATAGCTGTCTTTTTTTAAATGATTGTCTTTTTTTAAATGATTGTCTTTTTTTTTAAATAAATGGATCGAACTTTTTTTTGGAATTTCTCTACGGCTTCTTAATTATCTCATTAACATAGTGGATTAACGATTTGAACACGGTACCTTTAATCTATGAATTCTGATTACAAAATTTTTTAAGAAAAGTTGTTAATTTTTAAAAATAACTACACAATCTTGTTGCACTGACAACATTCTCGGTGCAACAAGATTTTGTAATTATTTTTAAAAATTAACTACTTTTCTTAATTTCTTCAATTCTAATTTTTTAACTAGATAAGAAGTAGTAAAATTTACTATACAAACGCAGTATTAGATTAACTAAAAATAAGTAATTCAAGCGTTTTGTGCAGAAACAGCATAAGTCCATAAATCATCTGTTAAATAAAAGAAAATTAAAAATAAAATAAGAGAGTAGAAATAATATTAGAATAACGATTAACCTTCAGAGGGCCGGAAAATTAAAATAAAATTTACTAGTTTTTTATTAAGTAAAATTAAATAAAAAATCAATTCGATGAAAATAAAAGTAAAAATAAATGGTGGCCACTATAGTGGCCACCCCGGCCCTCTCAAGGTTAAAAATGATTTTTAGTTAAGTTTTGATTTTCTACATTTTTATAAAGTAGAAAAATAGTAGAATAACGAATTAAATACAATTTTTTGCAGAAAGTAGAAAAAATAGTAGTGTAACAATTTAAATATATCTTTTTGTGTCAATTCTGGATTATTTACATTTTTATAAAGTAAAAAATTATAGTAAAATATCGATTTAAATACAATTTTGGTAAAAGGTAAAAATAATAGTAGAATAAAGATTTTAATACAATTTTTGTAGAAAGTAGAAATTAATTGTCAATAACAATTTAAATACATGTTAAAAGTTAATTCTTGATTCTCTACATTTTCATAAAGTAGAAAAATAGTAGAATAACGATTTAAATACAATTTTTAAGTGAAATTTTCATTTTCTACATTTTTATACAGAATAAATTAAAGTGAAATAACGATTTAAATACATTTTTTGTAAAAAGTAGAAAAAAATAATAGAATAACTATTAAAAACAATTTTTTTCTAAAATTTTAACTTTCTACACTTTTATAAGGTAGGAAAATAGTAGAATAACGATTTAAATACAATTTTGATAGAAAATACTGTCTAAATTTGAATAAGTAATAATCTTTAGTAATTTCAATTCGTAACTGAGTTTTTGTTTTTGAATTAGTAAACTTTACTAAAGAAATTAGTAGAAATAACTGTTTATTAGTAAAATTTACTAATTCAAAAGCAAAAAGTCAGTCACCAATTGAAATTACTAACGATTTTTACTAAATCAAATTTAGAGAGTAAAAATAATAGTAGAATAACGATTTTAATACAATTTTAGTAGAAAGTAGAAATTAATTGTTAATAACGATTTAAATACATGTTAAAAGTTAATTTTTGATTCTCTACATTTTCATAAAGTAGAAAAATAGTAGAATAACGATTTAAATACAATTTTTAAGTTAAATTTTCATTTTCCACATTTTTATACAGAATAAATTAAAGTGAAATAACGATTTAAATACATTTTTTGTAAAAAGTAGAAAAAAATAATAGAATAACTATTAAAAACAATTTTTTTTCCAAAATTTTAATTTTCTACACTTTTATAAGGTAGGAAAATAGTAGAATAACGATTTAAATACAATTTTGATAGAAAATACTGTCTAAATTTGAATAAGTAATAATCTTTAGTAATTTCAATTGGTAACTGACTTTTTGTTTTTTAATTAGTAAACTTTACTAAAGAAATTAGTAGAAATAACTGTTTATTAGTAAAATTTACTAATTCAAAAGCAAAAAGTCAGTCACCAATTGAAATTATTAAAGATTTTTACTAAATCAAATTTAGAGAGTAAAAATAATAGTAGAATAACGATTTTAATACAATTTTAGTAGAAAGTAGAAATTAATTGTCAATAACGATTTAAATACATAATGTTAAAAGTTAATTCTTGATTCTCTACATTTTCATAAAGTAGAAAAATAGTAGAATATAGATTCAAATACAATTTTTATGTTACGTTTTGATTTTCTACATTTTTATAAAGTAGAAAAATAGTAGAATATAGATTCAAATACAATTTTTAATTTTCTACATTTTGTAAAAAGTAGAAAAAGTAGAAGAATAATGATTTAAATACCTCTTTCGGGGTTAATTCTTGATTTTCTACATATTTATAAAGTAGAAAATTATAGTAGAATAACGGTTTAAATACTTTTTCTGGATCGTCATAAATTTTAACATTTTTGTAGAAAGTAGAAAAAACAGTAGAATAACGATAAAAATAAAATTTTTGTAAAAAAAGGAAAAAATAATAAAATAACAAATTAAATACAATTTTTTGCAGAAAGTAGAAAAAATAGTAGTATAACAACTTAAATATATCTTTTTGTGTTAATTTTTGATTATCTACATTTTTATAAAGTAAAAAATTATAGTAGAATAACGATTTAAATACAATTTTAGTAAAAGGTAAAAATAATAATATAATAACGATTTAAATACAGTTTTTAAGTTACGTTTTGATTTTCAACATTTTTATAAATTAGAAAAATAGTAGAATATCGATTCAAATACAAGTTTAAATTTTCTACATTTTTATAAACTAGAAAAATAGTAGAATAACGATTTAAATACAACTTTTAAATTAAGTTTTCATTCTCTATATATTTTCGTGGAGTAGAAATTAAGAGTAGAATATTAATTTTTATACAATTTTGGTAGAAAGTAGAAATAATAATGAGAATAACGATTTCGATACAATGATTGTATAGTAAATAGAAAAAATAGTATAGCACAACGATTTAAATACACTTCTCAAGTTAAGTTTTGATTCCTTAATTTTTGTAGATTGTAGAAAACGTTGTAGAATAATGATTCAAATAACTGTTTTTGGGTTAATTCTTTATTTTCTACATTTTTGTAGAGCAGAAATTAATAGGAAAATAACGATTTAAATACAATTTTTAAGTTACGTTTTGATTTTTAACATTTTTATAAATTAGAAAAATAGTAGAATATCGATTCAAATACAAGTTTAAATTTTCTACATTTTTATAAACTAGAAAAATAGTAGAATAACGATTTAAATACAACTTTTAAATTAAGTTTTCATTCTCTATATATTTTCGTGGAGTAGAAATTAAGAGTAGAATATTAATTTTTATACAATTTTGGTAGAAAGTAGAAATAATAATGAGAATAACGATTTTGATACAATGATTGTATAGTAAATAGAAAAAATAGTATAGCACAACGATTTAAATACACTTCTCAAGTTAAGTTTTGATTCCTTAATTTTTGTAGATTGTAGAAAACGTTGTAGAATAATGATACAAATACCTGTTTTTGGGTTAATTCTTTATTTTCTACATTTTTGTAGAGTAGAAATTAATAGGAAAATAACGATTCAAATACAATTTTTAAGTTAAGTTTTGATTTTATATATTTTTACAAAGTAGAAAAATAATAGAATATTGATTTTAATACAATTTTAAACTTTCTACATTTTTGTAAACTAGAAAAATAGTAGAATAACGATTTAAATACAACTTTTAAATTAAGTTTTTATTCTCTAAATATTTTAGTGGAGTAGAAATTAAGAGTAAAATATCGATTTTAATACAATTTTGGCAGAAAGTAGAATTGATAGTAGAATAACGATTTTAATACAATTTTTGTAGGAAGTAGAAAAATAGTAGCATCACGATGTAAATACTTCTTTTTTGGGGTAATTCTTGATTTTCTTCACTTTTATAAAGTAGAAAATTATAGTAGAACAACGATTTAAATACAATTTTGGTAGAAAGTAGAAATAATAGTAGAATTACAATTTAAATACAATTTTCTGCCATGCTGATTAACTTACCTGTAGGGCGAAACGCTCTCCAAACCTCTAGGAGTATTACAATTTTTTTCTAAATTTTTTTCTAAATATTCCAATCGTCCCGCAATGGTCATGGTTTGCATGAAAATTCTAAAATAGAAAAAAAATCCCCTTTATAAAATCAATAATATCAAGATGTACACAGAATAAAAGCACAAGCATCAAAATAAGTAAATATGAATATTATTAAATGTTTTTCGCGTACTTTGAAAAATTTGAAAATCGTGATTACCTGCTAACTCAACAGAACCATTTATCATTTGACTATTGTTTCTCTCTGTATTTATATATAAATTTAAGAGGGAGCAAGAGAGAGAGAGAGAGAGAGATGCATTATCGTTAATGCTAAACATATTTTGACGATGCGATAATAACAATATCGAGAATTATATATATATCTACGGCGCGCACCACGAGAAAACGATCATGTAGTTTATATTGCGGGAGTAAGAAATAAATCCATCTTATAGAATTCACGTTTTAGTCCTGGGCATTATCTTGCGACGGGTATTAACCGCGTTTATATTGCTTTCGATCGTATCCGAGCAATGAAAATCCAATAAATTCAAGCAGATCGATTATCACGGCCAGGATCGCGATAAATCATTCGTTACGTTCCAGATTGGATTCACTGATCGCGTCACAATTCTATATCTATATATGTTTATGTATATATAAAATAAATACATAGACACGGTGGCCATAAAAATTTTAATCTATTTTCTTGAAGATTTTGTTTGCCTATCTGTATTGGTGGAAAATAATTTTACTGATTCTAAACCCGGAGATTTATTTATATGTAAGATTCGAAAAGAATAGACAAAAAATTCAATAAAATTGAATAAATAAATATTTTATTATGCAAACCTAACTTTTTTTTTTGGTTGCGTCCTGATTTTCTACACTTTTTGTGGAAAGTCGAAAAAGTAGTAGAATAACGATTTAAATATCTCTTTTCGGGTTAATTCTTGATTTTCTACATATTTATAAAGTAGCAAATTATAGTAGAATAACGATTAAAATCCTTTTTTTGGATCGTCATAAATTTTAACATTTTTGTAGAAACTAGAAAAAATAGTAGAATAACGATTAAATACAATTTTTAAGTTAAGCTTTAATTTTCTCCTTTTTTTAAGTAGAAAAATAAAAGAATAACGATTTAAATACGATTTTTAAGTTACATTTTCATTTTCTACATTTTTATACAAAAGAAATTAATAGTAGAATAACGATTTAAATACAATTTTTGTAAAAAGTAGAAAAAAATAACAGAATAACTATTAAAAACAATTTTTAAGTTAAGTTTTGATTTTCTACATTTTTATAAAGTAGAAAAATAGTAGAATAACGATTTAAGTACAATTTTTGTAAAAAGTAGAAAAGATAATAGAGTAACTATTAAAAACAATTTTTAAGTTATGTTTTGATTTTCTACATTTTTATAAAGTAGAAAAATAGTAGAATAACGATTTAAATACAATTTTTGTAAAAAGTAGAAATTAATAGTAAAATAACGATTTAAATACAATTTTCAAGTTACGTTTTGATTTTATACTTTTTTATAAAGTATAAAAATAGTAGAATAGCGATTTAAATACAATTTTTAAGTTAAATTTTCATTTTTCTACATTTTTATACAGAAGAAATTAAAGTGGAATAACGATTTAAATAAAATTTTTGTTAAAAGTAGAAAAAAATAATAGAATAACTATTAAAAACAATTTTTAAGTTAAGTTTTGATACTCTACATATTTATAAAGTAGAAAATGTATAGTAAAATAATGATTTAAATACTTTTTCGTAGGTTGTGTCTTGAATTTCTACGTTTTTGTTGAAAGTGAAAAAATAGTAGAATGACGATATTTAAATACAATTTTGGTTGAAAGAAAAAATAGTAGAATAACGATTTCAATACAACTTTTGTAGAAAGTAGAGAAAATAGAATAACGATTTAAATACACTTTTTAGGTCAAGTTTTGATTCCCTACATTTTTGTAGAAAGTAGAAAAAGTTGTAGAATAACGATTTAATTACAATTATTAAGTTATATTTTCATATTCTACATTTTCGTAGAGTAGAAATTAAAAGTAGAATTACGATTTAAAAACCCTCTTTCAGGATGTTCCTTAAATTTTTTTCATTTTGCTGGAAACAGTAGAAAAAGTAGTAGAAGAACGTTTTAAATACAATTTTTGTAGAAAGTAGAAAAAATAGTAGAAGAAAGATTTCATTTAAATAAAAAATGTATATAAATTCTTCTTTAAATAAAAAATGTATATAAATTCTTTGATTTCTGTATTTATATATAAAATTTGTAACAAACTGAGAAAAGATATAATTTTTTTTTTATTGTAAATCAATAGACTTGAAATCTGGAAATAATTAAATTGAACAAAAAAAAAAAGAAGGAGAGGCGAGAAGAAATAAGAAAAAAAAGTAGAAATAATTGAAAAAAAAGTGTCTAGAGAGAACATAGGCATGTACTTATACGAATGGGGCGTAACTGAAAACGAACTGTAGCATCTGATTCTCTCTCCCACTTGTGGGAAACCATCGTGAACCACGACACTCCGTGTTCTCTGGACCACGAAGTGAAAGGTCCGAGAAGTTAACTGACTGACTTGGAGTATATGTTTCAAGTACGATCATGCGAGTTCATGAAATGTATTATACATGTCTTATTGTGTACAAAAATTTTATACCCATTATAAGTCGGCACAGAATTTAGAACAATTGGCATTTTTTTTTGTTTTTAAACTGAGAAAAAGTTTTTTCACAGGATAAATGATTAGTATTTGTAATTATAATAATGACGATACTAATAATTATAATAATGACTACTAATGATTATAATACTTACTAAGTTACTACTAATGATTATATTACTTACTACTAATAATAATTATAATATTTACTAATGATATTTATAATATTTACTACTAATGATTATAATACTTACTAAGTTACTACTAATGATTATATTACTTACTACTAATAATAATTATAATATTTACTAATAAGAATTATAATATTTACTAATAAGAATTATAATATTTACTAATAATAATTATAATATTTACTAATAATAATTATAATATTTACTAATAATAATTATAATATTTACTACTAATGATTATAATACTTATACTACTAATAGTAATTACAATAGTTACTACTAATAATTATAATATTTTACTACTAATAATTATAATACTTACTACTAATACAAAATATAATAGTTACTATACTAATATTAATTATAATATATGGGTGAATTTTCTGAAAGTGACATTTTTTATGTCTCGATTAATTTTACAAAATCTACTCTTTAATAATTATCAATTTCCATAGTGAAAATTTAGCACTTATTTATCATTTTTAAAAGAAAATTAATTTTATTCAACTTAATTTACGTAATAACTAAATTACTTTCATCTCCGAAGCCATTTCAACATGTCTCCAATAGGACTTCTACAATAAAATTAAATTTTCATGGTTTTTTTCAAATTCTCAGAAATTTTTTTAAAATATCGTCAAAAAATACAATGTTTTTTCTATCATTATGTGCATTTTAAAAATTTGTAGACCTCACTTTTATTTTTCATAAAAATGTTTAAACTTTGTCTTCAGTTTTAGGTTAAAATTACTTTACAATGATTACTGACGCATTTTATACTTTAAAAATATCTTAAACAAAATTTTAATGCACATTAAAATAAAGCTGAGAATCTGACGTTAAATTTTCCTATATTTTATCTACAAAAAGGAGAAAAATTATTGCTGTTATAAATAATCGAAATTTACATTTTTCTCCGAGTAAAAATTAATTTCATCTCCGAAGCCTTCCTTTTTGATAAATAACCGAATGTGGAAGTAAATTTAACGGAATATTTCGATGGTAATATAAAATGAGAGTGTGATTTGTATATTTTACTAAAAAACATATTTTAATTGCGCCCTAATGTATACAAATATGAAAGAAAATTTATTTTTCATCTCCGAAGCTTTTCATCTCCGAAGCCTTTTCCTTGAAATATGCTAGTTTTTCTTTTGTTTTCAGTATTTACCTGCATTGCTTTGAAAAAATTAACCCAAATTACCATTAAATCAAATACTTTAAATACATTTATATTTTCATCCAATTGAATATATTTGGTATTAAAATATACAAATTTTGAATTTTTAAGCAGTGTAATTTTATTTTCGATTTCGTGAACGCGATATTGGCGTGAATTTTTAATAGAAAAGCTCGCCAATTAAATAAAATTAATTTAATGGAGCAACAATAATTTTTTTTCAAATAAAAAAAACTTTAATATTTTTAAGAATTAATTTTGCGCAACCTAAAAATCTTACTCTTGAGTATGAAATTAAGTAGTTTTAATAGAAAAAAACCATATAATTGGAGAAAAAAATTAATTGAAAAAATGAAATTTAAAAGTGTCACTTTCAGAAAATTCACCCATATATACTACTAATACAAAATATAATAGTCACTACTAATATTAATTATAATATATACTACTAATACAAAATATAATAGTTACTACAATTTTAAGATTGTTCCAGTAACGGAAATAAAAATTGTGCATTATTTGCTCATGAATAGAAAAAAAACACACAATTGGTATTGCGCAGTTTTCTATCATTTGAATAAAGGAGAATATAAAGACCATTTGTAGAAAAAAAGGATGCACATACATTGAAGCTTGAGAAATAAAAAAAACATTTTGAATAATATATGTTATGATATACTATGTGTGTAAGGTAATTATATATACAAGATGCATTTACTTTACAATGTTATACGAGCAGATGGTACCATGTGTATTTTTTATAATGTACAATACAATACAAAAAATTTTCTACAATTATAAAATAAAATTACACTGCGTATTTCATAAACTCTCGAAATGAAAATAAAACATTTACAGGATAAACAAATTTTATACTTTGTATATTAAATTATATGCTACATATATAGAAAAAAAGAATACTTTGTATTTCAAATTTATATGTAGCGCCATTCAATAAGAGGAAATATTTTCAAATACACACACGCTTCTTTATAGAGAATATATGTGTCAATATTATATGTTACCAAATGCTGCAATTTTTATATTTTTTTATAAATATATTCTTAGTAAAACAACATTTTCTTTATTTTAACTTTATTTTGAGAGTATTTCTATATTTTTGTAGAGAGTAGAAAAAATGGTAGTATTAACGATTTATTTATAATTTTTGTAGAAAGTAGAAAAAATAGTAGTATTAACGATTTAATTACAATTTTTGTAGAAAGTAGTAAAAATAGTAGTATTAATGATTCAATTACAATTTTTGTAGAAAGTAGAAAAAAAATAGTAAAATAACGGTTTTAATATCCCTTTTGGTAGCGTTTTTATTTTCTACATTTTTAAAAGTAGAAAGTAATAGTAGAATAACGATTTTAATACCACTTTTTAACTTTTAAGTTGCGTCTTAATTTTTAAATCCTTCAAATTAGACGAATATAGTAGAATAACGGTTTAAATACTCCCTTTTGGTTGCGTCCTAATTTTATAAAGTTATTTTTTTACAATTTTATAAAGTAGAAAAATTTGTAGAATAACGATTTTTTTCTGTCGTGCGTCTTGATTTTCTACATTTTCGAAAGTGGAAAAATTAGTAGAATAATGATTTAAATACATAAATAAAGTAAAATACATAAAGTAAATACATAAATTTACATAATAAATAAAATACATAAATACATTTTTAAAGATAAGTTTTCATTTTACACTTTTTTGTAGAGCGGAAATTAATAGTAGAATAACGATTTAAATACTTGTTTTTGGTTATGTCTTGAATTTCAAAATTTTTGTAGAAAGTAGAAAAAGTTGTAGAATAACGATTTAAAAACCTCATCTCGTGCTAATTTTTGATTTTCTACATTTCCATAAAGTAGAAAATTATAGTAAAATAACGATTGAAATACAAATTTTGGTAGAAAGTGGAATTAGTAGTAGAATAACTATGTTTTAATAAAATTTTTGTTGGAAGTAGAAAAAGTAGTAGCACATCGATTTTAATATATACTTTTTGGGTTAATTTTTGATTTTCAACATTTTTATAAAGTAGAAAATTATAGTAGAATAACCCTTTAAAAACGTTGTTCTGGTAGAAATTAGAAATAATAGTAGAATAACGTGATTTATTATAATTTTTGTAAAAAGTAGAAAAAATAGTAGCAAAACGATTTAAATACACTTTATGTAAGTTTGATTTTGATTCCCTTTATTTTTTTAAAGTAGAAAAAGTATTTGAATAACGATTCAAATTCATGTTATTAAGTTACTACATTATTTTCTACATTTTTATAAAGTAGAAAAATTAGTAGGATAACGATTTAAATACAATAATATAGTTAAGTTTTCATTTTATACATTTTTGTAGAGTAGAAATTAATAGTAGGAATAACGATTTTAAATACCTTTTCTAAGTTTTCTTAAATTTCAAAATTTTTGTACAAAGTAGAAAAAATAGTAGAATAACTGTTTAAATACTCCTTTTTGGTTGCGTTCTAATTTTATAAAGTTTTTTTTTACAATTGTATAGAGTAGTAAAAGTTGTAGAATAACGATTCAAATACCTTTCTTTTTGAGTTCATTCTTGATTTTCTACGTTCTTGAAGAGTATAGAAATTAATAGGAAAATAACGATTTAAATACAATTTTTAAGTTACGTTTTGATTTTCTACATTTTTATAGAGTAGAAAAAATAGTAGAATAACGATTTAAATATAATTTTGGTAGAAAGTAAAAAAAATTAGTAAAATAATGATTTAAATACAATTTTTGTAGAAAGTAGAAAAATTAGTAGAATAACGATTTTTTCTGTCGTGCGTCTTGACTTTCTACATTTTCGAAAGTGGAAAAATTAGTAGAATAACGATTTATGTACAATTTTTTAAGTTGTGTAGGATTCTGAAACACAAGTAAAGAACATTTCGATAAATAAAATAAGTAAATGAATAAATTGAGTATATAAGTATATAAATAAATATGTGACGCGCTCCGAAAAATGGTACCTAAGAAGCAAAAAATTTGAGGTTATGTTTTTAATTTTCCAAGCAAAAATAATCAAAGAAAGTCAATTATTAATTTAAAATTATTGATCTTCAAGTCTTTATTATATCAAAAATATTCAATAAAAATTAGTTTCAAATTCAAATAATAAAAAATAAACTTTTAATCAAGAGAAATCTAACACGACACTAACCTATAATTCGTTTGCTTGTTAGGTAGATTTCTTCGGAGCGCGTCACATATATAAATAAATGTATAAATAAATATATAAATAAATATATAAATAAATATATAAATAAATATATAAATAAATATATAAATAAATATGTAAATAAATAAATTAAATTAATTAAATTAATTTTAATTATTAAATTGTTATGCACATATTTGGTGAAAAAATCGTATATTGAACTTAACAAAACACGTCCTATATATATACAGAGAAGGGAACAAATGAAATGCAGATTTGAGTGGGAAGAAAATTTGCTACCGTCTTTGGTTAAAATAATATATAGTGGGTGTAGTTGGAGGCATATATTGTATTAGGAAAGTGTATATGTATATATGCATATTTCGCATGTACGTTTGCAGGACGTTATACGAGCTCCAAGGTAATCGGCCATAAACCGCGAAACTATCCTTACACATAGCAGTTCTTCCATCTGAACTCTGCACCTGCACTCAATTTTTTTTCTCCTTTTTTTTCGTCTATCGGAATAGTTGAGCTCTCAAGTCTTTCGGGAAAGTAAACGGTTTGGAATTGTTATTGTTGTTACGGCATTGTTACGCGCTGAAGCATTAAACATCTTATTTTATTTATATATATATATATATATATATATATATATATATATATATATATATATATATATATATATATATATATATATAAACTTAAAAATTTTTTCCTCCCTTCAAATCTTTCGAAAATGAACCAAAAAAAAATAGTAAGGTAAACCTAAATTGATTCTGTAAACTTTTTTCTTTTCGAATAAAAGTAAAATTTACTGTTTGAATCGGAATAATTTCACTGTTATCAAAAAAGTATCAAATTGCAATGAATTGATCTCGAAGAGTGGATCAAATCATCATTTGATCTGGATTTTTGGATCAGTTTGATCCACTTAGGGAGGGAGGAGATCTTTTTGATCCATTTGGGCATCATTTTGACATTTTTAGAAAAACAGTGTTCGTTTTGAGAGAAAAAGGAAAATTAATTTTTTGAAAAATAAAATTTTCTTTTGATTTGAAAATCTAACGATTAGATATTTTGAGTTTAGAGTAAAAAGATAAATTAAATTTATTTAGGATTTGTGACACGCTCGTAAGAAAAGTATCTAAGAAGCGAACGATTTTTAATTTTGAATAATAACTATTTATTCTCTTTCTGTATTTTTACTCACACTATTTTTTCTAAAAATGTCAAAATAATTTCAAAATGGATCAAAATGATCCAAAAATTCAGATTAAATGATAGCATTTAATCTGAATTTTTGGATTTGATTCACTTTTTGAGATCAATTCGTTGCAATTTGATACTTTTTTGGTAACAGAGCAAAAAATTAAAAACATAAACTCAAATATTTTGCTTCTTAGGAATACAGCTTTACGGTAAATCGTTAGGTATTAAAATAACACCAAAATGGATTAAAATAACACCGAATTGGATTATTTTAATCCGTTTTCGTGTTATTTTAATACCTAACGATTTACCGTGTTTCTTCGAAGCTTGCGACACTTTTACATTAATAAATATCAATTTTTTGTAACAAATTTTCTGAATCCTAACACTGTTACCTAAAAAGTGGATCAAATTGCAACAAATTGATTTCAAAAGCTGCATCAAATCATCATTTTATCTGGATTTTTGGATCATTTTGATCCATTTGGGGAATCATTTTGACATGTTTGGAAAAAATAAAGTTATTACTTTAGTTTTTCTAAAAATTGTTAGTTTTTAGTCAAAGTCTTAAGTAATATTCTTAAGTAATAGTAATAATTTTTATATAATCTCATAAAAAAAATTTTTGATTTTTTCCGGGTCTAATTTTTGCAAAAAGAAAAAATTTTTCAAATTAAATGACGACAAGGAGGTTTTCCTCTCTAGCAAAGTTTTTTTTTCTTATAATAAAATAAATTTTCAGGAAAAAGTTGAATGTTACTGAAAATGTGTTGTGTGAAGCTTATAAATTTGAAAAGTTTTACTATAAACCGACCGATATGCATAACAATGAATGCATTTTATACATCAGATCGTGGGACCGTGCGCAAATCATTCACAAAGCAAAATACAGAAACAAGTAGATATATAGGTATAACCCTTTATTGCCAAAGTCACTCGAGATTTATTTTTAATCTCATCGAAGAGCTTCATCTCTTTTCCTTATATTTTATCACATATATACTCAGTTGATTTGAAAATTTAATTTCCAATTTTTTTTATTGTTCGAAATGCACTTCAATTTCAAGTTATTATTATCATAAATTTTATAAATTATTCAATTTCTAAATTAGTTTCTAAATTTATAATTATTCAATTTATAAATTAGTTTCTAAATTTATAATTATTCAATTTATAAATTAGTTTCTAAATTTATAATTATTTGATTTATAAATTAGTTTCTAAATTTATAATTATTCAATTCACAGTTTTTTCGAAAGTATCAAATTGATACCAAATTGGATCAAAATGATACAGAAATTTTTATCGAATTATGATTTGATCCACTTTTTGATATCAAATCTCGTTGCCATTTGAAACTTTTAAGTTAACAGTGTTTTTGTAAATTAGTTTCTAGATTTATAATAATTCAATTTATAAATTATTCAATTTTTTGCTATTTTAATACAAAAATTTTGCTATTAATTATTAATTTATTTTTACGTACAAAAAAATCTATATACATTTTTTTCGAGAAAATATCAACTTTTCCGCAAGATAATCTTAAAATATATACGAATTTCTATAAAAAATACTTGTTAAAATGATTCTTTTTAAATTCAAACATAAAATTTCTCTTCAATTTTAAAAAATTTAAATTTTCTATATTTTTAACCTTGGCGATAATTTTTCTACTCATTATAATGATGGATAATAAATTACTAATAGCGTTAAATTTTCCATTTGTAAACATAACTCTGGGTGAGTAATAAAAAAATACATTAATAAAAAAAAATATATTAATAAAAAAATATATTAATAATAAAAATATAATAATAATAAAAATATATTAATAAAAAAAATATATTAATAAAAAAATATATTAATAAAAAAAATACATTAATAATAAAAATATATTAATAATAAAAATATATTAATAATAAAAATATATTAATAATAAAAATATATTAATAAAAAAATACATTAATAAAAAAAATATATTAATAAAAAACATTTATTTTCATTTTCACTATGTAAAGTATAAATTTCACTCCTCCACATTATCAACAATGTGATTCATGAAAATTATTATTTATGGTGAGAAGAAAAAATTATGTTTACGCAAAACGTTTAAAACTTTTAAGTCTTCATCTCAAGTTTGTAAAAATTTTTTATTTTTTCTTTTAACTTTTCTTCTCTGCTGCAAACTTTTCATTACTTACAATCGTTAACTTTTATATACAGTGAGGAAAAAAAAAATTCACAAATTGATTATATATATATATATGCACCTTGTGGATAAACATATTCTTTTTAAATCTAAGTTTAAATAAAAGAAAAAAACTAATATAATCAATACGAAATTAAAAATATAATTAAATTTTCATAAAAGTTTATCAACTCAAAAACATTGTTAACTGATTTTATCGATTTTTAAAAATCGATATAAAAATTCAATTATTTTCGAAAATTATGTAAAAATCCTTTAAAGAATTTTACATAATTTTCGAAAATAATTGAATTTTTTTGGAGAATTTTAAAAAAAATTTTCAAAATTATTGTATTTAATCAAAAACTTTTATTATATTGGTTTTAAAGTAAATTTATGCTGTTGAAAACTTTTATTGAAAAACTGTTAAAAATAATTGAAATCCTATCATGAATTTTACTATTAAAAAACATAATTCACTTTTTCCGAATAAGAATTTTATCAGAATTTTTGAAAATAATGGAATTTAATTAATATTTTTTAAAATAATTGTATTCTTTCGAAAAATTAAACTACAAATAAATGAACAATAATTGCATTCCTCTGAAGAATGTTACTATCAATGAAAATAATTGAATTTTTGCGAAGAATTTTATTTAAATTTTCCGAAATCCTGATTAAATTTTTTTGAAGAATTTTTTTCAATCGTTTCTTGATAATATATTTTTTTAAGAATAATTTTAATTATAAATTTTGAAAATAATTGAATTTTATGAAAAATTTCTTTTTCAAGCTTTGAAAATAATCGCTTCTGTTTAAAATTATAAATACTTTATTGGTTGAAGTTTCTTAAAATTGTTTTGAATATAATTAAATTTCTGTCGGAAAAATTTCATTATTTATAGAAATAATTTAATTGTTGCAAAGAATTTTACTATATTTCCAAAATAATTCAATTGTTTCCAAAAATTTATTAGATGTTTAGAAAATAAATTAATTTTTTCGAAAAATTTTATGAAAAATTGGAAAAAATTTTACTGAAATCTTTAGCGGGAATTTTATTTTAAAAAAAATTGACATTGTACAATTTTTGCTATACAAATTGTGCCATTTTTTAATTTTTGAAGGGAATAATTAAATATTTTCCTGGGATTTTCTTTGAAAATTTGTAAAATAATTGAATTTTTAAAATAAATTTTATAGAAAATCTTAGAAATAACTGATTTTTTGAGATGAAATCACTTTTTTATTTTTTTTTATTTGTTTTTTAATTATTTTTTTATAACCAAAATTATAACAAAAATATATAACTTGGCAGCGGTTTTTTTTTATTTTTAAGAGAATTGTATGTCAGCACAGATTTTACTAAATAATTGCATTGTTTCAATGAATTTATGCAAATTTTGAGAAAATAATTTAATTCTTTTCGGAAATTTTATTAAAATTGTACTGAAAATAATTTAATTTCAGCAAAGAATTTTACTATATATTTATGAAAATAATTGAATTCTTCCGAAGAATGTTATTATGTATTTGTGAAGAATTTAATTCTCGCGAAGAGTTATTTTAAGACTTTTGAAAATATACATTGATAATTAAATATTTACTTAATAAGTGAATTTTTCAAATTTTCATTGTGAATTCATACGTAAATTGAAATTTGAAAATGAAAAATTTTGCAATTTTTGCCCTTATAATAAAACGAATTCTGCGCGCGTAATATTTGCTAGTATTAAAATAAAAATTAAAATGTTCTAGAATAAATTTTATTTTTATATTAATATCAATTTAAAAAGTTTTCATGCTTAATGATTTTAAAAAAGCTTGTATTTTTTTCCAAATTTTTCATTTACATTTACATTTTTTATTTAAATTTTCATTTTTCTGTTACATTTTTTATCTACATTTTTATTTTTTATTAAAATTTTCATTTTTCATCTATAATGGAATTATACTCTCGAAATCTGAATTAGTTGCGGATTCGTTAACCAAATTGAATTAGTAACATGTTTTACTAATTTTGACTAGGATTTTTACTAATTGCTAGTAGAAAATTACTAATTCAATTATGGTAGTGCATATTGTTTACTATTTTAAATTAGTCAATTTTTTACTAATTTTTACAAGTTTTTTACTAATTGCTAGTAGAAAATTACTAATTCAATTATGGTAGTGCATATTGTTTACTATTTTAAATTAGTTAAATTGTCTACTAATTTTTACTAGTTTTTTACTAATTGCTAGTATAGTTGAAAATTACTAATTCAATAATAGTAGAGCATATTTTTCACTATTTTTAATTAGTAAATTTTCTACTAATTTTTACTAGGATTTTTACTAATTGCTAATAGAAAATTGTCTACTAATTTTTACTAGTTTTTTACTAATTGCTAATAGAAAATTGTCTACTAATTTTTACTTTTTTTTTACTAATTGCTAGTGTAGTTGAAAATTACTAATTCAATTATAGTAGAGCATATTTTTTACTATTTTTAATTAGTAAATTTTCTACTAATTTTTACTAGGATTTTTACTAATTGCTAATAGAAAATTGTCTACTAATTTTTACTTTTTTTTTACTAATTGCTAGTGTAGTTGAAAATTACTAATTCAATAATAGTAGAGCATATTTTTCACTATTTTAAATTAGTAAATTTTCTACTAATTTTTACTAGTTTTTTACTAATTGCTAGTAGAAAATTACTAATTCAATTATAGTAGAGCATATTTTTCACTATTTTAAATTAGTAAATTTTCTACTAATTTTTACTAGTTTTTTTTACTAATTGCTAGTATAGTAGAAAATTACTAATTCAATTATAGTAGCGAGCATATTTTTTACTATTTTAAATTAGTAAATTTTCTACTAATACTCAGCATAAAAACTACTAAAAATTAGTAGAATCATTAGTAGAAAACTACTAATTCAGATTTAGACAGATATTATAAATATTCTTCTTACAAATAATTAAATAAATTTTTCCGCAATCATCATAAAAATATCCGCAGTGTTAATTAACTTTATCGAACCAAAAAGAAAAAAAAAATTTTCTTCGTCACCCCAATATTGCATGTAGTACTTGAATCGAAAAATCTCAAGTTTTAAAAAACTGTCTTATAAGTATAACCGAATATAATAGTCTACTGCGCGCGGTTGAGACATCTTTTGATAATTTCTATATAAGAAAAAATAATAAAAAAAAAGGAGAGGCGAAATTGAGAGATAGAAAAAAAGCCTCAAGACTCTCCTCATCTATATATATACTTTAGTTGTGTGTGTGTGTGTGTAAGTATAGAACCTTTCGCACGAGGAACTCGAATGAAAAGCTGCCAAAAATTCGTGAGTTGTGACGGTCGGCAATTCATCAAGAGGTTTGGAGAAGGACACTAGAAAAGACAACGCCCTTACTTATATACGTCGGTGGTAAAGATGAGAGGTAAGGCGAAGGAGGGTGGCTTCAAGGTGGTCCACGGGGATGGAGATGAGCATGAGGGTATCAGGAGAGCTCTCTCTCTCTCTCTCTCTCTCTCTTTCAGGAGAAAAATAAAGAGAGAAAGAGAGAGAAAGAGAATAAAATAAAGAGAGAAAGAGAGAAAAAGAAGAAGAAAAAGGAGAGAAAGAGAGAGAGAGAGAGAGAAAAAGAAAGAGAGAGAAAAAGAAGGAGAGAAAGAGAGAGAAAGAAAAAGAAAGAGAGAGAAAAAGAAGGAGAGAAAGAAAGAGAGAGAAAAAGAAGCAGAGAAAGAGAGAGAGAGAGAGAGAGAGAGAAGGAGAGAGAAAGAAAAAGAAAGAGAGAGAGAGAGAGAGAGAGAGAAAAAAGAAAAAGAGAGAGAAAAAGAAAGAGAGTGAAAAATAAAGAGAGAGAGAAAACAGAAAAGAGAGAAAAAGAGGGAAAGAGAGAGAGAGAGAGAGGGTGGAATGGCATGGCGTTGGCTAGGTATGTATAAGCAGAAGAAAGCGCGGGTCGATTAAAAGTAGCGAGGGTGTTTCTCCTCTCGTTACCGAGAGGAGGAAAGAGCGCGCGGACTCGAGACAAGCAGAGCGAGAGAGAAATACTCTACATTTCTCTCTTCCTGTCTCGAGTCCGAGAAGGAGAAAAAGACCCAAGAAAGAGAGAGACAGAGAAAGAGAGACGTATAGGAACATATATAGTATACACACGCACAGGACGTCGGCCGAACGAAGATGGAAAATGTATATAGACGAACGAGACGCGCAAGGCTCCCTTAAAAAGAGAGAATGAGAAAGAGAGAGAGAGAGAGGCTAAAAAAGACGTCCTACAAGGTTAGAGAAAGAGAGGACAATTTTAAGGAATGAGCAAAATGAGAGTGAGATAAGAGGGAAAGAGTGAAAAGAAGGAGAGAGGGAGAGAGAGAGGAAATAGGTAGAAGGAGAAAATGAGAGAGAAAGAGAGAGAGAGAGAAAACCGAGTCCGATTTGGGGGTTGAGATGCCGCCGCCTTGAGTTTTGTGTTAGTATGTATATATGCGAAAATGAAGAAGGGGTATGGAAGTTGCGGAGGGGTGACTCAAGAATCTCAACCTTTATTTGGATTTAAGTAAGGAAAAGGGTTGCGAGAGATGCGAGAGAGCCGTAGTCTCTTCGTTTTCATCGTCATCTTCGTTTCTCTACCCCTTTTACAACTAGGGGTGAATTTTTTAAGGAGCCGCCTTACAAGCTAAACCTTTCCCCACTTACGTAGTTGGTCTACTTACTCTCTCTCTCTTTTTTTCTCTCTTCTACTCTCTCTCTCTCTCTTTCTCTCTTTTACTCTCTTTTTTCTCTCTTTTACTATCTCTCTCCCTCTTTTTCTTTCTTTTATTCTCTCTCTCTTTTTTCTCTCTTTTACTATCTCTCTCTCCCTCTTTTTCTTTCTTTTATTCTCTCTCTCTCTTTTCTCTCTCTTTTTTCTCTCTTTTACTCTCATCACTCTCAAGTGCTTTTCGCCCTCATAAGTAAAAGAGTTAAGAAATTATTGTTCTACAGATGCACTAATCTCTTCCTCTATCACACTTTCAAAAATCGGACTCCATAACTTTTGTACCGAAAGATTGAAAATTATATACATACTTCAATCTCAAAAAGTGTGAATACTTTCATTTGATTGGATTCACTAAAAACTTGAAATGATTGAATTTTCTGAAAGTGACACTTTTAAATTTCAGTTTTTCAATTAATTCCTCAATTAATTTTCTTCAATTATATGGTTTTTTTCTATTAAAACTACTTAATTTCATACTCAAGAGTAAGATTTTTATGTTGCGCAAAATTAATTCTTAAAAATATTAAAGTTTTTATCATTTGAAAAATACTATTGTTGCTCCATTAAATTAATTTTATTTAATTGGCGAGAGCTTTTCTATTAAAAATTCACGCGAATATCGCGTTCACGAAATCGAAAATAAAATTACACTGCTTAAAAATTCATAATTTGTATATTTTAATACGAAATATGTTCAATTGGATGAAAATATAAATGTATTTATAGGATTTGATTTAATGGTAATTTTGGTTAATTTTTTCAAAGCAATGCAGGTAAATACTGAAAACAAAAGAAAAACGAGCATATTTCAAGGAAAAGGCTATTCGGAGATGAAAAGCTTCGGAGATGAAAAATAAATTTTCTTTCATATTTGTATACATTAGGGCGCAATTAAAATATGTTTTTCAGTAAAATATACAAATCACACTCTCATTTTATATTACCATCGAAATATTCCGTTAAATTTACTTCTACATTCAGTTATTTATCAAAAAGGAAGGCTTCGGAGATGAAATTAATTTGTCGCTATTTTAATTATTTTTAATATCTATTTTAATAAAATTTTGCAAAAGAATTCAAATTTTTTGAAAATTGGTTGATACAATTCTTTAAAAGAATTCAATTTTAAGAAACATATGCAATTATTCAATAAATTGTTTTTTTTGTATTTAAATAGTGAAATTCTTGCAGAATTTTCTCATAAAAATTGATTTTAAAATGGATTTGAGTTAAAATTTTAGATTATAATTGAATATTAAAAGTATTAGAGCGTTAAATTTTTAGAAATAATTAAATTTTTAAAAGGTTTCAGATTCAAATCTTTGAAAATTTGAATTTTCCATATTTTTAACTAAGTAACAATTCTGTGGAATTAATTTTTTTTGAGAAATTTTAATTGGGAATTTTTTTTACATTATTTGAAGTTTTTATTTTCTAATACATATTTAATTGAAGAATTTACAAATAATTGAAAAATCGAATATTGTAAAGAAATAGATTTGAAAATTGTCAAAGAACTTATTCGAAAATTATTAAAAATAATGAATTTTAAGAAGAATTTTAGTTAAAAATTCTTGAAAATAATAATTGAATTGATAATGATTTTATCACTCTATCTTTAATTATTATAAAACATGAAGACTCGGAGTTTTCGATATCTTCATGTTTTTTTTTTGTTTTGAAAAAATCTAATTTATAGTTTTAATTAAAATGTTCTTTTATATATTTTTGTCAGTAATTGGTCCGTAAATGGTCCGTAATTTTTCATTTTTGGTCCGTAAAGTCCGTATTTTTAAATACTTTCACTGGTTCGAGCCCTGCCATAACTTTAAAAAAATGTCAGGACACCTATAAAAGTTTTTCTCAAATTTTCCAGTTTCTTTAGACGCATCCTTTGAGCCCTCAATGAAAATTTTTCGCCCATATTCACCAGAGATATTAAACTTTTAAAAATCAAAAATTTTGGAAAATAAGACTTTTTTTGAATATTTTGTTGAAAAATCTAAAAATAACTTTAAAACTATCACTATCATCTTGTAGAGCATTAAAAAACGCTTCGATTGACCTTTTTTTGAATCTAATTCGATTAGAAATAAAGAAGTTATTTATATTTTAAAAAACAGAAATTGTGATGGAAACTTAAAAAAAATTTTTTTAATCCACATTAAAAAAATTTTTTTTAACTTGAATTTTTAATCAAATAGAGAGAGAAAATTATTACAGCAATTGAGAATAATTGTTCAAAATTTATATTTTATTATCATTAACACCTCTATGAGGAAGCAAAGTGTTCATGAAATGATCACCAAAATTATAACAAAAATCTATAACTTGGCAGCGGTTTTTTTTATGAAATATGAATTTAAAATGTAAGAGATGCGCTAAAAACTGTCAGTTTTCTGCCGCAGTAGAAAATAATGTGAAAGAAATACAATTTAGTAGAAAAATTTGACAAAAATTATTGGCATTTGTTAAGAATGTTTAAACATTCTTAAAAAAAAAACTTCCCAAGTGGAAGTTGTAGCGTGCGTTTAATTAGTGATAATTTAATTATTATTTATGAAAATCCCATATTTTTCCGATTTTCTCCAAAGAAGTTGTATGCAATTGAAAATCGTGAAAATGCGGGCAAAGTGGCTTTTTTATTTTCGATATTATTTCTATTTAAGTTGAAAATTGAAGAAAACGTTAAACAGAAATTGAAAGTTCATAGAAAATTCTTTCATATTCTGTAAGTTTTTTTAATTTTATTCCGAAGCATTTTTAGAACGTTTGGGACGTTCTTAAAACTTAAATTGGCAGACATTAAACGTCCTACAGACGTTTTTTGTCTTTGTGCCCGCTGGATAATGAGACACTTTTCTGTTTTACTATGACTTTAGTTTTTTTTCTGTGAAAATTGTAATTTGATAGAAATTTTTCTATCATTTTGATCCAATTTGGTATCAATTTGTTACTATAAAAAAAAAACTGTGTGATACTATCAAGAAGATTATAACTGCGTGTGGTCTCGAAGGAAAGTTTCATTTCCCCAAAACCTTGACCTGATATGACAAATATTTCGAATTCCTCCTCGAAACATCATTTGTATTTAATTAAGAAAAAAATTTATTTTCGATCTTGACGTGTGTGTGCTCGGGTAATTTATTACATACCTTCATCTTTATTTAGTTATAAAATGCATGTCAAAGGTTATAGATCTCGTTTAATATAATATTTGAATATAATATTTAAATATAATATTTTAATATAATATGTTTAGTATAATAATTTAATATAATATGTTTAGTATAATATTTGAATATAATATGTTTAGTATAATATTTGAATATAATATGTTTAGTATAATATTTAAATATAATATTTGAATATAATATGTTTAGTATAATAATATAATATATGTTTAGTATAATATTTTAATATAATATGTTTAGTATAATACGAAATGCATGTATAGAAGAAACAAAAAAACAAAGAAAGAAAGTTCTTAGAGATTGAAACCAATATAAGGATGTGTGCATGGTACTGAGTCATGCTACGTTTAGCATTTGTCTATCACAAATTCCGACTTACATATCGAACGGTATTGATAATATATATAGACACACTCACATATATACACTTATGCCAACTGCTGTAGATCAGAAAGCATCTTATATTATATTAACTGGACAGGCATTTGAACTCGCATTTTATCGATCCTTGAAACGCCAATAAATGATTCGATGACTTTTGTACGTGGCATTTAATTTGTTACGAAGCCACACGTATGATTTAAGAACAAAATCTTTTGTCCACTTGGACAATGAATCCTCCTGTCATCCAACAGGAGGTGAAATAAAAACATCCTCGAGATATAAAGTCACCTAAAGTATGACCTAAAGCTTTCTTAATCCAATAGCATCATGATAGCGAAACGAAAAAGGAAGATTTTAATGTTTATCTTGTTTTAATAATCAAAAATATTCTTCCTCCTTCTTTCTTTCTCTCTCCTTCGTTCTTTCTTTCTCTTCTTCCCTTTTTTCTTTTTTTTGTGTATAATTCAAATTTAGAGAGCAGTCAAATAACAATTATTTTATCACAGAAATATTAATTAAAAATATTGTTCTCAATAATAGGGCTCGAAGCAGTGAAAGTATTTAAAAATACGGACTTTAAGGGATCAAAAATTAAAAATTACGGACCATTTACGGACCAATTGACAAAAATAGAATCAGGCCGAATCGAATATAAGAGAACATTTTACTTAAAACTATAGAAATTCAATTTTTCATAACTATAAAACGAAGAAATCGATAACTTTAAGTCTTCGACTGGAAGTCATCGATTTCTTAATGTTTTATAATAATAAATATTAATTATTATTAAAAAAAAATTCAAAATAATTAAAATCATCAATTCAATTATTATTTTTCAGAATTTTTATCTAAACTCTTCTTTATATCGATTATTTTTCAGAATTTTCGAAAAAGTTCTTTGACATTTTTCAAATTTATTTCTTTACAATATTTAATTTTATGAAATTTCAATTATCAGTTAAATTCTTTTATTAAATAAATATCAGAAAATAGAAATTGAAAATAGTATTAAAAAAAGTCAATTAAACTTTTTCAAAAAAATTAATTACAAAATTCAATTATTTTTTAAAATTCACGCTACATTGCTTTTAATATTCAATGATTATCTAAAATTTCAACTGAATTTCATATTTTTAAGAAATAAAATTCAATTTTTATTAGAATATTCTACTAGAATTCAATTATTTAAATAAAAATAAAACGCGATTGAATAATTTATTGAAGCATTAAACGTTTCTTAAAATTCAATTCCCATAAAAAATTGTTATTAACAAATTATCAAATACTTGAATTCTAGAAACGAATTTTAATAATATTTTTAAGAATAATTACATTTTTAGAGAAATTCGATTAAAATTGTATTAAAAATAATTAAAATTCTGCATTGAATTTTATTGTTTATGAAAATAATTGAATTCTTGCGAAGTTATTCTTGCGAGTTATTAAAATTTTTGAAAAATAATTAAATTCTTGAAAAAAATTAACAGGAATTCAATTATTTTTAAAAAAATTCATAACATTCTTGGCATAAATTAAAAATAACAAAATTCTTAGCAGATGTTTTATTACTTTTAGAAATTTTAATAAAATTTTTCGCAAGAATTTAAATATTTTCGTAAAATAATAAAAATCTTTGCAGAGAATCAATTATTTTCAAAAGTCTCAATAAAATTCTTCACAAGAATTCAATTATTTTAAAAAATATTAGATTTTTAGCAGAAATTCAAACATTTTAAAAAGTTTTTATAAAACTTTTTTTGTTAGAAATTCAATTATTTTTAAGACAATTTTTAAAAAATTTCCCAAATTAAATTATTTTTTTATAATCTAAAATTTTAACTGAAATCTATTTTTAAATCAATGTTTATGAGAAAATTCTACCAGAATTCAAGTATTTAAAGACAAAAATAAATGATTTATTGAATAATTGAATGTTTCTTGGAATTCAATTCCTATTGAAAATTTTGTCAACAAATTTTTAAAATACACTGTTTTTCTAAAAATGTCAAAATAATCCCCAAATGGATTAAAGTGATCCAATAATTGAGATCAAATGATGGTTTGATCCACTTTTTGAGATCAATTCGTTGCAATTTGATACTTTTTAGGTATCAGTGTAATTAAATTCTTTGGACGAATTTTAATAAAATTTTTAAGAGTTTTTTCGAGAAATTCGATTAAAATTCTATTAAAAACAATTGAATTTCTAAAAAGAATTTTATTATTTACGAAAATAATTGAATTCTTGCAAAGAATTTTATTAAAATTTTCAAAAATATTTAAATTCTTGTAAAAAATTAACAGGAATTCAATTATTTTTAAAAAATTTCATAAGATTCTTGACATAAATTAAAAATAACAAAATTCTTAGCAGATGTTTAATTACTTTCAGAAATTTTAATAAAATTTTTCGCAAGAATTTAAATATTTTCGTAAAATAATAAAAATCTTTGCAGAGAATCAATTATTTTCAAAAGTCTCAATAAAATTCTTCACAAGAACTCAATTATTTTAAAAAATATTAGATTTTTAGCAGAAATTCAAACATTTTAAAAAGTTTTTATAAAACTTTTTTTGTTAGAAATTCAATTATTTTTAAGACAATTTTTAAAAAATTTCCCAAATTCAATTATTTTTTTATAATCTAAAATTTTCACTGAAATCTATTTTTAAATCAATGTTTATGAGACATTTCTACCAGAATTCAATTATTTAAAGACAAAAATAAATGATTTTTTGAATAATTGAATGTTTTTTGGAATTCAAATCCTATTAAAAATTTTAACAACAAATTTTTAAACAATTAAATTCTTTGGACGAATTTTAATAAAATTTTTAACAGTTTTTTCGAGGAATTCGATTAAAATTCTATTAATGACAATTCAATTTCTAAAAAGCATTTTATTATTTACGAAAATAATTGAATCTTGGTAAAATTTTATCAATTATGAAAATAGTTGAATGATTACGAAGAAATTGATAAAAAAAATTATTATTAATGAAATTCTTGTGAAATTTTTATTATTTTTTTGAAAATGATTAAAAGTTTTTGTAGAATTTTATTAATTTTTTTTTTAATTATTAAATTCTTTTGGTAAATTTTATAAAAAGTAGTAGATATTGAACAATATTTAATTTTTGCGAAGAATATTATTACTTTTGAAAATAATTCAGGTGTTGCAATGGATTTTATTAAAATTGTTGAAAATAATTGAATTTTATTACTTTAGAAAATAATTGAATTCGTGTGATAAATATCGTTAATTATGAAAGTAATTGAAATTTTTAAATAAATTTTAATGAAATTTTGCAATGGATTTTATTAAAATTGTTAAAAATAATTGAATTTTCTTACTTTAGAAAATAATTGAATTCGTGTGATAAATATCGTTAATTATGAAAATAATTGAAATTTTTAAATAAATTTTAATAAAATTTTGCAATGGATTTTATTAAAATTGTTAAAAATAATTGAATTTTCTTACTTTAGAAAATAATTGAATTTGTGTGATAAATATTGTTAATTATGAAAATAATTGAATTTCGTTGAAGAATTTTGCTATTTATTTATACAGGTAATTGAAATGTTGACGTTTTTTTTTTAGTTTTTTTTTGTTGAAAATATATGAATTTCGGAGAAGAACTTTTATATTTTTAAATATAATTGACATTTTGACGAGAATTTAAAAAAAAAATTTCGAACATAATTGAATTTTTGCGAAAAATTTTATTACTTTTAAAAATAATTGAATTTCTGTAATCATTTGTAATTTCTCTAAAATTCTCCACACTCTTCATTTTTGATTCAGATAAAAATCATGGTTTTAACTGACAATCAGTGACTGACTTTTTGCTTCTTAATCAGTTAAAAACAACTGATTTTCAGTTAAAAAATAACTGATTTCCAGTAGAAAATAACTGAAAAATTAGTTAAACTTGACTAATTGAATCAGTAAAAAAAAATTTACTAAAACATCAGTTATTTTCAACTGACAATCAGTTATTTTTAACTAATCGTCAGTAGAAATATAACTATTTGAATTAGTGACTGACTTTTTGCTTTTAAAACAGTTATTTTTAATTGATTCAAATTTAGAGAACAAATTATATATCGTATACAATTTACAAACTTTACATCGTTTTTGAATGAAATTACGGACTTTACACTGAAAAAAAAATTTATTTAATTCAAATAACCGATTATTTGACTATTAACAAATAAATATTTACTTGAAACAAATAATTTTCAATTGAATCAAATAAATTGTATTTGAATCAAATATTTCAGTATTTGAAGCAAATATAATTTGAGACGCGATCTGAAGAAAGGGACCTTAGAAGCAAATCACTTTAAGGTTACGTTCGCCTTACTTTTTTCTTATTTAAAAGTTTCTTTTCACTTATTGTAAATTAAAATCAATTTTTATTAAATATTTTAGTTGCACTGAAGACTTAAACATTAATAAATCCAATTGACAATTCATTCTTTTATTGTATTTTCATTTCAAAAATTGTAAACATAACCTATAATTTTTTGCTTCTAAGGTCCCTTTCTTCAGATCGCGTCACTCTTAATTGATTCAAATAAAAATTATTTGATTTAAGTGAATATTTATTTGATTATAGTCAAATAATCGGTTATTTGAATCAAATAAATTTTTTTTCATATTTTCATTTTTTCAATTTATTTTTTTTAAAAAAACGGACTTTCCCGGACTTTAAGCAAAGTTAGGGACTTTTTCAGAAATTACGGACCCACTTCGAGCCCAGCAGTAAACAAACAGAATTGCAGTGCAAAAAACTTTGTTTCTTAAATCCGATAGAAAAAAAAAGAAAAAGAAGAAAAAAGGAAGAAAAGATCCTTCCTTCTTTTCTTTAAAGAAAGAAGGAAAGGAAAAAAAATCAAACGTCCAAACTCCAAAATTTATAAATCCTTCTTCTTCCTCTCCAGATGCAATCTTCAACCACAAGATATGGGATTTTTTTTTTTTTTGAGGGAAAGACAAAAAAAAGGTACAATCATAAGACACCTGATTGAACAGGTGCATAAAATCGGCTCTTCTGCATCGATGAAAAGTTTAATCGACAGGTGTGAGTGTATATATACATGTTTGTGTATATGTTGAAGCATGTAAAGTTAGAGCTTGTTGATGATTAGTATCATCAGTTTTGAAACTGATGGAGCCAGCGTATATTAGTCGTGGAGATGTTAAAGAAGAGTGAGAGGGGCAGGGGGGCAGCTTCTGATGCGTTAAATTACACTTTAACCCCGAAGCTGTTGCTGAAACGAAGGGATCGTCGTTCAGTTGAAGATTAAGCGCGTGACTTTACTTTCTAAGCTTCTTTTTTAGACCTCCATACACAAATATACAGTTTTGAGAATGATTCCTTTTTCGTAAAAGTGGAGAAAGATTTTTTTTCCTTTCTTTAAAAGTAGAGATGGATTTTCTTTCCTTTCTTTAAAAGTAGAGAAAGATTTTTTGTCCTTTTTTTATAATTCGTATTTTCGAAAAGATTCTTCTAAAACACTGCTCTTGAAAGTCATATTTTTCCCTATGTTCAAAGCTTATTATCTGCGACTTCAGTTTCACTGTAAAAAAGAAGATTCTAAATTAGAGCTGATTTTGGTATTAAAATAGGGGCGGTAGCGATTCTACGCAATTAAATTCTACAAAAAACAATTCTACAAATTTTAATTTTTTTTATAATAAATTTTTAGAAGATTAAACTCTACACAAGGAAATTCTACAAATATAATTCTACGAGAAAAATGTCTACAGATAGCAATTGTAATATTTAATTTAATTAAATTATTAACTCTACGCCGTTAAATTCAATACCAGATAATTGTACGAAAATAAATACATTTTTTAAAAATTCTACGCAATTAAACACTACAATTCAAAATTCTACACAAATTTAAATTGGATTTTTTTTTCTTTTTTTCAAAGTCAATTAATAATAATTCTACGCCGTTCAATTCAACACTAAATAATTCTACGCAAATAAACTCTACGCGGTAAAACTCAACACAAGTTTGTTTATTTGGGTAGAATTATTTAGTGTTGAATTGAACGGCGTAGAATTATTATTAATTGACTTTGAAAAAAAGAAAAAAAAAATCCAATTTAAATTTGTGTAGAACTTTGAATTGTAGTGTTTAATTGCGTAGAATTTTTAAAAAATGTATTTATTTTCGTACAATTATCTGGTATTGAATTTAACGGCGTAGAGTTAATAATTTAATTAAATTAAATATTACAATTGCTATCTGTAGACATTTTTCTCGTAGAATTATATTTGTAGAATTTCCTTGTGTAGAGTTTAATCTTCTAAAAATTTATTATAAAAAAAGTTAAAATTTGTAGAATTATTTTTTGTAGAATTTAATTGCGTAGAATTTTTAAAAAATCTATTTATTAAAATGCATTTATTTTTGTAAAATTATCTGGTGTTGAATTTAACTGCGTAGAGTTAACAACTTATAAAGAATAATAAAAAATATATTTTATCATGCGTAGAATTAAACTTTGTAGAATTTATTGGTGTAGTATTTAATAGTGAAGAATTTTAAAAAATTGATTAAATTATATTTTATTTAATTAGAATGCGTAGAGTTTCATTATGTAGAATTAATTTGCGTAGAATAATTATTATTACTTGTCTAAAAATAAAGTGAGAGTTTTCTCGTGTAGATGAGTTTACTGTGTTGAATTTTCTTTTGTAGAATTTAATTGCGTAGAATCGCTACCACCCCATGAAAATATAGCACGGTAAATCGTTAGGTATTAAAATAACACCAAAATGGATTAAAATAACACTAAATTGGATTATTTTAATCCTTTTTGGTGTTATTTTAATACCTAACGATTTACCGTGAGAATAAAATTACGATTTAGTACCGAAATTACGATTTAGTACAAAAATTACGATTTAGTACGAAAATTGCGATTTAGTACCAAAATTACGAATTAGAACCAAAATTACGATTTAGTACCAAAATTGCGATTTAGAACCAAAATTACGATTGAGTACCAAATTTGGTTCTAAATTACTACCTTTCTTTTTGCAGTGTTTGTCATTAGCGACATTGGAAACCCCCGAAAAGCGAATTTTTTTTCAAATTCGAGCAATTTTTGAAAAACATCCGCCATTTTGGATCCGCCATCTTGATTTTTGAAATTCCGTCTCTAGATTTCTAATGATCGAGCCTATAATAAAACCTGCACGAGTAACAAAATTTCCAAACACTGACTGCGTCTTTCCGCCGATTAATACTTTCCTTCGCGCGGAGACAAATTAAAAATAATTAAACGCGTATTTTTTTGTAATATATACAGAAATTCGCAATTTAAGAGAAATGATTGAAATAAATCAAATGAATGAAATGAATAAAAACATTTTTCTCTAAATACATGGAATTTAAAATGCAATTAAAAACATTGCTTTTCTGATCGTGGTTGGTCTATATATGGGTATTAAATGACTATATATACGTATGTATATAGATGGGAGTTTTTTTTTCATTGACGACGTTGAAAGGAGAAATAGAAGTAGAAGAAGAAGAAGAAGAAGAAGAAGAAGAAGAGAGTGACACTTGAGAGATTTATGGAGATTCATGTAAAATGTATGCATATGAGTTTCGTTCGATGCAATGTTGAAGAGCGCAAGGGAGTGGAGAGTTAAAGACTAATTTGAATCTTGAGGAGGTAATTAGTCAGTGCATAACTGCACCTTATACGAAGCACGTACGTCAGTTGCTAATTTGCTACTTTAAATCTGCGACTTTACTCTATTCACATCGATTCTGTGTGTGCCTTATATGTTCCTTTTTATTCTTCACATAAAATGTATAAATTCATGGAAACAATATTTTTTTAGTATTGATCCTAATAATTGTTGGCTTGTTATTATTTACAATTATTTAGATTATTAGTTATCGTTATTAAAATTCTTCCACTTCTTTTTCTATTTCTTCTTCTTCTCCTTCTTCTTCTTCTTCTTCTTCTGCTTCTTATTATTATTATTATTATTAAAGCTATTATTATTTTTATTATTATTATTATTATTATTATTATTAAAGCTATTATTATTTTTATTATTAATTTTATTGTTATTATTGTTATTATTGTTATTATTGTTATTATTGTTATTATTGTTATTATTGCTATTATTATTATTATTATTATTATTATTTTATTATTATTATTATTATTAATGTTATTATTATTTTTATTATTACTCTTATTTTTATTGTTATTATTATTATTATCATTATCGATTGTTAATCTAGTGTCAAGAAAACATTCAACTTCCTTTGTTGCTGTTTTTCAAAAAAGAATTCTGTATTTCTCTTATTAGGCAACGAACAAACGCAATATTATTTATTTACTAATATTCTTTAATACAAATATCGCTTTTATTTTTTACCAACAAGAAATTCTAATTTTCTACTAAAAAGTACATTTTGCGATGCAAATTTAAAAGAAAAAATATTTTATGTCTGAAATGGAAGTAGAAATAGAGAGATTATTTATTTTCTTCACCTGAGAACGCCAAGGTCACCGCTAGATGTCAGGAGAAATTCCAGGAAGAAATTATCTTTCTTGGAATTCCGCCCGCCATCTGGTGGTGACCTTGGCGTTCTCAGGTGGAGAAATTGAAACACATTTTATCTTAGTATTTTTACAATTCAAAATTAAATTTAAATTCAATCTTCAATCAATTAAATAAATACTCGCAGGTTTCGTAATTGACAATTAATTTTTTAATTCGTAGCTTCAAGACAGAGAAAAAGTTTGCTTACAATATGTTTTTTATTTCATTAAAAAGATATTCGTTTTTCTGATTCAGAATTTTTATTAAAGAATTTTAAAACTAAGTTGCAGTTATTTTTCCAACTCTTCAGAAGTACATAGAAAATTAGGACTCAAATCGGAAAGGGGTATTTAAACCGTTATTCACCTGATTTTTCTACTTATGATAAACATTTATAGAAAATTAGGACGCAATGCAAAGAGATGCGGTTTGATTTTCTGCATTTCTTTTAGAGTAGAAAGATAGTAGAATATCAAATTAAATACCCTTTTTTGTGTTTGCGTTTTATTTTTTATATTTCTGTAGAGTAGAACAAAAATAGTAGATTAACGATTTAAATACTTTTTTTAGGTTGCGTCTTGAATTACTACATTTTTAAAACGTAGTAGAATAACGTAAAAAAATACGTAAATTTGTAGAATAACGATTTAAATACAATTTTTGTAGAAAGTAGAAAAAATAGTAGAATATCGATTTAAATACATATTTTTAAGTTAATTCTTGATTTTCTACATTTTTATAAAGTAGAAAAAATAGTAGAATAACGATTTAAATACAATTTTTGTAGAAAATAGAAAAAAATAGTAGAATTTAGATTCAAATACATGTTTTTAATTTAATTCTTGATTTTCTACATTTTTATACAGTAGAAAAATAGTAGAATAACGATGTAAATACAATTTTGGTAGAAAGTAAATGTAAATAGTAGAATAACGATTTTAAAAGAATTTTTGTTGAAAGTAGAAAAAATAACAGCATAACGATTTAAATACAATTTTTATGTCAAGTTTTGATTTTCTACATTTTTGCAAAGTAAATAAAGTAGTAGAATAACGATTTAAATACACTTATTAATTTAAGTTTTGATTGCCTTATTTTTTATAAAGTAGAAAAATTAGTAGAATATCAACTTAAATACAATTTTTGTAGAAAGTAGAAAAAAATAGTAAAATTGAGATTTAAATACATGTTTTTAATTTAATTCTTGAATTTCTACACTTTTATAATGTAGAAAAAATAGTAGAATAACTATGTAAATACAATTTTGCGGTAGAAAGTAAAAGTAAATAGTAGAATAATGATTTTAATACAATTTTTGTAGAAAGTAGAAAAAATAATAGCATAACGATTTAAATACAATTTTTATGTCAAGTTCTGATACACTACATTTTTGCAAAGTAGATAAAGTAGTAGAATATCGATTCAAGTAAGAATATCGATTCAAATACAATTTTAAATTTTCTACATTTTTATAAAGTAGAAAAATAGTAGAATGACAATTTAAATACAGATTTAAGTTAAGATTTCATTCTCTACATTTTTGTAGAGTAGAAATTAATATAGTAGAATAACGATTTAAATAAATTTCTTGTAAAAAGAAGAAAGCATAATAAATTAACGATTAATGTACAATTTTTGTAGAAAGTAGAAAAAATAGTATCATAATAATTTAAATACATTTTTTGAATTAAGTTTGGATTCTCTAATACAATTTTTTATAAAGTAGAAAAAGTAGTAAAATAACGATTTAAATGCTTCTTTTTCAGATTGTGTCATCAATTTCTACATTTTTATAAAATAGAAAAATTAGTAGAATAACGATTTAAATACAATTTTGGTAGAAAGTAAAAATAATAGTAGAATAACGATTGAAATACAATTTTGGTAGAAAATAAAAATAATAATAACGATTTTAATAGAATTTTTGTAGAAAGTTGAAAAAATAGTAGCATAACTATTTAAATTCACTTTTAAAGTTTAGTTTTGATGCCTTACATTTTTGTAGATAGTAGAAAAAGTAGTAGAATAACGATTCAAAGACCTCTCCTTTTGTGTTAATTCTTGATTTTCTACAGTTTTATAAAGTTGAAAGTAGATTAACGATTTATATACAATTTTGGTAGAAAGTAGAAATAATAGTAGAATAACGATTTAAATGCAACTTTTGCAGAAAGTAGGCAAAATAGTAGAATAACGATTTAAATAAAATTTTTTTAGAAAGTAGAAAAAATAGTAGAATTTAGATTAAAATACATGTTTTTAATTTAATTCTTGATTTTCTACATTTTTCTAAAATAGAAAAACAAGTAGAATATCGATTTAAATACAATTTTTACAGAAAGTAGGAAAAATAGTAGAATAACAATTTGAATATAATTTTTGTAGTAAATAAAGTAGAAAAGGTGGTAGATTAACGATTTAAATACACTTTTTAAGTTTAGTTTTGATTCTCTACATTTTTATAAAGTAGAAAAATTGTAGAATAACGATATAAATTCCCTTTTTAGGTTGTGTCTTGATTTTCTACATTTTTAGTAGAGTTAAAGTAATAATAGTAGAATAATGCTTTAATTACAAGTTTTAAGTTGGATCGTAATTTTTAACTCCTTCCAATTTGAGGAAAATAGTTGAATTACGCTTTTAATAAAATTTTTGTATTCCCTTTCGATTTTCTACATTTTTGGGTAAAGTAGAAAGAAAATAGCAGTAGTGCTTCATTCTGATTTTCCTTGTCTACGTAAATCTGTAAAATTAAATGAATTAAAATTTACACATTTTTATTAGCCTACACTGAAAATAAAATTATTTGATTCAAATAACTGATTATTTGTCTATAATCAAATAAATATTTACTTGAATCAAATAATTTTTATTTGAATCAATTAATTAGTATTTGCTTCAAATACTGAAATATTTGATTCAAATACTGAAATATTTGATTCAAATACAATTTATTTGATTCAAATAAAAATTATTTGATTCAAGTAAATATTTATTTGATTATAGACAAATAATCGGTTATTTGAATCAAATAAATTTTTTTTTTTAGTGTACCTTCCGATAATCTTTGAGAAAAAATATTCTAATTATAATTACTCTACCCATTATGATCGTCATAATAAAAATCTTCCAAAGATTCAAATAATAACTCAAGTTCCCTCTATATTTATAACTGTTTTAATTCTTCAAAAAACTCGATTACCAGTCATTGATCTTCAATTTATTTTGTTTGATAATAAGGGCGGAGTTTATTGTTTTGTATTATAATGGACTAATAAATTAAATTACATGTACAAATGATGGAAATAAAAAGTGAACAACAAAAATAAGAACGGAGGCGTTTCTCTTTGTCTTGTTAGTAATACTCATATTCTCTGTTCTTGAGTTTTGAATCTGATTCGATTTGTCCTATACAGAGAGAATGATGTTCACCTTGTTGCAACATATATGCACTGCCGCTATCACCACTTAGAGTTCTCAAAAAAAAAAAAAATAAATAAATAAATAAATAAAATAAAATAAAATGCAATTCATACACGTGGATCACACGCACAAATGAATATCTATACGCTACACGTATATACAATCGCGTCAAAGAACAAAGATCATGCCGCATTGATGATGACCAGCAAAAAAGCAGATCATCACTAACGATCATCATCGTCAGTCATGTGATATCGAAAAACCTTTCGAAATTTATCTCACTCAGCTTCATATACCATGATTCTGATCTAAATGATGTGAGTCTCGACCGCAATCACGCAAAAAGTAATCAGAGAAAATTTATTTTTTGTCGCATACTCGAATGATTGTTATCATCATCATCTCTTTCTAATTTAATAACTGTTTAAGTATGACTAACCTTTTTTTTCTTTTTCAAAATAATGGAAATTGGATAAAACCTTTGAAAAACCAAGACAAATTTGTAAAATTATTTTTAAAAATTGAAAAAAGACAAAATCTGTTAAAAAATAATTTATCAAATTTCAATTATTCTTTCAAACTTTCATCAAATTTTAATTGTTTTTCAAAAATTTCATCTAATTTAAATTGTTTTTCAACAATTTTATCAAATTTCAATTATTTCTTGAATATTTCCTCAAATTTCAATTATTTCTCAAAAGTTTTATCAAATTTCAATTCTATTGCAATGATTTTATTAAATTTTAAATTATTTTGAAAAAGCTCTCATTAGATTTCTATTACTTCACAAGGATTTTACAAAATTTCAATTATTTTTCTAATTTTAATTAATCCTAGAAGATTTTATCAATTATTTTTTAAAAATTTTCTCAAATTTTAATGATTACTAGAAGATTTCATAAATTATTTTTAAAAGATTTTCTCAAATTTCAATTATTTTAAGAAGATTTCATCAAATTTCAATAGTTTTAAAATATTTCATTTAATTTCAATAATTCCTCAAAAATTTTATAAAATTTCAATTATTTATCCAAGGATTGTCCCAAATTTAAAGGATTTTATCGAATTTCAATTACTTCTTGAAATTTTCATCAAATTTTATTTGTTTTTCAAAAATTTCACCAAATTTTAATTGTTTTTCAAAAATTTTATCAAATTTCAATTATTTCTTGAATATTTCCTTAAATTTCAATTATTTCTCGAAAATTTTATTAAATTTAATAAATTTCAAGAAACAATTGAAATTTAATAAAATTTTCGAGAAATAATTGAAATTTGATAAAATATGTGAAAAACAATTCAAATTTGATGAAAACTTCTTCAAATAATTGAAATTAGAAAAATAGTTGAAATTTGGTAAAATCCTAGGAAAATAATTTTGTAATTTGATAAAAACTTTTTCAAAATAATTCAAAATTTAATAAAATCTTTGAAAAACATTTGAAATTTGATGAAATTTTCAAAAAATGATTGAAATTAGAACAATAATTAAAATTTAATAAAATCCTAGGGAAATGACTTTAAAATTTAATAAAAACTTTATCAAAATAATTGAAATTTTATAAAATTATTTTAAAATACTTGAAAAAAGGTAAAATAAGTTCAATAAAAATTTAAATTTCATAAACTTCAAAAAATTATTGAATTTTGATAAAGTTTTCGAGAAATAATTCAAATTTCATGAGGTCCTCAAGAAATAATTGAAATTCGAAGAATAATTGAAATTTTGTTAAATTCTTGTCAAAATAATAAATTGAATTTTGAGAAGAACTTTTTCAAAATAATGGAAATTGGATAAAATATTTGAAAAACCATTACAAATTTCTAAAATTATTTTTAAAAAATGAAAAAAGGCAAAATCTGTTTAAAAATAATTTAAATTCAATAGATTTCAAGAAACAATTGAAATTTTATAAAATTTTCGAGAAATAATTGAAATTTGATAAAATATGTGAAAAAATTGAAATTTGATGAAATCTTCTTCAAATAATTGAAATTAGAAAAATAATTGAAATTTGGTAAAACCCTTGGAAAATAATTTGGTAATTTAATAAAAACATTTTCAAAATAATTCAAAATTTAATAAAATTTTTGAAAAAGAATTAAAACTTGATGAAATCTTAAATAAATAATTAAAATAAGAAAAAGAATTGAAATTTTATGAAATCCTTGGGAAATCGTTGAATTTTTATAAAATTTTCGACAAATAATTGAAATTTCATAAAATCTTTGAAAAACAATTTAAATTTGATGAAATCTTCATGAAATAATGTAAATTAGAAGAAGAATTGAAATTTGATAAAATGTTTAAAAAATAATTGAAATTTGATAAAAACTTTTTCAAAACAATTCAAAATTTATTAAAATCATTGCAATAGAATTAAAATTTGGTAAAATATTTTGGAAATAATTGAAATTTGATAAAAACATTTACAAAATAATTGAAATTTGATAAAATTTTCGAGAAATCATTGAAATTTGATCAAATCTCTGAAAAAACAATTGAAATTTGATTAAAGCTTTAAGAAATAATTGAAATTAGAAAAATAATTGATATTTGGTAAAATTCTTGGGAAATAATTGAAATTTGATAAAATCTTTGAAAAACAATTTAAATTTGACGAAATCTTCATGAAATAATTGAAATTAGAAGAAGAATTGAATATTGCTAAAATCTTTAGAAAAATATAAATTTGATAAAAACTTTTTCAAAACAATTCAAAATTTAATAAAATCCTTGCAATAGAATTAAAATTTTCTAAAACTTTTGAGAAATAATTGAAATTTGGGGGAAATATTTAAGAAATAATTGAAATTTGAAAAAATATTGAAGAAATAATTAAAATATGATAAAATTTTAGGAAAGCAATTAAAATTTGATGAAATTTTGAAAAAACAATTAAAATTTGATGAAAATTTCAAGAAATAATTGAAATTTGATAAAATCTTTTAAATTTGGTACAATCGTTGGATAAATAATTGAAACTTGATGAGAACTTTTTCAAAATAAAGGAAATTTGATAAAATTTTCGAGCAACAAGTGCAATTTGATGGAATTTTCTAGAAATGATTGAAATTTGAATAAATTTTCAATAAACAATTGAAATTTGGTGAAATTTTCAAGAGATGATTGAAATTTGAAGAAATTTTCAGGAAATAATTGAAATTTGATAAAATCCTTGAAAAACAATTAAAATTTGAATAAATCTTCAAGAAATAATTGAAATTAGAAAAATAATTGAAATTTGGTAAATTCCTTGGCAAAATAATTGAAACTTGATAAGAACTTTTTCAACATAATGGGAAATTAGATAAAATATTTGAAAAACAATTGAAATTTGATAGGATCATTAAAAAATAATTGAAAAAAGTTGCATGACTGTAACCTTTTTTTTCATCAGAATAATTCCCCATGTGTATATGTGTATTTTTTTTTTTTTTTGCAAAAATCCCTAAATTAGCTACTTTAATCTAATTCCCTTGAACGAACGCAAAAGAATCAAATTGAAAATCGTCCTTCCGCACTAATAATCCCAAGTGAGCCTCGCCTCTTGTAGAAATCCTGAAAATTTCTCATCTTCATTCTAAAAGACAAGTGGCTCCAAAAGTCAGAAGTTGGCGCAATCCTTTCGGGCCGGCGAGTTGACAAGAACATGAAGAAGCGTGGGAGTGGTGTGGCGGTCGCAGAAGGGAAACGAAACAAAAAAAAAGAAAAAAAGAAGAGAGAGAGAGAGATAGTAAAACAGTAAAAAAAAAATAAATAAAGGAAAGTAAAAAAGGAAATCGGGGGAAAGGACGAGAGTTGCGGCTCTTACAGTTCCTGGAAGAATATTAAAGTCCGGTGAATGAAGCGGCGAAACGATGGCAACTGCCTCAATGCAATGGCACACGGTTTTCTTTTTCCTTCCCATCGCAAGAAGGGGTTTTGTTGTATATATCATAACCGATACGTCGAAGTAGTTTCAACTTCAAGCTTGAATCGACTCTAATTATGTCATAACAATTTAACTTTAACTCACAGTCCGTATCTATTTCTCATCTTTCTCGTTCGACTCATCATCATCATCATCATCCTCATCTCCTGCCTTGTTTTTTTTTTTTTTTTTTTTTTTAATTCACCCGCAAAACAAAAACTATATACTCTCTGTCGCCATTTTTCCATTGATTTTCAAGTGAAATCCCCCAAGTTTCAAGTGGCCGCGTGCCTTTGTATATTGCAGATGACTAGATCACCATAACTCTGGGAAGCCTTTCTCTCAACTCTTTTAGATGGGGGAGTAATTTCATCTTTCTCGGTCTTAGTTTTCTCGTCCAGTTCCTCTCTCTCTCTCTCTATTATGCGGCCACCAGCATCCTCTATTGTTCCGCGAACCTGGCTAGGGAATAATCTTTATATGCGGAAAGGGGGAGGAAGAGGAGGAAAAAAAAGTATGCGTTTGTCGTGGCTATAACTAATCTGACGAATTGTCACTTCTACTACATTCGACACAACAGTGTGAAAATTAATCGATAACATTTAAAAAAAATTTCCTCCTTCTAAATATTTTTTTTTTTTTTTTTTTTTTTTTTAATAAGCTTGTTTTAAGTCGCTTTATCAACAGCGGTCATAAGCGACTGTTCATATTAGCTGTAAAATAGGCCTTTTTCATTATCTCACAAATGAATATTTAATACGGTCAAACAAACAAAAATTACTGTTCATATTAGCATTTAAACATAATATTGTGCCAATAAGAAAGAAATAGAATAACGATTTAAATATCTCCTTCATGCTGCGTTCTTATTATCTCATTCTGCGTAAAGCAGAAAAATCGCGGTGACAAACTAACCGACTTTAATTTCAAATTAATAATCTTATAGGATTAATTTAAAATTAATTAATTTAAAATTAAATTTTTTTATTAATAGTCTAATAGGATACTCTTCAGTGGTCAAAAATACATTGAAAACGACTACGATATCGACAATAGTTGAAAAAAAAATTTTTTTCGGTCATTACGTCCACTTTTCTCAAAATCCTTAGGTGCTCGTCAATTTTGAAAGTCTGCATCGTGTTTAATGATCAAAAATACATTGAAAACGACTCCCATATCGAAAAAAGTAGAAAAAAAATTTCCCTTGATCGTTACTCCCACTTCTTTCAAAAACCGGCTGTGCTAATCAATTTTGGAACATTAGATAGTCATCAGTGGTCAAAAATACATTGAAAACGACTACTATATCGAAAATAGTTGAAAAAATTTTTTTTTGGGTCATTACGTACAATTTTCTCAAAATCCTTAAGTGCTCGTCAATTTTGAAAGTCTGCATCGTGTTCAGTGATCAAAAATACATTGAAAACGACTCCAATGTCGAAAATAGAAGAAAAAAAAATTCTCCTTGATCGTTACCCCCACTTCTTTCAAAAACCGGCTGTGCTAATCAATTTTGGAACATTAGATAGTCATCAGTGGTCAAAAATACATTGAAAACGACTACTATATCGAGAATAGAAAAAAAAATTTTTTCCTGCATGATTACCCCCACTTTTTTCAAAATCCTGGTGTTGTAGACAATTTTGGAACTCTGGATAGTGTTCAGAGGGCAAAAATACATTGAAAACGACTACAATGTCGAAAAGGACAAAAAAAATTTTTTGGTCATTACCCCCACTTTTTTCAAAATCAAAATCAATTTTGCTAATCAATTTTGGGACACTAGATCGTATTTAGGGTACAAAAGTGCATTAAAATCCAGTAAGAAATAAAATATAGCGTGAATTTTTTTTTAAATCTACTAGATGAATTTCCGGGATCCATTTTTTTTCAAAATAATTTAAATTTGATAAAATTTTTAAGAAAACATTAAAATTCGCTGAAATCTTTGAAAATTAATCGAAATTTGATAAAATTTTAGAGAAATAATTGAAATTATAAAAATAATTGAAATTTCGTTAAATCCTTGGAAAATAATTGAAATTTGATGAAAAGTTTTTCAAACGAATTCAAAATTTGATAAAATCTTTGAAAAACAATTGAAAATTCATAAAATTATTAAAAAATAATTAAAAAAAGTAAAATCTGTTAAAAAAAAATTTAAATTTCATAGACTTCAAAAAATAATTGAACTTTGATAAAATTTTCGAGGAATCATTGAAATTTAATAAAATATTTGATAACTATTGAAATTTAATGAAATCTCCTTAAATTAATTGAAATTTGAGAAAATCTATAAAAAATAATTTTTGAAATCTTCTAGAAATCATTGAAATTTGAGAAAATCTTTGAAAAATAATTGATGAAATCTTCTAGGAATAATTGAAATTAGAAAAATAATTGAACTTTAATGAAAACTTTTTCAAAATAATTCAAAATTTAACAAAATGTTTGGAAAACAACTAAAATTTGATAATATTTTCGATATATAATTGAAATCTATAAGAAATAATTAAAATTAGAAAAATAATTGAAACTGTGTACAAAACCTTGGCTAAATAATTGAATCTTGAGAAGAACTTTTTCAAAATAATGGAAATTTGATAAAACTTTTGAGAAATAATTGAAATTTGAAGAAATGTTCAAGAAATAATTGAAATTTAATAAAATCTTTAAAAAACAATTAAAATTTGATAAAAGCTTCAATAAATTATTGAAATTAGAAAAATAATTGAAATGCAATGAAATTTTAAAAGAAATAATTGAAATTTGATAAAATCTTTTAAATTTGGTACAATCCTTGGATAAATAATTGAAACTTGATAAGAACTTTTTCAAAATAATGGAAATTTGATAAAACTTTTGAGAAATAATTGAAATTTGAAGAAATTTTCAAGAAATAATTGAAATTAGAAGAATATTTGAAATTTAATATAATCCTAGGGAAATAAATTTAAAATTTAATAAAAACTTTTTCCAAATAATTGAAATTTAATAAAATTTTCGAAAAATCATTGAAATTTGAAAAAATCTTTGGAAAATAATTGAAATTTCATGAAATTTTCTAGAATTAATTGAAATTAGAAAAATAATTGAAATTTGGTAAAATATTTTGGAAATAATTAAAATTTGATAAAAACTTTTACAAAATAATTGAAATTTGATAAAATTTTCGAGAAATCATTGAAATTTGATCAAATCTCTGAAAAACAATTGAAATTTTATTAAAGCTTCAAGAAATAATTTAAATTTGGTAAAATACTTGGGAAATAATTGAAATTTGATAAAAACTTTTTCAAAATAATTCAAAATTTGATAAAATTTCCAAGAAATCATTGAATTTTGATATAATCTTTGAAAAACAATTGAAATTTGATTAAAGCGTCAAGAAATAATTGAAATTTGGTAAAATCCTTGGGAAATAATTGAAATTTGATAAAAACTTTTTCAAAATAATTCAAAATTTGATAAAATTTTCGAGAAATCATTGAATTTTGATAAAATCTTTGAAAAACAATTAAAAATTGATAAAATCTTTGAAAAACAATTAAAAATTGATGAAATCTTCCAGAAATCATTGAAATTAGAAAAATAATTGAAATATCGTAAAATCGTTAGGAAATAATTGAAATTTGATAAAAACTTTTACAAAATAATAGAAATTTGATAAAATTTCCGAGAAATAATTGAAATTAGAAAAATAATTGAAATTTAGTAAAATCCTTGGGAAGTAATTGTTGTTGTTGTTGTAGAGTAAAAAAATAGTGGATTGAAAATAGAAATAGACACTGAAGATAGTGGAATTTAAATACTCCTATTTGAGTTGCATCCGAATGTTCTCCTCTCTGTAAAGTAGAAAAAAATGACTAAATTTACTTACAATAAAAAAAAATAATATTACTTATTACTTAATAATTAAATTCCTTACACATCGCCAATATAATCGACTCCCCACTCCATCTCCCTTTATACACACAATATAAATCGACATAAAACACTTTGTTTGAAATAAAGTCCCGAGTCATCTCCTGCCTCTCAATTGACGTCATCTGTCTAAGATAAAAAAGGATATATGTATATACCTACAATCTATACATGTCTGCAATAAAAAGTAACATATAATACTTCTTTCGCCGAAAATCGCGTGATTCTGCACTTTTTTTCTTCCTCTACTTCTACTTTTTTTTTTTTTTTTTGTTTTTTGGTCGATGCTCCAGTTCTTCGCGGGGTTTCACACCTTCGCGTGTGTGTTCTCGCTCGGCTTTAGACACAAAACGTGACGAATGACCCCCGTTGAGCTTGACTCTCTACCTCTTATAATGCCTGTTATACTGGCTGTGAGAACAACCGATAAAAAGTCTCTGATAGATGCACGAATGGTGCGAGGCGAGACCACCGCTCTTCTTCCCCTACTCACACAAATTTTTTTTCGTTCTTCTTTCTTTTTATTTCTTCTTTTTTCTTTTTAATACCACTTTTTTATCTTCATCTTTATTCCTTTCATCGGATTCGACCACGTTTCGATGCTGGGTAATTTACGTACAAACATTATTTCGTGAGCCATTAATCCTGCTTTTATCGACATGTGTGGAACGTGAGTTCTTAGCTCTCTTTCTTCTTCGTTTAGAAATTCTCTTTTCTTCACTTGTTCACTTTTCTTCACTTTACTTTTCTTCACTCGATCTTTCTTCTTCGCTCTTTCGATCAAAAGGAAATGAGACCTAACCTCAAATCCCCAATCTTTTCATAAATAATAACTTAAATTTCATAGACTACTAGAAATAATTTAAATTTGATAAAGTTTTCAAGAAATAATTGACATTTGATAAAATCTTTAAAAAATAATTGAAATTTAATAAAATTTTCAAGCCATAATTAAAATTAGAAAAATAATAGGAATTTGGTAAAATCCATGGGAAATAATTTTGAAATTTAACAAAAACTTTTTGAAAATAATTGAAATTTGATAAAATTATTTTTTAAAAAATTAAAAAAATGTAAAATCTCTTAAATAATAATTATTATTTCACAGACTTCAAGAAATAATTGAAGTTTGTTAAAGTTTTCGAGAAATAATTGAGATTTGATGAAATCATCAAGAAATAATTGAAATTAGAAAAATAATTAAAATTTAGTAAAATCCTTGGCTAAATAATTGAAACTTGATAAGAACTTTTACAAAATAATGGAAATTAAATAAAATTATTAAAAAATGTAAAATCTATTCATAAATAATAATTTAAATTTCATAGACTACTAGAAAAAATTTAAATATGATAAAGTTTTCAAATAATAATTGAAATTTAATAAAATTTTCGAGAAATTATTGACATTTGATAAAATCTTTAAAAAATAATTGAAATTTGGTGGATATCCTTTGTAAATAATAAAATTTGATAAAAACTTTTTCAAAATAATTAAAATTTGATAAAATTATTAAAAAAATGTAAAATCTATTCATAAATAATAATTTAAATTTCATAGACTACTGGAAATCATTTAAATTTGATAAAGTTTTCAAAAAATAATTGAAATTTGATAAAATTTTCGAGAAATAATTGACATTTGATAAAATCTTTAAAAAATAATTGAAATTTAATAAAGCATTCAAGCAATAATTAAAATTAGAAAAATAATAGGAATTTGGTAAAATCCTTGGTAAAATAATTGAAACTTGATAAGAACTTTTTCAAAATAATGGAAATTGGGTAAAATATTTGAAAAACAATTAAAAATTGATAAAATTATTAAAAATTGAAAACAGATATTAAATATGTTAAAAAATTATTTAATTTATTAGATTTTAAAAAATAATTAAAGTTTGATAAAATTTTCTGTAATAATTGAAATTTGATAAAATTTTTAAAAAATAATTGAAATTTGATAAAATTTTTAAAAAATAATTGAAATTTGATAAAATTTTTAAAAAATAATTGAAATTTAATGAAATCTTCATGAAATAATTGAAATTAGAAAAATAATTGAAATTTGCTAAAATCCTTGGAAAATAATTTTGAATTTTAATAAAAACTTTTTCAAAATAATTGAGTTTTGATTAAGTTATTTTTAAAAAAAATTGAAAACAAGAAAAATCTGTTAAATAATAATTTAAATTTCATAGACTTTTTCAAAATAAATGAAATTTGATAAAATTATTTTAAAAAAATAAAAAAATGTAAAATCTGTTAATTAATAATCTAAATTTCATAGACTTTAAGAAATAATTGAAATTTGATCAAGTTTTCGAGAAATTATTGAAATTTCATGAAATCATTAAGAAATAGTTAAAATTAGAAGAATAATTGAAATTTGGTAAAATCCTTGGAAAATAATTTTGAAACTGAATAAAAACTTTCTCAAAATAATTGAAATTTGATAAAATTAATAAAAAAATTAATTGAAAAAATGTAAAATATGGTAAATAATAATTTAGATTTCATAGACTTCAAGAAATAATTGAAATTTGATAAAGTTTTCGACAAATAATTGAAATTTGATGAATTAAAAAAAAAAATTAAAATTTGATAAAATCTATAAAATTTGGTGTAATCCTTGGGAAATAATTGAAACATGATAAAATTTTCGAAAAACATTAAAATTTAATAAAATTTTCAAGAAATGATTGAAATTAGAAGAATAATTGAAATTTGGTAAAATTCTTGAAAATTAATTTTCAATTTTAACAAAAACTTTTTCTGAATAATTAATATTTTGATAAAATTATTTTTTAAAAAATTGAAAACAGGTAAAATCAGTTAAATAAAAATTTTAATTTCATAGACTTCAAGAAATAAATGAATTTTGTTGAAGTTTTCGAAAAACAATTGAAATTTAATGAAATTTTCAACAAATAATTGAAATTAAAAGAATAATTGAAAATTGTTAAAATCCTTGGCAAAATAATTGAAAGTTGATAAAAACATTTTCAAAATAATAGAAATTGCTTAAAATCTTTGAAAAACCATTGAAAATTGATAAAATTATTTTTAAAAAAATTGAAAAAGGTAAATTCTGTTTAAAAATAATTTAAATTTAATAGATTTTAAGAAATAATTAAAGTTTCATAAAATTTTCTAGAAATAATTGAAATTTGATAAAATCTTTAAAAAATGGTAAAAATTTAATGAAATCTATAAGAAATAATTAAAATTAGAAAAATATTTGAAACTTTGGAAAAAAACCTTGGCTAAATAATTGAATCTTGAGAAGAACTTTTTCAAAACAATGGAAATTGGATATAATATTTGAAAAACAATTGAAAATTGATAAAATTATTAAATAATAATTGAAAAAAGATATAATTAGTTAAAAAATAATTTTAATCTCATAAATTTCAAAAAATAATAAAAGTTTGATAAAATTTTCTTGGAATAATTAAAAATTTGTTAAAATTCTTGGGAAATAATTTTGACATTTAACATAAACTTTTTCAAAATAATTGAAATTTGGCAAAGTTATTAAAAAATAATTGAAAAAAGGTAAAGTATGTTAAATAATAATTTAAAGTTCATAGACTTCAAGAAATTATTGAAATTTGATAAAGTTTTCGATAAATAATTGAATTTTGATAAAATTTTTGAGAAAGCATTAAAATTTAGAAAAAAATAAAAAAAACAATTGAAACAAAAAAAAACAATTGAAATTTTATTAAATGGTCAAGAAATAATTGAAATTATTTGGAAATTTTCAAGAAATTATTTGAAATTTGATGAAATTTTCATGAAATTATTGAAATTTGATGAAAACTTTTTCAAAATAATTCAAATTTTGATAAAATCTTTGAAAAACAATTGAGACCTTAACTCAAATTCTCAAACCTCTAACTTTTCCCATAATAAAAAATCAAAAATAAAAAAAACTTTAAGGTTATGTTAGCCTTACGTTTTTCATATTTAAAATTTTTGTTTCACTCATTTAAAATTAAAATCAGTTTTTATGAAATATTTCAGTTGTAACGAAGACTTAAACGTTAACAAATCCAATCGACCCTTGATCCTTTTTTTTTATTTAAAAAATTGCAAACATAACCTATAACTTTTTTCCTCTAAGTTCCCTCTCTTCAAATCCCGTCACACATAATAAAAAATTACTTCAGAATACCACAAGCAATCGTCCATCAATATAGCAAAGGAAAATTAATTAAAACCCTCGAAGTAAAATTTCTTCTTCCCCCACACACTTTGCATACAAGAAAGTGAATAATTTTCCAATCTGCGAACCTTAAATAAATATATAAAAAAACGCGATCGGTCAAAAATCGACAAATAATTTTTTCTTTCTTTATCAGAAACTCACTAATAACGTCCAATTAAACTCACTGAAAAAACTTCCTGCCGCAAAGATTGTACTCGCAATTAGTAGAAAACCAAAAGATAAGAAAAAAAAAGAAAGAAAGGAGGTACGAAAGAGTCTAAAGAGCAGAATGATCTCATTCACCCGGAACGAAAGAGGGGCGAGGGGGAGAGGACTAGGGGGTAGGGTAGGGTAGGGATCTGTAATGGCGTACTGACGAGGGAGAGTTTCCGGAAGAAAATTTGCGAACTATGGCTTCTCGATCTTTGCACCACTTTTTTTTTTCTTTTCGCTTTCTTCGAAATTTTTTCTTTCCTTTTTTTATTTCATCTCTGTCTCTCACTCTTCTTTCGCATACCTACTTTTGCAAGAAGCAGTTTCCACTCACTCTTTTCTTTTGGCCACCAAGTTTTACAAAGAATACCGCAAAAATCTCCTTCTAGCATGGCTCTCGCGATAATTAGTCCAGCATCGGTTTCTCTCGCGATAATTAGCCACTCTTGGGAAGTTCTTAATCTGAGTTGGTTGGTTTGTTGGTCGAGAGTTCCAAGAAGAGGAAAAAGAAGAAGAAGAAGAAGTGGGGAAGTATAGAAGAAGATGAGAAGTAGAAGAAAACGAGATGTAGAAGAAAACGAAGAGAGAGAGAGAGAGAGTATATAGTGACCACTGGTTCAAGGGCTTATAGACGTAAAACGTTCAAACTCGTATCGAACCCCCTTAAAGGTTGGTAATACCGCTTCGAGTAAGTGCCCCGCGAGAAGATCAAAGGGATTGAAAACCGATGCCTAGTTCTTCTTCTTCTTCTTCTACTTTGCCCCCCACCACTTCCTTCTTTCAAACATTAGAAATTCCCTCCCCCACTTTTTCAATCTCTCTCCCACCTCTTCGGATCCTCTTCTATTTTTTTTTGCCAAATGGGATCTGAGGAAAACTTGAACCAACTTTTGCGGTTCCTTGCGGTCTGTCTATACAACTTTGACCCACACTTATATATATATATATTTATAGTTTATACAAAATTTTTCAAGGAAAAAAAATTCCTAAGGATAATATATACAAAAAAACAAGAAACACAGTAAAGACTTTTTATGTCCCCACTTTGCAATATCTATCATTTTAAATTCTTTTTTCACATTTCAACGAGTCTATAAAGGAAGCTTTCTAAAAAAAAAAACTAAAAAATCAATGGATCGTTCATAAACTACATTATCAATTTTTGATTCTTTTGGATTTGATAAAATTATTAAAACAAATACTTGAAAAAAGGTAAAATTCGTTAAAAAATATTTAAAATTTCATAAACTTCAAGAAATTAATAAAGTTTGATAAAGATTTCAATAAATAATTGAATTTTGATAAAATTTTTGAGAAAGCATTAAAATTTTGTGAAATATTTTTGAAAAACAATTGAAATTTAATAAAATTTTCAAGAAATAATTGAAATTTGATGACATTTTCAATAAATAATTGAAATTTGATCAAATCTTTGAAAAAGAATTGAAATTTGATGAAAGCTTTAAGAAATAAATGAAATTAGAAAAATAATTGAAATTTGATGAAATCCTATAGAAATAATTGAAATTTGGAAAAATCCTTGGAAAATTATTAAAATTTTATAAAATTTTCAAGAAATAATTGAAAATTGATGACATTTTCAAGAAATAATTGAAATTTGATCAAATCTTTGAAAAAGAATTGAAATTTGATGAAAGCTTTAAGACAAAAATGAAATTAGAAAAATAATTGAAATTTCATGAAATCCTATAGAAATAATTGAAATTGGGAAAAATCCTTGGAAAATAATTTTGAAATTTAACAAAAACTTTTTCAAAATAATTGAAATTTGATGACATTTTCAAGAAATAATTGAAATTTGATCAAATCTTTGAAAAAGAATTGAAATTTGATGAAAGCTTCAAGAAATGATTGAAATTAGAATAATAATTGAAATTTGATGAAATTATTAAAAAATAATTAAATTTTGATGAAAACTTTTTCAAAATAATTCAAAATTTAATGAAATCTTAAAAAAAAGTGAAATATGATAAAATTATTAAAAAATAATTAAAAAAAGGTGAAATCTGTAAAAAAATATTTTTAATTTCATAGATTTGTCAAGAAATAATTGAAATTTCATAAAATCTTTGGATAAAAATTGAAATTTGATGAAAGCTTCAAGAAATTATTGAAATTAGAAAAATAATTGAAATTTGATGAAATCCTATAGAAATAATTGAAATTTAGAAAAATCCTTGGAAAATTATTGAAACTTTATAAAATTTTCAAGAAATAATTGAAAATTGGTGAAATTTTCAAGAAGTAATTGAAATTTGATAAAATCTTTGAAAAAGAATTAAAATTTGATGAAATCTTCTAGAAATAAATGAAATTAGAAATATAATTGAAATTTGATGAAATCCTACAGAAATAATTGAAATTGGGAAAAATCCTTGGAAAATAATTTTGAAATTTAACAAAAACTTTTTCAAAATAATTGAAAATTAATGACATTTTCAAGAAATAATTGAAAATTGATCATATCTTTGAAAAAGAATTGAAATTTGATGAGAGCTTTAAAAAATAAATGAAATTAGAAAAATAATTTAAATTTGATGAAATCCTATAAAAATAATTGAAATTTGGAAAAATCCTTGGAAAATAATTGAAATTTAATAAAATTTTCTAGAAATAATTGAAATTTGATGACATTTACAAAAAATAATTAAAATTTAATCAAATATTTAAAAAAGAATTGAAATTTGATAAAAGCTTTAAAAAATAAATGAAATTAGAAAAATAATTGAAATTTGATGAAATCCTATAGAAATAATTGAAATGGGGAAAAATCCTTGGAAAAGAATTGAAATTTAATAAAAAATTCTTCACAACAATTCAAAATTTCATAAAATCTTTGAAAACCAATTGAAATTTAATAAAATTTTCTAGAAGTAATTGAAATTTGATGACATTTACAAAAAATAATTGAAATTTGATCAAATCTTTGAAAAAGAATTAAAATTTCATAAAAGCTTTAAGAAATAAATGAAATTAGAAAAATAATTGAAATTTGATGAAATTTTATAGGAAATAATTAAAATTTGAAAAAAATCCTTAGAAAATAATTGAAATTTGATGAAATCTTAAAGAAATAATTGAAATTTGAAAAAAAACCTTGGGAACTAATTGAAGTTTGGTAAAAACTTCTGCAAAACAATTCAAAATTTGATTAAATTTGAAAAACAATTGAAATTTAAAATAAAATCTTTGAAAAATAATTGAAAATTGGTGAAATTTTCAAGAAGTAATTGAAATTTGATAAAATCTTTGAAAAAGAATTAAAATTTGATGAAATCTTCTAGAAATAATTGAAGCTAGAAAAATAATTGGAATTTGATGAAATCCTTAAGAAATAATTGAAATTTGATGAAAACTTTTTCAAAACAATTCAATATTTGATTAAAACTTTGGAAAAAAATTGAAATTTGATAAAATTTTCGAGAAAGAATTAAAATTTGACGATATCTTCAAGAAATGATTAAAATTAAAATAATAATTGAAATTTAGAAAAATTCTTTATTAAATAATTTGAAACTTGATAAGAACTTTATCAAAATAATTGAAATTTAATAAAATTATTTTATAGACTTAAAAAAATAATTGAAATTTGATAAAATTTTTGAAAAATCAGTGAAATTTGATAAAATTTTTGAAAAACAATTGAAATTTGATAAAATTTTTGAAAAACAATTGAAATTCGATAAAGTTTTTAAGAAAACATTAAAATTTGATTAAATCTTTGAAAAATAATTCAAAATTTATGAAATCTTTTAAAAATAATTTAAATTAGAAAAATAATTTAATTTGGTAAAATCCTTAAGAAATAATTGAAATTTGATAAAATCCTTGAAAATCGATTGAAATTTGATATAATTATTAAAAAATATGTTTAATTTGATAGAATGATAAAAAAATTATTTAATTTTGATAAAATTATTAAAAAATAATTTAAATTTTATAAGCTTTAAGAAATAATTGAAATTAGAAGAATAATTGAAATTTGATGAATCTTTCCAGAAATAATTTGAAATTTGATAAAAACTTTTTCAAAATAATTTAAACTTTGATAAAAACTTTCTTACTTTTTTATCACTTGCCCCTTGTTAACATTTCTTTTTAGATTTTTGTACCCCTTCCCTCCCCCTAAATTGTTAACGTAGTTTATAGACGACGCCTAACTTACCAATAGAAAAAAATTTTACTTTTCTACCAATTTGTTCTATATAATATAGAAAAATGATAAACTCAAGTCGGTTGATTTTAAAGATAAAAGGAGGGCGGGCAATTTGTCGCAAAACGCGAACATGTGCATGACAAGACATAATTTTATGTTTAATTAAAAGAAAAAGAAATTATATCCATATTTAAAAAAAAAGAAAGAGTAAAATTCTTATCTCCGAGGAAAAGTGTCCTCATTATTCTTCGAGTCAGAAAGATTCTGAGAAGTGGAAAAACCGGAAATGAAAAACTGTTCGGAATTTCTGTCGGATCTTATTCGTGACCTCAGATGTTATAAGATGTATATTTATAGTATATATCTAAGAGGTGTGTATATATATAGTATACATTTAAGAGGTATATATAAATATATATTTATGTGTTATATAGAAATTGGATGGCTAGTCTTTTACAAACATATATACGTTGAAGAGAAGGTTACATCCATTAGAAGGTAGGCGTCGTGGTGTCTCCGGTGATTATTGGCCCCTCCAATCTGACTTGAGATTCTCTCTCGCGTCTTCTAATTCTATCCCCCCTGCCATCGTGCATTTTCCCTCCAACCTTCCTCAATGCTCCTCACACTTCTCATCCTTTTACCGTATATACGAAACCTCACCTACTACCACCAACCAACCCCCCTGCCCCCTCCTCACTTTTCTTCTACCGTCATCCTTTCCAATACTGAGATTCAATCATGCCGCGATACGACGTCAACCTTCTATTTCAGTTTCTTTTTTTTCTTTTTCTTTCTTTTTCTTTCTTTTTTTTTCTTCACTCTTCTTCTCGATTTCCGATGACAAAAGTATATATGAATACTAGAGTCTCAACAGTTTTGTGATAGAATGGGGAAAAAAATTTTTTCCCTTTTTAAGTACAGTGGGAATAATGATAGTTGACGAGTTTGGGGCATTTGGAAAGTTTAATAGTTTAATTAAAAAGTCCCAGAAAGTGTCAAAATGGAAAATTAATTAATTTAATTTGAAATTATTAAAAATTAATCGTTACCAGTCAACGAAATCATCAGAAGACGAATCGGTATTTTTTGAAACAATTTTGATAAAACCTATGAAAAACAATTGAATTTTGATGAAATCTTCCAGAAATGATTAAAATTAGAATAATAATTGAAATATGACAAAATTATTAAAAAATAATTAAAATTTGATTAAAACAATTTCAAAATAATTCAAAACTTGATAAAATGATTGAAAAACAATTAAATGTGAAAAAAATTATTTAAAAAATGGTGAAATCTGTTGAAAAATAATTTTAATTTTATAGACATCAAGAAATAATTTAAAATTAATAAAATCTTTAAAAAACAATTAAAATTTAAAAAAAATTTTCAAGAAATAATTGAAATTTGATGACATTTTCAAGAAATAAATGGAACTTGATCAAATCTTTGAAAAAGAATTGAAATTTGATGAAAGCTTTAAGAAATAAATGAAATTAGAAAAATAATTGAAATTTGATGAAATCCTATAGAAATAATTGAAATTGGGAAAAATCCTTGGAAAATAATTGAAATTTAATAAAAACTTCTCCAAAACAATTCAAAATTTAATAAAATCTTTGAAAACCAATTAAAATTGAATAAAATTTTCAAGAAATAATTGAAATTTGATGAAATTTTCAAGAAATAATTTAAATTTGATAAAATTTTTTAAAAATAATTGAAATATGATGAAAGTTTTAAGAAATAATTGAAATTAGAAAAATAATTGAAATTTGATGAAATCTTATAGAAATAATTGAAATTAGAAAAAAATCCTTAGGAACTAATTGAAGTTTGGTAAAAACATCTTCAAAACAATACAAAATTTGATAAAATCTTTGAAAAATAATTGAAATTTAAAATAAAATCTTTGAAAAATAATTGAAAATTCATGAAATTTTCGAAAAGTAATTGAAATTTGATTAAAACATATTCAAAATAATTCAAAACTTGATAAAGTCATTGAAAAACAATTAAATGTGAAAAAATAATTTAAAAATTTTGAAATCTGTTTAAAAATAATTTTAATTTTATAGACTTCAAGAAATAATTGAAATTTGATAAAATTTTTGAAAAAAAAATTGAAATTTGATGAAAGCTTCAAGAAATAATTGAAATTTGGAAAAATCTTTAGGAAATAACTTTGAACTTTATTAAAACTTTTTTAAAATAATTGAAATTTGATAAATTTATAACAAAATCATTAAAAAAAAGGTCAAAAATGATTAATAATAGTTTAAATTTTTATAGACTTCAAGAATTAATTGAAATTTGATGAAATCATCAAGAAATAATTGAAATTAGAAGAATAATTAAAATTTGTCAAAATCCTTGGCAAAACAACTGAAATTTGATAAAAACTTTTTCAAAGTAATTGAAAATTAAAAAAATTGTTGAAATATAATTGAAGAAAGGTAAAATCCATTCAAAAATAATTTAAGTTTCATAAACTTCAGGAAATAATTTATATTTGATAATATCTTTGAAAAAAAATTGAAATTTGATGAAAGCTCCAAGAAATAATTGAAATTTAGTAAAATTCTTGGGAAATAATTAAAATTTAATAAAAACTATTTCAAAATAATTTAAAATTGATAAAATCCTTGAAAAAATAATTTAAATTTGATAAAAACTTTTTCAAAATAATTGAAAATTGAAAAAATTGTTAAAAAATAATTGAAAAGAGGCAAAATCTATTCGAAAATAATTTAAATTTCATAAACTTTAGAAAATAATTTAAATTTGATAATATGTTTGAAAAAAAAATTAAAATTTGATGAAAGCTCCAAGAAGTAATTGAAAATTAGTAAAATTCTTCGGAAATAATTAACATTTAATAAAAACTATTTCAAAATAATTTAAAATTGATAAAATCTCTGGAAAAATAATTTAAAGTTGATGAAAACTTTTTCAAAATAATTGAAAATTAAAAAAATTGTTAAAAAATAATTGAAAAAAGGTAATATCTATTCAAAAATAATTTAAATTTCATAAACTTCAAGAAATAAATGAAATTTGATAAAATTTTCGAGAAATCATTGAATTTTGATAAAATCTTTGAGAAATAATTGGAATTTGATGAAATCTTCAAGAAATCTTTGAAATTAGAAAAATAATTGAAATTTCGTAAAATTCTTTGGGAAACAATTGAATTTTGATAAAAAATTATTGAAAATAATTGAAATTTCATAAAATTTTCGAGAAATCATTGAAATTTAATAAAATATTTGAATAACAATTTAAATTTGATGATATCTTCTTGGAATAATTGAAATTAGAAAAATAATTGAAATTTTCTAAAATCCTTGGAAAATAATTTTGAAATTTAATAAAAACTTTTCAAAATAATTCAAAATTTGATAAAATCTTTAAAAAACAATTGAAATTTGATGAAATCTTCAAGATAGAATTGAAATTAGAAAAATAATTTAAATTTGGATAAATAATCAAAATTTAGTTAAATGTTTTAAAACTATTTGAAATTTGAAAAAATTATCAGAAGATAAAAAAATATTTTTCGACCAAATTGTACCTTTCGATTACTTCACATTTTTAAAAAATATTGTTTCCTGGCCCTAACCTATATTAGTAGAAAAATACCAATAGTCATCTGGTTCAGCAGAATTAATTTAATTTTGCATTTTGATTTTCTTACTCTTTTGACAAATAGAAAAAAATAGTAGAATAACGTTTTAATTTTGAGTTGGTCCTAATTTTCTAAATTATTGACATAATTGTTGAAATGTATATTTTTTTTAAAGGACAGAAATTAAATTTATTTTTGAAAATTAGAAAATTATTGAGATATTAATGGCGCTCTTAATTTCTCCACTTGAGAGCGCCCAAGGTCACCACCAGATGGCGGGGAAAATTCCAAGAAAGATAGTTTCTTCTCGGAATTTCTCCCGCCATCTAGCGGTGACCTTGGCGTTCTCAGGTGGAGAAAAGAAGCCTCCATATTGAATATGAGGCTATTTGAAGATAATTTGAATGTGAAGCTATTTTCTCATAAGAAAATATCAAGTCAAGACCGTATTTATAATTTTAACAAATGCTATCAATTTTTAACCATTTTTTCAAAGTTTAAAGTAAATTCAAACTATTTTTAATGTTTTTATTTCAATTTATGTTGTTTAAAAAAATTTTTTTTAATCGTTAACATAAAATAAAGAGGAAGAGGGAAAGAGAGAGAGAGAGAGAGAGAGAGAGAGGATATAAATTGTTTTATGAACTGTAACAGGAGCAAAAAATATAATTTTCGTCCCCTTCATAAGATTCTCTCTCTCTCTCTCTCAATTCATTCATAAAACAAAACATTCAGAATATATATTGTTAACATCCTTTCCCCTATATTCAATTGTCTAAAAATAAAAATAGAAGCGCAAATTACCTGACAGATGATGCGACGTCACAATTTCATTCCACGAATCAGAATATCGCTCCATAACTAATTCAAAAGCCCTCGGAATAAACTCATTCATACCGGCAGTATGAGCAAAATGCTTTACACTGTGGTTACAAATTTAAGCAGCTGGAATTTTTTTTTCTCAGTCTTCTCCGGTGTTCTATCTTGAGAAATGCCATGTAGAAGGAGAAAATAAATTGAGCACTTGTGTAAGTGTGAGAAAGAAAAGCGTTTCTGATTTTTGGTGGGAGAAAATTGAAGAGAGAGAGAGAGAGAGAAAGAGAGATCGAAAGAGAGAGAGAGAATATTCACCTGTCAGTAATCTGACTGAGAAAAAAGTCTCAACCGGAAGTAGAGTCAATGACTCGACCATTCCAAGTCCATCGCCAAGTGACAAGAAAGTGCATTGTCTTATAAATGTGGTCGGCATCACATGCAAACTATCCTTATTGGAAAACGCTAAATTAAGACGAAATAAAAATAAAATTAATAAAATAAAGCTTCGTTGCAAATAATAAAAATAATAATAACAATAAAAACATTTATTATTACTATTAAGACGAAATAAAAATAAAATTAATAAAATAAAGCTTCGTTGCAAATAATAAAAATAATAATAACAATAAAAACATTTATTATTACTATTAAGACGAAATAAAAAAAAAATTAATAAAATAAAGCTTCGTTGCAAATAATAAAAATAATAATAACAATAAAAACATTTATTATTACTATTATATTATTAATAATAATCGATGAAGTCATCAGTATAATAATAATTATTGTAGATATTATTATCATTATTATCATTATTATTATTTTTATTATTATTATTATTATTATTATTATTATTATTATTATTATTATTATTGTTGTTATTGTTGTTGTTATTGTTGTTATTGTTGTTACTGTTGTTACTGTTGTTACTGTTGTTGTTGTTGTTATTGTTGTTATTGTTGTTATTGTTGTTATTGTTGTTATTGTTGTTATTGTTGTTATTGTTGTTATTGTTGATATTGTTGTTATTGTTGTTATTGTCCTTAATATTGTAAAGATGATAGTAATAACAAAAAAATTATTCTTCTAATAAACTCTGAAATGAAACAAATATTTGCACCCTTTAAAAATAGCAGTCAAAATAAAAAAAATCTAATTTTAATCACCGAATACTTTTTTTTAAATATAGAAAACTTAAAGATTCAAATATACCCTCGTCTGTCAATAAATATTAAATTATTTTCTTTAGAGAATGAATGATCGCGAATGTAAGAGACATAAATTCACAATGTCCTTAAATATAGAAATAGATTATTTTATATCAAATTTTGAAAAGTAGCCTAATCAAATTGTCTGTTGAAATAGACACTAATAGTCAAAAATGGAATATTAAATGCCTGGGATAAAATAATGAATTGAGATATAACCGATAATAATATAATAATCGTTGTGAGGTCTTTCTTAAATAAACGTCTTTCTTTTTTTATCTCACTATAAGTGTATATATATATATATATATAAGTTCTCTCGATTAGAAAAAAAATGAATTTAGAGTTTAAAAAAAAATCACTTCCTGGGTATGTATAGATATATAGAGGATCGATAACACTTCATGGTTACCAAGTTGGACACGCATCAGTCTCGCATCTCTTCGCGGTCCCGAATCAAGTTAATGTGAGGTCGTGCGAGCCGAGTGTGGGAAGACCGGTAGTTCTGCGATGATCAGTAAATTAGAATTGATCATCACATCTTTTTTTTTCTTTTCTTTTTTTTGTAAATGTAAACTAGACTCATTTTTTTCAAGGTAATACGTAACATTAGGTGAGAAAACTGTGTTTCCTGTTGGGATGAGAAAATTTTCATTGTCGATAGTATAACTTAATTCTTCATTTAGAAAAAAATTTTTAATTGAAAGATTTCTTTTTTTATATCTTAGTCGTTTCCAATGTATTTCTGTCTGTTAAATTCATTTTTGCTCAATTTATTCGAAAACTTGACTTCACGGTCTATTTTGGGGTCTACTATCGTGATCAGTGGCCAAAAATACATTGAAAATGACTCCCATATCGAAAATAGTAGAAAAAAAAAATTTTTCCTTGATGGTTACCCTCACTTTTTTCAAAAACCGGATGCGCTGGTCAATTTTGAAACATTGGATAGTCTTCAGTGGTCGAAAATACATTGAAAAAGACTACGATATCGAAAATAGCAGAAAAAAAGTTCCCTTCATTGTTACCCCCAATTTTTTCAAAAACCGGATGTGCTACTAAATTTTGGAACATTGGATAGTCTTCATTGGCCAAAAATACATTGATAACGACTCCCATATCGAAAAAAGTAGAAAAAAATTTTTCTTTAATCATTACCCCCACTTTTTTCAAAATCCTGTTATTGTAGACAATTTTGGAACATTGTATAGTGTATAGAGGGCAAAAATACATTGAAAACGACTACGATGTCGAAAATAGTAGAAAAAATTTTTTTTTTGGGTCATTACTCCCACTTTTTTCAAAATTCGAATGTGCTAGTCAATTTTCGAATACTTGATAGTCTTTAGTGCACATAAATACATTGAAAACGACTACCATATCGAAAAAATCGGAAAAAATTGTTTTTGGGGTAATTACCCCCACTTTTTTCAAAATTCGAATGTGCTGGACAATTTTAGAACATTTAATAGTGTTCACTGGTCAAAAATACCTTGAAAACGACACCGATATGGAAAATAGCAAATAAAAAATTTTTTTTTGGGTCACTATCCCCACTTTTTCCAAAAACTAAATCGCCTAGTCAATTTTGGGCCACTGGATCGTATTCAGCGGACAAAAATACGTTGTAAACCACTCCCATATCGAAAATACAAAAAAAAAAAATTTTTTTTGAGGTTGTTACCCCCACTTTTTCGAAAGTCCTCAATTTTTTGGATTTTGCGCACATGGATCTTAGACATTTTACGGTTCCTAAGCTTTTAACCACTTTTGCCTTTCAATATTCAAAACATTGTCATAAATTTAATAATTTTGATTTCAAGTAACCAACGACAAAAATATTTATTTTACTATCCAAAAATGATAAAGACTTCAATAAGTTTATAACAATGTTGTTAATACAACAAAATCCATAAAAAAAAATTCCACGCCAAAATTTACAGAAAAAATAAAAATTACTTAATTACCCTGAGATAATTCTACATGAAAATAGTTCTTCGATTATGTTTTGGCTGCTGATTACAAATGCAATATCAGTTTTTAAAAATTCAAAATGGCGGATACAAAATGGCGGACAAAAAAGTCTTTTAAATATGAACTAAGTCTAAAAGATGACTATTTGTGGTTACGGTAGACAAAAATTTTAAAAAGTTGATTTAAGCTTTTTAATATGATTGCTCCAAAGTTTTCAAGGTCACTAATTACAAATCGTATGACAGTTTTTTAAAATTCAAAATGGCGGAACCAATATGGCGTCTTAAAAAAATTAAAATCACTCATATTTGATTAAAATTTGTCACTTATGCGGTTTTTTGGGTCGCTGATTACGATCCTGATATCAGTTTTTTAAAAATCAAAATGGCGGATCCAATATGGCGAGCGAAAATCGGAAAAAATTGATCTTAGCTAATAAAAATTACTACTCGGGGGTTTTTGAGGACGCTGATTACGAATCTAATGGTAGTTTTACAAAATTCAATATGGCGGACCCAATATGGCGACTGTAAAAGTAAAAATCACTCGGATTCACTTGAAATTTGTTACTCGGGGGTTTTCGAGGTCGCGGATTACGAATCTGATGTCTGTTTTTTAAAATTCAAAATGGCGGATTCAATATGGCGGCTGAAAAAAATAAAAATCACTCGGATACGCTTGAGATTTGTTACTCGGGGGTTTTCGAGGTCGCTGATTACGAATCTGATGTCAGTTTTATAAAATTCAAAATGGCGGATTCAATATGGCGGCTGAAAAAAATAAGACTCACTCGGATTCGCTTGAAATTTGTTACTCGGGGGTTTTCGAGGTCGCTGATTACGAATCTAATGGTAGTTTTACAAAATTAAAAATGGCGGATTCAATATGGCGACTGTAAAAATAAAAATCACTCGGATTCGCTTGAAATTTGTTACTCGGGGGTTTTCGAGGTCGCTGATTATGAATCTAATGGTAGTTTTACAAAATTCAAAATGGCGGATTCAATATGGCGGCTGAAATAAATATAAATCATTCAGATTAGCTTGAAATTCGTCACTTGGGGGTTTTTGAGGTCGCTGATTACGAATCTAATGTCAGTTTTACAAAATTCAAAATGGCGGATTCAATATGGCGGCTAAAATAAACAAAAATCATTCAGATTCGCTTTGAAATTTGTTATCCAGGGGTTTTCGAGGTCGCTGAATCTGAATTTGATATCGAATTTCAAAAATTCAAAATGGTGGATCAAATATGGCGGATGGAAAATGTAAAAAAATTGATCTAAGCTTATTAAAATTGACTATTCGGTTCTTTTTGAGGTCAGATTTAGAAATGAAAGCAAAAAAGTGGCATTTACAGAAGTGCACAACTATAAGTAGCAAAATTACAATTATCCACTGCGGCAAAAAAAAAGATAACAGACGGAGAAAAATACTCCATCTCACATGCGTTAGAATTTTTTTCTTCCACTCAACTTATGCATGAGCGCGAGTACATATAGAAGGTCGTACTTCCAATTAAACATCCCTCTTCTCCAATTCCTTTCATGTAAGAAAAAAATAATAAGTATTCCACCGCGCAATTGCCCGGAGATATTTTGTGACTTCTTTGCCTTATACCGAGAGTAGTGAGTCCCTGTATATATACTTTGTGACCCTTATTACCTCTCTCTCTCTCTCTCTCTCTCTCTCTCTCTCTAGTAATTGGAAATGACTTTTTTTCCTCTTGACGCTAAAATACACCGACCAATCACCATTCAGAGTGTGTGGTATCGAGTGGCTACTCTTTTTTTTCCAAAACTTCTTTTCTTAACAGAAAAGGGGGATGATTATAATAACTACCAAGAAACTGTCCCAAAGAAATGGCCGCGGCGAAAATCACATCTGGAATTCTCATTCTTTCGAGATGGGTAGAGTGAGAGAGAGAGAGAGAGACTGCGCATCTCTCAGTGAAATGAGAAATGGTTTACTTGAAGAATATAACGCTTGCGAGAAATAATATTGCGCTGGGTCCTTGCTCCGTATTTCTGCGTGAAGTCTCCCTTTGGGTGGAGGCTAAGGGGCCCATTACGGGCCCATAAAACTCGTGAGCTAGGTCTCATGCACTGTTATATACGCATTCATCCATCCGGCCATACAGCCGCAAGAGAAGTACAACAAAAAAAAAGAAGAAAACATTATTCTTCTTCTTTCTAACAAATTAAACTTTTGCAACCCACGACATTTTCGCAAAATGTCTGTATATACCCTTCTTCTTTTCTTTTTTTTTTAAATCTCTTCCACCGCACAACTCTTGGAAACTTTTATAGACCTTACGAAGGTTATAATACAAAATATGTCTTATAGCTTTAACCTTATATTCATCAGACGCAATTCTTTCGCGAGAGTATACCTTATGGCTTATTTCTCTCTCTTGCTCTCTTTAGGATGAATCGAAAAGGATAACGAGCCTTTAGATTCTCTTGTTTAGAAAGTCATTACTTTCGCTTAGTTTTAATACTTTGTGAGTAGTCTGTAAAATGTTCACTATAAAATTCTCTATATCTATTTAGATTATTTTTCCTCTGCGCCTTTTTACGATTAATAAATAGTTCTCAATTGGCATTCGGAAAAAAGTAAAAAAAAAAAACAAAGATTCCCATTGGTTTTATAGATATTGTAAAAAGTGTTATTTATATAAACGTGTGAACTGAGCTTTTGTGAATTGTATAACGACCTTTATATCCCCCCTAGAAACTAAACATAAACATTATTTTTTGATTTTCAATTTTATTTCTCTTGTTCAATAATGTAGAAAAATTTTTTACCCCCAAAGACAATGGGGGGATTAAAATTATAGATTCAAGACTTAATAGATAAAAGAAAAATGAATTTTCAGGTTATGTTGAGTTGAAAATTGTTTCTCGTGATTGTTCAAAGATTTTGTTATTCTAAAAGACTAATTTCAAAAATTACATTTTCAATTTTATTTCACATTCTAATTAATATTTGTAAAAGTAAAAAACAGTTCCTACTTTAAGAAGATGAAAATAAATTTCTTCAATCTAACATAACCTAAAAGTGACTATAAAGGTCGATACACAACCGAAGAGTACGATACAAAAGAACCGAATAAAAAAAGTCATATAAATTTTCGAAAATTTAAATTTAAAATTAATTAATATTAAATTAATTATTAAATTAATTTTCAAAAATTAAAGTTAAAATAGTTTTATAATTTTAAGTCTTAAAAGACAAAGTACTAATTTCAAAAATTATATTTTCAATTTTATTTCACATTCTAATTAATAATTGTAGCAGTAAAAAAACAGTTCCTACTTTAAGAAGATGAAAATAAATTTTTCAATCTAACATAACCTAAAAGTGACTATAAACAACGATACGCAACCGAAGAGTACGATACAAAAAAACCGAATAAAAAAAGTGAATTATAAATTTTCGAAAATTTAAATTTAAAACTAATTAATATTAAATTAATTATTAAATTAATTTTTAAAAATTAAAGTTAAAATAGTTTTATAATTTTAATTTTTAAAAGATAAAGTGGTTTAATTATTTTTTATTTTTAAATATAAAAAAATTTAATAGTTTTAAGTTAAAGGTGAAAATAGTTTTTAATTTGAAGTTAACAGTTAAGAGTTAAAATTGTTTTATAATTTTAAGTTTTGAAAGATAAAATAGTTTCATAATTTTTACTTTTCAAATATAAAATTAATTTTTCAATTTTAAGTTAAAGGTTAGAAGTTCAAATAGTTTATATGTTTAATTTAAAAGATAAAATAGTTTTATTATTTAAAAGTTTTAAAAGATAAAATAATTTTACAGTTTTAAGCTACAGAAGTAAAAGTTAAAATAGTTTTATAATATTAAGTTAAGACTTAAAAGTTAACATAGTTTATAAGTTTAATTTAAAAAATAAAATAGTTTTATTACCAAAAGTTTTAAAAGATCAAAGAATTTTATAATTTTAAGCTAAAAAATTAAATGTTATAATAGTTTTATAATTTTATGTTTTAAAAAACAAAATAATTAAAAATTTTTGAGTTAAAACTTTAAATGGTGTTATAATTTAAAATTAAAGGTTAAAATAGATTATAATTTGAAGTTAAAAATATTAAAATATAGTTATATAATTTAAAGTTTTTAACGATAAAGTAGTTTAATAATTTTAATTTTTTAAACATAAAACAATTTAACAATTTTAAGTTAAAGGTTAAAATAGTTTAGAAGTTAAAGTTAAAGGTTAAAAGTTAAAATAGTGTTAAAATTTTAAGTTTTAAAAAATAAATTAATTTAAAAATTTTAAGTTTTCAAATATAAAGTAATTTTATAATTTTAAGTTGTAGCTTAAAATAGATAATTAGTTGAACTAAAAAATGTTAAAATATAGTTTTATAATTTTAAGTTTTTAAATAGAAAATAATTTAATAATTTTAATTTAAAGGTTAAATAGTTTATAATTATAATTAATAATTTTATAATGTTATATTAAAGGTTAAAATAGATTATAAGTTTGAAGTTAAAAAAGTTAAAATATAGTTTTATAGTTTTAAGTTTTAAAATATAAAATAATGTAATAATTTTTAGTAAAAGGTTAAAATAGTTTATAAGTTGAAGTTAAAAGTTAAAAGTCTTTTATAATGTTAAGTTTCAAAAAATACAGTAGTTTAATAATTTTAAGTTTTTAAATAGAAAATATTTTAATAATTTTAATTTAAAGGTTAAAATAGTTTATAATTATAATTTATAATTTTACAAGTTTAAGTTAAAGGTTAAAATAGATTATAAGTTACAGTTAAAAAGGTTAAAATATAGTTTCATAATTTTAAGTTTTAAAAGATGAAGTAGTTTAATAATTTAAAGTTTTAAAATGTAAAATAATTTTATAATTTTAATTTAAAGGTTAAAATAGTTCATAAGTTGAAATTAAAAATTAGAAGTTTTAATAGTTTTATAATTTTAAACTTTGAAAAATAAAATAATTTAAAAATTTTAAATTAAAAGTTTAAATGGTGTTATAATTTTAAGTTTAAAGTTACAATTAGTTTTTAAAACTTTTACTTGAAAGTTAAAATAGTTTATAATTTCAAAATTGCAATTTTTAGGTTATAGAAATTGTAAAAAAAACGAAAAATAGAAGATGCCGCTAAATTTAAAAAAAGACAATCAAAATTAGAATCTATTAAACTATTTTAGCTAATAAAACTAAATGTGAACGAGAAAAAAAATTCCGATCACTTTATATAACGTGGAAGATATAAAAAGTCTAAGCTCTCGTTCTTTTTTCCCTTCGTTTTGAATGAAATGAAATAAAAATTTCACGAAATGAAAAATTCAATTATGGACTTCATAAGACTTTCATTGCATTATCGAATCAGGGATGAGTAATTAACAATTTACAAAAATACATCTCTCAGACTGAGAGAGTGTTTAAAAATTTACCAATAAAAATAAGATTATCCACGAGAGTTTCATTTTTGTAAAAGAAAAAATTTTTTGCTGTTTTTAAATTTTTAATCGACCTTTTGAAATAGTAGCTATATGTAATCATATGTATCGAATGTCTCACAAAGTTATGAATTTAAAAAAACATATTTAGAAATATTTATATTATTTTTGGAAATTTTTATTAAAAACTGAAACTTTATAGATAAGAAAACTTTATAGAACTATAAAATTCCAAGTATTTTAATACAAATATATTGAATATTATAGTTTTGACTATATTTTCCTATTTACTCTCCTTTGTTTTTAAAACTTATTTACTATTTAACTATTTAAAAAAAAACTTCTCTAAAACCTCTTTAACTATTTATTTTAATTTTGTTTTACCTTTTTTTACAAAAAGTAGTTGAAAATTTTATATAAAAAATAAAAATTGTATTTATTTAAATTTTTTTAATATAATTTTCAAGCAGTTGAAAATTTTATATTAAAAATAAAAATTGTATTTATTTTTATTTTTCATATAATTTTTAACTATCCATAAAGTTAAAGAGTAAATGAGTTCCAAGAACAGGGGAGAGAAAATAAAAAAAATCCCACTCTAGATATCATAGTAAACGAGCTTGATGATTGTAACAAGTTTTATATCACCTTCTTTTTGAATTACCAAAATGATTTCAAACGGCGGAGGTTTTACAAGTTTTCATCGAAATACCACTTATCTTCTCCATTTGCTACATTAGCAGACATACAAAAAAAAATATATTTCCCCTCAAAACATATAATTTCAATTTCCTGAAATATATATATATATATATATATAACCCCATCTTCATCACATATTCAAACTTTTTTATTCCAACTACTTTACACTTCATAAAAAATAAAAAAAAAATTTATTACCATCTTTACTTCCGTAGAAAAAAAAAATTTGTAACACTAATAAAATTTTCTAAATTCCGTAAATTTTTCAATATCAATCAAACATTTTTTTTTCTACAAATAATAAAATAATGCATAATAAAATAATTAAAAATGCAAATAAATAAATAAATGCAAATAAAATGTAAATGCAATTTTTTTTTGTGAAATAGGCCGAAAATATACTAATTTTTTCAAATTCAGAACAAATTATTATTCAGTAAAGTGAATAAATTATAATGTGCGAGTTTAAAATTACTCATCAAGAGAAATGAAAAAGGTTAAGATAATTTTGCAATTCATACAGTTGTCCATGAGATTATTGCTTTGTTAAATCATTAAACAAATATAGATTATGCACATGCATGGCAACCTTTTTTTTTTGTTCCTAAAAAATCTCGAAGGACATATCCCATTAACGTTATATAGTTTTCAAGAAATAGTTTAATGTGCATATAATTATGTATAGCGACTCATTTACGACAACCGCAAATTTATGATCGTGGGCAAAAAAATGAAAAATGACTTCATTCTTTTTGATCAACTTCCATGTATATTTATGTTTATTAGAAGGAGAGAAATGACAATTGCGTCTTCATTAGTGGACGACATAACGTAATTATTTAATTGTAAATAATAATAATAAAAATAATAATAATAAAAATAATAATAATAATAATATACTGAAAAAAAAATTTATTTGATTCAAATAACCGATTATTTGTCTATAATCAAATAAATATTTACTTGAATCAAATAATTTTTATTTGAATCAATTAATTAGTATTTGCTTCAAATACTGAAATATTTTATTCAAATACAATTTATTTGATTGAAATAAAAATTATTTGACTCAAGTAAATATTTATTTGATTATAGACAAATAATCGGTTATTTGTATCAAATAAATTTTTTTTCAGTGCAATAATAAAAATAATAATAATAACAATAATAATACTAAAAAAAAATAATAATAATAAAAGTAATAATAATAATAATAATAATAATAATAATAATAATAATAATAATAATAATAATAATAATAATAAGAATAAAATAACAAAATAGATTTATAAATGTACATATCGATGGATGTTACGAAGAAAATCACTCTTAAAATTTCTTTGTACGAAAACTAACATTTCTGATTTTTAAATGAAAAAATGAAATTTTAATTTTAAAAACTAATTCAATTATATTAAATTTTTATATAAATATTATAATACGAAAGAAAAAAATTCGAAAAAACTCTTTTATTTGTGCCGAAAACTTAAAATGAAAACTGTATTTTTGGTTATATTTTCATCGGGAGTGTTTTTTTTCGTTCAGAATTTTGACTGTGTTTTTGTTTCGTAACACCCGTCGATATGTTAATGATTCACTTGAATTAACAACAATAAATTTTGATTTATTACTATTTTTATTTTTTTTCACTATTTTCCCCCTAAAAAAAGGCTAAAACTTTCAAAACTCGAAAAAATCGTCATCTCGTCGGGAATTTTGAAAATCTGAAGCCAGATTCGTGATCAGCGACCTCCAAAACCCCCGAGTAGCAAATTTCGAGCGAAAACGTCGATTTTTAGAAAAAAAGACGCCATATTGGATCCGCCATTTTGAATTTTGCAATTCTGACCTAAAAATACCAATCTCTGACAAAAGAGGATGAAAAATGACACTTAAAATCACGTTTTTTTAGTTATTTTATTATCCAACCTTGAAGTTTTTATCTGCAGCGTTAGTCTCCCAGTTTAAAATAGTTTAATTAATATTTACTAACAAATTAACAAGTTAATAATGTTTAATTAATATCTATTAACAAATTAATAAATTAATAATATTTAATTAATATTTGGAGTTCATATAAACCTTCAAAAATAGATAGTAGAGTAACAAAAACAGACAAATTTTGAATGATGGCATTTTCGATTTCCTTTGTCAAAGATTACGTAATTCATGTCAGAAATGCAATATTCAAAATGGCGGATCCAACATGGTGGACGATTTTTCAAAAAATCAACGTATTCGCTCGAAATTCGTCACTCGGGGGTTCTTGAGGTCGCTGATTACGAATCTGATGTCAATTTTTCAAAATTCAAAATGGCGGATCCAATATGGCGTCCGAAGAATTAAAAAATCGACGTATTCGCTCGAAATTCGTCACTCGGGGGTTCTTGAGGTCGATGATTACGAATCTGATGTCAATTTTTCAAAATTCAAAATGCCGGATCCAATATGGCGGCCGAAGAATTAAAAAAATCGACGTATTCGCTCGAAATTCGTCACTCGGGGGTTCTTGAGGTCGCTGATTACGAATCTGATGTCAATTTTTCAAAATTCAAAATGGCGGATCAAATATGGCGGCCGAAGAATTAAAAAAATCGACGTATTCGGTCGAAATTTGTCACTCGGGGGTTCTTAAGGTCGCTGATTACGAATCTGATGTCAATTTTTCAAAATTCAAAATGGCGAATTCAATATAACGGTCGAAGAATTAAAAATTCGACGTATTCGCTCGAAATTCGTCACTCGGGGGTTATTGAGGTCGCTGATGAGCAATCTGGTGTCAATTTTATAAAATAAATTAGTATTATTCGTAGAATAATGATATAATATTAGTATATTGTAATAATAATAAAAATAATAATAATACTAATAATAATAATTTATAATAATGTTATTAACAATTAAAAAAGTACAAAAAAATAAAAAAAAATAAAATATTTTACAATTCCAATGAACTAATTAAATTCAAAAATGTTAAAAAATTCACCCTGCGTTCACAATTTTTTTTCTTTCGATATTACACCTTAGCTGCTACGTATATTTATATGTATATGTATAAGTGAGCAAGAAGTATGGCAATAAAAGTCATACATACACCTCGGCACAAAAGTGTTACATAATTGTGATCATAAAAAACGCACTAACATGTCACTAACCGTGCGAAGTTTATTACACGTATACTGCGTATATATATATATATATTATACAGTTTCACTGCGTTTCGTTTATCGTCATTATTTCACCGAGGTATCAATTGTTCCACACTTTAAGGTAAAAAAAATTATTTTCCTATTTCATTTATTTTTCCTCCTAATTCCCACGATGACTATATTGTTGTTTATATATATGAACCACGATTTGTCATTTTTCAGGAAAACGAAAGAGAAACACACGCATTTTTCATATTTCACTTATGCATTGTTTTTCTTTTTTGCGTTTCGAAACTATTATAATTATTAAATAGCACCAGCGATTTAAATCTATTTATCAGTTGCGCAGATCAAAATTTACTGGAAATGTGTTCTTTTTTTCTGCTCAAATGCGGAAATGTAATTATCAAAGTGGTGGAAAAAAAATTGCTGCCTGAATATTTGTTGATTTAGAAAAATTAATTTTTATATTTATACCAATTTTTAGAATTTGACTTTAATAGTTATTTTATTAACTGTATTTTATTATACTTATTTCTTTTAATATATTTTTATATTTGATTATTTATTTATTTAATCATTTTATTTATTTATTTAATCATTTTATTTATTTCTTTAATCATTTTATTTATTTATTTAATCATTTTATTTATTTATTTAATCATTTTATTTTTATTGTATAATTTTTTATTATTTCTTGTATTACTGTATTTTAAATTATAAAAGTTCGATAAGTTTCGAAAGTGAAAAAAGAGCAATTCACTGGTTTTATTTTTATAAAAAGTTAACGAATAATAATGAAAACTTTTTTATAATTGTTGTCATATTTCTTTTCTTATAGACTGAAGATGAAGAAGAAAATTTTTAACATCATAAAAGTTTGGAGATAAAACAGCGCCTTTGATTTCTCCACCTGAGAACGCCAAGGTCACCACCAGGTGTCAGGAGAAATTCCGAGAAAGATAGTTCCTTCTTGGAAATTTCTCCTGACATCTAGCGGTGACCTTGGCGTTCTCAGGTGGAGAATAAACGCCTCCATATTGAATCTCTCGTCTTCAATCTTTACTGCAACTGTTTAATCATAAAATCTACTTTTTAATAATAAATTTTAATTTCTATATCTGACAATAAAATGATTAAATAATAATAATACTAATAATATTAATAATAACAATATTAATAATAATAATACTAATAATATTAATAATAATAATATTAATAATAATAATAATATTAATAATAATATTAATAATAATAATAATAATATTAATAATAATAATAATTTATTAAATTTAATCAAATGCATAAGCATTTAACTTGAAAAAACAGAAGTGTGGGTATTTTATTTTTTTTTTTTGAAAGGTGCTGCTGACAAAAAACATTTGCTTGAAAATGAAAATATATTATTATCGATATTATTTCCTTTGACGAGTGAGTAAACAAAAATGGGTGCGGAAACGATTTCTACGATTCTAAGACAAAACCGTATCGTTATACATTTTCTTTGCCGGGTATAATAACCTCTGCACGACAACGCTTTTGTTCCGGTTCACCGTACGCATCCCAATAATAACGGTACTGCGTCGACTTTTATTGCCAAATCGTAAAAGAACGTTAGTCTTCTCAGGCGTTAATTGAGATCCCGTAGAGATGATGTTATGGACCATTCTCAATGAAAAGGGGGAATTCAATATTTCCCTCCATCACCGATTAAAATACAAGCTGCGACAATTTATATTCAAGCAGACACATTAACAGCGCATAGAATCGGGAAAGAAGAAAAATTTTTTAATACTTTGCTTGAAAAATTATCCACACTTTACTTAAAAATACTTTTAATTTTTCCTACTTTATCTTTGAAATTTTTCCTACTTTATCTTAGAAATTTTTCCTACTTTATCTTAGAAATTTTTCCTACTTTATTTTAGAATTTTTTCCTACTTTACATTACAAATTTTTTTCCCATCTTACCTTACGAATTTTTTCTATCTTACCTTATAAATTTTTCCTACCTTACTTATTACAATTTTTTCCCACCTTTTTTTTTAGAAATTTTTTACACCTTAGTTTTCTAGAGAAGGAAAAATTTTTTCTTCTCTAGGAAAGAGAGGACAATTTTTGTCTTCTCTAGGAAAGAAAGGACAATTTTTGTCTTCTCTAGGAAGGAAAGGAAAATTTTTTGTCTTCTCTAGGAAAGAAAGGAACATTTTTTTCTCCTCTAGGAAAGAAAGGAAAATTTTTTTCCTCTCGAGAAAAGAAAGGAAAAAATCGAGTAAATAAAAAGGGTAATTAAACAAATTCAAAGAGGGTAAATAAATAGAAAAAAAATCCATCCTCATTAGCTTAAGAAACAAATTTTTTTTTTATTTCAACTGGATTTTATTCCCTCTGGTTAGCATTTCCAATTTTAAAGTATTACGTGTGAAAATTTAATAAAACACACAATTGTTAAAAGAAAGAAGGAAAAAAATCTAATTTCGTACTTGACACTTCTTTTTTAATGCAATGTTATTAAAAAAAAAAAAAAAAAAAAAAAAAACTGCCGCTGACATTTTGCGCGACCCGTTAAACAAACAAGTAAATAACCTGTGCTAGCGCATGCCGGAAGTCCCAGGGATCGACAACTCTTTCTTTGGCGCGCGAACAATTACCAGTATACTCGAAAAAAAAACTATCTAGCAATAACAGTACACCACGAACTGCGTCTTCTTATCCGAGTCGCGCACATGCGACCGCTCTTCGTAGAACAATAGTTATACCATCCAGAGAGAGAGAGAGAGAGAGAGAGAGAGAGAATTTAAGTCCATCTCTCTCTTTTTCTCCTTTTTTTCTCTTTCCTTCTCTATAGGAAACTATTACCGCTTCCTAAGTGACCTTTTACGAGCTCGCATGTCCCGGTTACATCTCCGGTCCAACGGAGAAGAAAAAGTAATACCAAAAAAAAAAAAAAACCGAACGAACGCTGTTTTTTCATTGATTCACAGAGCCGTTCAAGAGCCAACTAACTCTCTTATATATAGACAATGCGATAAAATCTCGAGAAATTGAGAGGAAAAACGTTCAAAACGTGTTAGAAACAAAAAACCAATTTTTCATTTTATTTCCCAATTGTTACACTTATTTTCATTCGAATAAGTAAATTTTCATCGAATTTGTAATATTCAACGTCTCCTCATTGAATCAAGTAAAATTATTTAAAAAAAGAATAAATTATAAGAATAAAATTGTTAAATTGATAATTAATTATTAAAATAAAAATGTTAAATATTTAATTTTAATAATTAATTTATAATTATTAAAATAAAATTATTAAACTAAATTAATTCTTAAAATAAAATTATTAAGTTAAATTAACTAATAAAATTAAATTAATATTATTATTGTTTTGGTTTTTAATATCGAATTGTTAAAAAAAATAAATAAATACCATAGAGAATAAAAATAATTTCGTAATTTAATTTCCTTGTATGGACGCGGTTACTCCACCTGAGAACGCCAAGGTCACCGCTAGATGGCAGGAGAAATTTCCAAGAAGGAACTATCTTTCTTGGAATTTCCCCCGCCATCTAGCTGTGACCTTGGCGTTCTCAGGTGGAGAAATTAATGCTTCTTTATTTAAAAAAAACATTCATAATTAGACATAGACTAAATTCCTTAAAAACGATAAAAAATATAATTTCAACAATAAAAATCTAGTCGGAGAATTTGAGAACAACTTTTTATTCTTAAAAAAAATTATTATTTGAGTCAGGAATTTTGTAAAAGTAATAGAGGAAGCTATACGTAATAAACCAAAACAACTGTTTATTTATTTCTATTTTTTTAAAATACAAAACTTTTTTGTAAAAAACAAATTGAACTTTTTACTGAAAGTAGATTTTGAGTTACAAACGTTGAAGGAGAATTTAGAAACCTTAAGAGATTCAATGTGGACTTATTTTCTCCACCTGAGAACGCCAAGGTCACCGCTAGATGTCAGGAGAAATTTCCAAGAAGGAACTATCTTTTTTGGGATTTCCCCCGCCATCTAGCGATGACCTTGACGTTCTCAGGTGGAGAAATCGAAGCGCCAACTCATCACGAAAAATTCATGATTAAAATCGACTTTAATATTCTCGTCCTCTGTAATCGATAGAAAGTAAATTACAAAAATTCTCTCTACTGTAAATATTAACCATGAGTTAAAAAATAATATGCTACTAGAAAAAATTTTTTTCTTTCGAAAGGAATAGGTAAATAAAGAAATATTCCTTTTTTTAATTTAATTTCCGTCGCTGTAAAATTTCACATCATGTAAAAATAGGAGGAAAAAAACGTCTCTTTCATAAAATACTTTCTATATGACGATGCAAGAGTCGCGCGTAACGGCGGTGTCTAATTTTTGATCCGCTCTGCGCCTTCGGTATCTAAAGGAGATGAGAGGAGGAAAAAAAAGAGGAAGAAGAAAAAAAAGGGACGGAAAAAAGGGGGGAAATAGTGAAGAAAAGGAGGGAAAAAGTAGAGGAAAAAAAGAGGAAGAAGAAAAGGAAAAAAAAGAAGAGATTTTCCCTTCTTAGAATAGAATAGAAGACGAAAAGGAAATAAAAGAAGAGTTTTTCACTTATTATTTGAATATAGAAGAAGAAACGAAAAAAAAGAAGAGTTTTTCTCTTCTTATTTGAATATAGAAGAAGAAACGGAAAAAAAGAAGAGTTTTTCTCTTCTTATTTGAATGTAGAAGAAGAAACGGAAAAAAAGAAGAATTTTTCTCTTCTTATTTGAATATAGAAGAAGAAAAGGAAAAAGAAGGAGAGAAAAAAGAGGAAGAAAAGAAAGCTAAAAAAAGGAGAAGAAAGAAGAGTTTTTCTCTTCTTATTTGAATAGAAGAAGAAAAGGAAAAAAGAGAGAGAAAAAAGAGGAAGAAGAGAAAGCTAAAAAAAGAAGAAAAAAAGGAGAAGAAAGAAGAGTTTTTCTCTTCTTATTTGAATAGAAGAAGAGAAGGCAAAAAAGGGAGAAAAAGGAGGAAGAAGAGGAAACTAAAGAAGAGAAAGAAGAAAAGGAGAAGGAAGAAGAGTTTTTTTCTTCTTATTTGAATAGAAGAAGAAAAGGCAAAAAAGAGGAAGCTGAAAAGGATAAAAATGAAGAGAAGAAAATAGAGGAAGTAGATAATGTCGAAAAGAAGAGACAAGGGGGAAGAAAAAAAGGTAAAAAAGAGAAAAAGAAAGAAGAATAACAATAGAAAAGAAAACAGAGAAAGAAGAAAAGAAAAAAATATGGAAAAAGAGGTAAAAGAATGGGAAACAAAGAGAAGAGAGAGAGAGAGAAAGAAGAAATGAAAACAAAAGAAGAGAAGAAAGAAGAAGAGAAGAAAAATAAAAAAATAAAAGAAAAACGACGAATAACGAGAAGGGAAAAAAGAAGAGAAAAAAGAGGAAGAAGAATAACAGTGAAAAGAAGAGAACGGAGAAGAAAAAGAAGAAAAGATAGAAGAAGAGATAGAAATAAAAAAATAAGAAAAAACGAAAAATAGAAGATAAAAAAGAAGAGAAAAAAGAGAAAGAAGATTAAGAAGAAATAGAAGAAGAATGAGAAGAAAAAAGAAGAGAAACAAGAGGAAGAAGACTAAGAAGAAATAGAAGAAACAGGATGAAGAAAAAAGAAGAAGAAGAAGAAGAAAGAAGATAATAAAGAGGAAGAAGAATAACAATAAAAAGAAGAGAACGGAGAAGAAAAAAGAAGAAAAGTAACAAGAAGAGAACAAGATAAAAAAATAAGAGAAAAAACGAAAAATAGAAGATAAAAAAGAAGAGAACAAAGAGAAAGAAAATTAAGAAGAAATAGAAGAAAAAGGAGAATAAAAAAAAGAAACGAGAGGAAGAAGAATAAGAAGAAATAGAAGAAAAGGATGAAGATAAAAGAAGATAAAAGAAGAGAAAAGAGAGGAAGAATAGGAGAAGAAAGAGGACGAAGAAAAGGAGAAAAGAAGTAAAGGAAGAAAAATAGGAAGAAAGAAGAAAAAGAAGAAAAGAAGAAAGGAGGATAGAAGAGTATTTGTACACACTTAGAATACACATAGCATACTAAATATATACATATAGAGATGAAAAGAGTGCGGATGAGCATCAAAAAGTGGCAGCAGGTCGCTCACGCAATATATGTTTGTATCGAACGATACAAAGTCGCGCAAAAGTACCAACTGATATCTTTGAGATCCATGACGCGGAACAGCGCTCGATGGAGCGGAACTACAAGTCACCTGCTCGCTTCCGGCAGGCTACCTCCCACCCACTCACCTATAATACATCTCCCCCCCCCTTCTGCCCCCTCCTCCTTCTCTTTCTCTCCCCACTAACTCATGTTTCCCAGTCTCACTGCCACTGCTTGGACGTTATACATACACGTATACATATTGTACGAAACTCTTAAATCTCGGTTCTGCTCTTCACCATCTCCCCCCCACTCCAACTTTTTCTTTTTTTATCTTTTCTTTTTTTTCTTCTATTTCTTATTTTCGTTTTCCTTTCTTTTCTTCTATTTCTTCTTTTCGTTTTTCTTTTCTTTTTCTTCTTTTCGTCTTTTTTATTTTCTTTCTTTTTACTCTTTCTTTCTTTCTTTCACGGTAAATTGTTAGGTATTAAAATAACACCAAAATGGATTAAAATAAACCAATTTAGTGTTATTTTAATCCATATTGGTGTTATTTAAATTTTTTTTGTGTATTAAAATAACACCAAAAAGGATTAAAATAAACCAATTTAGTGTTATTTTAATCCATTTTGGTGTTATTTTAATACCTAACGATTTACCGTGTTCTTTTATATAAAAATATATTTATAACTATAAATTTATATAAAAAAAATTAATAAATATAAATTTATATAAATATTTATTAAATATAAAAATAAATAATAAATCTTTATTATGATTTTCCCATACACTGTTTACTAGAAAGTGTATCAAACTACAATATAAATTGATACGAAAAGTTGCCAAAATAATACCAAAAATTACCAAAATAATACCATACATTACGATCCAAATTTTTCACTCTAAAAATAAAGACACTATTTCCAACTTAGAGCTGCTTCGGTACTAAAATTGAACCAAATTATACGATTTAGTATCAAAATTGATCCCAACTGGTATAATTCGATTCAATTTTATAATACCCAAATAAGCTCTAACTTGAAACATTTATTAAACTTATTGGTACACGGTTCCCTAAAAAGTATCAAATTGCAACGAATTGATCTCAAAAAGTGGATCAAAACATCATTTGATCTCAATTTTTGGATCACTTTAATCCATTTTTGGGGATTATTTTGACATTTTTAGAAAAACAGTGATATCAATTTGATTCACTCTCATATCACAGTTTTCTTGAAAGTATTAAATTGATACTAAAATAGATAAAATTGATGCCAAAAATCTGAGTCAATTTTTTATTTGTGATCCACATTTTTGGTATCAATTCGTTGCCAATCGATACTTTTAAGTTAAGAGTGATCGCAATTTGATACTTTTGAGAAAATTGTCCCCGTTTATATATATGATAAAATTTTTTAAATACGTCAAAGTTTCAAATTTGTTGCAATTCAATAATTTTTTGAAAAGCCCTCTGTACATGGGAAATAGTAAAAACAAAAGAGAAAGAGACTCCTCTGTCTCTTCTTGTTTTTTCTCTCTTTCTTATTTTTTCTTCTTTCGGTCCATGTATTCCTACTTGTTCGTAGGATCCCATTCCGAGTAACTTGCCTGGGAACGTTATAGACTCGGCATGACTAAGCGAGAGCACACAGGCTATTCACTTGGTTGCTGACCAAATGATGCGAATCAAACGATCATCCTATCATATCGTTCGCAGGTTTATAAAACGAAAGAATTATAATCAGCGGTCCCGTAAAGTTCTCGTTAGTCAAGTTTTACGACCGGCATTCGCCATATTGGATAATCGACATTTTCAATTTTTCGAAATTTTTCTTTTAAAAGCTTATGTCACTTGCTAAATTTAAGAATAATCGTCTGTCGTATTGTAACCGTCATTTTGAAATTTTTAAATTTGATTTACAGTTTTCTTGATAGTAAACATTATAAAATCCAACCGCCATTTTGAATTTTTTAAATTTGACTTATAGCCGAATTTGATACCGAATTTCATAAAAATCACTAAACACTTTGAATTTTTAAAAAATGACTTAATAGTCTTCTTGATACTAAATTTTATAAAATTCACCCGCCATATTGTAACCGTCATTTTAAAATTCCTAAATTTGGCTTATTGTCTTCTTAATACGAAGTCTTATAAAATTCACCTGCCATATTGTAACCGTCATTTTGAATTTTTAAAATTTGACTTACAGTTTACTTAATAGTAAAAATTATAAAATCCAACTGCCATGTTGTAACTGACATTTTGAATTTTTTAAATTTGACTATTCGTCTTTATGATACTAAAATTTATAAAAATCACTAAACACTTTGAATTTAAAAAAAACTTATAGTCTTCTTGATACTAAATTTTATAAAATTCACCCGTCATATTGTAACCGTCATTTTGAATTTTTAAAATTTGACTTACAGTTTACTTGATACCAAATTCGATAAAAATTACTAAACATTTAAAATTTTTAAAAAATGACTTATTAAGGTCTTCTTGATACTAAATTTTATGAAATTCATCCGCCATTTTGAATTTTTGAAATTTTACTTACGGTTTTCTCAATATCAAATCTTATAAAATTCACCCGCCATATTGTAACAGTCATTTTAAAATTTTTAAATTTGACTTGTAATCTTTATAATACTAAAGTTTATAAAAACTAACCGCCATATTGTGACCGCCATTTTGAATTTTAAATATGTGACTAATAGACTTCTTGATATTAAATTTTATAAAATTCACCCGCCATTTCATAACAGCCATTTTAAAATTTTTGAAATTTTACTTCAAGTCTTCTCAATATTAAATCTTATAAAGTTCACCTGCCATATTGTAACCGTCATTTTAAAATTTCTAAATTTGACTTATAGTCTTCTCAATATCAAATCCTATAAAATTCACCCGCCATATTGTAACGGACATTTTGAATCTTTAAAATTTGACTTATAGCCTTCTTGATACCAAATTTCATAAAATTTACTAAACGTTTTGAATATTTAAAATTCGCTTATAGTCTTCTTGATACTAAATTTACTAAAATTCATCCGCCATTTTGAATTTTTGAAATTTTACTTACGGTCTTCTTAATATCAAATCCTATAAAATTCACCCGCCATATTGTAACGATCATTTTAAATTTTTAAATTTGACTTATAACCTTTATAGTACTAAATTTTATAAAAACTAACCGCCATATTAAGACCGCCATTTTGAATTTTAAATATTTGACTTACAGGCTTCTTGATATTAAATTTTATAAAATTCACCCGCCATTTTGAATATTTAAAATTTGTTTTATAGTGTTCTGGATACTAATTTTTATAAAACTTTCCGCCATATTGTAGCCGCCATTTTGAATTTTTAAAAATTCTCTTATAGTCTTCTCAATATCAAATTTTATAAGATTCACCCTCCATATTGTAATCGCTATTTTGAATTTTTTAAATTTGACTTATAACCATTATAATACTAAATTTTATAAAATTCAACCGCCGTATTGTGACCGGCATTTTGAAATTTAAATATTTTATTTATATTCTTTATGATACTAAATTTTATAAAATTCGCTCGCTTTATTCTAACGGCCATTTTGAATTTTTAAAAGTTGTCTTATAGTATTAGTGATACTTAATTTTTTTTAAATTCAACCACAATTTTGATTTTCGAAAACTTTACTTAGTGTTCTTGATAAAAAGTTTCATAAAATTCACCCACCATATTGTAACCGCCATATTGAATTTTTAAAAATTCACTTAGTCTTCTCAATATCAAATTTTATAAAATTCAACCGCCATATTGTGACCGGCATTTTGAATTTTTTGAATTTTCCTTTTTGTCTTTATGATACTAAAATTTACAAAATTCAACCGCCATATTGTGAACGCCATTTTGAATTTTAAATATTTGACTTACAGTCTTCATGATACTAAATTGTACAAAATTCACCCGCCATATTGTAACCGCCATTTTGAATATTGTAATCCTTGACTCAAAACTCTTATGGCATAATTTAAAAAATAAACCAGTATCATTTTATAATATTTGAAAAAAAAATTCAAAGATTTTGTATTTTAAAAAAATGTTAAAACGTCATTTTGAATTTAAAAAAAATTGACTTTCTAAACATCTAAAAACAATTTTTATTTAATACGCAATTGCTTTTCATATTCTTTCTTATATTCTTTTATTTATTTTTTCTTCTTATTTTCCTATATTTTTCTTCGTATTTTTTTCTTTTCGTTATTAATAACGTATTCTTATGAGAAAATGATTATACATCTCGTTTGAAAATTATTGTTTTGCTACAAGTTTGTATATATAGTATTTACATTCGAAATAGGAAAAGAAGGCATTTGTAATATTAGATTTTGCGGTTTTTTCCCCACAACTAATATCTTAAACCGACAATTATTTTTATTATTAATTCAGATGTGGCATGTTTGTCCCAGAGAGAGAGAGAGAAAGAGAGAAAATTAATAAGAAATAAAATGCATCTTGTCTTTATAAATAAGCGTTATGCAATTTTCTTATTCCTTCCCCCTCTTTGTTTATATTTTCCACTTCCCTTATAATTTTATTTGTTTTGGAAAAAAAATTTGGATTTTTTTTTTTGGAAATTAATACTATTTTAGCAAATAGAAGTCAGTTAAGAATTTTCTTTTCGTAAATATCAATTAGACTTTTCGAAAATAATAATTTTTAGCGATTTTAATTTTTTTACGGTTTTTTAATTTTAGCTTCACGGAAAAAAAAGATTATCCAGAACAGCAATATGTTTCGCTAAAATAGCTAAAGTTTTAACTAAAAAAAACTAAACATTTGACTAATCTAGCGAAATTTGTAGCTGTTCTATAGGTAAATATTTTTTTCCGCGCACCACTAAAAAAAAGAAAATAAAAAAAAGTAAAAAATTAATAAATTTCATAAATTGACATATTTTTTATAAGCAAATTCTTTAAGGCACCGCAGTTTTATTTTATTTTACAAATTCTCGTTATTATTTCTGTTTTTGACCCTATATGTATAGTTGCGCGCATGTTGTATATATAAGTATGTATGTGAAAAAAGAAACTCGCACTTGAAGTGCATTTTGTATTAAGTTTCTTATCATTATATTAGTTATGCTGTAGGGCACACCTGTGCGGGTTCTTGTATTATATATCGATGTTACTAAGTAATAGATGTCAGATAGAACTCCGCCCATAATATGCAATGATGGTTTTCTTTTCCTTCACTCTATATTCCATTGGCCTTCACCATCCTTCTCAATAAATGTATGAGTTTCGAAACAACGATAAGGCGCGCAACTACATGAAATTGTCTGATGCGTGACTCCACCGAATGTATTTACAATAAATATAAATATATGAGAACTTCTTTCATCAAACGAAAATACCAAATTCATTTTTTTTTTTGGAAAATTTAATTGATATTTTTATTCTTTGCTCGCTGTTTATTTTTTATTAGGAAACAAGAATAGATATTATTATTAATATTATAATTATTATTCTTATTATTATTATAATTATAATTATTATTATTATTATTATTATTATTATTATTATTATTATTATTATTATTATTATTATTATCATTATCGATTGTTAATCTAGTGTAAAAAAATATTCAATTTCCATTGTTACTGTTTTTCAAAAAAAATTCTGTTTTTCTCTTATTAGGCTATGAACAAACACAATATTATTTATTTACTAATAATTTTTAACACAAAAATAGCTTTTATTTTTTTCAACAAGAAATTACAATTTACTACTAAAAAGTAAGTACATTTTGCGATGCAAATTTAAAAGAAAAAATATTTTATGTCTGAAATGAAAGTAGAAATAAGAGATTATTTATTTTCTTCACCTGAGAACGCCAAGGTCACCGCTAGATGTCAGGAGAAATTCCAGGAAGAAATTATCTTTCTTGGAATTTGCCCCGCCATCTGGTGGTGACCTTGGCGTTCTCAGGTGGAGAAATTGAAACACATTTTATCTTAGTATTTTTACAATTCAAAATTAAATTTAATTGTTCTTCAATCAATTAATAAATACTCGGAATTCGAAATTGATAATTAATTATTAAAATGTAGCTTAAAAACACGAGAAAAGTAGTAAAATGTATATTTGTAAAAATCAAACTTCGCGACACAATTTGTTTTTATAATTTCTTAATTACATTCAAAATTATAATAATTTTCTAAAACAAAAATTGTTAAATACCCGTTTACTTTGTCTAAAGGAATTAAAACATTTCAGATGATTTTAACTTTAGTGAATTTTCAAATTTGAGCTATTTTTATAAATTACAAAAGTAATTCTTGCAAAATTCAATCTTTTTTTTGATGTAATTTATAAATAAAATTATTTTTAACTTTAATCATTTTATTTTATTCTATTGTCAATCAATACTTATCGGAAAGTTCTACGGGAATAAAATTATTTAAATACAAAAATAAATAATTTTGGTGAATAATTAAATACTTCTTTAATTTGAATTCCAATACAAAACTTTATAAAAATTTTTTGAAATAATTAAATTCTTGCAACGATTATTATTACAATTTTAAAAAATAATTTATGCCCTCAGAAGAATTTTGTTATTTATAAAAATAATTAATGTCTTGCGAGGATTTTTATAAGAATATATTTAAATAATTGTTGTTTTTCGAAAAATATTAAGAAAATTCTGTTTTTCATAATTGAATTTGTGTGAAAATTTTTGTGTGTTATTTTCCATATTTCGCTCTCTCTCTTTCTCTCTCTCTCTCTCTCTCTAGACATAGTACAAGGATAAAATGTTTATTCACTTCTAGCTTTTTTGGTACAAATGTTGCCCTTATTCTTTTTTTTACAAAAAGATTGCAATTTCCTATATTAAAAAGTAGTTTTTTGATTAAAAGGTTGTAATTTTCTTTGAAAAATAGATTTTCTAAATTAAATTTGTAAATTAATGTTCAAGAGATTCATTATGGACGTGTCCTCTCCACCTGAGAACGCCAAGGTCACCACCAGATGGCGGGGGAAATTCCAAGAAAGATAGTTCCTTCTTGGAATTTCTCCTGCCATCTAGCGGTGACCTTGACGTTCTCAGGTGGAGAAATTAAAGCGCCTTTATTAAAAAAAACATTTATAATTAAAAATACCCTAAATTTCTTTAAAACGATAAAAAATATGATAGAAAGATTTATCAATTACTGTAACTGTACATAAATGCAAGTAAGTTAAAAAAAAGTGTTTTAAAAAAACCGTAAATGCAGTAATTTAAATTAATAATTGCAAGAAAGTTTTGAAATACAGTATAAATATGAATGAATACTTCAAATTCAATAATTACAGTAAAATAATAATTACAGAATAGTTGATAAATAAAATAAAATTGTAAAAATACTAAGATAAAATGTGTTTCAATTTCTCCACCTGAGAACGCCAAGGTCACCACCAGATGGCGGGGAAAATTCCAAAAAAGATAGTTTCTTCTCGGAATTTCTCCCGCCATCTAGCGATGACCTTGGCGTTCTCAGGTGGAGAAGTCAAAGCATCATTTTGTCTCGAAAAGTTAATCGTTGCCATACGCAGTATTATTATTATTTCTTCGGATTGAAAGCTGAATAATTCCAATAGTATTTTAGGAAAATAAACAAAAAGAAATTCCAAATTTGATGAATTTCTAATGAAGGAATTTTCACTTATCCGCCTCTTTGAGTGGAGAATTCATAAATGCGATTTGAGAAACCGCTCCCACATCAATCATCTTTCACAGATTCGTGGTAGAAAGGTTCGCGGATCAGAGCAAATTGTTGGATTGCGGGGGTCACTCTCGGTTATGCAACGAGTCAACACGAGGTCTATTTGTGAGTGAGCGAGTGAGAGACACGTTCTGAATTGGGCCTTTGACAAAGAGGGAGAGAGAGAAATTTAATCGGAAGGGTTAAACAGAGAGAAGAATATTCGAGAGTGAAATTCAGAGAAGGAGAGAGAAAAATAGGGAAAAAGAGGAACAGAGAGAGAGAGAGAGAGAGAGAGAGAGAGAGAGAGAGAGAGAGAGAGAGAGAGAGCAAAAGAAGGTTTTGTTGACTTAACGGATCAATTTGATGCAAATCACTCGTTTGCGATATACTCCGACTAATGCCAAGATTGTCATGTTTGTGCACTCTTCCCGATTTGGAAATTAGCGAATGGGGCAATTATTTTTTTCAAGCATTGTTTATCATCGAAAAATTCAGAGAGAGAAACCACACGATATTGCCAATACACCGCTTATTTATGTGACCAGAATTTTCATTTCACTGTGGGAAGTTTTAAAATCCTCCTTTCAAAATGCGTTCATGATTTTCTAGTCTCTCCTCGTTCTCTTACATCATAATCATCAATATTCTAATTTTTGGAGGGGAAAAAAATTACCCTCCCCCTTCGCTGACGAAATTAAATCACTTTCACATTCTCTTGGAAATTACACAAAAATAATAATCACCAAATTTATTCCCTTTCGCAGAAACGAAAATGTTACAACAAAAAAATACAGGTAAAAAATACAGGTAGTTTATTTTACAGGAAAATTTATATTTTTTAAAAATTAACGATTTTTCATTTAACAGGTTTAGAGAAATTGGAAAATTTTAAGAAGATATGTGTTTGTTGATTTCACAATTTTTAATCGTTAAAGAAGCTTCGAGTATGTACAGGAATTTTTTTGTACAACGATTGAAGGTTTATTCTCCTATTATTTGGAAAGTCGTCCCCCTTGGATCTCTCGAGATCGGCTCACGAAGAAACAAGATCGTGTATGGCATGACGAATAAATGGCGGTGTGGTTTCGAATTTAACCGTGGCTTCCGCTTAAATGGCAAATAAGTTGAAAAGGTCATTTTGCTTATAGGGAAAACTGGACTGATATAGACAATTTTTTTTTTCTTTCTGTCATCATCATCATCTGTTCCCACATGAATTAATGAAAATTTTCCCTTTTTACAAATATCGCAGTTTTCTATTCTAAAAGAAATTAGAATTTTCTATTCACAAGTAGAACAAAATAAAGTACAAAAGTTGCAGTAAAATTACAATTCTTGTTTCTAATTACAATCACCTTTCAATATGGACAAGATTTCTCCACTTGAGAACGCCAAGGTCACCGCCAGGTGGCAGGCGAAATTCCAAGAAGGTTTCAAGAAGGAGCCATCTTTCTGGGGATTTCGCCCGCCATCTGGTGGTGACCTTGGCGTTCTCAGGTGGAGAAAACAAAGCACCATTTTGTCTCGAAAGTTTTATAGTTGAAAATAAATTTAATTTCCGTCTGTTGATGAATACAAACATGTCAACGATAGCTTTTTTGTTAATTGCTTTTCACTCTTTAACAAAATAATATTTCGGACTCGAATTTCGTGCAATTAATAGACAAAAATACACTTAAATAAATAAATAAAATACACTTTAAAATACGATGTATTTTAAATAGAAATAACTAAGTAAATATAAAATAGAAATAAATAATTATTGAAAACTGATAAATAAGACTTTCAGGTTCGAGAATGCTCCAAATCGAAATTTTCATCGTTAAGTTCAAAGTTCAGAGTTTTATTTCTAATTAAAAAGACAACGGAGCGATAAAGTGAGAAAATTACAATTATTGGAAAAATTAGGATAAATATAGATATTAAATAAATATTAACGTAAAATGAAAAAAAGTGAAACAGGACATAAATAATTTTTATACATCGATTAAAAGGCAGAAATTAAGTTAAATATAATTATAAAATCTTTGAGGTAAGTTTCGCTTTAATTTCTCCACATGAGAACGTCAAGGTCACCACCAGATGGCGGGGGAAATTCCAAGAATGATAGTTCCTTCTTGGAACCTTCTTGGAATTTCTCCAACCATCTAGCGGTGACCTTGGCGTTCTCAGGTGGAGAAAACACGTCCATATTGAATCTCTTGTTTCTAATTCAACTGCAACTTCTTAATTTCACTGAAATAGTCTTCTTTCACTTGTAGATGGAAAATTCTAACTTCTTTTCGAAAAGGAAACGTGATATTTAAAAACAGGAAATTTTTTTATTAATTTAAAAGTAAATTGTATTCAGAAAATATATCTTTTAGTTCAAGTTATTCAAATTTTTTAATTATTGGGAATAAATTTAGTTTTCTTTCAACTATTTTCAATATTTTATTTTTTACTTTCAATATTCGCATCTTTATTATTAGGAAGGATGGTGACCGTAACATAACCTCAAAATCTGTAAAAAATAAAAATTATATCCTAACGCAAAGGAAAATAAAATAAATATATATGAATTACAAACAAATTTAGAAGATCTTTATTATTCTCGTCAAAAATTATATTAAGACAAAATATTTAGGTAACAATGTTTGTTTTAACATTTATTATTTTTTCTTTTGAGATCAGAGAAAAATTGCAATATTCAAGCAATTTTTATAAACAATAGCTCTTTTAATTAAAGGAAACATTCTCTACAATCGTTATTTTTTTAATATTGTTAAAAGTATGTTATTAAAAAATTCTTTAATAAATAAACAATGTTTCCTTTATAATTTTTTAATAACATATTTTTAACAATATTAAAAAATGACTAATAATATTAACTAATAATATATTAAGTATAATGAATAAATAAATAAAAAATTATTTAATAAATAAACAATGTTTTCTTTACAATTTTTTAATAACATATATTTTACAATATTAAAAAAATAACGACTGTAGAGAATGTTTCAACGAATTAAATAAGCTATTGTTTAAAAAATTGGTTGAAAATTGCAATTTTTGTCTTATCTCAAAAGAAAAAAAAAGTGAAACATGACATAAATAATTTTTACACGTCGATTAAAAGGCGGAAATTGTGTTAAATAATAATAAATGTCTTTTAATAAATGCGTTTTGATTTCTCCACCTGAGAACGCCAAGGTCACCACCAGATGGCGGGGAAAATTCCAAGAAAGATAGTTCCTTCTTGGAATTTCTCCCGCCATCTAGCGGTGACCTTGGCGTTCTCAGGTGGGGAATAACGCCACCATATTGAATTTTCCCTCGCGTATTGTATTGTTTTTACGTATTTAATTTGTAGATGGTATTTAATTGTTATTTAGAATTATTTAAAATTTCACCTTTAATAGAAATGGAAGGAGAAACACCAAAAGAACAATTCAAGTTAATAATTTTAATCTTAAGTGTTAAATCCACGGAAAAAAATTCAAAATATAATTTATTTCTTACATAATTAAGATGTTGATAGTAAGTGGTAATTTTAAGGGAAAAATTCGAAACGCCCTTTAGATTGAAGAAGTCGATGTCAAGTGTTAATTCCAAACATGAATTATTCCCAAACTATCTTTTAGCATTCATTGCATAGTGAAGTCGTAGAGTAAATATACATTTCGTTGCTATTACTTTCGGATTCCTACATATGTATGGAACTTGATTGTTGATTACAATGCGAGGGGGGTTTGCGAGAGAGAGAGAGAGAGAGAGAGAGTGATTTGTAAAAAAGAGAAAGAGACAGCACTAGTTCGGCAAAGTAAAGCTCTTTGCTTAGCTTTCCTCGAACTGTTGTGTCCTTTTCATCTTTCCTCTGGTCGTACGACCGCCGCGACGTTATCTCGACGACGCAACGAGAATTAGTAAATATTCCACTCGTTGGGTAAATACAAAGAATAGAAGAAGAAGAAGAAGAGAATTTTGCGGTTGGTCTACACACTGCTGCTAGGGAGTCGTTTCCTCCCTCCCCCTCCCCCAAATCCCCATTGGGGAAAGATCACCCGTAGAATGGTTGCACTTAAAACTCGGTTTCATTTCGTGCTCGTCGTCACTGATTTCTTCGTTATCCGCAAGCCGCGTGAAAACGAAGTCCAATTTCGAATCACTCGTTGGTGAAGAAGGAGTTTTTCAGGGAGAATAGAAGAGAGAACGAGAAAGAGAGTGAGAGAGAGCAAAAGAGGGAGAGAAAAAGAGAGAGAGAGAGAGAGCAAAAGAGGGGGGAGCAATTAAGAGTGTGAGAAACGAATTTAACCCTTTTTAGGATTACGTGCACCTGAATTTAAGTGGTGATTTTAATTTAGTTACTTTTTTTTTATTTTCAGACAAAATAAATGTATATATTTGCATCATTTGAGTAATCGATTTGTATGCTTGTTAATTTAATTGGTGAATTTTTACTTAGTTTGAATTTTGTAATTTTTTTTCTCCCTCCATTAAGATTCGTTTATTTTATTTATCAACTATTCTGTAATTATTATTTTACTGCAATTATTGAATTTGAAGTATTTATTCATATTTATACTGTATTTTAAAACTTTCTTGCAATTATTAATTTAAATTACTGCATTTACGGTTTTTTTAAAACATTTTTTTTCAACTTACTTGCATTTATTTACAGTTCCAGTAATTAATAAATCTTTCTATCATAGTTTTTATCGTTTTAAAGAAATTTAGGGTATTTTTAATTATAAATGTTTTTTTTCAATAAAGGCGCTCTAATTTCTCCACCTGAGAACGCCAAGGTCACCGCTAGATGGCAGGAGAAATTCCGAGAAGAAACTATCTTTCTTGGAATTTCCCTCGCCATCTGGTGGTGGCCTTGGCGTTCTCAGGTGGAGAGAACACGTCATAATGAATCTTTTGAACTTTAATTTACAAATTTAATTTAGAAAATCTATTTTTCCAAAAAAATTACAATCTTTTAATCAAAAAACTACTTTTTAATATAGGAAATTGCAATCTTTTTGTAAAAAAAAAAAGAATGAAGGCAACATTTGTACCAAAAAAGCTAGAAGTGAATAAACATTTTATCCTAGTACTATGTCTAGAGAGAGAGAGAAAGAGTGAGAGAGAAATATGGAAAAAAACACAAAAATTTTCACACAAATTCAATTATGAAAAACAGAATTTTCTTAATATTTTCAAAAAAAAACAATTATTTAAATAGATTTTTATAAAAATCCTCGCAAGACATCAATTATTTTTATAAATAACAAAATATTTCTGAGGGCATAAATTATTTTTTAAAATTGTAATAATAATAATCGTTGCAAGACTTCAATTATTTTAAAAAGTGTTAATACAGTTTTGTATTCGAATTTAAATTGAAGAAATATTCAATTATTCACCAAAATTATTTATTTTTGTATTTAAATAATTTTATTCCCGTAGAACTTTTTGATAATTATTAATTCAGAATAGAATAAAATAAAATTATTAAAGTTTAAAATAATTTTATTTATAAATTACCTAAACAAAAAAGATTGAAGTTTGCAAGAATTACTTTTGTAATTTTTAGAAATAGCTCATTTAAAAAAATTCACTAAGGGTAAAAGCATCTGAAATATTTGAATTCCTCTAGACAAAGTAAATGGGTATTAAAATATTTTTGTTCAAGAAAATTATTCCTATTTTAAATGTAATTAAGAAATTATAAAAAAAATTGTGTCGTCAAATTTGATTTTTGGAAATATACATTTTACTACTTATTCTCTGTTTTTAAGCTACATTTTAAGAACTAATTGTCAATTACGAATTCCGAGTATTTCTTAATTTGTTGAAGAACAATTAAATTTAATATTAATTTTCAAAATACTACCATAAAATTGTGTTTTAATCACAATAAAAACAGAATAAAATTTAATTTTTCTTATTTAAAATTTTTTAATGCTTTTATTTTAATGTTTTTATTTTAATTTTTACGAGAATAAAATTATTTTTAATACAAAAATAAAAGACAATTTACCTGAGAACGCCAAGGCCACCACCAGATGGCGGGGGAAATTCCAAGAAAAATAGTCTCTTCTCGGAATATCTCCCGCCATCTAGCGGTGACCTTGGCGTTCTCAGGTGGAGAAAATTCTCCCATATTAAAAACATTTATTTCTCATTATTAATAATTAACAAAAATAGTAATAATTAACAAAAATAGTAATATTTAATAAAAAAATATTAATTTAATAAAAAATTGACTCTGTAAATAGAAAATTGAAATTCTTTGAAAATGCTTTTAAAAAAAATTGTTCAAAGTAACAGATACTTTCCTTTACTACCTAAAAGGGGACATTTAGGTTGAATTATAAATTTCTACAGTTGATTTTGTATCACATGTCTCTCTCTTTTTCTTCTCGTATTGTAGTTTCACAATTGATACCTCTTTTTTTGTTTTTTTTTGTTAGTTTTTTTTTTGTTTCTTATATTTTTTTGTTTTCTTAGTATTGTTGAATCTTAGTGTGTGTATATGTGGAGATAAGAATACTTACGTAGCGCGGAAGCTGCGTTACCAGGTACTCGTGATTTATTCATTCTACATGGCCGTTCATCCATAAACCAACGTCAGGGTATCCAGCGCTCGTTCCTACGGCCGTGTACGCATAAACGGTCCTAATCCGCGGCAAATCGGTATCCTCCACGCCTCTCGGAAGTTACTCTCCATCTTTTTTCCATATATACATATATATACATACATAGACCTAGACTTGTATATTTCTATATCACGTGTATATATATACACACACATAAACATTTAAACGAAAGAAGAAGACGAAGAAAAAAAAGAGATTCCCTTCTATATCTTTCTTGAGAGATTTCGAACGAGTCGTCGAACTCGACATTTGAAAAACACTTTAACGTTCGTTTTACATAGAGTGTGATTCATACCAGCAGCTCACCTGTAGGAATTTTCATTTTACCGTTTTCTCCTGGCTTTTTTTTTTTTGCTTATTTTTTGCCTATTTTTTTCCACACCACTTTCGCGGTACTGGTTCGCTGACTCTTGTCTGTATGACTCCATATATATGGGTGGATTTTCTGAAACTGACATTTTTTATGTCTCGATTAATTTTACAAAATCTACTCTTTAATAATTATTATCAATTTCCATAGTGGAAATTTAGCACTTATTTATCATTTTTAAAAGAAAATTAAATAATTTTATTCAACTTAATTTACGTAATAACTAAATTACTTTCATCTCCGAAGCCTTTTCAACATGTCTCCAATAGGACTTCTACAATAATAATTAAATTTTCATGGTTTTTTTCAAATTCTCAGAAATTTTTGAAAAATAGTATCAGAAAGTACAATGTATCTATCATTATGTGCAATTTTGAAATTTGTAGACCTCACTTTTATTTTTGATAAAAATGTTTAAACTTTGTCTTCAGTTTTAGGTTAAAATTACTTTACAATGATTACTGACGCATTTTATACTTTAAAAATATCTTAAACAAAATTTTAATGCACATTAAAATAAAGCTGAGAATCTGACGTTAAATTTTCCTATATTTTATCTACAAAAAGGAGAAAAATTATTGCTGTTATAAATAATCGAAATTTACATTTTTCTCCGAGTAAAAATTAATTTCATCTCCGAAGCCTTCCTTTTTGATAAATAACCGAATGTAGAAGTAAATTTAACGGAATATTTCGATGGTAATATAAAATGAGAGTGTGATTTGTATATTTTACTAAAAAACATATTTCAATTGCGCCCTAATGTATACAAATATGAAAGAAAATTTATTTTTCATCTCCGAAGCTTTTCATCTCCGAAGCCTTTTCCTCGAAATATCCTAGTTTTTCTTTTGTTTTTAGTATTTACCTGCATTGTTTTGAAAAAATTAACCCAAATTGCCATTAAATCAAATACTTTAAATACATTTATATTTTCATCCAATTGAATATATTTGGTATTAAAATATACAAATTATTAATTTTTAAGCAGTGTAATTTTATTTTCGATTTCGTGAACGCGATATTGGCGTGAATTTTTAATAGAAAAGCTCGCCAATTAAATAAAATTAATTTAATGGAGCAACAATAATATTTTTCAAGTGACAAAAACTTTAATATTTTTAAGAATTAATTTTGCGCAACCTAAAAATCTTACTCTTGAGTATGAAATTAAGCAGTTTTAATAGAAAAAACCATATAATTGAAGAAAAAAATTAATTGAAAAACTGAAATTTAAAAGTGTCACTTTTAGAAATTCACCCATATGTATATATAAATACTTGGAATCATATTTGGTAAATCTTTCACTCACGCTCATGTTTATGGAGAGCAAGAGTGAGAGAAAGAGAGAGAGAGGAGAGGGAGAATGATGTGAGTGGAAAATCGCGTTTTGCCGGATAACGAAGACATTGAATTATGATCCAAGATGGGTTTTTGGGATAGGTTTTGTGAATATATAGATATCAACATCAGGAATATGGGTTCGTAAGAATAAAACTTGAAATATCTTTTGAATCAGGTGCTGTGTTTAGTCTTCGTCGTTTCGTGCACAATTTTTTTTTTTTTTTTAGTAAAATTTATATACCATACGTTTGCGCGGGAAATTTATTTTCTTTTCGGGATTATAAACATTTGAGGTATTATATAAAAGAAAAGAAACGTTGGGAGTTTGAAAAAAAATGTTTCGCGCTGTGTTGGGGGATAAAGTGAAATGTCTCATCCTATACTAATTCGGGTATATGTAAATATATTTTAAATTTTAATATTTTAATATTTTTATAATTAGTCGCACTGTTTTTTCTAAGAAGCTCGAATTGAAAAAGAAGAATCGAAACGTTGCTTAGCAAAATACTTTTGATATTTTTCTCTCTCAATTTTATATTTGTTTTCACTGCATTTCCACTTTTAATAAAATTTAAGAAGGATGGTGACCTCAAAATAACATAACCTAAACCTAACCGTAACATAACCTCGAAATATGTAAAAAATATAAATTATATTCTAACGCAAACGAAACTAAAATAAATATATGAATTACAAACAATTGTAAAAAAACTAGTTCTACTTTCGAAAAAAATTATTTTCAGGCAAAATAGTTAGTCAACAATAATTTTTTTGACATTTATTATTTTTTCTTTTGAGATCAGACAAAAATTGCAATTTTTAACCAATTTTTATAAACAATAGCTCATTTAATTCGTTGAAACATTCTCTACAATCGTTATTTTTTTTAATATTGTAAAATGTATGTTATTAAAAAATTTTAAAGAAAACATTGTTTATTTATTAAATAATTTTTTATTTATTTATTCATTATACTTAATATATTATTAGTTAATATTATTAGTTATTTTTAATATTGTTAAAAGTATGTTATTAAAAAATTATAAAGGAAACATTGTTTATTTATTAAAGAATTTTTTAATAACATACTTTTGACAATATTAAAAAAAAAAAAACTATTGTAGAGAATGTTTCTTTTAATTAAAAGAGCTATTGTTTATAAAAATTGCTTGAACATTGCAATTTTTCTCTGATCTCAAAAGAAAAAATAATAAATGTTAAAACAAACATTGTTACCTAAATATTTTGTCTTATTATAATTTTTGACGAGAATAATAAAGATCTTCTAAATTTGTTTGTAATTCATATATATTTATTTTATTTTCCGTTGCGTTAGAATATAATTTTTATTTTTTACAGATTTTGAGGTTATGTTACGGTCACCATCCTTCTTAATAATAAAGATGCGAATATTGAAAGTAAAAAATAAAATATTGAAAATAGTTGAAAGAAGACTAAATTTATTTCCAATAATTAAAAAATTTAAATAACTTGAACTAAAAGATATATTTTCTGAATACAATTTACTTTTAAATTAATAAAAAACAATTTCCTTTTTTTAAATATCACATTTCCTATTCGAAAACAAGTTAGAATTTTCCATCCACAAGTAAAAGAAGACTATTTCAGTGAAATTAAGAAGTTGCAGTTGAATTAGAAACAAGAGATTCAATATGGACAAGTCTTTTCCACCTGAGAACGCCAAGGTCACCGCTAGATGGTTGGAGAAATTCCAAGAAGGTTCCAAGAAGGAACTATCATTCTTGGAATTTCCCCCCGCCATCTGGTGGTGACCTTGGCGTTCTCATGTGGAGAAATTAAAGCGAAATTTCACCTCAAAGATTTTATAATTATATTTGACTTAATTTCTGCCTTTTAATCGATGTATAAAAATTATTTATGTCATGTTTTACTTTTTTTATTTTATGTTAATATTTATTTAATATCAATATTTATCTTAATTTTTCCAATAATTGTAATTTTCTCATTTTATCGCTCGGTTGTCTTTTTAATTAGAAAGAAAACTCTGTACTCTGAATTTAACGATGAAAATTTCGATTTCGAGTAATCTCGAACCTGAAAGTCTTATTTATCAGTTTTCAATAATTATTTATTTCTATTTTATATTTACTTAGTTATTTCTATTTAAAATACATAGTATTTTAAATAGTATAAAACTAAAAAAAAGTCATAAAAAAAGTCATAGTATTTTATTTTATTTTATTTACTTATTTAAGTGTATTTTTGTCTATTAATTGCACGAATTTCGAGTCCGAAATATTATTTTGTTTAAGAGTGAAAAGCAATTAATAAGAACTGTATCGTTGACAGAATGTTTGTATTCATTAACAGACGGAAATTAAATTTATTTTCAACTATAAAACTTTCGAGACAAAATGGTGCTTTGTTTTCTCCACCTGAGAACGCCAAGGTCACCACCAGATGGCGGGGGAAATTCCCAGAAAGAAATTTTTTTTTTAAAGATAAAAGGTAATTAATAAAGCAACTCTCGCACTTGACTTTTATTGTTAAAATAATTTTTTTTGGTCTACTAAAAGACTAGAGAATTTGGTCTCTTTTTAATAATAAATGTTTTTAAATAAAGGCGCCTCGATTTCTCCATCTGAGAACGCCAAGGTCACCACCAGATGACGGGGGGAAATTCCAAGAATCATAGTTCCTTCTTGGAAACTTCTTGGAATTTCTCCGGCCATCTAGCGGTGACCTTGGCGTTCTCAGGTGGAGAAATCAAACCGCCTCTATTTAGAAGCATTTATAATTAAAAAAAAGTCTAAATTCAAGTCTTTTTATCGATAGAAAAGTTATTTCAACTATAAAGTTTACCTATCTTACAAAATCTAGTCGATAAAATCAAAAATTCGAAATGTATTAAAGTTTTAACGAAAACTTACAAGCTTTGATTTTCGTTTAAGAATTTACTTCCTGGTTATACCAAAACAGAAAAATTCTGAGAATTGAATGTCCTGTTTGCCTTAAGGAAAAAAAAAATTCCACGGTGCCCGTAAAAGCTGCCCTTTTATATATTTTCTCAACACGGTCCTGTGTCTCATTTCAGCAAAAAAAAAAATAAATAAATAAAAATAAAAATCAACGCAAGGCAAGGCAAAAAAAACGATACAAGAGAAATAGGAATAGATAGGTGAATACAGAAGAATGTTGGAGTGCAATGAAAAGAAAAAGGGATTAGCAGAGAGAAACAGAAAGAAAAGTAAGAAAAAGAGAGAGATATAGGGATAGAGAGAGAGAGGGAGAGAGAGAGAGAAAAAGACAGAGATGGAAAAGAGGGTGAAACGAAATGGGAAGAGATGCTTTAAGACGCTCAATATAAATACTAGAGACGAGCTCGCCGTGAGGGGTTTGAGAAAAAGGGTTGCTTCCCTTCGCACCGAGAGGCTGCATCATAGAGCGAGAGAGGGAACGATATCAGAAGGAGTGAATAAAGACGATATATATATGTATATACATAAGCAAAGGTAAAGAAGAAGAAGAAGAAGAAGTTGAAGAAGAAAGAGAGGAAGAAGAAGAAAGAGAGAAAGAAAAAGAGAGAGAGAAAGAAGAAGAGAGAGAAAAAGAGAGTGAGTGAGAGAGTAAGAAAAGGACTTTATAGAGAATTGGAAGAAGAGAAAAAGAGACGGAAGACTTTAAGAGTAAAGAGATGGTATGAGTTGGGTAAAGAGGCGAAGGGTGGCGAGCCTGGAAA